>JAFVMD010000014.1:0-600000 GCA_023758005.1 Alternaria sp. BMP 0032 | reverse complement strand
AGCCCCGCCACCAACGTCGAGGAAGTTAGCAGGCGCGCCGCCATTCAGCTTGATGATGTCCATGGTGGCCATAGCGAGACCGGCACCGTTGACGAGGCAGCCAATGTCACCGTCGAGCTTGATGAAGTTGAGGCCAACCTTAGCGGCCTTGACCTCCTCAGGGTCCTCCTGGGTGATGTCCCTCCACTCGAATACCTCCTTCTGGCGGAAGTCGGCGTTGTCGTCGAAGTTGAGCTTGGCATCCATGGCGAGGACCTGGTGGTCGGTGGTCTCAGAGAGGGGGTTGATCTCGATCTGGGTAGCGTCCTTCTCCATGAAGACCTTGTACAGCTTCTGGATGGTGTCCTTGGCGTCCTCGATGCACTGCTCTGAGAACCCGAGCTCGGTCGCAATGTTGCGGGCAATGTCGTCGGTGACACCCTTGTGGATGTCGATGGGGGTGGTGATGATGGCCTCGGGGTGCTCCTTGGCAACAGTCTCAATGTCCATTCCACCTTGCGACGAAGCGACGATTACGGGTCCTTGTGAAGCGCGGTCCATGAGGATGGCGAGGTAGAACTCGCGGCGGGCGAATTTGCGGTCGACGATGAAGACGGAGTTGCAGAGCCGGCCGGCGGCTCCAGTCTGCTTGGTGATGAGCTTGTGGCCGATCATCTGGTCGGCGAGGATGGAGGCTTCGCGGGGACTGCATGTTGTGTTAGAGGGTGGTCGGGGTCGTATTATGGTTGCGAAGTAGCATACGAGTAGACGACTCTGACACCGCCCTTGAAGCCATTGTCAAAGGTGCCCTTTCCACGGCCTCCAGCAAGAACCTGGGCCTTGATAACAGCATCCTCTCCGCCTGAGCGCATTAGCCCACAACTCTGCATTCACTCTTGCTGTCGCATACCGATTTCCTTGGCGATCTTCTCTGCCTCGGCGCCGCTGGTAGCGACACCACCCTTGGGCACGCCGATGCCGTACTGAAATTCGCATTAGATATCTGGACCCTCGAAATTGGTGCACATGCGGTGGAGTAATCGTACCGATTCGAGCAGGGCAGCGGACCTGTATTCGTGGATGGCGAGACCTCTCCTTTGCTGGACGACAGAGCGCTTCAACGGTGTCTCCTAGGCCGTGTTAGCACATGACCCCCCAATGTGGTGCACGCTGCGTAAGAGGCTTTCGCAGCTTTGCGGAGAAGGCCCGTGTACGTACAGCAGCGGCGCGGACAGCGCGAGCCAGCGGCCGGGCGCGGGCAAAGTTGTACATGATGTCTGAGCGGCAGACACACGTGTGGGTATATAGAGGGGAGTTGGAGGGGGTAGAGCTGGAGTGCACAGCTCCGTTGGTGTTGCGGCTTCACAGGGCTGTTGCGGACGTCTGCTAGCGCGCCGAGAATGAACCGGGTCCTCTCAAAAATATCGCGGCCGGGAACTTCTGTAACACCAAGCGACTGGACTTGATGCAGATTCACATAATCGCGCAACCATGTCGAAACGGAATAATGAGGGCGATGTCATCGCAAATCGCATAAGTCTGCTCGAGGCAAAGGGTCAGAAACTCTTGGCATCGCTGTATGGTTCGCGGCCGGACTGGGGCACTGCGGATGGTGATGCGAAAACAGAAGTTGAAGACGATGATCAAGACCTGAAACAAAACTACGCTCACGACAGGTAAATACGTGTTGTTGCGCTGCCGATCGCAGTTCTAACAATGTCTCCAGAATCGGTGTTGGCGGCATAGTCCCCAAGGATATCGAAGATGGCAGCTTCACCAGCCGAATACGAACGTCAGACGACAAACTTCTGCAACAACTGATCGGCAAGAAAAAGGCGAAAGCTCATATCACTGCGAAAAAAGAAGCTACAAGACCGAATGCAGCCTCAAAAGCTCAGCATTACAAGAAGCTTGCTGCGAAGAAAGAAGAATCGGACGATGATGAAGAGGGAAGGGCCGCGACCTTCAAATCTAAGAGACAGAAGAAAAAGGTGAAGCAAGAAGCGAAGCCGCCGGACAGCGACGACGAAGATGAAGAGACGAGGGCGAAGAGGTTAGAAGGTAGCGCGAGGAAAGAGAATGAGCAAGTAATAAAAGAGGAGGTTGCCGCAGAAGCTCAAGCAGACGCAAAGCCCATCAAGGAGGAGGACGAAGAAGCGGAAGCCACACAACCAGCATCCAAGAAAGCGAGGACAAAACCGAAAAGCTTCCTCGACGAGATCCTAGCAGAACGGTCGAAGAAGAAGAGTAAGAAAGGAAAGGCATAGAGGACGGCAATGAGCTTGGAGATAGCGATGCATATTCAGCGGCGTTAATGTTTTCTTACTTCGATACCCAGTTGCCTCGATGGAGGTCCAGTGCAAAGGAGGAACAGCAAGATACCCTCAATCTAATATGAACAGTTTCTAATTTTGAAGTCTACCATTGTCTACTCCCTAATAATCAAACTAGCCATGCCCATACCCGTCCCAATACACTTACTCAACACACCAACCTGCTCCCCGCTCCTACCCATCTCATTCAGTAACGTGGCCAACATCCTTCCACTCGTCGCACCCAGCGGATGTCCCAACGCAATAGCCCCTCCATTCGGATTCACCTTGTCCATCTTGCCCTCCAGCCCCAATGTCCGAATGCAATGCAACGCCTGACTAGCAAACGCCTCGTTGATCTCCCAGACATTCACATCGGATGTTTGCAGGCCAGTGTAGTCGAGCAGTTTGGGTATAGCTAACGCGGGCCCGACGCCCATTTCGTCAGGCGAACAGCCAACGACTTGTGTGCCCGCCCATTTGCCGATGATCTGGGATTCCAGACCTAGGGTTGTAGCCGTGGACCGACGCATCATCAGCGCTGCAGAAGCGCCGTCGGAGACTTGACTGCTGTTTCCCGCTGTGCTCGTGCCATCTTTGATGAACGCAGGTTTCATCTCCGCGAGTTTCTCAACCGTTGTTCCAGGCCTGATTCCATCGTCTTTCGTTACGGTGATGCTCTTTGTGTTCTCGGGGACTTCGGGCTCGATCCAGCGGGTAGTTACGGGTACGATTTCGTCGTCGAAGAGGCCGCTTCTCCGTGCTTTGGCGGCGCGCTGTTGCGATTCGGCGGCGAAGGCGTCTTGGTCCGCGCGGCTGACGCCGTAGCGTGATGCGACGTTCTCGGAGGTTATGCCCATGGCCATTATGCAGTCTCTGGCTTCCTTTACGGGACTTTCTTTCATCTCGGGCCAGAGTTCGGTGGGTACGGCCCTACTGCCGTAGTTTCGTGTCATGCTCTCCATGCCGCCTGCAATGCCGACATCTATTTGTCCTACGGCAATCGAGTTCGCGATTGAGGTTATGGCGGACAGGCCGGATGCGCAGGCGCGGTTCACGGTGCTGAAGGAGGTTGTGGTAGGTATGCCAACGTGGTTCGCAGCCATGCGACCGGCTTTCGAGCCACCGAGCTCTGCGAGAACGGTGCCGACACACATATCGTCTATTTTCGCGGGGTCGAGGTTGGGGAACTTGGCCATTGTGGCTTTGAGAACCTGGGATGCTGTTAGGACTTGTGTCTGTGTACTGCAGGTGCTGAGGATGGCATACCGCTCCTAGAAGTTCATGCTCATATGCATCGCGGAGTCCACCCTTCTTCGCTCTTGTGACTGGCGTGCGAAGTGCTGATAGGAAGACAACATCGTGGGGGTTCTTTTGGAGAATGTTCTTGAGACCCTTCTGGATGAAAGCCATTGTGAGACGATGGGCTGTGATGGAACGCTAAAGGACAGAGGAGGGTATCAAGAGAATGAGAGAGGCGAAGTGAAGTAAGGCCGATGCTTGCGAGTAAGAGACAGAATGTCCTGGCTTTTGCCGCGCGACGAGGCCATGGTCGTTGTAAGCTAAGCTCCAGGTCCGAGGAAGGCGTGGAGCTTCGCTTCGGCAAGTGAGCGCGGGGCGGAGGAATGGCGGCAAAGCTCTCTTCCGAGTCATGCACGGAAAACAAACCCGCCGCATGGAAAAGGCTTCTGCATATGCACGATGATAGATGTAATTCGAGACGCTGTAGGAGGCTGCAAAGAAGGCAAGTCGATTTTGAATAGTTAGCTCAATCTACCTGTGTAGAACTCGTGAGTAGCTACACTCCCAAAGACGACTGCGTCAAGCATCGATCCTCGATCCCATCCGCACCTATATTGCCTCCGCCAAAATGCTCAAAACTCATAAGAAAATCGCGTCAGTCGTGTTCAAAGTCGCTAGGACTTGATGACTCTCTATGCTTGCCCCCGAAGTCGCCGGAATCAAGCCCAAGAGCGAGCGAATAGCCTACGCGGCGGGGTATACGAGACGGAAAACGTCGTTCAGAACGAACCAGTTGCCATCAGCGTTCTTGAGCTGGAAGGCCTGGGTGAAGCTCATTGGCTTGTCCTCGCCCGCAAGCTGTTCAGTATTAGTCAAGGCCGGGTGTAACAATACATGGGAACGACTTGCCAAAAGCGCGCCAGTGACGAGCACAAGGATACCATCATCGGCGGAAGGCTGAGCGTCGACGGTGTCGGTACGGTGTTGTATCTGCTGGAATGGCAGGTTCTTCCCTGCATTAGCCCCGTCCCTGTTCCGTAGGCAGAATCGTCGTTACCTGGAGCTTCTCTACAATGGCAGCGGAACCCTGAGTGCCTTGCGCCTCAAAGGTGAGCATGGAAGTCTCCTTCTATAGCATTTGTCAGCCGACTGCTGCTTTGCGCACACGGTATTGAGTCGCATACGTAGAGGGCACCGAGACCAGCGCGGTTCTCATCGAAGGTCTTGTAGTAGAACTGGACGAACTGCTCTGGAGCAAGGGTCAGTCGCGGTTTGATGGATGGAGCGATCGTGGAGAGGATGTCGGCGGGGTTGTGCTTGCTGTATCCGGTGGTACATACGGGCGATGGCGTTGAAGTCGGCTGTAGAGGAGTCAGTTCTGGACCGAGTACATAGTGTTGCGACATGAGTATAAACATAGCATCATGTCTTAGATCCCCCGCATCTTCCCAACACAGCCTTGCGCCCACGGTCACAAGCTATACACGTCCGCCGAGTGCGCATCGAGGCCGTGGTGGGGTAGTGGTAGGCAACTTACACATCTTTGCGATTTCTCGAACGAGACTTGTCTGGTGAAGAAAAGAGTTGGCTACGGGGTGGCTGGGAGGTACGCGACGGCGATAGAGCGATGTGACGTGGAATTCTCGAGAAAGTGTTTGGGCTTTTGCTGTCACTGCCCGCCATCGATGGGCTTCGTTGGTGGGGCAGCCGCTAGGCTTGGAAGAGCTCGGCCCGGTTTTCAGCCGAAGCCTGCCATTTTCTTCGAGGCTTCGCGCCTGCTCTTTCCTCTCACACCAACGCTGGCCATCAACAGCTTCATGCAGCACCCATGTTGCGGTCAGCGTCGCGTCGCAATACTCATCGGTAAGTCATTACTATCTCTCCCAACTCCCTGCATTATGATGATCAACACAAACGATAACTTCCGAGTCAAAGACGGTGAAGTCCAAAAAATTTCAAGCTCAACAGGCTGATTGCCCATACACATTCTGTATTGTCTATTACATGGAGATTGCATATGCTAACCTTCTTCAGATTTCCATGCATGCGACCGATGCTTTGCCGCTCAAACAAGCGCGCCGCCCAAATAGTGTACATAGCCAATCGAATACTGTTATTGCCGTTCATCTATCCTTCCGAATACTCGATGCTACTATCTACAACCCCTTCTTCTGGAAAGATTTGACCGAGTCGACGATCGACTGCTCGAAAGTCTTGTACTTGAGGCCAAGGATGTCGATGGAGCGCTTGTTGTTATATGTGTAGAGGCCCTTCTCGGGTGTGCCTTCTGGGTAGTCGCCGCCGGGTGTTGAGTCGCTCGGCAGGTCCTTGAAGTCGGGGAAGTTCTTCTTGATGATCTGGCATAGCTCCTTGTTGGAGAAGTATCCGGCAGTCACGAAGAAGCGCTTGTTGGCTGCGTCTGGCTTCTCGAACGCAGCTACGTGTGCCTCTGCGACGTCGCGAACATCCACCCAAAGATGTACACCACTGGGTGGGATCTCGTCCTTGAACTTGCCTTGTGCCGCTGACAGGATACGCTGGTTCGAGGTGTTCATGTTGTCAAGACTGTCAAGAGCGTGTACCTTGGTGCATGTTAGCAAGTGAGTTGAAGAGTGCATCGTAAGACTTACAATCGGTCCAAAGACCATCGGTGGGTTAATCGTGGAGACGGTGAAGTTGGGCTTCTCCTTCTCAACGAATTCCCACGCAGCCTTCTCAGCAAACGTCTTACTCGCTCTGTATCCCATCATTGGGTTCTCCGTGGCCTCTTCTTGTGTGATCGGGTTCCAGTCGTCCTCGGAGTATGCGTGTCCTGGCCAGAAACCTTTGCTTCCGTTTACGATAGCGGCGAACGAGGACGTGATGACGACATTCTTGACGGATGGCTACACGGTCTCATTAGCATGTGAATGGAAGTTGCGCACTCTTCAGATTCAACATACCGCGCTCTTCTTGATCGACTTCAAGATGCCAGTTGTTCCAATGACAGCAGGGTCAATCAGGTCCTTTGTCTTGTTAGCCAGCTGCTCAATGTTTCATCCCCCAAGCGCACTCACTTTCTGGACATCGGTGACATTGAAGTGGAACGGGCTAGCAGTGTGAAGCACAGCCTCGAATGGAGGGTCTGAGATGACAGCCTTCTCGAACGCATCTGGTTGAGCGATATCCGGAACAATCGCGAAGCTCAATTGGCCCTTGTCGACGTAGCTCTTGTATGATTCCTTAATCTTGTCCGCCTTCTCCTGGGTGCGCACCGTGGTGACTACACTGTGTCCATGGTCTAGGAGGATATCGAGGGTGTGCGCTGCGATGAAGCCGCTTCCTCCTGTGAGTAGTACTCTAGTCATGTTGTTCGTAGGTAGTCAAGTCTGGTGTTTAGGTATTTAGGGCGTCAAAGTCTAGACTTGAAGCTGTGCGGGAATGACAGCATATATGTAGCTATGACATCCCACCTAGCGCGGGGTAGAGCTTCCCCGAAGTTCGGATTTACTCTCTTTCGCCGTTGTAACTGCCGCCGTCGCTTACGAAACTTGCGTTCGTTCGTGGCTATATCCGCGGCTCGTTCTCCAGAGTATTGCGTCATGCCCGTCATTCATCGATGGGATATCTTTGGTGGGGCATACTGCGTCTTCATGTCGCCTTCTCGTGGTACAGCAAACAATTGCTGATCTGCAGCTTCCGGTCTTTTTGGCTTACCAAAGGGACTGTGGACCTCCCAATAAACCCCACAGCATAGCCATATCTTCATGTTCGACTGGTCGAAGCTGCCTTTTCACACCTTGCGCGCCTGCACACCCGAATTGTGTTCGCGGATTTCTCGTGCGTTGCGATAACTTGGAAACCGACAGCGCGCAATCGCAGTTAAGATGTAGTCGTGTGAGGAAATGATGACTTGGAAGCTCGCGGCTTCCAAGTTTCTTTGTAACCACATGGCTCTCGGCGTCACATCGGGTGGCGCGCCTCTTATCGAGCAAGGGCCCCACCATAGCTTGAGATGCCTCCCACATGGCTTACCCGCCACCCTCAATTACTCTTCCAATCCCATCGAAGCTCCATCCTCTAAGCTCCGCTTAGCTGCTCCCGGCGTCTGAACATGGATATGTCGGGGCTGAGAAAGGGTCCAACGGTCATTAATGAGCGGCGTGTGATTGCGGGGCAAGTGGACATGATGAGGGGCAAAGTTTTCTTCTGTTCAATCGCTTCGTTCTGATTACTCGTTCTTTCCTGAGCTATTCATACTATCCCATTGAAGATGTCGTCACTCAAGAGAAGCCCTCCATTCCGCGCCGAGCACGTTGGCTCATTGCTTCGCCCACAGGAGCTTGTGCAGAAGCGCTACGATGTTGCCTCTGGTAAATCAAAGCCAGAGGAGCTCGTTCCTTTGGAGGACAAGTCTGTCGCAGAGATCGTCAAGTTCCAGCAGGACTGCGGATTGAAGGTTGTGTCGAGCGGAGAGTACACTAGGTCAATAGTCCAGATGCTGCTAGTCCGAGTCTAGACTGATCATTCATGCAGGCACATGTTCTGGGGTACCTTTTTCGAAACACTTCATGGCATGAAGGAACTCCAGCTTGGCGTTTTGAAGGGCTACAACAAGGACATGTTCCGCGCCTATGCGCCGGACGTCAAGTCTTTCATGGAAGCGAAGGAGGTGCCTAACCATGTCACCGTCTGTGTCGACAAGATCAAACACCCTGGCACTTCAAGCAACCAGCGTGAAGTGGACCTGATGAAGAGCCTTTTACCCGAGAGCGAGTGGAAGAACATCAAGATCACACTGATCTCGCCATCCTGGTACCACTTCCGTTACATGAGCGGGAGAGCGTACCCCAAGGAGGTCTATGCGAACGACGAGGAGTACTTCGAGGACGTCGCAAAGGCATACCAGGAGGAGCTTAAGATCCTCCACGCGCAGGGTATCAGGAACATCCAGATCGATGACCCCAATCTGGCCTACTTCTGCTCGGAAGACATGCTTGCAGGCTGGAAGGCTGACACAACTAACGAGAAGACTGCTGACCAGATGTTTGATGCCTATGTCAAGTTTTATAACAAGTGTTTCGAACGCCCTGCGGACATGCATCTCGGCATCCACCTGTGCCGCGGTAACTACGTAGGCAGCAGACATTTCTCTGAAGGCGCGTACGACAACATCGCAAAGAAGATGTTCCAGGTACGTTCCCCTCTTTGTTCACAATTATGAAGCGCTGATCTTGGTAGGACTTGAACGTGGACACATACTATTTGGAATACGACACACCACGTGCCGGAGGATTCGAGCCGCTAGCGCATCTTCCCAAGCACAAGAACGTCGTGCTTGGTGTAATCACATCAAAGTTCCCCAAGCTCGAGGACAAGGACGAGATGATCGCCAGGGTGAACCAGGCCGCTGATTGGATTGCAAAGGGCACTGGCCAATCGCGCGAGGACGCCATTCAGCAGTGCTGTGTCAGCCCACAATGCGGTTTCGCATCACACGCGGAAGGCAACTCGCTCGGTTACGAAGACATGAGGAAGAAGCTGCAACTCGTCAGGAGCATCGCCGATGCCGTGTGGCCGGGCCAACCATAGACGCGGGAATAACAGATAGGGGAGTTTTCGAGAAGGCGCAGGTACCGAGCGACAGAACGTAGGCCTTAACGCATGCGACTAGAACGAGCATTAGAAGGTGTTGTGGAGTCAGCCGAATGCCGAATTCAACATGGCGTTTGTACGGTGGGTGGAGTCGTAGTTGAGTCAGTTCACTCTGTGCCTCGTGGCGAAAAAGAAAAAGGCGGTTCCTGCGGCAGTGCATCTCGCACCACGTGGTATTCCGTCATCTTTCTCGGCGAAGAAGTCGGCAATCTACAGAACCACGTTATGTCCGTTCGCATCCATCGCAGTGCCTATCGTGAAGCCCAGGTCCAGAGAGTCTTCAATGCGCGTTGCTGCTAACACGTGTTAGGCGCTAGCGTCCGCTGTCCCTGGCCGTTGACTCCACACCCGTGGAGTTCCCTTCCGAAGCGGGAGGAACGTCCGGCAATTAGGAAAAGGCAGACCAGGGTAAGCGTCCTTGACAGGAGAAATCATCATTTCCTGACCTGGACTTCTGGGTCGGTGCGGGACGCAACGGGGAAAGCGTTTTCACTCCGCGGATGCGTGTTGCCACAACTTCCGTGGATACCACGATGAACGACGAAAGATTGAAAGCGACTGAAGCAGGCTGTACACCTGCCGCTATGAGATACGTTACTTTGAAAGAAATACGACCATCAACGCTACTGAGTTCACAGATCCATGAGCGCTGTTGTCGGTCTCCAGGTCCCAATGGTTCCGTCCCGTGGCGCAAATTGCAACCTGCAAGGTACCCTAGAAGGACCCGTATGATCTACGTGCCGGACCGAATGAAAGCATTGTTTTCCAGACCAAGAAAGGATCAACCACCGCGACTACTGAACACCACCTGTTTGGTAACTATCTCGCCAATGGTTTTTCGTCCGAGGTAGAAGTCGTTCGGCATTGCAAGCCACCACCGGAAAATAGGGGGATGCCGACCTACGCGGTTCGTAAACGATATAAAGGTCAGCAAGGCTGCACAGGGTAGGATCAAGCAGGCCAACTTACAGCCTCTGTCATTCTTTCTTTAAATACCCACCCGAACAGCAAAGTAATACCTAATCACCATGTTCTTCCCCCGCGTAATTGGCTACACAGTAGCAGCCTTCGCTTCCCTTGCGGTGGCTGTCGACCTCACTGGCTATGAATACGTAGTCGTCGGCTCTGGTGCAGGTGGTGGTGTAAGTTGAAGAGTACCTGACTGGATGTAACAAACACTGACCATTTCCAAAGCCTCTTGCCGCCCGCCTCGCCCTTGCCGGTCACAAGACGCTTCTTATCGAAGCCGGTGACGACCAAGGTGCCAGCCAGAACTACACCATTCCTGCTTTCAACGCCAGGGTTTCCGAAGACCCCAACCTGAGCTGGAACTTCTACGTCAAGCACTACGCTGATGAGCAGCGCCAAGCTCGCGACTACAAGACCTCTTACGAGACTGTCGATGGAGGCGAGTACACCGGTCTCAGCCCACCTGAGGGCTCTACCATGAAGGGTACGCTTTACCCTCGTACCGGTACTCTCGGTGGATGCACAGCCCACAACGCTCTCATCGCCGTCTACCCCCACCAGTCCGACTTCGACAATGTTGCTGCCATCACTGGTGACGACTCCTGGTCAGCCAAGAACATGCGCAAGTACTTCGAGAAGCTCGAGCACAACCACTACCTCCTCCCCGGCCAGAAGGGTCACGGCTACGAGGGATGGCTCGGAACCTCGTACGCCCCCATCGACATCGTTACTTCTGACCCCAAGCTTCTCAGCTTGGTTGGCGGTGCCGCTTTCGCCCTTTCCAACATGACCAACGCCATCGTCAACCTTGGTACTCTTATTGCTGGTGATGCCAACGCCGACACCGAGAGCCGTGACAAGTCCAACGCTCTCTACCAGATTCCTCTCTCCACCACCGACGGCAAGCGCACTGGATCCCGCGAGTTCGTTCTCGCTGTCCGCGACGCAAAGAACGAGGACGGCAGCAAGCAGTACCCTCTCGATGTCAGACTCAACTGCCACGTTACCAAGATCACCTTCGACCAGGACGTTACTCCTCCCCGCGCTACCGGTGTCGAGTTCCTCGACGGCCAGTACCTCTACAAGGCCAGCCCCAAGAACACCGGCGCAGCTGGTGAGCCCGGTTCCGCCACCGCTTCCAAGGAGGTCATCGTCGCCGGAGGAACCTACAACTCTCCCCAACTCCTCAAGCTCAGCGGTGTCGGCCCAGCTGACGAGCTGAACAAGTTCGACATCCCCGTCATTGCTGACCTCCCCGGTGTCGGAACCAACCTCCAAGACCACTACGAGATCAACGTCCAGGGCAAGGCTCCATCCGACTTCTCCGCCCTGAACGGCTGCACCTTCGGCAACACCGACGACGACGCCTGCATCGACCGCTGGGAGAAATCCGTCCTCGGCAACCGCGGCATCTACGCTTCCCCCGGTCTCGGTGCCACCATGTTCTACAAGTCCAGCGTCTCCGAGCGCGACGAGTACGACATCTTCGCCTTCGGTGGCCCCGTCAACTTCCGCGGTTACTTCCCCGGCTACAGCTACAACGCCACCTCCGAGCACGACTGGTTCACCTGGGCCATCCTCAAGGCGCACCCGCGCAACAACGCCGGAACCGTTGCGCTTCGCTCTGCCGACCCTCTCGACGTCCCCGAGATCACTTACAACTACTTCGACACTGGTGTTGGCGACTACGAGAAGGATCTCACTGCCCTCACTGAGGCCGTCGACCTCGCCCGTGACTCTTTCAAGCGCCAGCTCGTCCCCATTGACGAAGTCCTCCCCGGCAAGGACGCCAACACCCCCGAGAAGATTGCTCAGTACGCCAAGGACACTGCTTGGGGTCACCACTGCTCGTCTACCTGCCCTATTGGTGCTGATGACGATGAGATGGCTGTCCTTGACTCCAAGTTCCAGGTCCGTGGTGTTGCTGGATTGAGGGTTGTTGATGCTAGTGTTTTCCCTAAGATTCCTGGTACCTTCACTGCGGTGTCTACGTACATGGTTGCGGAGAAGGCGGCGGATGTTATTCTGGCTGCTGCTGAGGCTTAGGAAGTCGTTTGACGTGTTCATGTCAAGAACCCTACTGTATATAGACGAGAGAATATGATGATGTGTTTCCAACTGCAATTCTGCCATAATTCCTTTGAACTGTGATGCTCAGGATAGACCAGCCAACCGCACCTCCCGCATTTCATACGACTCATATACGAAGAGATACTCTACAGAAGAGAGAAGTATCGCATCTCCAAGAACCTCTGATGCTCAGAGAATCTTGCACTAAGGTATCCGTTGCAGCGTTCCTCACTAGTACTTTTTCCGCACATATGTTACTACGGACAGGATGAGACTTCGAAATACTGAGACATGGTAACTCTCACTTATTAACGACTTTGACGAGCAATGATGGTTGACTGCTGCGTTACTGAGCGGTTCAGGATCCGGGTGTGCTCGATGCCCGTGGAGTACCTGAATTGGTCTGTGCGCCGACAAAACATTCTCACGTACCTAGGTAGACTCGCACCTTAAAACTCATCTGAGCAGGCTGAAACAATGTCAGAATGGTCTCTTGTGTTCTTTCTTCTCCCCATAACTTTTTGAGCTCGTTTCAAGACAATCCTGTGCGCGTAAACTCGCGCGCAGGCACCGGCCACAGTTATGAACATGGAAGAGCTAGGAGGCGAGCGCCAAGAACTTTGCCTCAGCCTTGTACCACACGTTCTTCTACCACCTTCGCCCACATCTCCCTCGACACAACTCACCCAACCTGCCTCAAGGTAAGTACCCCTTCCTATGCACTGTCGGCCATTATTTCTCGTAGCTCCGCTAAGCACATTACAGTTACGAGACACGCGATCAAGAGCCATCGTCACTGGTCTACAATGCCAACGATCAACAATACATATGGCCATGGTCTGCAACTCATGCTGCATCTGCACCTTTGCATCCTGATGACTTTGGCGCCTCTCATTCAAGTCCCTCGTTCATGGGGCCAGGCGACGTATCCTGGTTCCATGAGCATGTTCGAAGTCAGTCCTTCAGGCCTGGATACATCGCGCTTCCGGAAGTGGAGCTGATGCCAGCCTCGTCCGACCATGGAATCCTAGAGCCTATTGCGGAGTGGTGCGATACCGCCAACTCCCTCATATATGAAGATTCGACTTCTCCGCCTCTCAGTTTAGTCAGCACAAATGACTCGTCCCTCGCCTCCCTCAACGATGAGCCGCCTGTATCGCACGCGCAAGAGATGGAGAATGGCAGTGTGAATAGCAATTCCCATAGCCGTATGGACCCTGTCAAGCGCTGGCTTCATGATAATCCCTTCAATCGATATCCTACCCCTGAGGAGAAGGCAGACCTTGCCGTTGCTGCTGGGCTATCGATTCTTCAGTTAAGGCGACGCTTGACCAATCTTAGGAAGCGTGAGAGACTCAGTCAGTAGTGCCAAATTTGCTGATGCACAACGTCTATCAAGGGCTGACTTTCCTCTAGCACTTGACCGACTGTGTAACGAATCAGAAGCTGCGCTCCAGGCGTTCGAGAGTCCTGGTGGAAGAACAACATCCTTTCATGGAAGCGTGCAGGCATGGTGTGGGCATGCACATCAAGGTAAGACTTTCCTTGCGCCTGTAGGATCATAGCATACAACCTTACGTCAGCACATCATGTAACATGGGCTTCGTTTGCTGCTACCAAATGCTGCTTTGTCAAATCTCTATCGTCATTGTGTACGCTGGGAGCTGACGGATTTCTAGGTCGTAAAGGAAAGAGACTGTATTCATCAAGGCATTCATCCGCTGCAAAGGAAGCAGTGCGAGGACATTCCGCCCACGCAGCTGGCGATAGTAGTGAAAACACAGCCAAACGATTTTACTGCACGATGTGTTTAAAGCCCTTCAAGAACTCGTATCTTTGGAGACGACACGAATCTGGAGTTCATGGCTTTGGTAGTACCCGATGGATCTGCACACTTGACAGCACAGTCATGACAGGTGCGAAGTGCATCTTCTGCTCCGAAATCGTCTACAACATGGACCACTTCGAAGAACACAACGTCCAAATCTGCTTGGCGAAGGATACGGCTGAGCGGGTCTTCGATCGCAAAGACCTTCTCAAGCAGCATGTAAAGTATGTGCACCTTACCTCGGCCAACGACTACACGAAAAGAGGGTTCGAGCCTCCAGACGCATGGCTAGAAACGGAGGACACTTTCCTACCTAACCCGGAAGGTCTCTGGTGTGGCTTCTGTCAGCTCTCATTTGAAACAGTTGCCAAAAGGATGGAACACGTTGCACAGCACTTTCGGGATGGGGTTGATATGGTTGATTGGGTTCGAAGATTGGATCTTGCAAACAGCGCGATGACTTGAAAGTATGCATCAACGATTTCCCTTTGTATCTTGTTTTAGCATCACCACTTCTAGGGCGACTGCGTACACAAAATACATGGAGCGACCGACACATGTTATGACCGTTATGAGCGAGTTGTCCCAATCAAGCAGGTTCAAGCCATCGTCCAGTATTCTCTTTGCATCAGTTACGAGCGCCACTTTGCGCAGCCGTGGCTGGACGCGCCTGACACAGGGCTAATTGATTCATGCGGTTAACCCGTAGGTGCTACTTTGCATTCATAGGAAAATGAATGCGCCTGATCCAAGACGTTCATTCACTTAGATGGTTGCGGAGAAGGCGGCGGATGTTATTCTGGCTGCTGCCGAGGCTTAGATTGGGATGAGATCGGACAAGAATGCTTGCATACACCTACGATGTAATGTCATGGTCACGAGAAGAATACGCTATCTGTTAGACAATTACATGAGTTACAATGTCGTTCTTGCTTTTGTGATGTAGACTTCGCACTCTGAACCAGACGAAATTCTTAAGCCTACTGACGCGGTTAGTGAGTATTGGACACGACGTGGAGATATCTTACTTGCCTAGTCTTGCTGGTGGATCGAAGCACCTGAAAAGAACTGAGTGCTCTATGCCACGTAGAACACTCAGGTACAGCGATAGTGTGAGGCAGTACCAAAAAAAAGTCATGTGTAGGTGATTGATTTGCACGTGATCTTTGCTGCGCATTTCGCTAAACCTCGTGGCCGCCGGGCGCGGGTCAGACCGGTGGACCGGTCTAACCCGATTTGACCATGGAACCGCCTTCAGCGTATAAGTGCATAGGCACGCACAGGTTTTCTGTGACGCCTTGAAACTCAATATGAAAGGTAAAAACAAGTCTCTAGAGCCTCCCAAGTCTGCATCATCTTTTCCCCGTTTTCAAAACCTTTTTCTGGACGTTTGTCGCTGTCCTGGAATTGATACTGTACTCTGATAGCAAAGGCTTGGCGGCGGAGCTATGGACCCCTCGCCTCCGATGGCTGACCTTACCGATGTACGTTAGGCTCTTACCCCGCTGAGAATAGAAGTCCAGGGCTTCCTTGAGCCGCCTTCAACGGATCTACAATCGAACGTTCTAACACCGCAACAGGACTTCCAGCAGGATGATACCGTAACACGATCTAGGTACGTAATTCCTCTAACCTTGTAAACGGTAATGAAGAAAGGTATGCGGTGTTTTACATCATCAAATCATCACACCCCTACCTCGGTAGTTTCGCGTATGATGGTGCGCGCGCACTTCATCGCAGCCTAGCTTTCCAAGGCTGCGTGCACACTGTCAAACGGTTCTCAGATTTGACACCCATTCGTACACTGCTGATCATACTTCGTATCAGGCAAATCTGGGATGGAGTGCTATTGGACGTGAACAGCGACATTGTCTTCCATCACAACGCCGAGTATTTACATTTTCCGTCCGACCACGTTGATGATCTCGATGATCACGTCGCGCACGTCAACAACAGCACCAGCTACTTTGCCCATGATTCCCGGCACAGTGGCTTCGTTTCCTTGGGCGATATAGAGCTCGGCAAGACCTTGGGTGTTCCCGTCACCGCTACGCAGCCGCTTGAGCCTCTTTTCGACGACGGAGACGTGCAAGATGGGACCGGGTTGGCTATTCTTTGTTCTCCGCATGGCGTCCCTACTGACAAAGATGCTGCTGTGAACTATACGCATGCAGGGCTTCTGGACTTTGGCCCATGTATGCAAGATGCAAAACTCATCCATGCAGGACCCATTCAGCAGCCAGAGGATCATCTGCAGATATCGACGTCACAACGTAGGCCGTATTGCAACCCTTCCGCATCGACTGAACGTCAGAGTCTGCGGGGAATCGTCCGGCGTTGGCTCTCTGATCATGCATCTCGGCCTTATCCTTCACGAACAGAGAAAAAGACGCTTGCTGAATCTGCCGGATGCTCTGTGGATCAACTCAACATATGCTTTAGAAACATTCGAGCCCGCGAGAAGCACTGTAAGCCTGTGTTCTCATGTCTTGACTACCCCGCTGACGTTACATCTAGTGTTTGACGGCCATGCCAATGTGCGAAATGACCGGGTTCCGTCCAATACCGGACTGCACGCCAATGTGTCGGCTAAGTCAAGCTACGCACAACCTGTATCCATGTCTTTCGCTGATGATAACGTTACCTGCCCGCCTGCAACGAACACGAGCGACAGCATTTCATGGCCTTCGCTGTCTGACCCAGGCTATCCCACGCCAGACAGCAATCAAGACACTGAAACCCAGGTCTACCAACATTCTGCAGCAGGATCAGCGCGTCAGGAAGCCTTCAGTGTGTCTGCTCTGCAGGAAGCTGCCATCACAAAGCGCAAAGGTCGGAGATACCACGCTCAGCGACACCAATACGGCACGAGCGAGCACCTGCGCTTTGCTCAACAGCAGACCTCGTCTTCTCCCAGTTCTCAGGCGTCAGAGGACAGATTTCCCTGCACTGTCTGCGTCAAGTCTTTCAAAAACGCTTGGGAATGGAAGAGACACGAGACCAGTGTGCACGACTACAAGGACCGAGAGTGGGTCTGCGTGTTGACGGACGCATTCAAGCTGCGTTCTGAATGTGTCTTCTGCCTGGAGCCAATGGACTCGATCGATCATCTTGACAAGCATGCAATCGATCTCTGTTCGAATAAGTGCACCGCCGAACGTAGTTTTCCTCGCAAAGATCTTCTCAAACAGCACGTTCTGCTCGCGCATCTCGAAGATGCACCTCCGTCGATCAAAAAGACATTCGAGGTACCCACGGAATGGGAAAGAGGGCTGGATGTCTCGCCTGGTGGACCTGGCTCACGCTGGTGCGGGTTCTGCAGATGTATGCTTGAGACTACCGCGCAGAGGATGGATCATGTCGCACAACACTTTCGCAACGGTCAGAACATGATGAGTTGGATTCGGATGTAAGGTGTCAGTCGCTAGGTGTTTTTCGGCGTCTCTATCACTGTATTTCTTAACGCACTTACGATCGTTGTCATGAACTTTACGAAATTACTTGATCATCTTCGCCCAATATAATTTTTCGTACTTGTTTCAGATGATTCTTATCGCATCCGCTGCTCGTCGCTGGTTCTTTGGCTAAATCCTGCGTTCTTCGTTCTTCTTTTGGCGGAGCTGCCTGGGTGGGACAACAGCCGAGTGCGAGTGCGCGGCTTTGAAGGTTCGCAACGCGGGACTAGCGTGGGGCGCACGCGAGCGCGTCACCCAGCGCAGCCGATACCTAGGTACTCTCTGGTCTCTCGAGAAACTGCATCGCGATGCAGTCATGCTATCAGCGCTTCGACCAAGCATCATACTGCGACATACCTTTCGCGCCAATGGACGTCTTGCCGCGACCCAGGCCTCTCGAGCCCTCACCATAACATGTCGGGGTAACTACTACGCGGTCCCAACCTCGTCAATAAGCCAACCAAAGCAGGCAACCCGATCGATCGCGATGACGTGTTTAAATATACGAACGGAAGTTTCTTAGCGAACGAGAAGAAAGCGGTTGATCGCAGATATGTAACATTCAATCTAGATCAGCTTTGCGCCGTAGCTGCGACGACTGGCGGGCGGCACTCACCCGTCTGCGCAATCGACAAGATGGAAGGAGGGTTCAGCAAAGCACTTCTTTTGCGCAAAGAAGATGGCAGCGAGGTCGTTGCGAAGATACCCTTTCCTATCGCAGGGCCGCCCAAGTACACCACGGCGTCCGAGGTGGCTGTTCTCAAATACCGTACGTCCTCGTTGTTCTGGAAAGCCTGCGTGACATCGGCTCATCCAATCACTGTCGGTAGTAAACAAGTATACTCAAGTCCCGGTACCCAAAGTTTTGGCCTGGGACGCCGATCCATCCAACCCTGTCCGCGCCGAGTACATCATCATGGAAAAGGCTCTCGGCGTTCAGCTATACAACGTATGGGATGATCTGAATGACTTGGACCGGTTGCGCCTCCTACGACAATTGGCCATATTCGAGAGCGAAATGACTAAGATCCGCCTTCCGGCGAGCGGAAGTCTTTACCTTTCTAAATCTATGGCAGAAAACGATGCACATGTCTCCTTGGACCAGGAGATGGATCCTTTTGGAGAGTTTTGTATAGGTCCATCGTGCGAGCGAGGATGGCATGTTCCCGACGAAAGTGCAAGTCTATCCCCCCATTTCAATCGGGGACCCTGTGAGTGCAATCCTGGACGGGCCATACTGTAGCTGACCTTACTTCATAGGGCCAGATTTATCATCTTTCGGAACCGCTCTAGTCGACCGAGAGCTTGCGATCCTGCGAAATCGTTCTTCCAACGCAACATCTGGCTCACCACGAGGAACTCTCGATGAGCAGATCGATGCTCTTAACATGACTAGAGAGGTCATGTCTCGACTGCACGAGCGTACACTCGTTAGCAAGGTCTCCAATCCAGTGCTATGGCACACCGACCTCCACATGGGCAACATCTACGTCTCAGGGCAAAATTCACCCCAAATTACATCGATCATTGATTGGCAGTCGATTGTAGTCTCGCCATTGTTCCTACAGGCACGCTTTCCAGAATTCCTGACAGTTGACGAAGACTACCAATTGGGCACCATGGAGCTCCCACCGCCACCGCCTGATCTGGATAAGATGGACGCTGGCGACAAGAGATTAGCAGAGTTCAAGTACGAGCAAGCAAAAGCAACAAAGACGTATGAAATGAATTGCGCAGCTCAGAACACAATGGCTTGGAAGGCGTTGAAGTTACCGGCATTCCTCCGGGAGCTCTTCACACGATGTGCAGAAGTCTCAGAAGAGGGCGAGATACCACTTCGCGCATGTCTCATCGAGGTTGCCGCAGTATGGAACAGAATTGGCTTCAAAGACCAATGCCCACTCAACTTTAGCGAGGAGGATTTGCAGAAGCACGAGCAACAGTTCGAAGAATACAGCCACTACCACAAGGTACACGAATTGGCGAGAGAGATCATTAGCACGGATTTCGAAGGCTGGATCAATCCGCGGCTGGACTTCTCTGCGAAACAACAAAAGAATCAGGAACTGCTAGAAGAGTTCGTGCGCAGGAGCAGTGAATTTGGCATGACGCCGGAGGAGATGAGGAGAATCTGGCCGTACTCGGAACGGTAGCGATTGATTCAGGAATGTGAGAGCGTCGCGCCTCGTCGTTGAGTTAGGGGCAGTTACCTGGTAGCTTACAAAATCCTAGCATACAAAACCGCGCAACACTTCTGTTCAAAGCTTCACAAACAGCTGAAAGACTTTCACGTTTGCGCGTTCACAGCTGCCGCTTTCTCATCACTAGTGGCATCCGCGCCATCTGCTTCCTGCTTCGACGTGTCGTGGGCGGATCTTCCCTGCGCCACTTTCGGAATGTACTCTGGCGACTCAAGCTCTCTTGCCTCTAGAGCCCCGTACAACTCGGCAGGTCCATGGCTATCGGCGCATTTCGCATTTACCTCACGGTTTCTTGTATCTCCCATCATTTCTCCCGCGCCAATGTGGTGTTGTGTCCATTTTTGTTCGTGGCCGGAAGTGTCCCAAGAATAGGTGGGCGGTGCTATACGCAGTCAGTAATGAGTCTCATCTGTTTCATGTTATAGAAGCGTACGTGAGAATCCGTTTGACGGTGCGAGACCAGTAGTTGTTGTAGGCGATGCTAGTTCGGCCTTTGGTATCACCTGGCCGTTCGCTGCCTCTGCTTCGGCATTGGCTTTCTGGTTGCGCCGGCGGCGAAACAGGAAGAACACGACTGCGGCGATGATAATCACGCCAGCGAGTGATCCTCCAACAGCACCTCCAATGACCCCGCCAGAAACTCCATCGGGGCTGGCGGAAGCTGATGGTGTAGGCGTATCACTGGCGGGCGCAGACGTACTGACAGCGGTTGAAAATGCCGTGGGTGCAGGAACAGTGGACGAAAGCGCAACGTTCAAGTCATGGAAGTAGTAGTACTGGTCGGGTCGGTCCCAAAACGCTGGCTCTAGCTGCCCCTCTGGACATGTCGAATTGTTCATGCACGCATCTTCGTTGCAACATCCATAGAATGTCGGGGCCATCGAACAAGTCCAGAAGGGTGTCGTACCACCACATGATGCGCCAGGCGAGATATTGTTGAGTCTTGGATTTCGTCCCGCTGGTTTCAGAGCATCACCGAAGCAGGCATGCTGGCACGGATCCGACATGCAGCACCCGACGAACTTTGTGCCTGTCTCGCAGACGTACCTGCTTATTGTCAGTGTCGTACCTTGTAGCGCCATTGAGCCACGCTTTCGTGTCGAAGGTGATGTTCATTCTGATATCGGATTGTTGACGCACCAAGTACCACCATCTGGACAGAAGAAGTCGCCCGGCTCAGCTGCTGCATAGCTTGGGTCCGCCATGTCGAAAACTTCTTTTAAGGTATGGGAGAACGGAGAATTGGCAGCAATCTAAGACCGCAGAGAAGAATGTAATAATAGACCAGACTGAGGTGTCGACCTACGTAAGTGCGCGAAGCAGCCCTCAGGCGCCCGTCATACTTAAGAGCTGGCTATCGCAGACCCAAGAACGCCAAGTAATTGCAACCCAAGACATATATTGCCGTTATGACGCAGTCGCAACAGCTATGGCAAGATATGCCCTGAATGATCCAGTGAAGGACCCTCTGGCGGCCTATTCGTCCTTCATGGCTGCAGAATGGGCTGTCATGCGAGCAGCGTTCGCATACGGTAATCCAGACGCCACCGGACAGGGGACAGCTCGCATAGCAAGCCTATAGAAGGTGCAGAGACTGAGAAAGACAGAAAGCTGGGGCCGGTCAGACTGAACTCTGGTGGGGATCAGACCTCAAGATGGTAGGTGGGCTGATTCGCTTAAAGCGCGCTGGTTGGCAGGAGTACGCATTTTGCCAGATGCTCATACATGCGTTAAGCAAGGGCGTGGTCAATACTTGGAGTATGAGCGGTATGTCTGCTGCAAGGGTTGCCCTTTCAGATAACGGGTATCTCCCTTCCAGAAGTCCACGTCCTCATGCGACTGGAAAATGTTGCTTCGTCGCGCACTACTAGTCGCTCATGAGGCCAGGGTAGGATGATGAGCAGCCTCTTCAACAACGAATTTACCGTTCTTTGTTACATCGCAATGCCTTCTTGATGGCTGGAGATTCCCTCTGTAGCACCTCTTCCTTAGTTGATTGAAATGGCATGAGGTAGCATGTTTGTCGTAGAAATGCATCTGCTTAGGCATTGTATGAGGCGCGCGACGCTCATCTTGGTGTGGCATGCGATATCCCTACCTGAATATGACTGAGTAGAACAAGAGCAGTAACGGTTCTTGTATGAGAACAATGCATGTTGGCGACCCTTGCGTGCCCTTCCTTCGCTGTTTTCTCGGAGATCTTTCCAGTACATTTCCACGTATATGAGTCGCCGAGGGCCCATGCTGCTGCAATGCATGGAGCGCTTCGATCCATGTAACTTCGGACAGTATTTTCCAGTCACTCATATCATCTGTGGGAATTTTGTGAGTGTTGATCTAGATGGTTTAGGAGTAAGCGCATTGAGCCTGCTATGGTGCGGTAATTCCTCGGGCAAACTAGGCAAGAAGGGCGCCCCGCACCGGTACCCCGCGCAGCGCAGCGCAGCGTACTGCGCATTACGGAGTACCTAAAAGATGTCGCCATACTAACGTCCATTATCTGATGCTTGTTTCTTCGCTGCCAAAGCTTCGTACGATAGGATCGACATTATCTATGGTGCTGCTTTGAGCAAATAGAAGAACAGCTGACCACTTCTGATGAAAGCCAGCACAAGCCGCTCCAAGATGGCAGTGTTTAAAGATAAGATGCACCATGTGAGTACAAGTTTGTAAATGTGTATTGCATCACTCATGTAAGTTACTAGCCTATCGCTGCGTTTCAAGCAGCCGCAATGCCCGAGCTGTTCAGTTCAATGCCTTCCAGTCCACAGATCCATGTGCAATATCTGGCCCCAGGACATGAACTCATCACTCCAGAGCAGTTCCACGCATCAAACCCAGAGAACCTCGGGGTAAATCTGGCGAAAACGTCACCAAAGATAGCAGTAAAATGGGGGCACCATGTTTCTCTCATCGAAGCCAAGAACATGCTGTGTGTGGCTGAGAATACATCGATACCTGTCCCCAGACTATGTGCAGCATATGCATACGGACCTATAGACCGAAGCCTCGATGACCATGCGACCTTCTACGATGTATATATCTTTGTGGAGTTTATCGAAGGCGAAGACTTAGGGAAGTCATGGGATAAACATACCTCTACTGAGAAGCAAGCAATCTCGGCGGACCTCAAAAAGTACATGGACGAGCTGCGCTCTCTTCCGCCAGCTAACTACATCGGATCTGTGGACGAAGGACCAGTCATTGATAACATGTTAGAATGGTCGACATCTTGTCGCGGTACATCATCGCGCCCATATCGAGCTATTGATAGCGTATTTCTGACTAGACGCGTAGGTCCGTTCAAAAGCATAGAAGACTTCAATGCTACAATTATAGAGGCCTTTATCACGAAGTCCAAACCCCAGATTGGCCCTTATGCCCGCGGCATGCTCAATGCACATAAGCATGGTATCGTTTTCACTCATGGGGATCTCAGGCCTGACAACATCATCGTCAAAGATGGTCGTGTGGCTGCAATCATCGACTGGGAGCTGTCAGGGTGGTACCCGGAATATTGGGAGTTGGCCAAGGCATTCTACATCGAGTGGTTCGTCAATGATTGGGGATCTCATTTACTAGGCGTCCTTGAGCCTTATTACTGTGAGCAGTTGATGCATGCCAGATTGATGGAGGTTTTGTGGTAGCTGATGATAGAGCTGCTGCTACTGGCGTTCATAGGGCAATTTGGGCAACTGACATTCTTTCCATTGGTCTCCTGCCACGTTCTTTTTGAGATCGTTCTCTACGCTTGAATTTGCGGTTTGGTTGGCATCGTAGACATATGAAATCATACGGTGGCACCTTCAACGATGAGACCACCGCTTACGGTAAGGCAACCAGTTTCGGCATTGCATCCACACCCCAAAAGCCGCGAGGACTACAGCAGGTACACCAACCCCAATTCCAACTTTAGCGTCTGTTGACAGTCCTCCTTTTGGGTCTTCTGATGACGGTGCAATAGCCGCTGTTGCTGTCTGAGAAGGTTCGCTCGGCGTTGATGTGATAGCCGGGTTGGAGGAACGTGTTTGCAACGATGTAGGAATCGGAGTGCCGTGCGGCGTGTATGATGATGAAGGGGTATCCTTGATCTTCCCTGAGTCCGACCGTAGGATGATCGTTCCGTCTTCGTTCACATATACACCAGAATGGTCGCTGCAACATGTAGTGTTGCCTTTGCCGCAGCAAAAACTGCCATCGGCACAGTGCGAGACGTGGGTGTAATCTGGTTGACGACCTGGCATTGACAGTCAGTGCTACGCGATAGAAGGTTTTGGTGATGATGCGTACCGCAAGCGTCCCACAGGGGACTACATCCACTGCCCTCCTCGTCCCAGTTCTGGTGCGTACATGCGACCACGAAGTACTGCCCTTTCCAGTAGTCGCTGTAGCAAGCGCCTTGGATACATACATCGTCTGCATAGCCGTCGGTTCGATCGAGATAGCAACACATGTTTGACCCGGGACAGGGTCGTGGAACCATGTCTAATATTCCATCACTTCTATAGCAAACGCCGTAGGTAGGCAACGCTCGAGCGAACAGAAGAACGAGATAAATGAAGGGTAAGAGTGACGAGGCGTGCCGTGGTGCCATTTTCTCAGCATGAGAGTGAAAGAGAGCGACCGGACAAAAAGGAGCACTCGTAGTGACTTTCGAGTGACAGGACACGAATTTAAGGAGGTGTTATTTTACCTGTACTTTGCAAGTATATACATGTCTGGCTTTGGGCGCAGTGCGCCTCACCGGTTTGTGAGAACTTCTTAGACACGTGGACACGTACAATTGCCCTGTCAGCGATAAAATCGCGAGGCCAGAGGCTGTATTGCTTTAAGTCGAAGTCGTGTAACTGCTCGACGTGCTGTGTCGTGGCTTGCGCCGGGTTAAAGGCCGGCAGTCGCATGTCCTAGCAAGTGCTCGACGCGCTCTCCATCGCGCGCGCAGCGATGGACATCTCTCATTCCTCCACCTTACCATCGGTTGCTGCCCATGTCTGTCGATTAAGTTTCGTCGCAATGCGTTCTGTCACTTGCTGAGGGTAGCGTTATTGTCTCAGGAGAGGTGGGAAAAGAAGTGAGGCAGCTGCGTGTCGGCCAAGCGGCTGATTACATGGCCCCGGGGAGGACCTCACACAGCCACCACGCTAGATCAAAAGGAGTAGATCGTGACGAGATCACACGCCCTTTGTTCAACGTGCAGCTCTGCTATACGATACCAGAATACTTAAAACGGTAGATAAGCGTCGAATCGAGCAAATACTGAAGGTTCATTTTTGTGTCCTACAGTATCGAGATCTTCTCCCAAGTTGGAGCCAGAGCTAGAGCTTCACCGGCCATATAGCCGTGCATGTAAGCTTCGCCAACAACCGCGAACATGTTGTTTCTCGGTCGAAGTATGATCGGGAAATTGCAGCCAGAGATGATGAAGACCGCATCGCGGGACCGGGCCTCTACTGGGCCAATCCCAATATATCCCTGCTCCGTCACGAAAAGCCGCCGTTGTCGCATAATGTTTCTCATCGTCGGCGCTCTCCTATCGTACTTTACATTACCCCCACCAGTAAGTGTCGTCATTACGATCGAGTCATGCGGTGAAGTGGCGAGCTCTCCCCTTTCCGCCGACACTATCTGTCGTGCCTCGGTAGACACAAACTTCGATTGTATGATGAAGTCGAAAGCCTGATTGATGAATTCACCATCGCGCATGGCAGCGACATCTACGTCCCATACCTCCGCGATGCTGTCCAACTGTATGCCTAGTACCGTCATCACATGCAGATCCTGGCTGAAGGAACTATATGGCTCCGAGCTGCCGGCCGCACGGTAGCCATGTCCTTGGAGCACTACTGCAGAGGTAGAGGTACAAAGTCAGTATATGTCTCACATGCACTTCGTACAGTCAGAACTTACCCATGTCAGTCGACCCCGAATAGCACAGCTTCATCAGTAGATGGCGATTGACGAGTAGAACCGGCTTCTTTGCGTACGCCTCGCGACGCCAATCCGGTACCCATGACGGTAAGCCATCGTTACCATGAATGCCACTGGCCGCCAGTAGGATGTCAAGTCGACCTTCGTTTGCTATGATGTGATGCGCGGTTTCTCGGTACACCTGCTCCATTGACTTGCGGTAATCAGGCGCCACGGAGATACCTTGAGTGTCGCCCACCAATCCTAACACAACGAATACCTTGTCTTTTGGATCCGTAGACGCGCGATCCCAGGTATTCCAGAGCAGTGAAGACAGCGAGCTCCCGTTGACTCTTGCTTTGGCAAGGTTTATCGCCAGTGTATAACGTCGTCGCAATTTGTCCCACTGCGACTGTCTTTTCATGCCTTCCAGGGCATCTCCGATATCATCCCAGGCCTCGGAGTAATCCATGGCCATTTGAAAGGTTTTCCATTCAATTATGGAAGTGCCACATTGTAACACTGCACCCGAAGCACACCATATCTCCTGTACGATCCAGGTCCGCTCCCACCATGGGCGAGTGAGTAGCTCATCGAGAGCCTCCCAGTAGGGCTCCCATTCACTCTTGAAATACTTGTCGTAGGGATTACCGTCCATATCATACAGTATGGGATAGCCTGTCACGACGAAATCGTGCTTTGTAGCTTCAGCGGTTTTCACTGCCTCTATGTACCCATTGAATTGTTCCCTTCGGCGCTCACGCAGTTGTTGCAAGCGTGGGTCTGGATCTGGTTTTGGTTTTGGTGTTGGCTTTGGCGGGTCTGGTTTTGGCTCTTTATTCTGATGAAATCGCCGCGTCAGCGATGCATTTACTTGTATGAGGCGACTTTTTAGTTTATCCCAATAGGTTGGGCTATTAGCTGTTTCAGTTACCTTTTGACCATGTTTAGACCAGTCGATCGTATACCATTTGCGATGTTTCCTAGCCGTAGCTAGCATCTCCAAAAACTCCATGGCCTGTTCACTCGACTCGGTGGCTGGTCCGATCCATACAATCACGCGCGTCGCATTCTTGTAAATCTTTCTCATGATAGCTACTTGACTGTTGCGCTCAGCAATGTCTTTCTGGTTGATACAAACAGCATCTATCCAAATCTTTCGCTCTTGTGACGCATGTCGAAGATGTTCGAGCGCGACATAAAGGGTTGCAGTGACCAGTAGCGAAGAATCGTCGATCGTAACGGACAGCTTATGGTCATCTTCTCCCCAGGCATACGACAGGCACTCGTACTCGGGATGCGAGTTGATGTCGGCATGCTCAATATTGAGTTTGATTGCCGATCCCCGGTTTGCAGGAAGAATGTTGATGAGACGGATATGATCGGACGCAGTCAGGCTCTCGTATTGATAGGATGGACAGTCCATGACTATACCACGGCGTTCAGATGGACTGATTCGTGACTTCGGCGATGGCAGAAGCTATCTCGACACTGCCAAGCTCAATTGAGAGACCAACAGGTAGGCTTCAGTTGAACACACGACTAGAAAACCTAGCAGTTGTTCCATTCAGCTGTGCTGAAAAGGCTGTTCATCAAGATGTTTCGCATACCTATTCAGGGTATCTTGTGCAACACGCACTCGATGCGAAAGATTATGAGGCTGAGGGGCTGTTGGTGTTGCGGGCATCTTATTATCGTCTGAACTATACCCAATCGAGCTAGGATGCGGGGAGATTTAGGGACAGCTGTCAAGGCCAAATTGCTCTCCACATCGAAACATCGAAACATCAAGGTGAGGAACCGAGGCTAAAAGCAGTTCCAGAACACCGAGCGCGGCAACGGCGATGTGTGGTGTTTTCCTACCTGTCGCGAGGCTCTGCATGGCGCGTCGCAATATCGACTCTAGCCGCAGACGTGATTATGTCGCGCGCGTTGGAAGTCGCGTCGTCGGATGACGACAGGGCGCACAAACCTCTCTCCACTCCGCCGCCATCTTAGCCGTAGTTCTGCCTGCGGAGAATTCGCGTCCACGAGCTCTGTCGCAGGTTAATCAGAATCGGCACGCGCTAGCCTCTCGGCTTCATCAAATCGACGGAGAAACTGACGCCATGTGTGCCATTTTGAGGGTGCACAAGCACGCATGGACAAAATCTGGGGTACAGTGAAGCTGGGCATTTCACATCAAAAGGGCGTCTCGCCTCTGAACGTGTCGCTTGCGCGTTATTGACAAGACCTTGATATCTGATCACGATGCTGTCAAACATGATGACGCGAATGGCTTTGCCATTAGCCATCCTCTCATTCTGTAGGGCTCTTTCATGTATCGGACACATGCACACGTGACTAACAATAACGCGCAGTCCTATCCTTCGTCAGCGGTCTTCCCACCGATGCACTCGTCGCACGCCAGTCGAAAAACCTTCGCATCCTGCCGCTGGGCGACTCCATTACCTGGGGTTACATCAACGGCGGCGGTTCAAATGGCTACCGTGAGCGGCTGCTGGCCGACCTCAAGTCTGGTGGCTACACCGTTGACTTCGTCGGCACACAACAGTCCGGAACCATGGCGGACAAGGACAACCAAGGTTTCCCTGGCTACACCATCTCCCAAATCCGCGGCGTTGCTGCGGGTGGTCTTGCATTGAAGCCTAACGTCGTCCTGCTCCACGCCGGTACCAACGACTTGAACAGAGGAAACCCTTCTTCGGAGCCTGATGCCGATGCGCCAAGACGACTTGGACTTTTGCTCGACGACGTTTTGAAGGCAGTTCCCAATGCTGTTGTCATTGTGGCCAAGATCATCCCATCGAAGCAATCGGGTCTTAACGCCAACATCAAGACTTTCAACAACGCGTTGCCTGCTATCGTCGCCGCCAGGGTCAGCAAGGGATCGAAGGTTTCCATTGTCGATATGAACGTCCTCAGCACGAGCAGCGAGTTGAGCGATAACCTGCACCCGTAAGTATTGACGCATTCATCTGGAGACCGCTCAGCTGACTGATCTTATAGGAATGTCGCTGGATACGCGCGCATGGGTGACATCTGGAACGCGGGCATCAAGGCTGTTGCCGGTTCTATCCCTGCGCCTGCTTAGTTGTTCCCAACCCTGGACTTGCGGGGCTAGGATGCCAACACATAGTAGTGTGGTAGAATAGGACACGAGAATCAATTCAACTCTCATGCCATGACTCCGATCTTTCCGATAACGCCACTTCTATCTCCATGTTCTTGACTACATCCCCACGAGGAGATGTCGATCCCCATGCTCCGGTACCACATGTCGTCCAAAGAAAGTGGTCAGGTTGGTGAAGTAATCTCAAGCCTTTAGCCGAATGCGGGATCAGCATATTAGTTCCGCAACTGCCGACATTGCTTCGATGCCACGAGGTCGTACGCATTAGGTGAAGTTGTGGTGACTTTAATATGTGCTTTCTGGTACGGATGGGGTCGGCAGTTGTATGGCGAATGCGGAAGTTGATATGGTTGGCGAATCTTTGCGTATGGGTCGCATTTGGTAGGTATGAAGTTTCCATAGAACGATCCTTCAAGTACTTTATCTTCCAGTGCGTCTTCTCTGCATTCTTCTGTACTTCTTCATCATCTACGCATCCTGCCGTGAAGAGACATTGCGAATCGTCATGCTGTTCCCCACTCTTCTCCTCGCTGCCGTCGCGCAGGCTGCGCCTCAGTTCGGTGGCTCCCAGGGCTTCACCATGTTGCGTTTTGGGTGCGCTCAGAATGTCATCGACCGCATCGATCCTCTTGTCAATCCAGGCCAAGCTCCTTCCCCGCATATGCATCAAGTTGTTGGCGGGAATGCGTTCAACGTCACGATGCAGTCGACAGATATCGCCAAGCTTGCGACATGCACCACTTGCGGCTACTCGGAGGATGTAAGTCAAGGTTATGAATACGAAACGACCGAGGCTGACGGTTTGGGTGACAGCTTTCCAACTACTGGACCGCGAATGTCTACTTCAAGGCTCGCAATGGAACATACAAGCGCGTACCTCAGATCCCTAACAGGTACTTCTTCCTACCAGAAGTTCGAAGTTCTTCGTACTGACTTGAAGTAGGGATCTCTTCAACGACAAGTACACTGGAAAGACCACTGGAGGCTTTGTCGTCTACTACGTCTCTGGAGGCAAGGGCCAAGTCACCGCCTTCAAGCCGGTAAGCCATGTACCTCTCCATGCAAATCAATGTCCTGACACACCATACAGGGCTTCCGCATGCTCACCGGTGATGCCACCAACCGCGTGTCAAAGGGTATGAAGACCCAGACTTGCTTCCGATGCTACAACGCGCCCAACTTTGGTGGCGATAATGCCGCGCCTTGCCAGGATGCCAAGTGAGCATGCGCATCTTGTTGTACTAATGACCTCACTGACGCTCCAAGACTCGACACTGAAGGCTTCCCTACGACACCTTGCCCGGGTGGTATCCGTAGTAACGTTCTCTACCCAACGTAAGTGGCCCATCACGAACAACATCGTGCACCACTGACCCGTTGACAGATGCTGGGACGGAAAGAACCTCGACTCGCCCGACCACAAATCGCACGTCGCGTACCCCTCCAACGGCCCGGCTCTGTTCTCAGGTACGGGCACTGGTGGCAATTGCCCATCGACTCATCCCGTGAAAATCCCACAGGTCATGCTCGAGGTAAATCTCAAGACATCTACCATCGTTCATTGTGGCCAAGCTAACAGAATTACAGATCGTCTGGGACACCAGCAAGTTCAACAACAAAGCGGAGTGGCCCGCCGATGGCTCGCAACCCTTCGTCCTCTCCACCGGTGACAACACTGGGTATGGTCAGCATGGAGACTACGTCTTTGGCTGGAAGGACGACTCGCTGCAGAAGGCTATGGATGATGCCAAGGGCTGCATGGGTGCCAACTGCGGTAGTTTGAAGACGCAGCAGCCTGCTGATGGAAACAAGTGTCTTGTTCCCAACCGTGTAAAGGAGGAGCGCGATGGCTGGTTGACGGCGCTGCCGGGTATGGAGGGTATGCCGATGTTGTAGTCAACCTTGACCTATCATCGATAGAATAGGCAACTCATTGTATATGTCTGATTCTAACAAGCTTGACACAATGCGAACTCATGGCGGATAGTAATCGCACCTTAAGTATGCCGAGCAAAGGCAAGCAATCAATTGTTCGACTTAGCTCTGATTAGAATATTCTGACGCATTCTGAATGCGAAGTCACATGTTAAACAAAAGTTGCATCTAGAGAAGCTTTCGAAGATCGTGTCGGAAACCTTGTACGCTGAGGGCCTCAATGTAGAGTCACTCCGCATCATGGTCTGAATGACTTCGTCGAAAGGCCAATCAAGACCTTTCTCTAAATCGGCTGATGGTAGTGGCAAACCACCTGGAAAAGATTGCAAGACCTCTCGGAAATTCCCTTGGTATATCTTGTCGTAAGAGGCATCGTTCGCCAGCGCCAGAATTATCTCGATGAACACACACCCAAGAGAAAAGACATCCGATTTGGTATTCCTTTTGCCCCACTCAGCCACTTCCGGAGCGCAGTATCTCCTGGTAATGCCTTGTGGATTACCGGTTGTGGTGCTACGGCCGATGTCGCCGAAATCGTACGATAGGCCGAAGTCTGTGTACATGACTCTGCCTTTATGAATCAATATGTTCTGCGGCTTGATATCTTTGTGTCGAACGGTTTGGTGGTGAATGAAATCGAGAGCGGAAGCCAAACAGCCAAACGCTCTGCGCAGAACGTGATTCTGGTGTGCATTTTCCTTGCTGATGTCGTCGCCGAGCAAGTGAAAGCCTGAATCGTGATAGTTCTGCAGATAGTTTGCCAGATCGCCACCATCCGCAGCCGGATCGAGGATCATAGTAAGCTCTCTCCCTTCAATACGTGTCGAGTGTACCCTGACAATGTGGTGATGAGGAGCGAGCCGTTGCATAATTCTGATTTCGTTGAGAAGCTTTCGTTTCGCGTCCTCAACGTTACGAGCATAGACGTTCCTGATTTTCTTTCGTGCGAAGACAGAGTTCGTTTCGATATCGAGAACCAACTCAACGCTTGCGCTGCCGCCATGGCCTAGCATTCGTACGTGATGATAGCGTGGTTGATCTTTCCATCGATCATTGTTCTGGATAGGTTCAAGACGATCGCCAGTATGTAATCCAGGAATCATTACGATGCCGCGTGTACCGGAGGCCAAGGACAAGTCTGGCCGAGAGATGCCGTAGTCCATCTGGTTCGCTCCAGCTGCGACGTTTGAGGATGAAGTAGGTGTGTTAAAGAAGCTCGCTAGCTGCTCGTTTGTATCATCTGCGAGGTGCGGGTGACTGGGCATGCTAGTTCGGTCAAAAAGATCAATCTTGTAATTGCTATCCTCTTCTCCAGACGTGTCTACCACAGTTTCCATGTCATGACTGGTGTTTTGGCCAAGGTCCGGTCTTGTTTGGTCAGCGGCCAGAGGAAAAAGCAATGGTAGGGGTATGGGGTCCAATGGTAGGAGTGTCGGGTCGTACAAGGGATGTGAGTGCTCGAGATCGAAATGGCCAACTAATTGGTCGCCGGTCGGCGTCCTCAAGATAACAGACGAACTTCCATTCTCCCCCGCAAAATCCATTCTCACAGGAATGAGGAAATGCACGTAACGGTGGGCAGGAAGGATGGCAGAATGGTGCAGATTCCTCAGGTGGAGGGCGAATTTGACCCAAAAACGAACGAGCGAACGCGCGACGCACACAAAAAATATTCAGGAAGAAGGCTGAGCCTGCTGCCGGTGCCAGGTCATCTTTCAGTGCCACCATGCACGAGTGATTGGCCGACGTGTGGAGGACCAGGCTGCTTCGCCCCCTGCAGCCTGACACGCGCCAAGGTGAGTACAAGACGTGGCGTACAGCATGTTGAAAAGACGTGAATCTAATGATAAAGGCGATGGATATCGTTTTCCATCTATGCAGCGATGACAACGAGCAAAACGCGCGTGTAGAAGTTGCCGTGTGCAAGGTGAGGACGCGACGAACACGCGTGGGTCTGCTCTGAGGTGCCAAGGCGTTTAACTTGATTTGGCCTAGCCTCGACGCGCCCGAATTGCAGCTCTCTCAAGTGCTGGAACACTTTGACGGAGGAGATCTAAACTTGCTGTACAGCAATAGCATTATATTCCAGTCTTGGAGCTTCCACAGAGTTCGAGAATGGCAAATGTTGCCAGCAACTAGTACATTCCGATCACATGTAACGCGATTTTCTGAAGAGAACATCTACTTGACATACCTAGGTACACATCTACCGAAAAACCAATACTAACGCTCGACCAAAACATCGCTCTAAGGGGGTATCGACGACAAATTCTATGCAGATCAAAACGCCTCGTACTTTTCACACTCTCCACATACACCACCATCCCATCTTCTACCTTCTAAAGCTCCACCCCCTCTTCCTCGCCCCAATATCAGTCTGCGACCTCTCCAGCGTCGGCATAGCCGTAGTCGTAGGATCACTCTCACGAGGTCTCGTCAGCGTCCTCGCGCGACTCCACGCTCTTCCCCTCATACTCTCACCGCCATCAGCCAGTTCTCTTTCACGTTGTCTCCTTTGCTGCTCTTCCGCACTTTGCTGTTTCCATCCGCCTTCAGTCCTATCCTCTTGCTTCTCTGGCCACAGTATTTGATGGATGACGACAGCGCGCACGTTCATGAAGATGACGAAGAACCACATCATGACGAGGGCGATGGTCATTGCGCAGCCGATGAGGGCGATGGCTCTGTTGTCGTTGAGAGCGCGGGCGATGGCGAAGGTGGATGTCGTGAGAGCCGTGTTGGGGAAGATGAAGGAGTACCATGTCATTGCGAAGTCCATCTTGCCTCTTCGGGCACACGACCAATGCGCACCGACGCTGACGAAGAAGAACCATAGTGCGAGACCCCAGAGCCACAGTCCCATGTAATTTGCGCATATCATACCGACTTTGCCTGCGAGCTCGCCGTTCCCTTCGCCCATGAAATCGCTGGGTACGGTCTTCGGGAGCTCTTGGCCCATCATGATGACTCCGGCAATGGTGAAGCCAGATGGACCGACTGAGATGAACATGCCCGGGCGGAGCGATTCCTTGGGAAGTTTCTGCGTCATGAGACGGTAGATGAAGGCAGCGTAGATCATGAGCGACACCAGGAAGCCTATGCCTTGGATGACATACCCAGTCAGAATGATGGTAAGAGAGATAGTAGGATCTTCAACCTTGGGCGCGAGGTTACCAGCATGAGGTCCGATGATAAGCAATGGGTATGCTGGGAAGATCCAAATGGGCGTCATCTGGGAAATGGTAAAAGTCGTGGTAGACCACCTGTGAGTGTTAGCATACTTGTCAGTATACGATGAGAGAGAGCAACGAACATAAGCAGGTAGATGCCAATGGAGAAGCAGACAGCCAGACCACAGTCCATCCAGAACAACACGATCATGCATTGCTCCAGCCACTCTCCCACGCCAGCCATGTCAACTCCAAACTGACTGATGTTGATCAGAATGATACCAAAACTGACAATGGCGGCGGGGATGAACAGTGACTCCGTGGGATGCAGGAATGACGCCTTGAACGTTCGGGGATAGAAGTAGAACCGGCAGGAAATCATGGCGACATTGAACAGGAACAGAACGATGTTGAGGATGAAGAAGATGCATCCAAGCGCGTAGATGCCGTGGAAGCGGAACGGGACAGTGTACAAGACGTTGGCGATACCACCAGTGGCCATGGTAAGACAGAACCAAGTCCAGGTGAAATGCCGTATCCGCTCCTTGAAGCTTAACTTCGTCCTCTTCTCCGGCACATCCGAATTTTGAACGCTGCGCTTTGTACTTCTGCTGGCGACAGCAGCCAATGCCGTCGGGTTCTCGCGTATGGAATCATCAGTCTTCTCCGTCGAGTTCGTGTCGATCCTCTCGTTGTCGTCGCCATGGTACTCTATCTCTTCCTCTTCGCGCTGAATCTGCTTCTGCACGTCGTTGGAAAGGCCTTCGGGCTCATCGCGACTCAGGGGCGTTGCCAATGTGAGGCTGGGATCATCGAAGGGATTCTGGTTCGTCGGATCCGGATGCGGCGTCGCGACATTCGGGTGCGAGCGCCATTGCAGTCTCTCCTCTGCACTCGAGACCGAGGCGGTGGAAGAACTCGACGCCGGTCTGTGGACGACGCTGGAAAAAGGCGGGAAGCTGTCGTTAGTAGGCAAGCGGCCTATCGCGAGGTTCTGCGTGTTGCGGTTCATGATGCCAAGGTCGAGCCGCAGCGGTACATGCGGGGCGAGCGAATTGGCAGCTGGAGTCGGAAATTGTGGTTCAGCAATGACCGAATGATGTCACACCCCTTTTTCGCAGTTGCACGTGTCGAAATCTTTGGCTCGACGCTAGACACTGGACACAAGAAGAAGACTGCACAAAAACCCTCAAGCCGAACTTCTGGATTCTGGAACAAAAAAAATCCGGCGATAAGAAACCCTATGTACCTGCACGCGCCTCCCATAAGAGCACCGCTACAACAGTTTTTGACCAGCCCCCCACCCCGTCGATCTGCCGCACTTCCAGTCGCGACAAACCAGAGGCCAGCAAAGTTGCGTCGACATGGCCATAGCGGCCACACCATCTCGGCTATCTAGCCGGTGCCCTTGGAAGACGCGTTGTTAGCGGCAATGCGGAACATAACCCAAGAGCAAACCCAAGCGTTTCAGAACTGTCCATCTGCAGGTTGCCGTCACCATCATTTGTGTGGCTGTGTTCTACACCCGTTCCTTCCGCGTCACTGGCGGGAATAGTTTGTCTCCATGATAAGGATTCGACGTGCCAGTGGGTTCTCGGACGTTCTGACGTTTCGGCTGGCCAGGGGCCGACCCGGCCGAGAACTACTGCCCAACACCAAATTTCAAACCATCAAGTGGCCCAACATAAGCACTTCTACACATTCAGCTCTCAAAGTCATTGGTGTTTTGCCGGGCATTACTCCGGGATACGACAAGCAGACTCACTAGCAAGCATTTCGAGGTCAATGACGCGCTGGACCGTACAACTTCCAGCACGTCCGTTGCTTTTGAAACCATTATTTTCTACAGTCTCATGAAGATCTCACGGTTATTACGGCTGAAGATCCTCTCACGATGCGTCTTCCACGTCACGTGCGCTCCTTGGAGCTGGCAAGCACGGCATCTTCGATTGCGACCATACTGCGGAGACCGTTAGCCTACAAGTCTGTCCTTAGTTCCGATCCCTACGCGTGACGTACGGAGACATGTATCCGAATGTACATATTCAGGACCTTCGATTCAAACTTGTTAACAGATTATCATTTTGTCAACAGCTTGCAGCCGAGATGCAATGTCGAACCCGCTGCAGTAATTTGACTTCAAAACGAATACCATACCAAGAAATATACATTACCATCATGGAACGTGGTGACACAACAGGAAGCTAAGCACGGCAACCTGCTCCACTTTTACCCGTCAAAGAGGGTACCGTCTTTACAATGCCGAGAAATCTGCGTTATATACTTCACGGGCAAGAATCGGCACATAACATAACAACTCCAGAGTTTAGTCTAGACCACTGAATCCGTACAGCTGGTAACATAGTGCATCTTGTGCCGTTGTTCCGCCTGGGTACTGGCAAGCACGGCAGGAACGAGAGCGAACCCGTTCTACAAATGGTACACATATAGATGTTCTAGATCAAACTTGTTCTATACCTTCCCCGACACATGCCATTGCAGCTTCTTCTTATCCACAAATCACGTTTCCATCGAGGGCAGCGAGCGTCTTGTCGACTCTCGACGGTATGTACTAGACCCAGTCTTTTCGGATCCTTCCATGCGTGTCTCCACGCAGAACAACGTCATGGAAGACCCTTCATGCACTGTCAGCAGTTCATGCAGATATCAGCGTTACTGACGGGCTAACTAGTCAGACCCTGTGGCGTGTACTGCATCTTGGACGGTAAGCCCGGCAGGGTTGAATACCAAAGGTAGCATTCTCTCAGCCTACCGTTTTTTTGACATCTAAAAGACGTGTCACATGTCGCAAATTGAGATCAAGACCCGTCGTGAAAAAGCAGCAATTCATGATTAACCCCACAAGCCACACATCCCTCAACACCAAAAGCACCACTGCAATGCCGCTGGTCCTTCAGAGATATCGAGAGAAGGAAAACATCCTCTCTGATCATACACGAAACATCGCCCATGAAAGCCCGTAACTCCACGCCCAAAACCATGCCATGCCAACGCTAATGCTACCAATGCACAACCCAACCAAATCATAACACCCATTCGTCCCACTCTCTCCATGAACTCATGTCAAGAAACGAACAGCCTACCAAAAACTACACCACCCAATATAATGCTGACAAAGATTCTCCAAATTCGTCGCCTCCTTAATCAACCGATCAACCTGCATCTCGGTCCTCAACTCCTCGCCCTTCCCGAAATCCTTACCCGTCAACTTCTCCTTGACACGACTGAGAACCTGCAAGGCGCGTGCATTCTGCACTTCCTTGGCATCGACGTCGTTGTTCTGGGGAGGAGCAATGGAGGAGCGGTGGCGGGGGCGACCGACGATGCTGGGCATTTGGTGGGGGTCGTTGGGGTTTGGGTTTGCGGGGTCGGCGACCATGATGGATTGGCGGCGTTCGGAGGGGTAGTTTGGTTCGGGGGAGGTGTCGCGGTGGTTGAGGCGCCAGGTTAAGAGGGGGTCGTGGATGAACTGTTGGGTTGGTGGTTAGTAAATCAAATCAAACATGTGTGAGCATGGGGTAAGGAAGGGAACTTACAGCTTCAAGCACAGCCATGACACTCTCCTTGTTGCTCCTCAACACGCGCATGACGTGCTCGCAAGTCGTCCGGTAGCTACCCTCGATATTACTAACTTCCATGGCATACGTCAACATGCGCGTGAGACGGAACGGTACGCGTTCCGGGTACTTCTCCCGGTGCATGGCTACTTCGAAACAGTCGCCGAAGTCAATGTGAATAATGTTGCCGGTGACGCGGTCCAGCATCAAGTTACTAGGGTGGCGATCGCCGAGACCCAGAATGTAACCGACCATGGACATGACGGCGAGAGAACGCGTGTAGTTTGTGCGGCGATCAAGCCAGGCTTCTGAGGATTTAGATTTGAGCCACAAGACGCGGTAGAGATCCTGGCCTGTTGTGTTGTCGAGCGCGTAGCCAAAGACTTCAACCTTTTGCATGAGCGTGAGGCAGTCGTAATCAGGCGCCATCTGCAGCATGATGCGGTGCTCAATGTTGAGGAGAATCTTTCTACTATCGCGGTACTCGCGGATGAGCACATGCAGAGTGTCGCTGTTAGGGACCCAACCAAGCAGACCGGATTGCGTACTAAGCGGGACCGCGGCGTAGCGTTGGATATTAAGGTGTCGCTTACGAGACTCCACATCGTTGGAGAGCAGCGTGTTGCAGAGACCGAAGAGTTGCATGACACGCTCGTCTTGACGAATGTCTTCGTGGCCCTTGAGGACATGGGTGTGTGCTTTCCCGTCGCTTCCGCGCATTTCCAGCTTCCTGGGTCGCTGCTTGGACTGGATGACGGATGCAACAGGGTCAAACGAGATGATGCGGATAACCGGCTTGCCAACCTGGTACGTTCCAGGAACAGCAAGTTCAAGGTCATGCGCGTCCTTGAGCTTTGGTGAGACATACTGCAACTCAAGCGTCATCAAGGACGGCAATTGACGAGCGATCTTGCGGAACACCTGGTAGTAGAGATCCCATGCCTGGTTGAGGTCGCCTATTTCACCGGATGTCCTGAATGTATTACACCAGTCCCGGGCTTCTTGGAGTTCGCGACCGAATGATTGGATGAATGAGATTTCACGTAGAGTCTCAGGTCCCTTGTCGAGCATCGCATGGAGTGGGGCGAGAGTAGCAAACATGCCGTCGATGTTGTGATCGCCAAAGTAGAGCCTACTGGCTTCCTCAAGACCCTCATGCCATTGCTCATGCCAGAGCACAGCAATACGAATGAGTTCGTGACTCACAAGATCTGCTTGTTCGACCAGCTTCGGCGAGTGCTCGCGCATGGCCTCCATGAGTTCCTTAGCGGATCGCTGACGTCGCGATACATCCGACTTCATCGAGACAGTCAATGGGAAGACCAAAGCCTGAGGATGTGCCTTGCCGACTTCGATAAGCAGCTGATGAATCGATTGCCGAACCACGGCGTTGGGTTGGTTGACCCTAGCAAGCAATTGGGGAATGACTTCGAGCCATGTGTCGATTGGCACAGACTTCGTGCCCTCTGTGATGGTGCGGTTGACGCCTTCCCGTCCACCATAGCTGAACCATAGGGTAAGCAACCTCAGCGTATCCTGCAACGAACTAGTTGAAGACAGTGCGATTGACTTGAAGAAGCCCTGGATAGCCGGGATGACGTGATCGTGGATAATGTTATTAGGTACTTCAGTGGCCTCCCGGTCAGACTTGGATGTGATGGAGTTGATGACTTCGAAGTTGGCAAGAGCCCAAGCGTGCCAGGCCTTGTACCAGTCCTTGTTGTAGCGTGTGGCAGCCGCATAAGCGGCTAGGATCTCGTGAACGAACTCGTGCTCCCACTCGCCGTCTTGGAGTTCTTGCTGCCAGTCACCTTGCTTGAGGTAGCATTTGGCGAGTAGGCGATGGCTCTCGGCCAGTTCAGTAGGTGAGGCACCTATGGACGACCCGTTTAGCATGCTTGAACCATTCATACCATTGACTCCACTGTGTCCATTGGTGGCAGCAAAGGGGTTGATGTTCGTGAACATGTGCTGACCATTGGACATACCGTTCATGCCGTTTTGCCCCATCATCGGGTTAGTCGCAGCCCGAGTCCGCATCGCAAGATCCTCAGATAGTCGTCCGGTGAAGTCCTTCATACTATCAAGAGCTTCCTGCTTGAAGTTCTGATCGGCCCACATGTACTTGTAGGTCGTGTATGCGACTGGGTGCGAGATCTCATGGGCATTGTTGCGGACGAACTCAACCACGGTGCTGTCGCCAGTGCTCTCGATGTCGAGCAACTTCTGTAGCGCCTTGTTCGCGAGGTTCATCCTGTTGCTCTTGCGGCAAAGGTTGGTGTACTTGATCCACATGTCCGTACCCTCCTTTGGTGAGATGACGAGTTGTCGGACCTTGATCATGCGCTGCCATACTTCAGGGTTCGGTTGCAGTCCTCTAAGCCGCTTCATCCAGGTCTTGCGCATGCTGCGCTGCTTCTCAAGATTGCCCTCGTTCTGCTTGTACTGCATGATCTCCTCGAGCTCTGCCAGCATCTGAACACGAATCATCGGCAAGTAGGCGCGCTGGTATGACTCTCCTAGGAGCGAGCTCAACTCGGTGTCGAGACCCTTTCTAGCCTTGGCGATCTCGTCGACAGCGATCTCGAAGCGGTTGTTGTGGATATTGAGAATGGAGGCGAAGAAAGCGCGGTCGGGTGACTGTTCTTTCATGACGCCAAGGTAGTTGTCCATATCGGCAAACTTGCCCAGACCCCAGGCGGCCGTCGCAGCAAGCGGTGCTATCGCCTTACGATACTCCTGCGTCGCGTTGGCCCACTTCTCCTTCGACAAGCTAGAGAGCAGATCCCACTCGCCCAGAGCGTGCAAGCAACGCATCTTGCCCATAGTGACATCGAAAGAGTCGGGTTCTTCGAGCTCGCGCCTCTGGTACGCAGCAAGCGCTTCGTCCCATTTCTGCAACTTCTCGAACCAAGTCTCTTTCAACTCCACGTCGGCATAGTTCTGCGCTTTGCGCAATATACCGAATGCTGCGTCAGTCTGCTGTAGCTGGTTGTTGATACTGATGAGGGCTTCCACAGCGCTGGAATTCTGTTCCGCGTTGAACTCGAGCTCCTTGTAGTGCAGTGCCTTAGCAAAAGCGTGGCACTTTCCAGCATACATACCCAGTATCCGCACGTCAATTGGTAGGGCCTTGTCATCGTGCTCCATGAACTCTGCCAAGTTGAGTAGAACTTGTAGGATCTCAGGTGGAATATTCGGCGATGTGAGTGCAGTCTCGATAGATCGAACAAGCTCTTCTTGATACTGATCATAAAGCTCAGTCCAGCATGAGACGAACGCCGAGTTGAACAGAGTGCGTGCGATCGGATTGTACACACTACCGAGTGGTGTGCAGGCGCGTAGTGCCTGTTGTGGCGACTCCCGAAGAAGCTCAACACTGAACCTTCGCATCCATTCGATCCAGTCTTCCTTGGTGGTCTTGTTAGAAGCCTCCCAGGCCTGCTTAAGATGCTGCTGGTTGACCGCCAACTTCTTAGTGAGGATCTCCGCAGGGTTCAAGTCTTCATCATCTTCGCCGTATCGCTCATCTGGACTGAGATCTTGAGGCAATGGCTCGCCCTTCTGTAGCTTTGATACAATACGTCCGTAGTTCTCATGCGGCACCTTGTGCGCAATGAGAATCTTGTTGACCGTTGGCACAAAGTGGATGTAGTCTGGGCCAAGCTGGAAGATGAGTGCGCAGAGCGTCTCGAGTGCGGTCTGCTTGAGCGTTGGCTCGCTACCGGAAAGCACTCGGCAGAGGGGATGCACAATACGTGCGGCGAATTCCGAGACGTTCACTTGCTTCGACAACCGTCCTAGTGTTTCGATAGCATGTCGCCTGATCTGGATGGGTTGACCTGGCTTGTCGAACATTGTGACCATGACCGGGATGATAAGATGCATGTACTCTTCTGCACTGGAGCCGAAAATAAGGAACGCGTGCAGAACCCGCTCTGATGGCAACCGCTTGCCAGTCTGATCGGAGTCAAGAACACTGAGCATGAGAGGCAGAACATCAGCCAGATAGACTTTGAACTCGCCTTCTAGCGAGCGGGCGATAGCCTCGATCAAAGAGAGAATGGTGGCCTGTAGTTGCGGACTGCTACTCCAGTACTCCTTGATCGTCGCAAGGATGCTGGGCAGGTAAGGTCGGATATGTTGGCGAACGATTCGAACAAGCTGGCTAAGCTGATTGAAGTAACCCTCCGAGCGTCCAGCCGGCGTTGATCGGATAACGTGAAGGAAGCCAGGTACAACTTGGCTGAGGAAAGGAACACACTTCAGTCCCATGGTCGCGTAGATGTTCATGACAGCTTCGACAATGGCAGTGTGGTACTGCACAAGAGACGGATCCTTAAGTAGTCCCATGAGCGTGCTGATCACAATTGTAGGGTAGTACTCCTCATTCGAGGGTGTTGTGCCTTGCATGATGAGCGAGACATCAGTGATAGCCTGCGCTTCCAGGATCAGGTGCTTGTCCGGCGACTGTTCCATAATCTTCTGGTACTCGTCCGGATCCAGGGCTCCAAGGGTACCCATGAGCCTAACAGTCTCCCTCCTGAGTTCACCTTCCGGTTCCGTCTTGACGATGCTCATCAGAATGTTCATCAGCTCTGGGTACTCCCTGTACGGTTCTATGACATAGCCGGCATTTGTCGCCAGCTGTCCGAGAGCTTTCAGAGCCGAGAATCGCTTAGCATCCGACGTCTGATCTTGCATAAAGTCTAGGATGACGGGCATGAGATCTTTGATGTACTTGACCATACCCTCGCCGCCGACTGTGGCGAGGTCGCCAATAGCCTTGAGCGTTGTTGAAGCAACCTCGGGGTTTGAGTCTTTGCACTTGGGCAGCAGAACCTCAACAATAGGATCTATCAGCGGTTTGATGAGACTGTCCGCGGCGCCGACTAGACTACTAATCAACTTGGCGCTCTCTTCCTTGCTGCGAGGGCTGTTGGCGTAGTTGACCTCGGTCAGCAACTGGAGTAGAACCTTGCGCAAAGAAGGGAAGACGTAGGCAGGATTGACGGCCGTCAGGCGACCAATGATGGACATGGCAGCCTCTCGAATGGCGAAGACCTCGTCATTGAGAGCGAGGAAGAGAGTGCGGACGTTGTCTGCCTTTCCGAGATGACGGTCAAAACGTGCATCCAGTGCCATGAGGACATCCCACCGAATGTCGGGTTCGACATCGCCTACGCCGACAGTCAAGAGCTTCTCAATGATGTCGCCTACCACCTTTGTCGCATGAGTACTAGTCTGGTGGACAATAGGGTCCTTGACGAAGAGCTGACAGCAAGTCAAGGCGGCGCGCTTCCGGATCTCAGCGTTGTCGGCTTCAACGTATCGGATGGCAACATCACGGACGAACTCGTTCAGCACGTGGCCTGTGAAGTCGAAACTACCGAGCGTGTGTAGCGCCAGCGCGATCTCTGCCTCCCGCTGAGGGATAATCGAAGGATCCTTGTGATCGCGTGTCCATATTTGTGGAGGTTGTGAGATCTGGAAGGGACTGCCGAGGGGCAGGAAGTGTCGTCCAGCAAGGATCTGGCTGAGAAGATCTAAGAGCTTTTCTTGGATCATAGGGCGTGATGGTGGTACGTAATGCGCCATGTCGACAAGAGCTTGAAAGAGTGCATCGCTCAAGCCGCAGGAGAAGATGGGATCCAGTAACCGCTCAACAGACTTGGTGAGTGCCTGACCGACGGCTGCCGCAACCATGCTGAGACATTGGAAGATTGGCGCTTCGTTGATGGCGGCCTTGTTACGAGCCTTCGCGATTAGACCCTCCTGTATGAAGCCGAGGATACCCTCTAGGTATGGTGAGATGGCGACTCCGACCGCGTTTGCGATCTGTCCAATAGCGACGAATGCCTTGTCCCTGTCGCGGTCCTTCCTAATGAGACCTTGGAGATGTAGCATGCACTGGTGTAGGTACTTGGTCGCAAACTCGGTTGGCGAGTAACCAGCGAGAATGGGTATGATGAGTACCACTTCCCTCCGTACCAGGGCGTCGCGGTGCTCCCGGTACTTCAGTACATGCTCAACCGTCTCCTTGTACTTCTGGTCGTTCATGAACATGGCGCTCTTGTCGAGGAGCTCCTTCATGGTGAGGAGGGAACCGTGAATCGCTTCGTTCGTGTTGATGGTGAAGCCGCGTAGAATCTCGTCGTAGACCTTTCCGAACCAGAGCTGGCGCATCTGCGAGTCGCGGGGGGATATGATCTCGAAGCAGGCGCTGATGGCTTCCGCGGCGGACTCCCGGATGAGGACCTTTGGATCTCGTAGGGCGACCCAGATGACCTCGAAGATTTGCGCAATCCATTGGTACATGAGCGTAGGCGAGTTCTTCGCCAGTTCCCGCAGGATGAGGACAGCGGCGAAGCGTCTATTCTCCAGGCGCTCCAGCTGCAGCCACTCCAATGCGCCCTTGACCTCTGCTTCGACCAGCTCCGCCGTGAGTGTACCGCCGGGCTTCGCGAGTCGTCCGAGGGCCTTGGCCGCGACCACCATGGCTGTGATATCCTGACCCCGCATTACCGCCCGAAGGTATGAGGCGAACCGCGTCGTCTTCTGGCCCGCATCGTCGCCGCGGAAGTCGATCAGGGCGTTGAGCGCGTGGATGCCGCCGATGCGTTCGTTCGAGTCGGTGCCGGTGACGATGAGGCCCGAGATCTTGGTGTAGACTTCATTGTTGAATGTGGTGAAGACGTTGGGCGCGAGTTCTGCACAACGTCAGTTTCCCGTAGCTTGGGCGGGGTTCTTCGCGTTGTCTCTCACCTCGATGCGCCGATTCGACCTGCTGTCGCAGCGCGGTTGCTGCTCGCTGTCGCGTCTCGTCATTTCTTGGTTTGTCAGCCGCCTCTCGCAATCGTTGTACTTCGTGGAGCTCACTTTGACCGTAGGTCGTGGACTATGCGGTCCAGGTTGGCCGAAAGGGGACCCTGCTGCGACATCTTGACTGCTTCAACGGAAGCCTTTCGCAGCAAGAGTTTGCGGTCTCACTCCATCCATGAAAAGGAGCGAAAAGAGTGTTGTAGAGGGGCGCGTGGGGAGAATTGGTGTTGCCAAAGTTACTGGACGCTGCAGCCGTATGTCACGAACGCGGACTAGCGCATTGACCTCACGCGAGCCTCGGGAGCTAACCCAAAGCGCACACCGGGGATCCGCAACACCAGCCCGTGATTAGCAACGCGGTGAGGATAACGGGTGAGTGTGGCCAGGCCTACCGCACGAGCAAAGGTAAAAGACTGGATCAATAACCCACATGTCATCTATTCCACTTATCGTCGTAAAGGAAAAGTACCGGTGTCAGTGTTGTGCACACCATAGTCCAATGACAACCCAGTATTAGAGACACTTCCCGCTCAACATGATACACATCCATTCACCGCGCAGTATCACACTGAAAGAGTTCCATAACGTCAGGTAGTAGAAATTAGGTATCACACACTACGAAGCACACACATAGGCCGCCATCCATGGCCATTGTGCAGTCGTCCCCTCACCGCGACTTGTCTTAGCCAGCCAATACACCCTCTGCAACATGGCCAATGACTCCACCGATCTGTCCGAAGAATATAGACTTCAAGATAGTTTCGCCCTCACCCACAGCCCATATACCCGCATCGCTCAGCTTCTCCTTCCATTGGCTCTTCTCTTCGTGGCTGAGCTCTTCCCACTTTCTCGCAGAGGCATGCTTCTTCAAGACATCCTCGTCTCCAGCGTGGACCTCTGTGCTGAGTGTGCCGTCAGATTCAGGGTCATGATGTATGACGAGCGCCTTTTGTTGACCTGAAGGCTCGGACGGCTTGGTGTTGGAGAGAACGTGAGGGAGGTGGAGATGGAGTAGATCAGCGATCCGATGTGATGTCTTGACCACTGGTGAGTCCGCATTGTTGAGGATGGCGTTGTGGCGTTTCTCGCGCAGTGTTTCGCCAAAAGTCTTGTGCTGGCTTGCTGCATTCTGCAGACTGGCGGGAAGTATGCCTTTGGTGAGGTTGCCCTCTGGATCTATGAGTGACTGGATCAGGAGAGCGGCCACTGCGACGACCATGGCGATGACGAGATAGGTCGCTGCTGTGAACATGTTTCTCGAGCGTGCCGTCTGGAGAACATAGCGTGACCCGATGTCCTGTAATTGGAATGTTTCGACGCTGATCGTGTTTCCCAAAGATGTACTCGCCAGACGCAGATACTGGGGTGGCGCTTGACGACCAGCTGGTACTTCGGGCTTGTAGAATGGCGAGAAGACAGCCTTTGTCATTTGCACTTCGTGAACCTGCTTTTGTTAGCACGTGTTGGGCTCTTCTGGTGTCTTTACGCTTACGTTATCATAGCTATTGAATGCGTGAAACGAGCTCAGAGAATCTCTGGCAGATCCATGGTAATCCATCGTATACACCGTCAAGGATATGTCAATCGCTGCGATCGCAATAGCAATTTGATAGGCGCCATCCTTGTCTGCATCGAGCAAGCTGACGTCCATATCTGTAGCCGCCTTGACATGCTTTGGCATTGCTTTCCGTAGCACAACGCTTGCCGGACCTTCTTCGTAGAGATGAAGAAGAAGCAACTCCACGCCGCTTCTACTAGGCTTGTTCTTTAATAGTAGCAGATGTTTCGGCGAAAGCCACCGTACACATCGTAGCTTACTCCTCGCACCCTTCTCGACGTGTGGAATGGTGTACAGCTTCCTGTGCTCGTTCTTTCCCTTGGTCTTCCTTGAATCGAAATCCCAGTCGACAGTCTGCACGAAGACTTCCGAATCGGTGACGTAAGCTAGCTGATATTTCCCCTCTTCTTGTGTCCAAAAGTCCATGTCGTTAGCTTCCTGGCCATTGTGTAAACCGATTCGCCCTATGACGTCCTGATTCGTAGGTCTCGTAGATGTAGCGGAAAAGATAACGACCTCGTTATCGTCTCCAAGACTTGATGCGATCGCTCCGATGCGTCTGCTGGGTGTATTTGAGGTCGATCGTTGTGGTTTCGAGAGCTTCACGATACGTTGGTAGGCTTCCTTTTTTGCGGAACTCGATTGCGGTGCGGTGAAGAGCGTTGTCTTGCTGAGGTACCCAACGTTTCCATCTCTTTTCTCAGCACTATTCGGATACTTCAGCTCGAATGCCCTCAGATGTTCATTGTTGCCCTTTAGCCGGTCATCCTCACTGCTATTGTTTCCAGCGAACAAAACAAGGCCATCTCTCGTAGATAGGTTGTCCAAACACGTTATCGAGTCGTCCTTGCTCGCTTCGATTTCCGCGAATGGTTGTACGGTCGGCGCTCGTGAGGTGAAGTCGAATGCTGTGATCTGGTTTTTGACACCGGATCGTCCAGCCTGATATGAGAAGTGGTCAGCAGGCGTGTCAATCGCGTTTCGATACAGGGTCAGTACTCACACCCCCACCACCTGTATTCGAGTCAGTCTAGTTGGCGATGTCGGCATGAGGGTAACTTACCTCCTACAACGAGGACTCCAGGCCTGTTACTCGCGAACGTCGCAGCGAATATCGGATACCCCGTCCTCGCCTTGCTGACTGTCGGACGCGACATATCTACTTTCTTGCGCGCGCAATCGTGTGCCGCACTAAACCACGCTTCCCAGCCAGGCGTAGTCGCGGGAAAGGCAAAGGGTTGATCGGGGAGATAGTCGCGAGATCCAAGAGTCGCGTAGGGATGAGTGATCGTTTCGAGGCAGCAATAGGTGTTGTGCGAATGAGGCTGCCGGCGCGATGCTTGTTACCACGTTTCGGGTTGCGATAATCAAACAAGCGTCATAGGCGTAGTCCGAGGCTTATCGATAGCGCGCGCGCCGCGACTTTCCCTCGCGATCGACAGGGCGACAGCAACTCGCCGATCTGACGTACAGATCATCTCGTGATGACCCGATTGCAATGACTTCGAGTGTCTTCTTGTTTGCGCGCTCGTCTCGTGATGATCTGATTGCAATGACTTTAAAAAGTACTTTGGGTGACTTCGAGTGTTACCTAGGTACTTTGCGTAATTGTGTATAACCTTCACAAGAGGAAGAGGAGGATGATGGATAAAGGAGTATCGCCGAACAGGCGAGATTTTATACTCAACCGTCCTCAAGGCAGCAGCATCTCCGCCTAGAGCATATAATGTTAAACTGGTGGTTTAGATAGTACTGTGGTTGCTGTTACCTACCAAGACCCAAGACATCGATCTAACCGAGAACTAGACATTAGATACATCATTAACATCGATTACGTGATGTCGTCACGGCTGCAAATCACTCCAGGAAAATATCTTGATGCCGATGCAGCCTACAAGGGAGCAGCATTTCCGCCTGTAGCATATGATCTCCCAAGCTCGTGGTTGAGATGGAACCGCGGATACCGTACCAAAACCGATATCATCGAGCCATTCAAGATCTGTACATTCCATAGACCGCAAGGTGTTCAGTTTTCCCCTTGAAAGATGCCGCATTTAAGTGATAGTCTCAGATCAAGGTAACGGATTTGCATAATGTGCTCCTATAAGAGGAAATAACTATCTACTGCGGCCTTTAGGCCTTTGCAACAACCCTCATCACGCATACATGATTATCATTCCAAAGCAATGGTGCCTCTCGTGGATATCGTCCTCCTCTTTTCATAACATTCGTACCAACCAAACCCAACGCCATAACTACACCACCCCACCCACCTCGACCATCAGCCAACCACCGGAACAAACCTCCGGATTCAAAACTTCTTCCCGGGAAAGAATCAAAACGCCAAAATGCTCGCTAAAAGAGGGGGTCCAGCTGCTCCGCAGGCCCACCTGACCGAAGAAGAAACTGAACAGGGTTGCAGACTACACTGGGGATAAAACATGCAAATTGAAAAATCTGGCCTCAATGTAGGCTCCACGGTGTTTAGTTTGCCCCTTCTTTGAACTGCCTCACAGCTCCTTCAACAGATAGCTTGTGGTGCCTCCTCCTTTCGATCTTGTATGTGCGCCGAATGGTGTTTGCCGGAACTCCAAGTAAGTGTTTGCCGTATTTTTGTACGTCATTCCAACATGGATGAGACAGCCTTGTGCGAACTTCCATGAGCCATGCTTCTCCAGCAACATCTGGGGCGATCTGTCCGATGGCGTTTCGAGCGACGTATGCTCGATCTTCCATTTCCTGGAGGATGAAGGCCATGCTATCGATGGAGCAACTCTACTGCTGCGGTAAGCCTGGCTGGCCGTTGGCGGCAGCTGCTTGAGCCTCGGCGTGGACTTGGGCGATAATATCGGCCTGGTGAACAGCACCCTGAACCACTTGTTGCTCCTCTGGGCTGAGATTCTTGGTAAGGTTCTCGTAAAGCGCGGGCTGCTCCTGTTGAAGACCTGAATACAATTAGTGTAAGCTCTAGCGTAAATCGATGCACAGTACTTACGGAGCAATGCGTGCTTGAACATGCCGTATGGCTCCACCTTGTCAAGCGGTGTCTCGAGGAGACTTTCCTCTTCCAGTTCGTCATCATCATCGTCATCGAGCGAACTGAACTTTTGCGCCTGTTTTGGTCAGCTTGGAACTTGAACATCAGAGAAGCTAAACTTACCTCCTCGTTAAGGAAGTCAAGGTAAGCGGCACTCTCATCTTTGACATCCTCAGTCTCATCCGCCTCGTTGTTCCAGTCGGCTTCTTGTTCCCACTCCTCGTCTTCCTCTTCTTCGAATTCGGCGGAGTAGTCAAATGTGTCTTCCTTCTTGGCTTCCTCACGGTCTGTACACTTGTTAGTCATTGCGGGTGGGATGAATCAGAATGAAAACTCACTTTTCAAGGCTGCGGGGAGGGTTTGGAACAACCGGGTAACGCCCTGCAACAGACGTGGCCAGCCTTGCTGTACGCTGACAGGGACGTTCTGAGCTGACAGGGTGAGGAGGGAGCAGATTGCGGAGATGCACAGCTTCTTGTCGTGAACTCGGGTGAAGTTATCGATGCTCGAGAACCAGAGACTGAAGAACTTGTTCGTCCAACCGTTTGTCTCCAGTACGTGCAATGCCAGGGCGGGGTTGTAGTAGATAGAGTTGATGACCACTTCCATGAGATGTATCCTCAAGGACTTAACTTTAGGTTCATCATTCATCAGGACGTGCATGGTGAGTCCAATGAACTCTGGGACGTAGTCATCAACGTGGCCACGCATGTTGAGCATGATGATCTCAGCCAGCTTGCAGCCACAGATGCGATCAACGCCGCCAACCTTGTCGTCCTTGAAGATCGTTCTGACCATGTCGACGATGGCATCGAGGTATTGCCGGTTCTGGATCAAAGTTGGAGTACCGTAGTTGACGAAGTTCTCGAGCGCGGGAAGCATATCTATGCATGGTCAGCAAATTACCGCGGTTAGCAGAGAGGAACGCGCATACCTTCGAGATATAGCTCGGCACCAGCCTTGAATGTCCTATGGATCAGCTCAAACGCTTGCCACATGGTGCCAGAGATGCTCTTGGCGGCGAAGGTACAGCTGTCGATGATCTCGAAGACCTCGTTGTATAGATCTGTCATTGGATTAGTACGGAGATGAAGAGTTGAGTTTTCGGGTCAAGTACCATAAAGTTTGTTCTCGAGCGTGATGGTAATGACAGGCATAAGAATGGTCTCCAGATGTAGGAGAACGTCGGGAGTACTCTCAAGCGTAAGGATAAGAGTACCAATCGTCTGCAGTACACCAAGCGCGGTGATGCTCTTCTCGTCAAGGAAGTCGCCGTACTCGCTGTCTTCGCCCTTCTCTTGGTTTCTTGATACCAACTCCCGCACAATACGCAGGTAGGTGTCGCGCAACTGTTCGCTGAGCGCTACAGCGAAGGGTGTGAGTTCCGGGGCGAAGACCTCGACGAAATCCTCCATGACGTTTGCGAGCGCATCGACATCGACTTCGTTGGCAAGCTTCAGGAGTTGCTGCATGACCTGAGGAATGTTTTGCTTCATGTTGGTGCGAATGACGTCGTGGCGGATGAGAGGCTGCAGTGACAGAGCAGCGGCGACACGGACTGGGAGCGTCGGGTCGGCCATGGATTCGAGAATGTTGCGGTAGATGATGATGAGGTTGTTCGGGTCCTTGAAATCGAGCTGTTCGAACTTCTCGAGTGTGTCGCACGCGCGTGCGCGGAGGAAACCGTGGGGGCTGCGGAATTCGGGGAAAACATGGCGGACGAAGAAGTATTCGACCTGGTCTGCGATCGGACTCTTCTTTCCCAGTATGACGCCAGACAGTGTACCGATCATGCGCAGAGCACCCTCCTTTTCTCGCGGGTTCTTCTCGTTGTCGGGGGCGGCCTCGTACTTGTTGACCACCTCGTTGACAAAGTTCAACACGGTAAACGTCTGCTTACGACGGCTCTTCGTGAGGGTAACTAGGAAGTTTGTCGCGGCGACATCGGGTGCGGTCACGTCCTCGTAGAAGTTCAGCTTGCGGTGCAAGTATTCTTGTGGCTCTTCCTCGAAAAGCTCAATGTCTTCATCCGACTGACACAGTACTGGGAAGATGAGATGTGCGATAAGGTTGTCGGTGTGCGGCTTGAGGAGAGTCCACATGGACTTGGGCTTGACGCACTCGTCAAGGAAGTTGAGTGTGTAGTACAAGCTAGCCTTTGACAGCCAGACTTGCTTTCCGACCCACTTCTCGACCTGTTGGAGGTAGACCTTGAGGATCTCGGGAGCGAAGTTCGTGATGAAGGTCTTGGCGACCTCGGTGTAGTCGATCTCGTTGTTCTTGCCCAGCGCGGACGGGTTGCCGTACCTGTTCCCTGTTAGCCGAGCCCGCGTGAAGCGTGCAGCATTGTATCGCGTACCTGACGAACAGTCTGTTCAAGTTCGCGTACGACCACTTCTTCGCCTTCCACCAGTGGTTTATTTCCCGATCGTCGAGGTCTTCGGGGAGGGACGTCTCCGGGGGCTCTTTGCCAACGACGGTCAAGAAGAGTGTACACCAGCCAACCATGACTTGCTGTTCGCGGAGGGATGCGGGGAGGTCGAACTGCGATCTTGTTAGCTGCCGACCGCATGTTGTGTTTGTGGGATCGTACGTAGATGGCATGCTTGTACACCTTGAGCACCGTCCGTAATATCTCTCCAGCCTCTAGACTCGTCTCGCCAGCTAGCGAGTTACCGATGTTGAGCAGCTGGGGGAATGTCATGGCGACGATCTTGTCGAAGTCCGCCCGGTTCTCGCCCGACTTGAATCTGTAGATCTTGCATATCGCCAGCAGGCACTGGACACCGGCGAAGACTGACTCGATGTTTCCCGCGTTCAGCAGTTGTACTGTGATGTCGAGGAAGTCGGGCCATTTGGCGGGGAAATCGTATGCGAGTATCTTTTGGAGGGTAGGAATGAGCTGTATGCGCACTTGTGGCGGGGAGGCGACGAGGACAGGGACGAGGCGACTGCGGAAGGCGGCCTTCTCCTCCTCTGGTATGGGGATGGCCTGGCTGTATTCCTCGGCAGGCGACCAGCCCTTGGAGACGCGGTTCTTGAGGTAGACGACGGCTGGGGTAGATGTTAGTGACCAGGGCCTATGGGGCAACAGCAGGCGCATCCTTACTCGACAGGCGCACGGCGTTGTTCTGTTCCTGCTCGAGGACGTTCAGCAGGCCATCGACGAAGCCTGGCTTTTCTTCGGCCTATAAGTCTATCAGTTTTCCGTCTGGCAGGCAGCATTCCGGCCTTCAACACGCACATGCTTGAGATCGAGCTCGGCTGTCTGTCTGATGGCGGCGTTGGCGTCAAGCGTCGCCTGGATCCGGTCCCGCAGGCCGGCAACGTCCATGGTTGCGAATGTGCGGCAGCGTCTGCGGAGGGCTGGGAGATGGCCTAAGCAGGACGGCGGGTGGGTGCGGTGAGAAAGGGCAGTGGGGGTTCGGGCGAGGTTCCTGCTGTCTTTGCACCCGCAAGCAGCGCGTTGGGGTAAGAATTGGCGGGAGGGACTGTGTCAGGATAAAGGCACGCGTGCTTTTTCCCTCGATTTTGCGCCTCGTCGGGCTTGTGCAGCTTGTGCGGGACGTGATGATGGAGGGGCAGTAGTTAATTTTGTGTGGATCAGAATCGCGGCTTTCCCTCCTAGCATCGTTAGCGCACGTGGCGGTCAATGCACTCTCCCTGTCCAGGACCACCACGATGCATGCTTTTACTCATCACCACACGCGACCGACGTCGTTCCTTCCAGCAAGCCAGCGAGCATCGTGAGATATCACAGCGACTATCCAGATGTCGACTTGTTATGATGCGCACGCATTTCAGAGTCGAATAGCGTCACCTTAGTCGCAGACAAAGCCGTACCTGCAGCCTCATACTTACCATTCGATCTAGAGTGCCCTGCATCATCGGAATAGCGTACACTGCAGGCGCCATTAACATCGAGAGGACCCTGAAGCAACACACAAAGCAGTAAGTATTTCACAACAGGCTCCTACCCATTCGTCGTGTTCGTCCTCGCACAAGATCTAGACCTTCACGCCTGCGCCTAGAACCTATCGGCAGATGCTGTCACTGCCGGACCGCTTGCATCCGCACCACACCGCAGGCCTACCACACCCTTATATCTTTGCCACATTCACCCGAGACCTGCGCTCGCACATGCAGCAAGCATGCTCGCTGGGTGCGCAGCGCCACAGTCAAGGTACCGGTGACATGCCAGCACAATACATGCGCTTTCTTGGAGCTTCAAAACGAACGCGCAGTCGACGAAACCATGACTGCCAGCTCCCTGCATTTGAAAATTCGAAAAATCTTTTAGCATCAAATACATGGAGCTTTCACAAAAATTGCGACCAGCGGCACGATCTCATCCTAGACTGTCTGCGAGATTGCTGGAGAGGCAGACACCATCACGACCTTGACCCTGACCTTTTGATGAGAATACTCCGAACCTCCATCCTGAGGTTCGGCAACACTTTTGTTAGATGAAGAATATAGAAGATAGGTGAGCGAGGTCTGCACAAATCCGACAATGGAAGTATTTATACACCAAGAGGCGAACCAAGAACATGTAATGAAACGGAAGTCAGGGCTTTTTGATATATTCGATTCGAAGATACGGAATAGCATGGCTTTGACCAACATTGCCGAACAGCTCCATGGTTCTCATTTGCCCATACTTAGAATGCGCAACTCGAACACCCGACAAGTCAGTCATGCCCATGAATTTTACAAAGTTTTTTTTTAGGTCGAACAAAGTATCTTTCTCCATCGCAAGCTTGCTCTGTTGATTTGGAACACACTGGGGTGTAGGTGATGCAGTAAGAACTATAACGGAGAAGCAGACTTTTTTACACTTGTCCCTCTTGGCAGCAGCACCCAACATGACCTACTTCATGCATGCGTACGGTTCCATCGAGTGGCCAGCTACATTTTTTGGGCTGCCGACCGACTCGCGCATGGTGTGATGCGCTTAACATCTCTTTTCAGAGTTATTGGAAGACTGTGTTCTTACTGCATATTCATCGATCAAAAGTACACGGTAAAGTACTAATTACGGCTGTAAACACACGGGATGAAAACAGGATAGCAGCATACTCGTAAGAGTAAAAGCTTAGGACTCTGAGAAAAAGAAAATAAAATAAAATTGGAAGACTGTGTCATCGTAGATTCGAAGCGTAGATTTTGGAGGAAGGCGACGGACGCAGCCATCAACCCCTTTCCTACTTGTTTTGGTGACTCTGTCGAGGATATAGATGATGTAAAGAGAAAGAGCTGGCAGACACGGTATTTATGCGCGCCCCGACGAACGGATACTGGCGCGCTATCGCTCGCGCCTGGGGGATTATCACAGGTCGACGAAGTCTTTTCGGTCGTTCAGCGAAGAACGAAGGAGTCGGGCGTGTATCGCAAGTACATCTCTCGAGCAGCCATGTACGACTGCAATCCTGTTTTTAGAGAAACGAGTGCCCAGTTTACGCCATATGGATATTGTCTCGCGATTTTTGGAGAAGCGCCGAGACCGAAAAGACATCCGGGCAGTCCAGACATGTTTTAGAACATAGCAGAGGGATCGTTGTGGAACAAGAGCAGCCTTGGCCACGCCATCGTCAAGATCGGGTTGTGGTTTGGAGAAAGCGAAGAAGCAGAACAGAACATCTAGGGCTCTCTTACTGCTTTTTAGAGTCCTCTAGATGAGGATGTAGGATAAAGAAGAGAAGAAGAGAGCCGCGATGGTGTTTATATATCCCACTCGCGCACGGTGGCTCCTCGACTCGGACAGTGGAGAGACGCAACGTCTCCTTCTCGAACATGCGGGGCTGCGGTGCCATTTTAGAACAGCCATCATCCACAGCAGTATTTTCTTTTGGGGGTTTATTCGTTATGTCGAAAGACGGACAGCACAACAGCGTCATACCAGGGGTGATTATCGGTTTTCGGAAAGTACGCGCTTCTTCGGCGCACTCGCATGGATCCGTCGATTCCAGATTTTCGGTCATAACGACATCGTATCTGAGTTTTGGAGATTCAGACCCCGCACGGCACACCATTTGAAATGTTCTTCCAAGTTTTGGAACGGCCGAAAGGCACATAGAAGGACTTGCAGGCGCTTTTTAGAGAAGACAACAGCGGAAGCGATGTCGAAGGCCAGAACCCGAGAGAAGTGAGGAGTTTATATACCCGTCGCACCGGCGCTACCAGGCATGCGATATCGTCCATGTACTTTCAAAGGATCAGATGCAGGGCAGGCAGAACGAGCAGCACCGACATCACAGCTTCTTTCAACCATCTTTGGTCGAAAGAACAGCCAGGCGCAAACGCCATATGAGACTCAGTGCGCGTTCTTTTCGTGTCCGTTCTCCAGGGAACATGGGAGGTTCGCATTTCGAATTCGGGTCGCACCAGACAGATCATGAACGAGTTCACTGTCGTTTTGATCCCGGGGGAAGAAAGGAAGACAACATGCAAACGTCTTCTTTCATTTTGGGGTCGTAGGAACTTTTCATACGAAGACTGCCTGCCTATTTCGAATTTTGAAAAGCGGGAATTGATTGACTTTGCTTTCCGGGGAAAGAAGAGGAAGACAACATGTCGTACTGTTGCTGTTGTTTGGACCGCCGAACCTCGTCATGTGGTGGGGCGTAATAACTTTCGGTGTTCATGACTCTTGATGTTGGTCGTTTGTTTCCGAGCAAAGAGGAGGAAGACAACATGCCTCATTTCTCTTAGTGGTTTGGATCGCAGAACCTCTCCATATGATGTGAGGTACAAACTTTCGGGTTTCGCGAAAACGAAGGCTGTCTGTTGCTTTTTCTGGACAGAGACGAGGGAAGCAACAAATAAAGTTTATCCCTGTTGTGTTCTGGACCACCGAATCTCTCCATGTCTCTCAGCTTTTTGAGTTTTGGCTTTTACGGAGGTAAAAGGTGAATGTCTTTCTTGCCCGCAGGAGACGAGAAGAACAGCATGTTGTTAGCGTTGTTGTTGTTGTTTGGACCCCCGAGCGCTCATACCGCCATATCCAAATGACTTTTGTAGTAGAGCACAACGGGGAGGAGAAGGCGCCAGAGGACATTCTGCTGACCTCTGCGAGTTTGGACCGCGGAAGTCTCCATGAGGAGAAATCTTGTTATTTTCAGAAGAAGGTGTAATGAAGAAGCGAAGGACCCAGAGTGACCGAGAGATATTTTATATGCTCGACCCAGAGAGCACAGTCATAAGCTGAGACTCTTCCAGTTTTGTTTTTCGAGAGTTTGCCGAAAACATCGCAAGTTTGTTGAGACTTTTGGAAGCGAGAAGGCAGGGCGGAAGACCATAAAATTGATCGAAACTCGTTTTGGTGCTTTTGGGATCGCTCAGATTCTCTGTCTCCATTCAAGGACAGTTTGTCGAATTTTGGTAACGTGAAGGTGTGTTCGGCAGAGTCGCAGCCATCGTAACTCTTCATGGTCGTTTTGAAGAGAAGAGGAAAGTCATTTGGGTGCATATAATCTGTTTTGGAGAAAGAAGCAGGATTCTCATGTTTGCCATCTTTTGTCTCTTTGGAAAAGCAGGATAAGAAGTATGATGAAGAAGTCTCAGTACCAGAATCTCGAGCGGTATTTATACCCCAAAGGCTCATCCCAAAAGCCGGCACACGTGATGCGCGCCGTAGACCCAAGGCTCAGCCTTCAGCGCCAACACGGAAGCGCCAGTCACATCACCCACACCAAGCATACAAACCAAAACATTGATGGTGAGAAATACCATTGCTTCTGAACTAATATAGATACTATCTGATCTGTAAAAACAATGCGCGCCATGTAAATGCTGTTGCTGTCAAAAACGCCGTGCAATGCTGCTAAACCCAAGAAGATAAAACGCCGCTCGATGCAAGAAAGAAGCAGAGCTTATGCTGACCAGCAGCTGATGTTTTCATGTCCCGTTCCACATCCAATCATCCCATCGTAACCCATAATCCATTACCAAAGCCATCTCTTAACCAACACTCTTACCCCTCTTGCCCTTACCACACTCCCTCTTACTAAGCGGCTCATCAGGGAAGACCCAACCCCTGACCCTCTTCGCCTCCCTCTTCTCACCAAGCTGCGGCTTAGGAATCCACGCATCCTTCTCAAGGTAGTTCTGCCTGGTCAAGGCCGCGGGGCCACCGACGTCCATGCGCCAGGTACCCATACCCTCAAAGGGGTTCTCCTTGGCGAGCATGTGGAGGTACCAGAGAGCAAGGGCAGCGGTGAGTTGGATGTCGCCGGTCTCGGGGTGAGAACCGGATGTGGAGAGGCGAATGGGGGCGGAAGTCTCGAGGTAACCATAGATGGGGACGCCGGCTTGGGCATTGACGGTTGTGGGGTCGGGGGTGGAGAAGGAGGATGGGCCGCCGCAGCGGACGCAGAGGAGCTCGATCTCGGTCATGATGAAGCCGTAGCGGCAGCCATGCTCGCGCATCACGCGGTGGAGGTGAGCGAGACCTTGAAGGTAGAGTACTTGCTTGGGTGGTGACTCGCTGCGCATACCGGTGTTCCATTGGTCGTAGCACTTGACGAGACCGACGACGCGGCCGCGGCTGTCGCCGAACAGAGTCTTCTCGTAGTCGGAGGGGTAGTTGGAGACGAACTCTGGTTGTGTGCGTTGGCCAGCGACAGGCTTGATGGAGCGCATGACCATGTGAGAGTTGCCCTGAGCAACCTTGAGAGCGGCGTTGACCTTGTTGGCGTAGTAGTTGGTGCAGATGTCTTGGAGCGCCGACTCGTTCTCAGGCTGCAGGTTTTGGCGGCAGGGCTGGGGAAGGTAGTTTGCTGGGACAGGCACCTCAAGAAGAGGAAGCACCGAAGGAATTGACTTGATGGTGGTGATGTTGAAGTCCTCCCAGCTGCGGAGGTTGCGGATGTCCCACCAGAAGTGGTTGTTGATGCCGCGTGGTGCGCTAGTGACGCGGCGAACAAGAGATGGGGAGGGGTTGGCAGAAGAGAGATACTCAACCAAAGACGACGTAGCAGGGACTTGCTGGAAGCTGTCGAAGCTGACTTCGGTGAAGGAGGGGTACTGCACAGCTGGAGCAGCCTCGAACTCTGGAATAGTGAAGTCTTGCGAGCAGGTGGAGGTGAAGCTAGGCATGTCCTGAACCGAGGAGTAGGAAGAAGGAAGGGAAGTAACGAGGCTCAAGTTCGACTGAGGCGCACTTGAAGCAGTGACATAGCTGGGCATGTTGCGGTAGGTGGGGAAGCCGTACCGGCTGATGACCTGCTCATCAACACTTCCAGCAGAGGCGGAGCGATCATGGCGGGCTCGGCTAGCTGAAGTGGAGCGAGATTGCGATCCGATGTATGAAGATCGACGAGGAAGCTCAGGCTGCTGTGCGAATGTGATGGGAGAGTTGAGGGTAGAGAGGTTGAAGTCGTATGAGGAAGCAGTTGACACAGGAGAAGTCAACTGGCTGTGAACGTTGTGCATGTTGTGGTTGAAAGGACTGGATCCACGGCGCGCCATCGAGGCTGGCCGTGAGTATGGGCTGTAGGCATAGCCGATACTGGAAGAAGTAGACGTCGTCCTGCGATGTCTGATGGGGCCACTGGTGGGCTCGGCAACCTGATCTTGCATACGGACCTTGGGGAGAAGAATAGGTCCATATTGGCGAACTGGTGACCGTGGAGGAGTAGGCCCAGAGATGTGAGGTTCTGGCGATGAGGCCTGGGAGTAGTATGTGACGTCCGAGCCGACGCTGCCCGGGATGTAGTTGAAGGGAGCAGTCGGGGGTGTTGTTTGACGGCTGTACATGATGAAAGATGTGAAGCTACCAGACTACTTCCAATCAGCACCAATGATCCGACTCGAGAATAGAAGCAGTGACTTACGCTGTGGAGACTGAGAATAGTAACAGGAAGAGATTATCGAATAGCGATTAATAGAAGAGGCCAGCTCTAGGTGTCTAAGACAAAAGCGCAAAAGATGGAGAAAGAAAGGAAATGAGACACGATCGACTCGTCGGGCAGTGCTCTAAATGAAGTGCTTGAAGAAGCTGATGGACTGGCTGATTGCGGCGCAGACAGACTTCTTATCCTTACTGTTCCCCGCGTAGAGACACGAGAACCAACGCCCACTTCGCGCTAAAACACCTGAAACACGATCCATCGAAGGGCCAGCACCCGGGGACTTGGACCGGTAGACTACGTTCTGGCGGTCTGGCGGCAGTATCAGAGCATCCTTCTACAGCATTCGAGCCTCACAAGGCGTCTGAAACATAGCGTGGCTGCTGCTTGGCTTGGGCGAGTACGTGGCTAGCGAACGACTCTGGGTCTGCTATTCTTGCAGCGTTGCATACTCGATGTAGTATGGCGGCATGGAATGCTGCGCTGTCAATGGCTGGCGCGATGAAGTGGTATACCGAAGCGGTAAGCGGGCCAGCGACGCGCCTGCACATGGGGCGGTTGGATAACCTGAAACCGGCAGCCTCGGCGCCGCATAGCAGAGTTCTAGTGTCGTAGTACACTGAGGGACTTTTCTCGATGGGCGCTGGGGCGGCAGTTTGACGTTGGCAGCGCGAAGGGACGAATCGACGGGCGTGGTGTTGTCCGCTTAGCGCCTGCCGTGTCGTCCGTGCTGGGTCCCGCGCTGCGTGGGGCAGCTGCAGCCCGTTAAGAGTCATCGATGGACGAGAGGGGCTTGATTGGACCACGGCGCTCCAGCGTTTCGTTTCTGCGGAGCGATATGCGTCTTCCCGCATGCCCGCCATGCACGAACGAGTGACTCACAATGGGCGGAGAGAGTCAATTCACGACTATAACACGCTTCCCAGACCGCCCACACGTCGACGCGTTCACCGCGTTGTTGTCAAGCAAGTTTCTTCCGGGTCTCGGGCCTCGCCCACCTGCTGCGCTGGCATCCGCCATGCCATGCGACTTCGACTCTGTGCACAGCCCCCAGCGGCGTCTTAAGCATGACCTACGAAGCAGCGCAAACTGACGTTCGGACGCTCCCGAAGACAGCGCGAGTGTCGTTCTCGTCCAATGTACCACAAACCGGGCAATCTGACTGGCCCCAGCCCGTCTGCCAATCCAAGCGCCCATACTATCAAACGTTGCACCCGGAAACGCTCTCGTGGAGAAAATTTCCAGCCCTACCCATCGTCTTCCTTGAGCCTCATGGTCTATTAAGCGCCCATATCCACCCCTAAGCGGAAGTATTAGCCTTAAGCATGATCACCAAATATAGCCCAGACGAGCCGAAACCGGCTGGGAAATGGCCGTTAATTGCCTGAAAGCGGAGCTTAACTGTCAAACGAGCCTGGGGCTAGTATTGCTTCATCGAGCGCTGACAGCGGATTGGCGCGAGGTTTGGCAGCCCTCATTTCGGTTTCATAAGCTTCGCAAGAGCCTCATCCGATGTCATGATGGTCATGCCTTGATCTAGGCGCCTACGTACATTTGCCGTCATCTTCGGCGACCGAAAAGAAACTACTCGTCGTACTCTCCTTGCCCGCCTGAACTGTCATCATGCCAGGTAGTTACCGCTCGTGTAATTGCGACTCCACCGACTCGGTCCACCACTTCTTCCAGTCGACCACCTGGCGCTTCGTTCGAGCGTCTTCGGCCGCGAAAACCATGGCATGACTCCGGAACGCTTCCTCAAGGTCGCATCCGAGAAAGTTCCGCTGAGCGTCTGACGCGGGCATGGCGCCAGAGTCTACAGCGTTAACCGCCATGAGGAATTGTCGCGCAAGCCCCTCGTCTCCGCCCCCGTGACCACCGCCTGCGAGATGAGGGCTGTGAGTTTTGGTCTGCCCGGTTGAGAAGTTATGTACTTTGATGTTCTTGCTGTCGTACTCGATCTCGCCTTTAGTGCCGTAGATGCGACCTCGCCGTTCGCACTGCTTCTCTGTAAAGGCAACCATATGGAATTGCGCGGTCTTTGCACCGCGACCATGCAGTAGAGGTAGGCCGTCATCGTCATTTGCGACTGGGTCATCGTCCCAAGTAATAGTCACCATCTGGTCATCACAGACATCATTGTCCGACTCCCAGACGCATCGCCCAAACCATGGACGTCGTTCAACTTCACCAATCGGTGTCTCATTGCTATAGTCTTCAGCCAGGTCTTTGAGAAGCTGCTTCCCAGCTGCTTCTTTACCGGAAGTCTTGTAAATGTCTTCGATTTCCGGGTTCACAATCTTGACTGGCCAATCTGCGTTGCCGTTGTTCAGGTGTCTCTCGAGATAGATCTTCTTCGCACTGTAGTCACACTGTGGCTCGTATGCGCATGACAGACAATTTGTGGCTGCACCTGCTGCTTTCGGCTTGCGATCTTTGCGGAAGAACTTGCGAGATCCTGTCGAAGTGATGTGTGATGGAAGATGGGGTGTCGCGTTCTCGGCGTTCGGGCCAGGTGAACAAAGCATCCACATGAGAAAATCGATGTCGTGACAGGACTTTGTAAGGAGAGATGGCGCAGTCTTGGCTTCTTTCCTCCAGTTACCCCTACCCTCGTTAGCATCGAATCTCAAGGGAATAGAGAAGTGTCCTATACCTGACGTATGAATGACTGAAATGCCACCAACCAACAGGTTCAACATGCTCAATACTCAGCACATCGCCAATGACATCCTTCTCCAGTACCAGATGTCTCAACAGCATGTTGTGCGGCGAGTACCGCAACACATGGCAAATGCCGAAGATCGTCTCTTTTGCCTCGCCTGTACCGACCGGTGCCTTGAGCGCCCTGTACATCCTCATGCAACTCTCCAGTCTTGTACTCATTGGCTTCTCGCAAGAGATATGCACGCCCATGTCTGCGATACCGCAGACGACTTCTTCATGCATTTCATCCAGCACGCAGACGAAAACTGCGTTGATGCCCTTCTCCACGTCATGACCAGCACTTTCTTGATCTCTTCTCTTCATCTCGTACTCTTTCCATTTCTTCCAACCGCGGAATGCTTGGTAATTTCTGGCCTCACTTCCGTCACCCCAGATGAACTTTCTACCGAAATCTGCGCGCTTGTAGTCATTTGGTTCACATACTGCTGTGATGATGGAGTTTGTAGAGGAAAGAGCGGCCTCGGCGTAGGCTGTGCCGCGACTTCCTGCGCCGATGATGAGGACGCGCGGTGGGTCGGTGAAGGTCTGCTTTCCTACGGCCTGAAGGAAGGCGCTCTCGTCTGCTTCGAGGCTTGGCATGTCGCATATATATTGGGTTGAAGCTTGGATTGTGATGAGGAAGGAACGATTTAGAGTAATACCAGCGACTAACACAATGCAGAAGCTGATCGTTATGATTGTTGTTGCTCTGAATCTTGATGCAAATTGGGGAGCCTGATGAAAGACAGCTTGGTGCTAGGATCGATTCAACAGTGCTCGTGCTTTTGTGTCTGCTAGTCTTGGTCTACCCGTGGTGAATGCGCGCGTTTTGGGCGATCCGAAAGGCCCAAGGATGAGCAGATGTGTGTTGCGATTCCCTTTTCAGGTGACCGGTCAACACAGATGAGGGGAGCGTGGTGTCAAACTACGAGCGTAGCATCGATGTCGTTGCACTGCAGGCTGGGCATCCTGACCATTGGTGGTTATCGTTGGGGAAGGAGCGCCACGTGGGGTCTGAGCCAATGATATCATCGCTGATAAAGCCACGAGACAGAGGTAGCATTCACGACGCATGGCCAACGTGAGTAGTTTGGAGAAGTTCGCATAGATATGAGTGTAGAGAAACGATGATTAAGGTTACAGCTTGCGTCAATTACATTATGTAACACGGTCTTCATTCGTGTCTCGCTTTCATAGCGAGTGATATCTAATCCAGGCTTTTCTGCTGCATCACCACTACTGGTATCGCTCCAAATTGCAGTGCCGCATGCCTGTCGTTCCTTTATACATTGGCCAAATAGACCTGGCTCAGACTTTGTTCAGCTCGTAAAACAGCAAATACACATCCTTCTGCATGTTCAAGACCTCAGATGTCTTACTCTCCTTGATCTTGTCGTCGCTTATACGCCACCACCTATTGCTTGTCTTCTTTGACTTCCGCCGTAGAGGATTCGACTCTTTGATTGAGGACGCTTTCTCCGATGCTCGCTCTTTGAGCGACCGCACACTCCTCGTTCGTGACAAGGAATCGCTGCCGGTTCCTGTTTCAGTAGAAGACGATGCCATTTGTAGTGGATCAGATTCGGACATGCGCGGTGCAGAGGTTGGTGCAGGCCCTCTAGAGGACGCAGGCATGGTCTCTTGTGAGGACAGCGATCTTGTTGAGGGTGAGTTCAGTGTGGGTGTGGACAGCACTGGTGACCCGCGGTCAATGGTGTTGGGAAGATTAAGTGCTGATATGCGCGGGCTTTGTACGGCTGAAGGCGCTACCGATGGTGCTGCTGATGGGTATGGGCTGGCCTGCCGGCTGTATGCGCCTTCAGTACCGAGTGTCGCATTCGTGGAGAACGGAAGAGGTTGGACTTGACGACGGAAGGATTCGTAGTGACCACTATTATGGCTGCCCTTATGTGTGACCATTCCGAGAAGCCGGTAGTTCTTCCGGTGTAGTATCCCGCCCAATGGTAAAGCTTCGGGGAAGGCAACCTTGGCGAGATTCTTCGTCGAGGCAGCACCGATGGCGAATGTCGATCGCGACAGATGTATCGCAAGAACCTTGGGGAACTGCGAAATGTACATGTGGCGCGCTATGCGACGCTTGGGTGCCTGGCTCGAGTCCGGAAGTTCAACGCCCTCAGGCGGGTTCTCAGGATCGTCCTCTAATGCTTGTCGGATCTTCGCGATGTCTGACTGCAGCAGGGCCTGTGCATCCGGATCGGTTGCTCGCGAGAGCTGGTGATCTTTGCTCCTCAGCGCATGTTCCAGCCGGCAGCGCTCGCACTTGAAGTCGTCTATGTATTCAACCTTGAGCATTCCGTCGAGACAGGCGTTGAGAGAGGTGGAGGAGGCTTGCGGTACGTTGAGTGTCAGGGTGACAAAGGTCGATACGGAAGGCTTCGGCTTGAAGTGACATGTCTGGCACTCAATCTGCGACTCGATCTTGCCTTCGAACGGGAAGCCCTCCTCATCCGCGGGTGCTTCATCATCCTCCTGCTCTTCTACACCATGGCTACCAGAACCCTCAGGGGGTGCTGCGCCGAACTGACGTTCAATGTCCCTCCTTTCCGACGCGCCGTCTTCGGTTGTGATCGTGGCGCCTGCCCGTGTCGCTTGTCGCCTGGCCTTTCCACCGGCGTGGTACTCGTCGCATAGGCGCTCGGTGACGATCTGGAGGAATTCTTGCGCGTCCTGCTGTTGCCGGCTAATGCGGGTGCCGAATGCGTGCTCGAGCGATCGGATGAAGGGTTGGGGAGATATAGTCTTCTTGTATATGGGGCGCTCGTTCAGCCGGTCAAGAATCTCTTTGAGTCCATGGGTGAGGATGCCGCGCTGCAGACCCTCTAGCTTTGCGGGCCTTGCGGTCCCTGTCTCGGCGTTGAGTCTTTCAGGGTCCACATCATAAACTTCGGGACCGTCGAGCATGCGCCTATGCGTCTCTCTTATGAGATATATGCGCAAGTCTGGCAAGCCGGCGAGCGCCTGCAGCACCGAATTGATGAAGCAGTCGTTGGCGGCATTGCTGAGGCCGACTACGCCCTTCTTCTTGCCGCTGGCTGCATTGGCGTCGTCGTCGAGGAAATATGTCGGGCCAAAGACATAGACGAGGGTAATGGCGGCGAGGGAGGCTCCTGCGGCGTAGGTTGCAATTGTGAGGGGCTTCTCAGGCATCTTGCGGCGCTTGTCACTTCCGCTACCGCGGGATTGGATGGAGAAACTTGGGTCGTGTAGGGTGTCGCGAACGCTGTGCTCGGTCGTGCTAAGGTTGTACGGCGAAGATGCTATGGGAATGGCGTAGGGTGTGTCTGACTGCTGCAGAAGCCATGGTCTGACTGCTGGCCAGCTTGGGATATTGCGCTGGCCGTCATCTGTCGTTTGCTTGTGAGGCGGGCGCAAAGTATGCCGAGCCTACGGCAAGTAGCACCGGCCACTCGCACCTTCCGCCCTCCGCCGCAAGGATCTCCACATCTGGTGGACGTCGTGCATTTTTCTTGAGATTAATCCAATCTCACCACGACACGCGCAATGGCTTCGCTGAGGACGTCCACGCTGCTCCCGCAGTGCACGTCATGCATCCGGAGGGTGACGCGGCAGAACCTGGACGTCTGGGGGTCCCAGCAGACTCGCAGCATCTCCAAGAAGGCGAAGGAGGCAGAGCGCAACATTATCGTGAAGCTGCTGAAGGATGTGCCAAGATTTGGTCGCGCAGGTACGATGCAGCTACTGCACAAGTTTGACATGTGCGCTCTGGCAAGCCGCTGAAGCTGTCAAACTGGCCGCAAACATCACCAGTCAATATGGCTAATACGATCAAGGCTCATATGTCCCCCTCAACCCGTCTCTCATGCGCAACCGATGGTTCCCCGCACGCGTCGCCGACTATGTACCCGCTACCCAGATGAAGCAGCTCAAGGCGCAGGACGTGGACATGGCTCGTGACTTCACATATGGCGTACGACTGAATCTGGAGGAGGCTGAGGAAGAGGAGGACGACTTCGCGAAGCAGCCAAAACACTACGTGCGGCCGATTGAGATCAACGTGCTCAGCGTATGTTTGTATCGAACCGCCATTTCTACGCATACTAAGAAGAACAGCCTGAACGATCTATGGAACTCCTCGACGCCTTCGTACCACCCACGATCGACTTCTACCGCCAACGAATCGAGCAAGAGAGCCAGTCAAGAGACCGCATGGGTGCATCTGGTGCGGCAGATATCCTGACCGCAGCCGCAATGGGCAAGAAGGCAAGTGTAGACGCCATCTACGGATCCGTCTCGACTGCAGATCTGGTTGCAACCATAAGGGGAGCGCTCGCCCACAACGACGAGGCGGCTCGCGTAATACTGAACGAGGCGGACGTCAAGTTCCTCTCAGGGCATGAGGAGGGCGACACATCGCGTGTGAAGCAGCTGGGCACATTCAAGGTGGAGATACGGTTACCCGGCGTAGAAGAGCCTATGGTGAGGAACATCCGAGTCAGAGCGAAGACATCGGAATCATGAGGCTGCATCAGCCGGCTGTTACGAGCCCTAGACCCCAACCTCGGACATCTGGAGGCCCAGACCACACGTTCCGAGGATCCCTCCGCCTCGCTGTAAAGATATACCTGTGCCATCCATGTCACGTAGAATTCCGCATATCGGAAAAATCAGACAACGCCTCAATCACGATCACGATATCGCGCATGTGTAGAGTTCAGCATCATCAGAGTGACTTCATTGGTGGGACCTGGTGCATGCCCTGACGGAGCTGAGTAACATGGAAGAAGTGGCTGGCTCGGTAATTCGAGGCGTAAAGCGACAGCGTTTTGCGGCGAGACTCGGGCAACATGTCACCTGTGGACTGCGATGATGCTTCACCGAGCTAATGTGAAAAAGACAGCCCACTTTACTTCCGCGCTGCCGAGCGAAAGCGGCCCCGCCATGACTTCAGAGCGCGGCCGTGAAGCATCATCGTGTATCAGACCAGGCGCATGTCACTGCGCACTGCCATCACCCACGGTTGGGAGTGCGGTGATTCAGCGCAGCGCCATCACGGTGTGAAAAGAATTTGACAAACCAAAGGTCATGGTATCGGATATAGCGTATCGGGACTTTTGTGGGGTGATGTTTGCTTTTACTCGAGCGCGGGTAGGTCGACTTTGGTGAGGGAAGCTGGCGCGATGCTGCGCGCTGCGTCACTGCTGCGGTCATTACAGTAGCGGGGTGGTTTTTGTGGTCCGGTAACCCCACTACCATGTTTGAACTTTAACTAGATAGCTCTCAACACTGCGCAAACTTCTCTCTCCATACCACATCTTCCTACAATTTCAGACACTGAATTGTATTTTCCATTATACACTCAAACACATACCCAATACATACCCGATACAACAACCAACATGGCTTCCAAGGTTCTCAACGGCAAGTAAGTTACATCGACCCCGCTCGCATGATCGCGACCTGAAGCTAACATCTCCCCCTCTAGGACCGGTGTCATCTACGGTGAGGATGTCTACAACCTCTTCAAGCACGCCCAGGCCGAGGGCTACGCCATCCCGGCCATCAACGTCACCTCCTCCTCGACCGTTGTCGCTTCTCTCGAGGCTGCCCGCGACTCCAAGTCCCCCATCATCCTGCAGATGAGCCAGGGTGGTGCCGCATACTTCGCCGGAAAGGGCGTCGACAACAAGGACCAGAGCGCTTCCATCCAGGGAGCCATCGCCGGTGCCCACTACATCCGCGCCATTGCGCCCGCATACGGCATCCCAGTCGTTCTTCACACCGACCACTGCGCCAAGAAGCTTCTGCCATGGTTGGACGGCATGCTCGATGAGGATGAGAAGTTCTTCAAGGCCAACGGTAAGTTCTGACTGTACGAAGTGCATGGAAACAACTACTAACTTGGTATCTTTGTAGGCGTCCCTCTTTTCAGCTCCCACATGATCGATCTCTCGGAAGAGAGCAAGGAGGAGAACATCGCGACCACCAAGAAGTACTTGGAACGTGCTGCTCCCATGAAGCAATTCCTCGAGATGGAAATCGGTATCACTGGTGGTGAGGAGGACGGTGTCAACAACGAGGATGTCGACAACAACAGCTTGTACACCCAGTATGTCACGTTCCTCTATAAATCCCACTACAGGACCGTATTAACTCTTTTCTAGGCCAGAGGACATCTACGACATCTACAAGACGTAAGTTTTGATTGTTCAAAGTCCATGTGAGACATACTGACTTCGTACGCAGACTTTCGGAAGTCTCTAAATACTTCTCTATTGCTGCCGGTTTCGGAAACGTACACGGTGTCTACAAGCCCGGAAACGTCAAGCTCCGCCCTGAGCTCCTCCAGAAGCACCAGCAGTTCGTCAAGGAGAAGACCAACGCCAAGGACGACAAGCCTGTCTTCCTCGTTTTCCACGGTGGCAGTGGCAGCTCTGTCGACGACTTCCGTCAGGCTATCTCATACGGTGTCGTCAAGGTCAACCTCGACACTGATATGCAATGGGCCTACCTCTCCGGTGTCCGTGACTACGTACTGAACAAGAAGGACTACCTCATGACCCAGGTGGGTAACCCAGATGGCGAGGACAAGCCCAACAAAGTAAGCAGCCACCCCTTTTGCCCTGAAGTCTCCAGCCAGATGCTAACATCCTCTAGAAATGTAAGTTCTGACTATACGACGTGCATGTGAGATATATACTGACCTCGTACCTCTACCGGAAAAGACTATGACCCCCGAGTGTGCAAGTATTACCTATCAAATATATGTGAGAAATAGACTGACTTTGCTTTCCAGGGGTTCGAAGCGGAGAATTGACGATGAGCCAGAGATTGAAGACGGCTCTCTCGGACTTTTACACCGCCGGCAAGGCCTAAGAGGCTTCCCAACGGACGACGCGGCGATGATTTCGGTCCCGAGGAAACGGCGTTGGTGGATGTGCATGTGGGGACGGCAGTGACATGGACGCGGTCTAGAGGTGGTGCGATCATGGAGTTCAGGACAGAAAAGTGGCGCGCCTGGACATAGATGTTCACGAAAGTTACGAAAGTCTCTTCGAGAGAATAAGATTTCAGTATCCCCATATTTGGCCCCTTTGGTGCAAATTTCTCCCCTTTCACCTTTCAGCCTCGAGATGGTTCTGTTCGCGAAGAGCGCAAGTCCACAATGGGCGTGTTTGATATGACATGCTGAATCATACAATGCCGAGAGTGGAGAGTGGTTGAATGTGACGCCCAATATCCTTACTCAGGTCGCAGAACCTAATACTGCAAGGTATATCTAGTCGAGTTCTAGAGTATGGACAGATGAAATTCCTTCTTCCTTTTATATGCTTCAAGTGCTCGAACAGACAGCATCTTACCGCTTGCGCGTATGGGCGTAGTTGGCAGGCTGGCATGACCGACTTCAAATGACGTCGAAGACTGACATGTTACCTCTAGATATTATCATTCGGCTGTATGTGCAGAAACTCAGATCTCCGTACTTGTTTTAATGCATTTATCTATAACACACCCTTACGTCAACCTAGGAAAAAGCTAAACAGGTCTGCAGCCTACATAAACTTATTAACATGCAAAGTAGGTGCTCTAATGTCGATGCAGGCTCCGTTACTGATTAGGTTTTTCCTTGTATGAGGTGCCCTCGTAGCCATGCAGCCCACCGCAACGTGCCGGATGTCATGCTCGACGCGTGGGAACCCCAATGCGGCTTAGTTCAGCCCTACCGGCAGCGCGTCCTTGAAATTCCGAGCATGACATCACATCGTCGAGCCTATGTCGCAATGCGCTTTCCCAAACTACGCGCAAACGATGCACATCATGGCAAACCCAGAAGCAGGTTGCGTGGCAGCTACTGCCCGCGTAGAGTACTTATGCCGGCACCCCTCCTGGCTTCTTGCTCGCGATTACTCTCAACACACATCTTGATACACCAACCTATACGCGTCTCTCTACAACTACACAAGCTCCTCAACTGCTATCCATAATACACCTAATATCCACATATTCAATATGACTCTCGGCGACTCTATCCGCAAGGGTGTTGGCATGGTTCACGTAAGTCAGCTCTATCACTGCGATGCATGCGCCTAGCTCAACATCGTCGCTTTACTCGGATCTCTCGAGTTACCTCGACCTCGAACTCATGCTGACAAAATCTAGGGAACTGGCGAGGCTATCCGAGGCAATGCCATGTCCATGGTCGACGAAGCGAGCGGCGATAAAGCGAGCGCAACCAAGAACCAGGAGATTGCCAACAAGGGAGTCGACGAGTGGGATCGAGGCTACCGAGGCCACCCTGCCGACGCCGGTGTCACTCCTGCTGACGCCGATGCCCACCGCGAACGCATGAACACGACCGGCACCACAGCCACAAACTACGGCTCGCACAACTCCAACATTGGCAACAAGGTCGACCCCAGGTACGATTCTGACCTCGACCACCGAGGTACCACGACGGGCTCTACAAACGCTGGACCGCATTCCACAAACGTTGGCAACAAGATGGACCCGCGCCTCGACTCGGACGTAGACCACCGCGCTGATCCTACATCCAAAGTTGGCGGTACGGGCTACGAGACGCGTAGATAGACGATACACTGAGCACTTCAACATCAATATACCCTTTTCCTCGTACCTACCGAACTTCTTTCACTTGTTCTCGCTGACGTCACAGCTCATGTTCGTTCATCACTCCGTACAGCGCAGAAAGATGGCACAGGTGAGATTGAGTATTCCAAATGACTACGTTTTCTACACGAACTCCATTTCTCAGCACCTTGCCCAAATTAATGCTGATGCTGTATAGCCGAGAAAGACTTTGCCGAATGGCAGCCATCGCAAGGCTTCGACGACGCATGGCACCCGCCGCACGAATCCCAGCATGACCCGGACCCTCCGCATGAACACCGCGGTTCCATCGGCGGCTCATCCGGACTAGAGGCTGCGAACAAGCTCGACCCTGTATTCACCGTCGGATCGGACGAAGAATCGATGAAGTACACGGATCACCCCAACATCCACCGTCTCCGCGGCTCGATAAGCGGCGCTTCAGGTCTCGAGGCTGCCCAGAAGCTTGATCCACCTGAGGAGGCGACACCGTATATGCCAGACGAAGTATCGGCTCGTGGCCCCGGCTACAGCCAACCCGAGCCTTCCTATCACCAACCGAAACCTACGCATCAAAGCAGCGTCTTGAACATGCTTGATGAAGACGTCGAACCAGAACAATACCCGCCTCCGAACCGCGCTACCACAGAGCCTGCACCGCAGTACGATGACGGCTCTGAGAACTCAGCAGAGTCGGGAAGGTACTCGCCCGACTCGGACGACGAACTCCATCGCATATCTCGTCGCCGAAGCCGTAAGTTCACTCTCCGCAGGCTGTCGCATGTTTTCGTTGAAGGTGGCTCGCCGCATGTCTTTCGTAAAGGTGCTCAGCGCGCAGCGACCTCGGCGTGCGCTTATGCTAATAGACTGTGATTTTCAGACGCAAGAGTAGACCCACCCAGTACTACAAGGGGCGAGCCGAGATCAACGACGAATCCTCATAAGAGCGATCTTATGAATAGGTTGGACCCCAGGATTGATCGCGCTGCGGTGAAGAGGTCGAAAAAGAGTGATTGCATTTGAGAGAGCGTGGCTGCTGAGTGCTAGTGGGGCTGCGACGAATTCAGTATGTCGAGCTCAGTCGTGATGCTGTAGAGACATAAATGGCACAATGCATTTCTAGTTCACTGTCCCTTTATCAGTGCCGATTGGACAAACAGGAGACATTACGACCACGACCATTGACGTATACGAGCAATTACGAGGAATAACCATGGTGGTGATCAGCATCATCGACTCGATACTGGTACCTCATGATACTACATATTGGCAAGACTGTCACATGTCCTTTTTACGAGATTTTCTAGTTGTACTCCGTACACTCTGCAGCTATACATCACACCGCAGGGTTCTCTTCAGCTCGACCAAACACACATGTATCCTTCAACGCTGCTCAACAGAACAACATGGAACAAGAATGTTCTGGCTTTTGTTCTGCTTTTCGTATTATATGCTAAGCTTGTGTGTTGAGGCACAGCCATGGCAGGCATTCTGAGGCATTTTGCTACTCTTCGGGACTTGCTCGCACAACAGTCATGTTGAATCTATCAGGCATGTTTGATAGGAGGGAGAAGAAGATTCATGAACACAGAGTTTAGAATCTTTCGGTCTTTTTGGAGGCACACATATGTGCCTGATCTGCTTTATTTCGATGGATTTAAAGTCTTTTGATGTTGTGTTTTTTTCGAGTAATTGTAGGGACGAGAGAGGAGGAAGCAGGAGCATGATAATCTATGGCTTTTGTTTGAACCAGGGACCCTTTCATACATCGCGTGATGATATCTTTTGGTTGTTCTCGATCATATAGCATAGACATTGACTCTTAGTGTTTAGACTCTGGCGGAGACGAGAGACCAGATCATGGTACCCTCGTGTTATATTTTGAGTCGAAGTCGAACAACATGGTTCTCCAAGGTGTTTCTTTGCGGTTCTGGACTGCATGGCTATCATGCGAGGGGTTTTGGATTCCACGCTTGTTTTTGGAGGAAGGGCGGGAAGACAGGCATTGGTTGGACATATCGATCTTTTTGGTTGAGCAGTCCAGGGACAGCGGGAACATCCAAAGGTATTGAGGATCCTTCGGTCCAAGACCACCACATGGGGTCAGTAGCGTATCGTTTTGGTGAAACACCGACGAGGTGTATGTCGATGAAGGAAGGAGGGAGGATGTGGAAGTGGTTGTTTTTATACACGAGAGAAGCGACGGTCATGTTCTTTTTCCACGGACAGTTTCGTTATTTTTGGGAAAGAAGGACAAAGAACAGCGCAGACATGGGATCCACCCCCTCTGGTTTTAATAGCCACGGGTCGTGAAATCGAAGGCATGGAGGGGTTGCCCGGGTCTCTTTGGTCCACAGACATGAGAAAAGTCTGAAGGTGTTTTGGACTTTGAGACTTTTTGGTAGAGTGGAGGGGAGGAGCATAGAAGTCGGACATGAACCTTTTTGGTATTGTGTCCGGCGAGCGGAGAAGAGAGCCACATACGCGTGACATGCGGGGCTTTGGTTCGCAGACATCAAATGCGTTGCCCTTGTTTTTGGAGAAATGAAGGAAAGTTTTGGTAGTGATGGAAGAGCGAACGGGTGGCAGAACGCAAGCCTTTTATACCCGCTTCATTAGTGCCAAACGTCTACACGTGCGCATGACGATGATCGCGTCAATGTCAAGAAGATGATGACGACGTCGTCTCGTTCAAAGTATATCCGGTGATGGTACGTTTGCACGGTTGAGGTGTATGTAAAACAATGCGTTGTGGGCTGATATTAGAGAACACTAAAGATTAAACTACTACCAAAAGCTTTTGAACGTCAACCTCAAAGTACTGCAACGCATGCATACGTGCTCGCCCACAGGCCGGCGCACGTACTACCAACCGCTGGGTTCCACTTGACAAAATTCGCCGCACTGATCTTGTACTTTGCCGAAATAGACGAACAATTATCTCCACTGACGACGTAATGAAAAGATTTGCAGCTTGTCGTCATACCCTGCTGATAAGGTGTAGGTGTTGAAACTCCGTTACCAGGGCGGGTCGAGGTGGCTGGAGCCTTCGTCGTAGTCGTGGGTGTGTGCCCGATGGTAGATACGCAGATGTACTGATTTACGTAGTCAGCAAGCGATCTATGGAGGCGCAAAGTACGAAAGTAACTTACAGTGTCGAGCCAAAGGCTACCGCAGTTTGAACCGACAGCGGGGTTCCAGGAGATGATCTGAGCGGAAGTGATGCCCTTCTCGGCTGAAATTTTGGCACACGTGTCGCCTGACTTCACTATGTAGAAGCTGTCGCAGTTACGGACCATGCCGTCCTGAACTGGAGCTGGAGTGGAGATACCGTTCCCTGTGGTTGTTGTACTGGGTGCTGCAGAAGTAGGTGTGTGACCGATAATGCTAACACACGCGTATGCATTTGCCCAAAGACCGGCACAGTCGGAGCCAGCATTTGGATTCCAGGCAAGGAACTGAGCAGTGGAGATACCATTGGTTTTGGCAATGCTTTCGCAGTTGTCACCGCTGTTGACATAGTAGAATGAGTCGCAATTGGAGACGATGTCTGGTTGAAGTGGAGAGGGGGTCTCAATACCATTAGGAGGTTTCGTCGTTGCAGGCGGTGCGGTAGTCGATGGCGACGTGACAAGTGTAGAAGAATGGGTTGTAGTAACGGCCTTGGACGAAAAAGTAGATGTGGGCTTAGATGACGAAGTAGTAGTAGGGAGTGGCGTTGGGGAGGAGCTAAAAGAAGGCAGGCTTGGAGCGGGCTCATCCACAGTCTCCACGCAGTACGAGTTTCCAACAACAAGACCAGCACACTCAGCAGTGATGGAAGGATTCTGGCTTATGTCAATGAAGTCAATCTTCAGATCTGGAGAGGATAGGCTTACCCAGCGACGGAACTCCTCGAGAGTGATGTAGTTCTCTGTCAAAAGTGAAGAGCAGTCTCTCTCCGAGTCCAGATCGATCCACCATGAGCAGTACTCGGTGGTTTCTCCATCGAATGGAAGCGAAGGAGTAAATCCATCACGTTCAACAAAACGAGGTGCTGCCACTACGAGCGCAGCATGTAGAGCGCCGACGCTAAGAAGCAGGCTTGCTGGAGAAGAAAGTAACAGCATCTCTCGGTATCGGTGGTACAGCTTGTTGATAAAAATGACGTGGTTAGGTTCTTCTTTCACGCGTCACTGACAAGCAATGTCTTATATTTGCCGTCAGGTGGTGAGTAGGTTCCAATCTGTGCTACGAGAAGCTGCTTGCAAATTTGCCCTGTCTCTGATTCTAGTGCGCCAGTCCAGAGTAGTCACCCGCGTATCTAGAGATGGGTCCATTGAGGCCCATCTTCATCATCCGTGAGGCCTGTCCGTCGGCGGCCGAGTGTGCTGCAATCCATGGATGCCACCGGGAAAGCTCTGATGCGTCACTTGAGCGCTTCCTCTGCTAGGGTGACAGATCACCGGGTGTCGCCCAGTCGCATCGCGTCGAGGCTGGTCCAGTCTCAAATGATCAGAGTGCTCGTCAATTACTCCATGGTGTGAGGTCTGCATATGCGCGGGTCTCGCATAGGCCCGACTCGCGCAAGCATGTATACTGCAGGAGTTGAGTCCTGGTTCAGAAGGTCATATCCGATACAATACCTCAGCATGTTTAGTGCCCGATCCTTCACCAGTGATGTTGATAAGCGCGCTCTTCATGTAGGGGTCGAAGTCTGGAGAGGCCACGGATGTACCCGACCCCTGGGCTGTGTGCGCAGACGCGGGTACGCGGCACAGTGCAAGAGAGACTACCTCGAATACAGGAAAGATAAGCTGGGGCGGAATTCCGTGTGGTCACCCACTTAGGTAGGTTGCTTCGTCGGCCAATATGGACAATTCACAGATTGGGGTGATAGTGTTCGCAGGCGTCTTGGCAGAAGAAGCCATTGTGAGGCTAGAAGCGGCGCACTGACTCTCGAGCACCATCAGAACAGGGAAGAGTCAAACGAGATGAGACTGGGGCGAAGCACTTTACCCCCGTACGCTATTACAGACTTTGAAGTTTGCGCAATGAGTGCAACTCAATGAGGCATTTTTGGCGCAAGATTTCCGACACCACTCAATATCGTGCAATAATAGCCAACATGTGTGATAGCATAAGTTATGTGCAGCCAAGATATGCAGCAGCCTTATATTGTATGGAATCAAAGACATCATATTCAGTTCAGCGCGATGGGATGTTGGAGTCGATTTCAGGCTCATGGCGAATTTCAAGTTACACCTTTTAGAGATTGAAGGGCATTTTCAAGAGTAGATACGTGAATGGCGAATATGATCATGATTGATCAACCTTTACATAGCCCACAAGCCTCCAAGTCCTCCACTTCTGGCCACCGCACTGAGCTTGTTGGCTATAGCGCTCGAGACGATAGAAACAGCAGAAGCTGTGGTCGAGGCAACAGTAGAAGTAGTTGCTTGATTCCCCTGAGCTTTGAAGACGTTGAGAAAACCAACTCCGCCGCAAAATGTATTTTTGTCGCCCGTGCATGTCGAATTGCAGCTTGTTTGGTTACTCGCCCAGCTGCCGCCGACATAGCTACCGCACCAGCATTGATTGCCCTGTTGTACACCAGCGAAGCCAAAAGCGCGGCGGTAACAGCTGTTCTTGCACTTGGGAATCGTGAGGGCAGAGTCGCCGTTAGGATTCATGTTCTTTTCGAGGATTGGCATGTCCGGGTCTTCCACGTAACAGCCGAGTGGCGTCCAGGCAGTTGGAGATGGAGCAAGAGTAGCAACGCTAGTTGTAGTGGAGGAAAGCTTCGAGCTTGATGTTGTCGTTGGTTTTGTAGCGTTTAGCTTCGTTTCGGTGACGATGCAGTACGATACCCATGGGTACCACGGTTCGCAGTTCAAATTGAGGGAAGGGTTCCAAGCCGTAAATTCCTCAGGGGTGACGCCAAAAAACTTGCGAACATTTTGGCAAGAATCCCCCTCGCCGTTGTTATACCATTCGACGCAGTCTTTCACGGTGTCGGGATCATATTGAAACAAAGGCGAGCCAGTGGAGATGGCTCGACGCGCCAACAGAACGGCCGATAAGAAGAATGTTGTCTTCATGGTGAGATTTTGGTGGAATAGAAACGATTGTGGTGTGAAAGACGAAGTGAGGTCGCAAACGAGGGACGCAGCTGTTGTCGGGGCGCATCGGTGATGGCAGCGTTAAACGCCTGCTGTACTAGGTGCGTGCGATCAAAAAGCTAAGAATAACACCACCTAGGTAGGCTATTGGAAGACGCCCGAGTCCGACTCCTTAGGCCCAGTATGGTCTTTCCCTGTCAGTGTTGTGGAATCTAGTGCATATACTCATGCCTGGCGTCGCCTGCAGGTAATGGCGATTCTGCAACCGAAGTCTGTTGGGCTGTGGATATTTCCCCGGGCGGTGTCCGAATCCATGCAGCGAACAACGCTGATTGAACGACAAATCTACACGTATCATTGTTACCAATGTGCGTTACTAGCAACTAACAATCATCGCCTTCCAATTCTGGCCACAGCACTGAGGTCGCCTTACAGTACATGTGCCCAGACGGTCTTGCAGGCGGCATGGAACGCGGCTAAAGAGCGGCCACGGGGGGGTGTCCTCATTACAGTTCGCGCGCGTGCCCGGGCATGGCACCAGCAATCTACCGCTCTTGGAATCGGCCACCGAAAAGTTTGAGTCGCGCGGAAGGTGGTGGGCTGAGGATTGCAGCCCGAACGGGAAGGTTCGTTGGGCGGTGCCATAGAGGAGCCAAGGTGCGGCGCGGTTAGAGCCGCCGCTGTGGACCCTGGAAAGGCGGATGCCGCCTTGCAACCCCCATGCGGGGGTAGCCCGTTTGCCTTCGCTCACTCCGACTTGATCGAGAGAACTACGCCGCACGCAAGTCCTTCCACCATTTTATCATTTCTCTCTCCAACGCTCGCTGCTCCAGTGCACCGACGGAACACCGACCCGCAAACGTATTAGTGTCATCTTCGGCAGTTACTGCAACATGGCGACCTTCCACCCATTTCCACGTCTACCGTATGAGCTGCGCATGCAGATATGGGAGATGACAGTCGAGCCTCGGGTGGTCAACGTCGAGTTGACACGTCAAAAGCCTATTCGCCAGGCTTTCTACCTCACCTCGTCTACGCCAGTCCCGGCTGTTCTTCAAACCTGCCGGGAAGCGCGAAATCATGGGTTGTACCAAAAGGCCTTCTCCGAAGTGGCTGTGCCGGGGCACGGATTCCAGTGAGTGAGCCTCCATCCCAAGGTCCACGTATGTACGCTAAGCGCTATGCGACAAGCAGGTATGTATGGGTCAATTTCGACATCGACACCATCGACATTGCGAAGTCCGCCTTCACTGCCTTTGAACCAGTCGCCCAATTTATCCAGCTCTTGAGGTTTGAGCGCGAGATGCAGTCTGAGTACTTTTATTACAACGAGGTTCAAGACGTCCAGGACTTTGTAAATGTGAAGGAGATACATATTTTGCCTTTAGACGGTCTACGCGCATGTGTTGGAGCAACAGAAGAACATCTGTGGCCTTGTGGCGAGGAAAATGTCTTCTACATTGATCCCCATGATAGCACACGAGTTTTCAGAGGCGGTGATGGAGAAGATGAGATCGTCGAGCTATACCCTCTCATGTAATTCTTCTAATATAATTTGATATATTCCAAATCGGTGTAGCAAACCCGCAAAGGCACTAAACGAAACATCACGCCAGCCGACAAGTCGCGATTGACATCTCTCGTCATCCTTGCATCCGAAGAGAATATAGTAGCAAGTTCAGCTTGGAACTTACCTCCACATACTTTGGAGACATAGTTAAGTGTAGTAGCGAAAGCAATGAGTGTGCTGATCGTGATTGAGATAAAGCGAGACAATGGGAAGGCTTGGGATGGACACCTCTCTGTTATTTGATTATTGAAAGTTCTTTTCGCTCTAAACAGCTCGCTCTGTTAACTTATCGCAAATATGTCATTAGAAGATCATCAATGACAAGAATACAAGAAGATTTGCCATGATTGTGGAGATCATCAATGTGTTCGTGCACCGCCATCATGCCGCATTTCACGTCCTCCTCCCGCATTTCTTTGCCCGATTTTCCATGTATTTGTAAGACCTGAAGACTTGCAGATGCTTTCTTGCAACCTTTGCGTCTTCGGTGGTGCCGTGGTAAAAGGTGTTGCAGAACGCCGTGATGCGCGCACCAACTGTAGTATCCCCGTTGGCCCTGGCATTATTTGCCGTTCTCGCCCAGTCCACCGACTGCATGCCATTACCTGACACAGGATCTGTACCAAGGTCCTTCACGGCGATATTGTTCACATTCGATCGTCTGGCCTCGGGAAGAATATAGACGCCGTGGTCACCAGCGCGGACTCGGTTGATCTCATTGCGTGTATTGTCGAAGTCGTCAAAAAGATGCCTGTCTCCAGCGTCCGGATGCTGGCGAAAGACGTAATCGACCTAAGAACAATTAGAATGGGGACGTATGGTCGTGAACAAAATTAGCTCACCCGGTTACCCAACTTTCTCAGGTAATCGTTATACTCCCCGTTAGTGCCTTTCATTGCTTTGCTTTGTGGTAATTAGCTGAAAAGAGCTCCACTCGGTACAAGCTGACCGAGAGTCGATCGTGTCGAAGACATCCTACTTACTATGCGGGAAAATTCGGTACTTTCACCCCGTTCTGTTTTTGATATCGCGAGTAGCAACTCAGAGCAGTTGCCTCCATATCGATTTTGCCGTTACTTTGGTAGACAGCATTGCCTAACGTCGTCCAGCTAGGTTTGTCTCTCTTCCCCGCCATAAAGTCTTGGAGTTCTTCAAAGGAGCAGCGGCCTCCATTTCGAGAACCCACACATGCCTCGTATCTGTCTGCGATGTGCTTAGCAAGAAGAGTCTGTAGCTAGTCCATACATACTTACCACCTCGACAGTGCTTTGACCCTTTCGAGTTGTCCCAGTCAAGGCATCTGTATCCAAACTCGCGATCTGAAGCTGGACGGAGCCCCTCGATCTCATACGCTTGAAACAGATGCACGCGCTCAAGACATCCTTGGTAACCTCCAGCAAAGGCAGTTTGTAACAAACAAAAAAGAGCAATGACAGGCTGCAGCTTCATCTTGGAATGCAAAGTAAGATCAGTGAGCGAAAGACGAACGCTGAGACAACGAAGATGTTCAAGAACCGACGCAGAACTTCCGCTTCAGGCACACCAAAAAGAGAGCGAAATGCTCGACGAAGCTCTAAAGATGGCAATCTACGCCTTCTCTGGACGGAAACTGAATAGTATCATCTCCAGCGAGGACCCTTACTTTTCGACTGGGGTCGACTGGCATACGGAGGTACACCCCAATTGAGTTCAGTCTCTGTAGAGTATGGGGGGATGCAAATGAGTCTAGATCGAGACACCTACATGACATACCCACGGGCGCCCTGCTCATACGGCGCATCAGTGTTTAGCCGTCGGTCCGATTGACGTCCCTGGAGTGCCCAGGTGGTTGTGACCACGCCACCAATAGTCCCACTGGGCGGTTACTTATCTCTGATATTTTGGAGAGCATGGGGCCATCATACTGCATTAGCGGGCCGACGGAGGGGCCCGCGGGTCAGATGCAATAGTGGCGAGGTCAGACCAGGGATGTCGCGCGTCCTGTCCGCGAGGGCCATGGCTCGAGCGCGGGCCAAGCTCACAAGCGAGAAGGGGTCGCGCTGCAGGTCCAGCAGAGAGCCGAACTTCCCCATCCACCGTACCTGCATGGGACTGCTTCCAGACAACATGATCCATGCACTGTCAGGTGCGGCGGGGGCCGTTTCCGACCGTCGAAACATTGACAATCGCCTCGATGTACACAAGGCAAAGATAGGCTGGTGCTATCAATTGCCGTTCCCAATTCTCGGCTTGACCAGCTCAGTCGTTGTTCAACTCTCCCAAGCTTCCCTTGCGACGCATTCTATCGTGGAACTCTGTCATGGCGAAAGTATCTTTGCGCAGCATTATCCCTTATGCGTTGCTTGTTGGGGGCGTTTTGTAAGTTACACTTCGTTTGCTTGTGGTGCAAATCACACCTCAGCTTCAAGCATCCTCGCTCTTATCACATCACTTTGATTTCCCCAGTAGTACTTCAAATTGTTGTACTGACAGCATGTGTTAGGTCCAATTCTCCCAGCGTGGAAGCAATTCGAAGAGGCGACGAGAACGATGACCTTGACGAATGGCTAGCAGCAGCCCAAAGCGTGAACCCAGCGGCGGGCGACCTGTGTCCCGTACCCTGCAGCACAACGAAAGATTTGACATCAAGAGCCGAGTGGTTCTTGTATCCAGATATCGGACGGCTTGCCGCTTGTAATGAGACGATGCTCATTGACATGGTCGTTCAGAACGCCGAGGCTGATCTTAGGGAAAACGTCGTCACTCGGGCATGTACTGCAGACTACGTGTCGGTAGCCAGATCCTTCTTCGAACCCGACGGGGAGAAGGCCTCGCTTTGCACAACCGCCAATCGCGTTCTGGAAGACGTGTCGATCTACATGCATCAGCCAACGACCGGGAACGATGCGTACTCAAGCAGCCATCTCCTCTCTGCCGGACGTCAAGTCATCAATCATCTCGCATTACAAACGCCTTCATGCAGACATAGCGTCATGGAGTTCGCATACTCTCAGTCTTCAGCTATCGGTGTCTATGCCGGAGCCGAGGTTCATCAACACGGTTTGACCGCCGAAGTTTTGAATAAGTTCTTGCTTCACGTTCAGAATCAAGGCCTTTCCAAGACAACTGTCGTTCAGCTGTGCGCAGCTGAAGGGCGTGGCGCGGACTATAGCGTAGGCATCGTGGCGACCAGTGCGAAGAACTTACCGTTCGTACAGACAGCTGTCAAGACTTGGTCGGATGGCGAGTGCGTCTCCCAGGCTGATACAGGCGAAGACTGGATGCAGGTTACCATTCGCATTCCTGTTTCCGTGGAACACATCTCTGTCAATGGCACTAACTCAACCATTCGTTCTCGAAACATCTCGCCCGCTCATTTGGACACGAGAGGACGTCTCGAGATCAGAGCAGACTGCAAGACTGCGACCGTCAGAAGTGGCGATGGTTGCTACGCCATCGCCGATCGATGCGGCATCAGCCAGACCAACCTGGAGAAGTACAACCGCGCCAACCTCTGCACTACGCTTGTCAAAGATGAGGTCGTGTGCTGTAGTAGCGGCACATTGCCAAGCACACTCCCTTCTGGCAATACAGACGGTACTTGCAAGACGAGGGAGGTTGTAGAGAAGGATGACTGTGGCAGCCTCGCGGCCAAATGCGGTATCAGCGCGAACGACTTCATGAAGGCTAACACCAAGACGAATCTCTGCTCAAACCTTATGCCAGGGCAAAAGGTTTGCTGTACTGCCGGCAAATATCCTGATCTGAAACCCAAGCCCGATGCCGGCGGAAATTGCGCGACCTACTACACCAAGAAGGATGACAGTTGCTCGAAGGTTGCCATCTCCCACGACATTACTGTGGATGACCTCATGGAGTTCAACAAGGGTACATGGGGCTGGAATGGCTGCAAACCAGAGGTCTTTTATGCAGACTTTCTCATGTGTGTCAGCAAGGGCTTAGCACCTATGCCTGCCATTGTTCCGGTATGCTTTTCATGATCCGCACTCTCCAACCTGTTACTCTTTCTGACGCACGCCTTGATAGAATGCGATCTGCGGGCCAACGAAGAACGGCACCATACGACCGAACCCGATCACCGCACCTGCGAATATCAGCACACTGAACCCTTGTCCATTGAACGTTTGCTGCAACGTCTGGGGCCAATGTGGTTTGACTGACGACTTCTGCGCCGTTAGCAAGTCAGAGACCGGTGCCCCGGGAACGTCTGCCCCCGGAAAGAATGGATGTATGTAGTCCACAGTCATTCGCATTCATGGAGGTATACTAACGTGCTTCAGGCATCAGTAATTGCGGCAGAGACATCATCAAAGGCACCGCTCCGGCGAACAAAATCAAGATCGCATACTACGAAAGCTGGAACTTCAATCGACCATGCCTGAATATGCTAGTGACGTCGATTCCCGAGGACTACACGCATATCCACTTTGCCTTCGCGAACGTCACTCGAGGGACATATAAGCCAGAGATTACGGACGAGACAACTCTGAAGGAATTCGAAGAGTTCAAGAAGATGAAGAACGTCAAGAAGATTATCTCTTTCGGTGGCTGGGCGTTCAGTACCGAGCCTGGAACATTTCAGATCCTGCGTGAGGCGGTCTTACCGGCCAATCGTGCGACGTTTAGGGACAACATCATCAGCTTCATTGAAGAGCATGGGCTTGATGGTGTCGACCTCGACTGGGAGTACCCTGGAGTAAGTCCCTGAGCAATTGCTGAATTCCATATGCTGATAGGATATACTCAGGCTCCCGACCTGCCCGGCATTCCGACCGATGATCCTGTCAACGGCGTCAACTACTACCGACTGCTCGCCAGCTTGAAGTCAGCCTTGGGTTCTTCCAAGTCTGTATCTTTCGCGGCGCCCGCGTCATACTGGTACCTCAAGTCCTTCCCCATTAAGGACATGGCCAAGACTCTCGACTACATCGTATATATGACATACGATCTGCATGGCCAATGGGATTACGGCAACAAGTGGACTTCGCCTGGATGCGACACTGGCAACTGCCTGAGATCTCATGTCAACGAAACTGAGACCAAAGATGCGCTATCCATGATAACCAAAGCCGGAGCAGACTCCAGCAAAGTGGTGAGTGATTATCAATGATGTATGTATAGACCGTCACGCTGATATGTTCGTAGGTTGTGGGTGTCTCTAGCTATGGTCGCTCCTTCAAGATGGCGCAAGCTGGGTGCGATTACGAATACTGCAAGTTTACCGGATCTCCCCGAGTATCCGATGCGTACCAAGGCCGATGTACACAGACTGGTGGTTATATCTCCAATGCTGAGATCCAGGAGATCATCGACAGTGGTAACATCCAGAAGAAGTACATCAAGGACGGTTCAAACATCATGGTCTTCAACAATACGGAATGGGTCGCCTGGATGGATGATGAGTTGAAGGTCACTCGATCAAAGTTCTACGACTCATACAACTTCGCTGGAACTACGGACTGGGCAGTGGATCTGCAAGATTGGCATGGGTAAGTTGATGAAAGAGCGTGTGACTGAGCCTCACTGACTAGAAGTAGAGTAGATGAACCTGAGGATTACGAAGTGCCGATCGACGAAAACTACTGGGCTGCCTGCGAGGGGCAATTCAGCTCACTGGATCAGTTGAAGGACCGCAAAGGCTCGATCCCCGGCCACTGCATGGAGCAGTACATCACCGATGTTCAAATCTCTGTACTCGATGGAGCGCTGAAGAAGTACAAAGATCTGGTCGACAAGGGTTACGATGATAAATTCGACACCTACGCTTCTTACGTGAAGGACCAGATACCCGACCAAATCAACAACTTCATGGCAAGCGACAAGGTTGACGAGTACTTTACTTGCACGGATCACAAGAACTCGGCAATCTGCTGTGATGACTGCATGTATACCGGCTGTAATCTAAACTGCATCAAAGGCAAAGACTGCAAAGGAGGCGCGGGTGACTATCCCATGGAGAAATGTCCAAAGATGGAGTTCAAGGCACGCCCACTCACGAGCGACTACATTCCAAATGCGACATTCACCCTCAAGAACGAAGACAGCTTTTACGACGACCTCTCCAAGACTTGGGGCATAGACAGAGAATGGATCAAGTTCGGCAAGCGCGAGATGCGAGTCAACAACGGTTGCCAGTATTCCTCGGACGCCCAGGCCTGTATGGAATGGAACAACAACTTCTTCAGGAACTATCCTCTTATGGACCAAAACAAGGTCGAGATCTACAACCCCAAGGATATCATCGGCGACTCCTACTCCAAAGCCCAGGACATGTTGTACCGCTTCCAAGACATGTCGCTGGCAGGTATCTGGGACGAACAGATGCCCGAATCTGACATGGTCGACTCCACCTCGCTGCCAGCATTCTCTACCGAGGAGGCCATTGTGGCTATGGAGAAGATCGTAAGCAAGGCTAATGAAATAGAGAAGGCGGAGCGCGAAGAGTTCATTCTGAACTTCATCATGGGTCTCTTGTTTTTCATCCCGTTCGCTGGTGAAGCAGCCGCAGGGCTGACTGCTGTTCGCTCTATTGCCAGACTTATCGGCACGGTAGGCGACGTCGCACTTACAGTCTACGGCGTAGTCCAGGATCCAGAAAACGCCTTTATGACTGTGTTTAGCGCCCTTGCAGGCGCGGGAGTCAGTCGGAGTGGGTTCAAGGGTGCGGCAGCCTCAAGACGACATATGAAGAAGGAAGATTACGACAGTCTCGGTTCTGTAAAGGGAAAGCTCGATTTCGTAGAGGATTTGAGAGGTGCTATGTGCCCGATTTGAGACGGTGCATGCGTCCGCTTCAAGGTAAGGTGAAGCTGTTTGCGTCGAGACGAGGATCGTCGCGCGATGGTATGATGCGGCGCGCCGCTTGTTGAGATACCACCCCATACCGGTACATCGCGAATGCGAATATATACACATGCATTCTGTGAGGGTTTCCAATCCCCTGAAATGGTTACATTCATTCCGTCCGCTCTATGCATTGCAAAGGCATGGTGAATGAGTGCGAAGTCGAGAAGTAAAGTCATTTGCCTCCGTATGCATATTTGCATCCCATTCAAGACTTCTCGCCAAGAAGCACATAACGTGCGGTGTACTTGTTGTCGCAACGAGTATATGCTGTTATCGGAGTGTACGCAGTGACCTATGACGTAGCGTATGCTGAGGCAAGCTTCGTGATCACCTCCGCCGGCCCGCAAATCCAAGAGCGAGATTCACCACTCCAGCCTCACCACTTCCGCCCCAGCGTCTTTGTTTTTTTCACCAGTGCAACATTTAGCTATGGATCAATGGTTCAGTCAGAAAGCCAACGCCGGTGACAAGGCCTTCCAAGAAAGCACCAAAATTCTCTCAGACTATCTCTCCAGCACCACCACAGACACCCTGCCCTCATTAACGGCGTCAGCAATCGTGACCTCCGTGCAAGCCTCATCAAAACCCGCAGACACCGGCTTCGAAGTCACAAACCTACTCCTTGATTTAGCCGCACAATTCTCCACCTCACATGATCCTATTATCGCCCTCCTCCCCGCCATCCGCGCCATACCACCCACGCCAAACCCAGTCTACTACCACCTCGAATCCATGCACCGGGAAAATTATGACGGCATATCCGGACTGAGATATCTCGGGAAATCGGAAGATGAGCAAGCAACCACTACGCCAGGTGGTAGATGGGTGACCTACAACTTTTTCACCGTCAGACTAGCCACCTCTGGATACGACAACGGGTACTTTATGTTCGGCTTCTTTCACCTACGTGACACGCTCGAGAAGAAAAGAGAATCAAGAGAAGACGAGGTCGAAAAACACATTCGCCCTTTTTCCCTCGATCGTTCCGCGATCGGTGCCGATGACGTGCTAAACTACGACCTAATAGCCGCAGCTGATTGGGTCGTCACAGGCGCATCTCACATGTACCACTTGGGCAACTCAGTCTTTGGAGAAGGGTTGGAGAGGGGTATCGCGGTGAAGACGGACCTTTGGAATGGAGAGCCGGGGTTGTCGGAGGGAAGGTGGAGGCTGTGGCAGAGTAGGTTTGAACATTTTGCGGAGGAGCCGTATGTGAAGGAGGGGGTGAGGGTGCTGTGTAAAGCGGCGGTTGTGGCGATTGGGAAGGTCTTGTTGACGAAGGTGGATTGATGGGTTTGACGATGATGTGCCTGGAGCAAAATGATGGGGTTTGCTATGTAGACTTTGTGTGTACGGGATGGTTTTGTACGATGTAGTGTGGGTGTCAGTCATAGAAGCAGTCGCAATTTTGACTGCGACATGCCATATTCATCGTAAGATCTTCTTGTACGAACTGCGAACGGTTTAGGCTCCGTCATGACATGTGTATGAGCAGGCGCGAAGAGAAACGCCCATGATATCTTCCCTGGCCCGATTTGAAACGTCTCGCCCGACCGCAGCCATCGGCGTCTTTCAAACTTCTTTCGGTCTTTCCATAACGGAAGACCAAGTACATTTTGACAAACTGCCAGACGCAGTGAGTGATAAAGAATAAGGAGTGCACAACACCGCGACCTTTATACACGCTCTCGCCATTAACTATACTCTTTCCGGCGACCAAAGTCGAGGCATGGGTGACAAGAAGCGCGAGCGGCACTTTCATTTTCGATACCGCAATAGTTTTCGCCAACATAAAAACAACCCGGTTGCGTTTTGGTATATCCACAGAACTCGTAAACTGCATAAAGCAGTCGCAGCAGACATCGAAGTCTCTGCTACCGCCTTCAGACATGCCAGAGCTGTGAGGACCTTCTTGTTCATGTAGCGAACGTCTTTGTCTTTTTGCAGAAGACATGGCCATGTCGACGGGTTTCTTTAGTCCGCCGACGCCCATGTATTCTGCAATGATTGTTTTCGAAAGGCCGAGACCATGCTCATTGCTGCCTGACTATTTCGGTAGAAGAAGAAGAAGAAGCAGACAGCCATGCCCGTATAGAATTGTTATTTCGATACTGGAAGCACATTCCGTATTTTTGTATGACCTGTGAGCTCCCAGGAGAGACGAGAGAGCACCATGGTGGATGTCTACATCGTTTTTGGTAGAGGAGGAAAGGCAGAAACCATCGCTCATGTCAATCCCCTTTTTAGTTCCCTCTTCTCAGAGATGTGCGAGGAGAAGGCAGGAAGAGCAGCCATGAATGCTTCAGTGTGTGGTTTCGGTCAGGCGAACACATAGTCGATCAGTCTTTCTTTTTGGATAACCCCCGGAGGAGTTGGAGAGCACCATATCCCATATTTCCTTCGATTTTGTTTTTAATCAGGAGGAGAAGGCAGCAACCATTATCCCGATGGCGAGACGTTCTGGTCGCCGACCTCAGGGATGTTGTATAGGAGAAGAAAGACCGGACAGCCATCAAGAATGCTGAAAGGTGTGTTCTGGCAGACGGAGCACACATGGATGGGTTTTGATCTGATTTTGAAGTATCGCGAGAAGGCAGGCGAAGACACCATCCGTACGTATGATGTACATTTTGAGAAGAGAGGAGTCGGGCAGGACATGATGTCTTTCTGGGTATCTTTTGGTGGGGTATGTTGGAGAGAGGACGAGACAGAGAGCCCATGTACAGCTCTATCAATCTTTTCGGTCACACCATCATCACAAAGAAGTAGTGTTTTGGAGAAGACCGGAAGGATGTAATTTGAGGAAGGAGAGAAATAGACAGCATCGGGGAGGCTTTTATACGCATACGGCCAAGCAAGTCACGGTCATGCACGTGAGTCCCTAAGTCTGCGCACCGTCCGCAATGCTTGCCGCGGAGGTCTTCAGCACCGTTTGCAACCGTCTCCACCACGTCACACAAACCACACCAACCACAAAGACTCAGTAAACACAACGTTTTGCGTCATGAACTATCATCTCATTCCCGAGCTATCATAGCACTCTCTATACCCAACAAAAAAACGCCACATATGCATTCATAAGCCCCACCCTAAAAAGATTTCATCGACCAGCAAGTGTTGAAGCCAAGCCAAGGTGATGTAAATGTAAAGACGCCAGAACACCCACGCTGGGGGTGCTTGTTGAAGAAGGAGGCCTATCCGATAGAGCCCCGCACCTTTGATGCAAAGAGGTAAAAAGAAATCGTTGGGAAGAAGTCAAGCCCGTTGTTCGTCGTGAGTCAGGAGTTGGTGAGCGTTTAGGTCGGGTTAGGCGCAGCAGCACCAGTGATATCACTGTCCTCGCCCTCGACTGGCGCACATGTGCAGAAGAGGTTTGTGTCGCCGTATGCTATTGCACTGTTAGCCTGAATCCTCACAAATCGCCAGAAGAAAGGATCGTCAACTCACCATCATCCAACCTCGCAACACTAGGCCAGAACTTCTTCGCCTTGAGATAACTCAACGGATATGCCGCCTTCTCCCTCGAATAACTCCTCTGCCACTCGCCCGTAATAAGATCCTGCTGCGTATGCGGACTCATCTTAAGCACATTACCCTCCTTGGGTTGTTGGCCCTCCTCAACCTCCTTAATCTCCTTGCGAATGCTAATGAGCGCGTCGCAGAAACGGTCCAACTCGGCTTTGCTCTCCGACTCAGTAGGCTCAATCATAAGGGTGTTGGCAACAGGCCAGCTCATAGTCGGGGCGTGGAAACCATAATCTTGAAGACGCTTGGCGATATCGATGGCTTCGATACCAGCGGTTTCCTTGAAGCCGCGGACGTCGAGGATGAATTCGTGGGCGCAGCGGCCTTCGTCGTTGGTGTAGAGGATGGGGTAGTGGGGCTTCAGGCGGGAGAGGATGTAGTTTGCGTTTAGGAGGGTGATCTTTGTGGCTTGGGTGAGGCCAACGGCGCCCATCATCTTGATGTAGGCCCAGCTGATGGGTAGGATGCTGGCGCTACCCCAGGGTGCGCCGCTGACGGGGTGGATGGCTTGGGCGCCACCAGTTTCGCCGCGGAGATGGCCGGGGAGGAAGGGCGAGAGGTGCTCTTTTACTCCGATGGGACCTACACCGGGGCCACCGCCGCCGTGGGGAATGCAGAAGGTCTTGTGCAGGTTGAGATGGCAGACGTCGGCACCGATCTCGCCGGGGGAGCAGAGACCGATTTGTGCGTTCATGTTGGCACCGTCCATGTAGACTTGGCCGCCGTGCTGGTGGATCAGGTCGCAAGCCTCCTTGACGCTGGGCTCGAAGACACCGAATGTGCTGGGGTAGGTGACCATGAAGGCACCGAGCTCTTCGCTGTGCTTCTCGCACTTGGCCTTCAGGTCGGCCATGTCCAGGTTACCGGTCGCTTGGTCGCACTTGATGGGTACAACACGCATACCGCACATGGCAGCACTAGCAGGGTTGGTTCCATGAGCCGATACAGGAATCAAGCAGATATCGCGCTTCTTGCCAGGCTGCTGCTCGAGGTACTTGCGAATGACACGTAGACCAGTGAACTCGCCCTGAGCACCAGAGTTGGGCTGTAGCGAGACCGAATGGAAACCGGTAATGTCGGCCAAGTCGTCTTCCAGCTGCTTGATCATGTCGGAGTATCCAGTGGCGCGGTCCAGAGGCAAGAAGGGGTGCAAGTTGGAAACGGTATCGAACGAGACGGGTGCCATCTCCGCGGTGGAGTTGAGCTTCATCGTGCACGATCCAAGAGGAATCATCGAGTGAACTAGAGACAAATCCTTGGAAGACAGATGGTTGATGTAACGAAGGAGTTCCGTCTCGGAGTGGTGCGAATTGAAGACTGGGTGGGTCATGAATTCGCTAGTCCTCTTGAACGGTTGAGGAACCTCGATGTCGACAGATTCGGCAAAAGACCAGTTGTTGCGAGTTCCGTTGAACACATTCAAGACTTTGTTGATGGTGTTTGCGCCGGTGGTCTCATCGACGGAAATACCGACGTGATGGCCGTCGATCCTTCGTACGAATATCTCGTTCTTCGCGAGTGCGGAGATGATGGCATCGGTCTTGTCGCCTGTCTCAACAACGACTGTGTCGAACAAGACAGGTGCGTTGTCCATCTTTCCGCGCTGGCCAGTCTTGTAGCCATTGGCGATGAGCGCTTGTTGGATCGTGCGAGCCTTCGCAACGACCTGCTTGGCGATCGCAGTCAAGCCATTGGGTCCATGGTACACAGCATACATGGCGCTCATGTTTGCCAACAGTGCCTGGGCCGTGCAAATGTTGCTAGTAGCCTTCTCACGGCGAATGTGTTGCTCTCGGGTCTGCAGCGCGAGTCGTGCCGCAGGGTTTCCCAGCCTGTCCTTCGACAAACCGATCAGACGACCCGGAATCTTGCGCTTGTACTTCTCGTCGCAGGCGAAGAAGGCCGCATGTGGTCCACCGTAGCCTAGAGGCACACCGAATCGTTGTGCGTTTCCGAAGGCGATGTCGGCACCGAACTCTCCCGGGGGAGTCAGCAGTGTGAGGGCGAGGAGATCGGTCGCAACGCTGAAAAGAGCACCAGTCTTGTGCACCTTGTCAGCGAGTCCGCGGAAGTCGTTGACGGCTCCGTCAGTGTCTGGGTACTGAGCGAGCACACCGACAAGATCCTGACCCAGCTCCTCCACCCTCTTGCTGTTGTCCTTGAGCACATCCGCAACTTCAATCTTAATACCAAAGCCCTCGGCGCGCGAGTAGAGAACAGCGAGAGTCTGGGGATGGCACCTCTCCGATACGAGGAAAGTCTTGTTCTTGCTCTTCTGCTTGGACAGAGGCATCATACCCATGGACATGGTCATGGCCTCGGCGGCCGCAGTAGGCTCATCCAGCACCGACGCATTTGCAATGCTCAAGCCAGTCAGATCCGAGACCATAGTCTGGAAGTTCAGCAGCGACTCCAGACGTCCCTGGCTGATCTCTGGCTGGTATGGGGTATAGCTAGTGTACCACGCGGGGTTCTCGAGGACATTCCTCTTGATGACCTCCGGGACTTTGGTGCCATAGTATCCCTGTCCGATCAGACTCTGGCCCGGCTTGTTCTGGCTCATGATCTGCTTCGCAGTGTTGAGGAAGACAGACTCGGGCACGCCATGGGCCTGCCACTCCTCCACAGACAGCCCCTCGGACATTCTGCCAATCTTCAATTCGCGCGCCGACAGAATATCAGCGGGTATAACCTGGCGGACGAACTCGTCTAGGCTGCCCACGGGCGGATCCAGGGCCTTGAGCATGGCTTCCGCACTCTCGGCAGACGGCCCAATGTGACGGCGGGGAAACGTGTCGAGCGCATCGAAGGGTCTCGCCGAGTCGGTCTGCTGGGGCGGGGTGTCGAATACATCGTCTGCGGCTTCGACGGCTGCGGCTGCGGCCGCCTGTTGTGCATTTGGCGCCTGCTGCTGGAACCCGCGCTTTTGGAGAGTTTGCAGGGTTTGGTATGCGATGGCGCGCGACGACGTGCCCGCGAGCTGGGGACGCGGTAGCTGGGCGACACACGACGATCGTGTGAGCCGGCTAGCAGTGCTAGCTGCTCTAATACACGCTGCGCGCATGTTGGCTGTGTGGTTGCAGTGATGCTACGGGGAGTCTCCCCAGGAAGCAAATATCTTTTAACAGAGAGATTAGTGGTCTGTTGAGCGAGTCCTGTGCGAGCAATTGGCCCGATTGCTCAAAAGTCTGGGAGGCTCGCCACTGCAGTGGTGGTGACGTTGGCGGGGAAAACGCGTTCAACACCCACAACCCAGGGAAATGCAAAGTGAGGATTTACAAGGGAAGGAAGAAGTTGGATCGCGAAACCTCAAGACGCTCGAATTGATAGCGGTGACAGCGCGCCTTCATTCATTGCTATCTACACTCTAACCCGTCATTATCCGCGCCGTTGGTGATAAGCTGACCCTGGCCAAGCTAGCCGACGCGTGCCACTAAACCCCAAGCCGGCTGTCCTTGCATCCACACGCATTCCTAGCACCCATTGGGCAAAACTACGCTGCCCACCGCTGCATTCTATTACTTGATATCCACATAACCCGCATCTCAGTCCTCTCCGCGTGTTCTGGGCACGGTTCAACCACACTAGATGCTCGCCCGTCGCGGTGCCATTGTCCGTCGGAGATTCTTTTCTTTCTCCGTCTCTTCGGTCACGGGCAGGATTCCTTGCTCGCGGAGCTGCGCTAGGTACTCTTTGCCTGTGCATCGCATTAGCAAAACATTTTCAAAGTCAAAGATTGCGTCGTCACTTACCGTATTTGTACCCCACCTCGTAGATCTCTTCGAATTTCGCAAAGTCAAGCGTGCCATACGGATCGATTGGCGGCCGCATGTACCTGCATCCCGGCGTATTCTTCGCCCGCTCCAGCGCATCGATACTAGACACATATGCGAGGCGCGACTGGATCTCCGATAACGTCGGGGGGTTGGGGAAGCTAGAGAATGGATTCCACCGATTGAATGTCGCCCAGAATCCACTCAATGAGTCACCGAAAGACTGCGGCGCGTTGTCGTCGAGACTGCCCACGTCGACAGCGAAGATGACGTCTGCACCGAGACTCTTCATGTGCGTGACAGTCAGGTTGTCGATGTACCCACCATCCAAGAGCATGCTTCCATTGTCACATAGAGGTGGAAGTAATCCTGCAAGCGACATCGATGCGCGGACATAGCGCCAGACGTATCCACTCGTGTGGATTTCCGAGCGCGACTTGCTGATGTTGGTGGTGTTGCAGTAGAATTCGAGCCAAAAGTCTTCCATCTGGGAGTTTCCGAAGGTCTTGAAAATACCACGGTTGAACTCATGGCCGGTGGTGTAGGACGCACTAATAACAGTCAGCGTGGAACTCTTGGTAGATATGTGAAACTTACGAAGGGTAGGTAAGATCGAGTGCAAACCTCCACATGCTGCCCATGCGACCGGCAAACTTCTTTGCGCGACCGTACATGGGAACGACATCTGCATCCCAAGCGTATAGTGCACCTATAAAGCTACCAATAGATGTACCACCGACGATGTCGATTGGAATACCAGCTTCTTCCAGCGCGCGGATGATACCGATTTGCGATATACCACGAGCACCACCACCGCCCAATACGAGACCGACTGAGCGACCACACAGACGTCGTGCGAGGCGATGGAAGTCACCCTTGAATGGCGTGTCTGCTGAGTAGAGCGGTGTCTGGCGAACCTTTCTTGACGTGTACTTTTGAATCTCAGCTTGGATGACCTGCACTCGTTGTTTGAGCGCGTTTCCAAAGCGTCGCCCCGCGTGATGAACTGGCTCCGAGGTTGCGCGGAACGACATTTGGATGTGGTGATGACTGCCATTGATCCAAGGGCGGTTGCGCAGCCACTTCCTGGTCAGACCCGACGGGCAGTACCTCTCCGAATGCAAAAGCACCAGCTCTTTTCGTGCAGTTGTCTTCGTTGTCAGGAGGAACCGCTCGTACTCGCCAATGTTTGGGGAAGATTCAGCTAGACCCACAAGGAGAATGCAATCGGCCTGGTTGATACACGTCTGGGTCCATGGCGACTTCACTGGCGTGTCAGCGACATAGATGACCATGCCATATCTCTCCTCCAAATCAGCGAGGTATTGCGAAAGCTTGAGTTTGCCCATGCGGCTGAAGGCATGTCGTCCAAGATGGTTGAGAATGGCGGCCTGGTTGAGAGACACCACACCTTGCGGCATGCCAATTTGGGTAAGCGCATTCACCAGTCGGCTTCCAAAGTCCACTACCGGGATCCCAGCAGTCACCGGGAGTACAGCGACAGTGCGTAAGTTGACTGTCGAAGACACATTCGCGCGGGTGGCCTTCGTTCCACGCTCTTTACTCTGTTCGTGCAGCGGGTCATCGACCAAAGCCCGCATGCGGGAGGCGATGATCTTTGAGATCTTGATCGTGATGCCAGGATGTTCCAGTGCCAGACTGTTAAATAGCGTCTTCGGAAACTTCGCAAGCTCTGTATCTCGGATGGCATGTAGCGAGCCCGGTCGTGATGATTCTGTGAGTACTTCGAGTTCGCCAACGCTATCACCTTGACCATATTCACCAATGACCTTTACTGCGCTATTTTCGGCGTCCCGGATGGCGCGCAATCTTCCGTTCAAGACGATGTAAATAGCATCGCTCTCATCTCCTTGGTTGTAGATCACTTGGCCTGCGTTTACTTGAACCCATTCCAAAGCGAAGTCGATATGCTGGATCAGCCTTGGTAGAAGTGTCGTAAGGCGTTTCGCGATTGTGAGCAATACGACCGGGTACCGTTCGACGATCCGCTCAATGGCCGAGCGAGGCAGGAAACCTACGTAGACATCGGTCTTGGCTGTGACATCGACGAAAGATCGGTTCGAAGATACTGCTCCAAGATAGCCAGCTAGTCCACCAGGCTTGGTCATGAATAGACTCCTTCTTGTGCGCTTCTTCTTGGTACCATCGGCGGCAGTTCGCGAAGGGGTGCTCGATCCAGGCGGGCGGGATGATGGGCCAAAGAGGTCATCTTCAGTGTAGCCTGGCCCATTAGGAAGGGTTCCTAGTACGTTGGATTCAGGTGCGTCTTCTTCCACAGGCACGCTTACGTCCAAGAACCCATCAATGACGTAATACAGGCCAGGATTCCTCTCTCCCTGCTCGACCAGCACAGAGTCCTTGGGAAAGAAGACAATCTCCACATCATTCACGATCTCTTCCAGGATGTTATGAGGGCCTGCAGCGCTCATGCTTGACATGCCAGAGGCTGATGCTATAGACTCAGTGTCTCCATCCTTGGAGCCCGCGTATGGGTCCATGAAGCCAAATGCATTCGTGAACACAGCCTTCTGCCTCCTGGCGTCGAAAGAAACAAGTTGAGGTGACTGCTCCACTGACGCGGTTGGCTTAGGCATAGGGTTCTCCGGGTTGATGAGTCCGATAGCCTTGAACATACATCCCAGTATAGACTCCCTGAACACAGTAGCTTCATCAATAGATTCCTGTCGGTGCAATGTTTTCGGGCGTAGTGAGGGAGATGCGAAAGGGTTAAAGTTGCTTGCGTCCAACGGCGTTCGGTTGTCTCGACGTTCCTGTTGATGTTGGTACGGTTGAGAGAAGCTGCTGCGGCCGCTGCGACCAGTTCCGCGTGCCATTTGCGAATTGGTCAACAGGTCACCTGCGCTGATTCGGTCGTTGCGTGGTCCTTGATCTGGGGAAGTGATTTTGGGTAATGCTTCGTTGTTTGCGTTTGCGTTGGCCCCACGAGCGGCAGCAAGGCGGGCTTGCGCAGCGGTTCCTCTCCTAAGGGATACGCTGGACCTTCGTCGTCGGCCGGCGCCGGGGTTGTGCAACGCGATGCCCTTCATACCCTCGTCTGAGCCAATGCGCTCCGTCTCCTTCGCAAATTTCTCCTTCAGCCGCTCGAGCGGAGCATCACGCAGAAAGCCAGGAAGATCGTATGTAGTATACTTATTCATGAGCTTCTCCGTGCGTAGGACCTCATTCGTCAAACTGAGATAAGCATGGCTGGTTGCGAGCGTAACTCTTTGAAGGCGCGTAAGGATGACCTGAACAATGTGCGCCGTTGCTTTGGGGTATATGCGCGTCAGTCGACGAAATGCAGTGGCTGGGATTATAGCGATGGTTGTGTCTACGGTCGCGCGCGCGACAATGTCTGGATGGGCAGATTTAGGCTTCGCAGGGCGCGAAGGTGATCCTCGAGTTTTGCTGTGCTTGAGTCGCTCATCACCAAGGCCGTCCAGATCCAGCGACAGAGGCGGCACGGCTTGAAGGCGCCCGCCTGCTGTTGGACTGTTCAGAGTCGATGTTCTTCGATGCCCGAACTTGGCCTCAGGGACTTGGTTTGGTGTGTGCGGTCTTGAATCGTCGAATGCAAAGCTGCTGTTCCGCGACATAGATGGCCTTACGTCTTGCTGAGGCGATCCTGGAAAACTTGGACGGGTGTCCTCATCTTCGTCATGGCGCAACTTCACGTCTTCTGTGAACAGAGAGAGAATGGAGAACAACGAAGACATTGGGGCTCCGTTCTTGACTTCAGTTAGAAGCTGATAGCCCTGCCGGTGGCCCTGATTCGCGCCGTCGCCGGATGACTCTCCTCCCATATCATCCTCATCGGAGTCTGAATCATTTCGGTTCGACTTGACAAAGATCTGGACCAAGCCATCTACTACCAGACAGAAGCCTTTCTCTTCTTCCAAGAGAATTGTCTCGCCAGCTACCAACCGACGGGTCTGCATCGTGCGTGTTAGTTCATGGAAGACTGGGCGCTCCAAATAACCGAACACTTTGATTGCGCTCAAGAATTCATCCAAGTAGTTGGACAAGCCGCGCTTGGAGTCATTTTCGGCGCTGTCGGGAAAGACTTCGACCTGTGGTTCTTCACGCTGCGGTTCAGGCGGTAGTCGTGCGTACATAGTCATGTATCGGTACCTCACGAAGTAACTGACGGTAGACACGACAAAGACGACGACGAGCATCCTACAAACGTTTAGCTAATATACGTGTAGGGGGTTGACAACGTACAGCGTTGTGAAGTTCATGGTGAAGGTCAGGCTCATAGAGAAGAGCGTGAACAGCCATGTCGGCAGGGTATAGGTAATCCAGTACAAGACGGTGGGCAGGACACTGAAGATGGACAGAATGACACGGCCCAATAGACCAAAGCTGGTCGACGGCGTGGTATCAGCAGGCTTCATGCCGAGTACAGAGTTGGAGAGGGCCTCTGCTGTGTTATACACTGCTGCTTTGGAAGCCTCTACCAGTGACCGAGAAGTGGCAGTTCCCGGGACTGCCATGGTGGCCATGGTGGGCGAGGAAAGATCGGTGCCGAATTCGGACCGTCACGCGTCAATATTTCCAGACGTTTCTAGAGTTGCTAATCTAGGGCGGTAAAGACAGGAATCCCATGATGTGCCGTGCAGCGGGCACGTTGAAATCCGCGGGTATGTACTGGGGGCGCTTGCATGTGGGGTGCCACTGCCAGCTTGTGAAAGGCCGGGCCCGTGCATCGATTAGCGCGGAAGTCGCGAAACTCCACCGCGGCCTGGAGCTCTCACTCGCGCGCCGGAGCTTGTAAACATCACCCATTGCGCCACCATGCCGCCCTTCAAAGATGACCAGATCATCGTGAGTCTCACGTGCACTCGACCCTCTGCATATGCGCTAACCGCCTTAGATCATTGCGCCGGGCTCCGAGACGACAGTCGCGCAGCTGGGGCTCCCCGAGTCTTTCACGCCCGCGCGTCTTCGCGTGAGATCGCGCATGTTCCCCGCAGAGAAGGAAGGTGAATTCGAGCCCTACAAGATCCGGAGAAAGCAAGACCAGCCGACCGCGACGAATGGCGACCCCACCGACGAATCGCAGGAAGAGAAGAAGCCCACCGAGGGCGACGATGATGTAGTGTGGGAAGAAGACCGCGTTTCGGAAGAAGGCGCGATATGGCCCATTCAGCAAGGCCGCATCGTTGACTGGCCATGCTTCTTCGCCCTCATCACGCACACCTACAACTCTCTGAACCCGCCCTTTCACACTCCGATCCTCCTCATCACGCAACCAGCATGGACCCCGCGAGAGCACGAGAAGCTCACCCAGTTCTTCTTCGAGAAGTTCAAGGTGCCCGCGTTCGGGCTTATGGACGCGGCATTGGCAACGACATGGGCATACGGTGTACACACAGCGACAGTGATAGACGTTGGCAAAGACAAGGCAGACATCACCGCTGTCAGCGAGTTCATCCCGCACACCCAGGGTCGCGTCATCTCACTGGAAGGATGTGGAGGCGAGGCCTTTACCCAAGGGCTCTTGTCTAAGCTTAAGTCCAAGGGTCTCAACCGCGACATGTGTGAACAACTGAAGAGATCGCCCATTTGCGAACTTCTGCCCCCAGGAGTTCCGCTACCAGGGCCAGGAGATGCGGCTACCAAAGACGCAGCGACGAACCCTGCAGCGCTCGCATCAACGGGCGCAACCGGTCCTGGCGCAGCAGCAGCCGCCTCCATCGGAAACGTGCCACGAGGGCCTGGTATCGATACGGAGGTCGGCGAAGACGCGAGTCTTGAAGAGAGTGAAGGTGTTCTGGATGTCGCAAGCATCGTCGCTGGCGGCAAGATGTCTGAGTACCTTGCTAAGAAGGAGAAGGAGAAGCAGGAAAAGGCCAATGCGAAGAAGAAGGGTGGTCCAGCTCCAGCAGCCAACAAGCCGGTCAGGTTACCCAACTCCCGACTGGAGAAGGCTACGTTCCTCTACGAAGATCATGCGCTTCTGGACACTTTGAAGAACATGAACCTCAATACACAGGAGATGGCAGATGCGAAGGGCGCTTTGGACGAGGGGCCAAACAGGAAGGGGCAAGAGAATGGAGAGAACGGCGAGCCTACATCCGCAACTGAAGCGAACGGCACCAGCGAATCTGGTGCTACCGGCAAACGCACAGGATCGATAAGACGTGAGATCGAGGTTGGCACCGAGCGATTCATGGCAGACGGTGATGGTACGCTGGAGAAGATTGCAGACGCTGTGCACAGAGCTATATCGTCCATCGACGAGGTTGGCAAACGAAGTGATCTATGGGAACAGCTCATCGTCTGCGGTAACGGTTCAAAACTACGAGGTATGTCATGTACCATGTCCCAGCAATCATCGTGCATCTACTGACATCTATACAGGCTTCAAAGAATCACTCCTCCAAACCATCCAGACTAAGTATCTGGTCTCACCCTCCTCCGCTACAATCTTCACATCCGAGATCCCATCCAACGTGTCAACGCCCATGGGAACTGGCGCGAACACACCACAGCCCCAACTTGGTCCGCACGGCGGCTCCCAAGTCAACCCGCTCCTCCTTGCAGCGACAACTGCTCAGACACAACATATGATGCCACACGGAGGCATGCCTGGCATGGGAGGTAACACCCACTCATCGCACGGCCAAACACCCACATCAATCAAGTTTATCAAGCCGCCGGAGTACTTCCCCGAGTTCAAGGACGTTGGTTTTGATGAGTCAGCCTTCTTAGGCGCTCAGGTCGCAGCCAAGGTCATCTTCGTTGTCGATCAGGGTCAAAGTAAGGGTTACATGACCCGTCCCGATTACAACGACCAGGGCCCACAGGGTATCCACGATTACAGCCTATAATCCGGGATTTTGGTACTTGGATTTCGAAGTCGGCTTTGATAAGCAAGGCCTTGTGTTACTTTTGCAACGCAGCCATTTTGTGGAGTTTAGGCACGGTTTATGGATATCCCGGCGTTGCCAAAAAGGAAAGCCTGGGGTCAAGTTTGGTGAAACGAAATAGGCGATTGTAGCGATAGGCTAGCGGCGCATTGCGAGATGCAACCTCCAAATCCTATTTTCATTACCACCTACCCGTCCCTTTCTTTCCTTTTTCACTCGTCAACTCTGTGGGAGTGAAACGCCCATTTCGTTTCTTCTGGTAGTTTGGCATCGGAGTACGCCGATAGCCCTGGGGGCTCCGCTCCGCTCCCCACGTGCTAGGCATTAGCGAGTGGCTAACCGGATCTAGCCGTCCTTACGTCTGGCAACTGATAAAGGTCGCCAGTGCCACTCGATTTATATTGCTCTTCTCTTGATTGTCTTTCTGTTCGTTTTGCCAAATCTCTGACATTCACGGGTTGTGTGAAATATAAGTTGATTCCGACAACCGCCCTGTTTACGGAATTCTGCACTAGAGGCTGCATCTCGGTACCTGCTCCGATCTATTGCCGCGGCTAGAACACAACTTCACATCCACGGAATACAAACGCGAAACTTCAACTTTAAAAGGGGGAATTTTGACTGAAAGAGCATACGTACATCATCATGGCAGCCTCATCACCCATATCGAATACAGTCTACGTCGGGCCTTTCGTGCACAGCGAATCGCTCTCAACACTCGAGATCCAGGAACGCGGCGCCATCTTCGTGGACTCCTCCGGCATAATCCGTTTCGTCGAAAAAGACATCCGAGAAGGTGACCTTCCCAATCTCATTCAACAAAAAGGCGACTCGTGGACGGACGCGAAAATTGTCGAGATAACTGGCACTGGCTTCTTCTTCCCCGGCTTCATAGACACCCACGTCCACGCCCCACAACACCCCAACACAGGTCTATTCGGCAAAACCACATTACTAGACTGGCTCCAAAAATACACATTCCCCATGGAATCCTCCTTCTCGAAACTCCCCCTCGCCCACCGCGTCTACCAAAACTTCGTCTCACGCACCCTATCCCACGGCACAACAACAGCCGCCTACTACGCCACCATCCACGTCCCCGCCACCAACGCCCTCGCAGACATCTGCCTAGCGCGCGGCCAAAGAGCCCTAGTAGGCCGCGTGTGTATGAACAGCGATCTAAGCCCCGAGTACTACAGAGATCCAAGCACAGAAACAAGCTACGCGGATTCAAAAGCCAGTATCGACTACATCCGCTCCATCGACCCCAAAGGCGAGATCGTAAAACCAATCATCACACCCCGCTTTGCGCCGAGCTGTACTCCAGATTGCCTGACTGCTATGGGTCGCTTGGCGAAGGAAACAGATACGCATGTTCAGACGCACATCTCGGAAAACAAGGGCGAGATCGAACTCGTCAAGGAATTATTCCCTGATAGCAAAAGCTACGCAGATGTATACGATACCCACGGCCTGTTAACAGACAAAACTATCCTCGCCCACGCCGTCCATCTCACCCCCGAAGAACGCAAATTAGTTCTACAGCGCAAGAGCAAGATATCGCATTGTCCGGCTTCCAACACGGCGATTACATCGGGCTGTGCGCCTATTCGCGATTTACTCGATGAAGGCCATACCATCGGTCTTGGTACGGATGTCTCGGGCGGTAACTCGCCGTCGGTATTGGAGAATGTGCGACAGGCGATATGGGTGTCGCGGCATCTGTGTATTCAGACTTCAAAAGACAAGGCGAAGCTATCGACGGAGGAAGCGCTGTTTCTTGCTACGAGGGGCGGCGCAACGGTCGTGGGCATGCAGGATAAGGTTGGTGGGTTTGAGGTGGGGATGGAGTGGGATGCGCAGATGATTAGTCTGGGGGTTGTGGGTGAGGATGGTTGTCGGGATGGGGCGTTTGAAGAGGGGCCCGTTGATGTGTTTGGGTGGGAGAGCTGGTCGGATTTGGTGGAGAAGTGGGTGTATAGTGGGGATGATCGGAATACGGTGGCGGTTTGGGTGAAGGGGAGGTTGGTGCATAGGACGGGGAGGTTTTCTGGAGTGGAGAGGGTTGCGACGCCTTGATGTGACGTAGTCGTCAAGTTGCCCTTCGTGCTCAGAATAGACCACCTGACATCACCTCTCGTCATAAGACACAACAAAGTCAAAATAGAACGTGAGATATCGGTCGCACTATAGGGCAGAGAATGGGTCCGAATGGCAGGCGGAATGTGAGTCAGCATGGGACGCGCAACATGAGACTGAAAATAAGGCGGAATATCACTCAGAATGAGAGGCAAAGTGCACGCCAAGATAGAGGGCGGAAGTGCTCGTCAGCATGGCTATGCTGTATGATGGTGAGGATTCCGAGCACACACTTCCAAGGTTTACTTGAGCTCTTGATCATCAGAACGTTACAAAAGGTATATAACTGCTTTATGCTGAATATGTGCTGTGCCATCACCATTATCCATCACCTTCCAACTTCCTCCTCACTTGTTTCATCCCTTTTACCGAGCCAGCAACCTATAATACCTTCCATTTAGTATTCTTCCATCTTCCTGCATGATGACGAAATTTCAAATCGCCCTTTCCATGCTATGCGCTTCAGTAGCCTTCGCCAGTCCATTCCTCTCACCTGAGCTTGAAGATACTTTCGCCAACCTCAAATCCAGACAAGAGGGTCTGGACGATCGCAAAAACGTTGGCGAAATCTGTGGGCACGACATCGACGACGGCAACGCTGATGTCGCCAAGGACATCTGGCGTGTTACAGGCGCTGACACCACACTCGACATCATTGCCTTGGGTTCGTACGACAACTGGGTTCGCAACATGGACCAGGCTGTCTTTGATAAGCAACAGTCGGATTCTTGGGACTGCGCTAGTCTCGACGGCACATGTGGTCATGCTGCCGATTGCCGTATGCCTCACTCTCAGCCCCGATCTTCAAAAGCTTACTGTAACAGATGAGTTCTTCACGCGCGATCGACCGGAGTACTATTGGATCATGTCTTCCGTTTCCAAGGCGCACACTGTCCTCAAGACTCTGCACACAGAGCTTGAGAGCAGCGTCCTTCTGAACTCGCTCAGCCTTGATCAACTCAAGACAGACTTCGGTGTCGAGAACCCCAAAATCAATCCGGCCGGAGTTGCGAACGGTGCTTTCGCATCAGCATCTGGTGTCTTCGGCATGGCGGGATTAAGAAGCGCAGATCTTGCAGCTCGGGCAGGACCTTACGGTGGAGCCCTTGCGGTGATTAGTGGCGGGTTTGGAATAGCTGCTTCTACGTACCAGCCAAGCGACCCCGGAGCAACAATGGAGACGATGTTGGCTGATTACTTCAACCAGAGCAGGACCGCAATTGCCGACATGGCACGAAACCTTTTTGGAGAAGGCGATCAGAGCAAGCTTCCCGAAGCCGGACAGTCTGGTAATCGTAACTACTTTCAATCGCCTGTGGGACGAACTTTCAACGAGGGTAAGTTCGTCATCGAGAGTGTCGATGCCGTATGGAAGGATTACATCAGCGTCGGCAACAAACTATTGGTATGTTAGTCAAGTTTCATGCATTGGTCCAAACGTTCTGGCTGATACGTAGTAGCAACAAGCACTTGGTATCCGTCTCTTGAGCGAGTTAGGCTACCTTGTCTTCATCAACGTCGAAACTACAGAAGAGCTTTGCGTGACTGGAAAAAACTCCAACCTATGGACCGATGGCCTTTGCATGGGTCTCTACCACACCCCCGAGTACGAACATGAGTTTGGAAATCCGAATAGTTACAAGATCTCTCCGCTCGACAATACGGTGGTGGATACGATGACTGGAAAATACGAATTCAATCTGATGGATGTCTACTCGAATGCAATCGAGTGTAAGAGAGCCCGTCAAGATGGCGAGCGCGAAGTCGATATCCAGAACATCCCGTATGGTGGTGATTGGCCGCAGTGTATGTTCAACATCGATGTGGTGAAGGGCAAATTCAAGGGCGGCAAATGGTTCGACGATTTCGAGGCGTTATGAGTTAGTCTCAGCATCTTTTACATTCGTTTAGTGGGAGCGTAATCATTAGATCAGTAGATCCGCGGTAGTAACAGAGCAACGTCTCCTCAATCAATCGTTAGGTCGACAATGAAGTGGTAAACTATATCTGCATTCCGTGAAAATGGAAAATTGGGGTTAGCTCGTAGGCGATGGTATCAACAGCCTGTATCTACTGTCTTCGATTCAGATACATATCAATCGTCGATGACGGTGATTGCCATTCTGATGTCTTCGTGAGACCACGCGACGTCCAGGATCTGTGCGACCATTTCGCCAAAACGCATAAGCTGTTTCCTTCTCTCGACGAAATCAATCCCCTTTGTATCGAACTTGAGACAGACGTAACATAACAACTTGACAGCCAGTTGTGCAGGGGAAATTTCATATTCGACTTCCATAGCTTCAGAGTCGGGTGTCAGCCCATGCAACGCGTAGACTTTGTCGAGGATGTTTGTAGCCATTTGGTATCGGTATATCTCCAGGAGTCGCATCAAAGGTACGGTTTTTCGAACGCCAAAACGAAATGTATCCATAAACTTCGTCAAGACTATGGTAGCTGCCGGTGTTTCGAGAAGCAGACGAGGTAGACGTACTTGAGGCTTACCCCCAGGATGCTCGAGAGTATAGAAGTCTCTTACTTCGCCAATCAAGTTGTACAAAGTCCACAGATCGGCACGCAGACTGCAATAGTATATCGTACACTCCTTGGCTAGCATGATTTCTTGGATGATCCAAACTCTGGTCCAGTAGTTCCTGGAGCACAACCCAAGGATACCTTTGCCCTGTTCGTAGGTGCAGGATTCGGCTTTTTCTCCTGTTGCAAGGAATTCCATACCCGCGCCACAATGCGGGGATTGGTCGAGTCTGCCCAACCAAATGGACACCGAAGCGGCATTGCTATAGATCTGTCGCATATTTTGGACTTGATGATTGCGTTCCAGTACATTACGTTGGTTGATGCAGACAGCATGAATCCAGTATAATTGATACTGCTCTTGCGAACGCATCTCGTCTAAGAACGACCACAAATTGTAGCCGACACTGAAGGGCACACCATTGAGTTCGATGGCGTTACAATCGTCCACGGAACCCCAGGTATAGGATAGTGCAGTATATGCCGGCGGAGCGGAATTGAATGAGTAGGTACGGAGGGCACATTTGATAGATCCGGAGAGCTCGCTCGCTTGTAGTTCGAGCAGCCTGAACTCCTGGCTTCCTTTAAGCCGATTGAGAGGCGCATCTGCGTAAGCCTGCCATCTCCATTTCTTCGGCGGCGCTGGATCGTCCATGCTTGCGAGCGGCGAAAGAATATACTTGTAACGTATGCAGTTGACCTTTTCGCTACATCATATCAGTACGGTATCGTGCGAGTACGACCTGGGTATACTACAGCAGTGGGTACAATACTGCGAACGCGAGATGACCGCGTCAGTCTAGCGTATCAATTAGACGCGATACATGCTGAAATGATGCTGCAGTATGGCTAGCATGAGGTTTCCGAGCGTGATAGAGGTACGATACGGCCTTGGCGATGTTATGTGAGCAGTCGTGGACAGAGATGGATTGCGACGAAAAGGACGGGCGGCGCGCGGGGTTCGGACGAGGCAGCACCTGTACACAGGCATTTTGCAGGCTTGGGATGTTACACGAAGCTGCAGGTGCCATTGGTGTAGCCATGCCAGCATCCAAACAAGGAGCGAAGCGAGGATGCTATGAGGAGTGCATGTCTGGACCGCCAGAAGACAGCTGAAGTGGGGCTGCGCTAGGACCATCGCGCGAAGTCCTCCAGCCTGGGCATCTGCGACGCGTCATTCGTGTGAAGAACGCAGTACGTGCCCAGTAGCTGCCCCCGAAAGATTCAACATATCTCCTGTATTCCGTGCATGAATTCAACTGTTCAATTTGATAAACGCGTACTTTCTCATTTCTTCAGCCCAAGCTCCATCAACGCTTTCTTGCCCTTGGTACCCTCCTCTTCCGACCACAACCCTCTTATCTCCAACCCTGCCTTTCCAAACAAGTCCTTCCACTGCGCCTCAGTGCGTTCTGACGAGCCCAAGTTCATCATCTGCCAGTCCATCTTCGCATCGAAATGCACGACCTCCGTCTCCGTCTCTGGTAGGATGACCTCGTGAATTAACACCACACTATCCTCAGCCATCGAGTTCACGATGTTTGTCAGGATGGTAAGTGCCTGCATCTCCGGCCAGTCGTGCAGAAGCATGCGCAGGTAGAAAGCCTTGGCGCCCTTGACAACCGGTGGAAAAGGGTCGAAGAAACTGTGTCCGACCGTTACAACGCCATCAGGCAAACCTTTAGCCTGCGCGATAACGCTCGGAAGATCCAACAGCATGCGCACACCCGGTAGCCCCTCTGCACGCTCGCAGAATTTGACTACTTGATGACCCACGCCGCCGCCGACATCGACAAACAGAGGGCGCGAGGGTTCGGTAATGGCGAGTCGCTCCTTGACCGGGTACGATTGCACAAACTTGTTGTGCTCACCTGGCTTCACCAATGTCATCGTTTCGTTGAACGCGTCGAACATCTTTACATTCTTCGGCTTGTTCATGAAGTCAAAGTAGGTCTCGCCTTTGCAGCCATAGGCGAAGCAGAAGGGGCTGTCGCGCGCGTCTACGGGGTGCTTGTACCCGTTTGCGGCGAAGTAATCGGGGAACTTGACGGCCGAACGGAAGTGGTAGTGGAAGTGGATGATTGCGCTGCGAAGAGGCGCGCCCTTTGCTATGGCACGACCGAAAGCGGTCGGGGTGTAGCGTTGTGGGGTGTCTGCTGTTGAGGTGAAGACTTCGGGTACGAGCATCTTGAGGATGCGGTCTTTGATGGGATCAGAAAGTGGTGCTTTGTAATGTTGTAAACGGACGAGAGCTTACTGATTAATCTGAGATCTGCTTTGCTCTTCTCTGCTAGCTCGGCGGCGGTGATGGGCCCATTGTTTGCTATGGCGATGTCGACAAGGTTGAGGTCAACGGCGAGAATGATCACAACGGGGTCGTAGATTGCCTAGCATCGTTAGTCCTGTGTTATGGTGTCGCGGGTATGTATGCCGCATGGAGAATGGATATCATTATAGAAGAGACGCACGAAGAAATGACGCAGAAACTTGTCCATAGGTGTTTCCAGGGCTTGTGTGAGTTTCTCGGAGGCTTGCAGTAAGGCGAGCCGGTCAGCCTCCTCGAGACCTGCTGGCCCCTTACTGGCAAGAGCGAGGATATCCTGGGCGAGTGTCATGTTCGATGTTGTGTTTATTCTCCTGTGGGGTAAAACAGTGGTAACTTTGGCAGTTTCTCCTACACCTGCAGCCGCTTGAAGCAGTACTTATGCCAGCGCGCTCGGTATGTATCTCCAACTTGATCGACAGCAGAGAGACAGTTGTTCCAGCTAGACGTCGAGTCTACACGGTACGGCAGTTCTCGCCATGCCCTACAACTTTTACCAAACTTGGGTTATCTATCGTAAATCGCGGCGAAAACAGCCTTGCGCCTGCTTGCTTCTACTACGCCAAGTGCACCAACCTGTCAAACCTACCTAGAGACCGCGATACATGTGCAGACTTCGTGCCCATACTCGTCTTGTAATGCACCGATTTTATGAATGCACCGAGCGTGCGAATATACCGAGAACGGAAATAAGCCGCATGTGAGGAATGTACCTGGACAAATACTGCTTCGAAGGAAAAATGTTTATTCAATAGTACTGGATCAGCTCTCCATGTAAAAGAAGTGCATGCCGTAAGAACTCGAGGAAGTTCGCCAGAACACAATGCCATGCTGGAATCCTTCGCGTCTCGCATCTTACGGAGAAATTTCATTCAGCACGTGCCAACAGCCCCACCCGCCCAGGCGCACCTTCCCGAGGTCCTCTAATTCAAACACACGACAAGTTGATTCTTCATGAAACATCCAGCCTCATGTGTTTACTATTCACGAAATAGACGTAGCAGTTGTTCCCTCAAACGTGGAGTCTGCATTACGCGATAGATGATTGCGAACAATCCTACTTCGGTTCGCAATGTCCGATTTGACCCACCACTTCCTGGCCGCCTCAGGGTCAGTACTCATATACGCGTATTCCGTAAAAATGATTGTACGATGTTCGTACCTAGGTAGTATAACAGGCGTGATGTGCAGCTGTTTGGTCAACTGAGAAACCGACTGTTTACATTCATTTTGTTTCGCTCTCTGTTTGTTTTTGCATCTTCATTGTCGCTCGTTTATACCACCGCCATGGTGAACTTCAATTCCATCATCGCATTTTCGGCTTTTGGTCTGGGTGCGCTGGCACACCCAACCATCAAGCATATCGACCGTCGCTTTTGTTCGCTCGAACAGCGTAGCGTCTTCGTTCGCGCGGAAGACCCTACCTCACCCGCACCAATCCCCAAAGCGACGACATGGAACCCGCCTTCCGACATGGTCACCGGTCTAGACCAGGTATGGAAGCAGACCATGAAGGAGAACCCCCAAGGTCTTCAAGACAAGAACTGGATCATTGATCAGATGATGGCCAACAACGGGAGTATCAACTACTGTGTCCGCTGGAACCACTCGGGTAAAAGCACTGCGAGTGCGCGCGCATCCACCGTCAAAGCTTTGCAGCGCTCGATGCAGAAGTGGTTCGACGTGCTCGTCGGTTTCGAAGGTTTCCCGCTTACTGAGCTTAATGTTGGCGTTGTCGGCTACGCTGTCAAGGACAAGAACCTCATCGAAGGTGATATTAACGGTCTGGACATCTACACCACCACCGATGGTGACGGCGTACCCGAATGCGATCCTCGCTGCTACCGCGCCACTCATCTAGATGGCGACATGAGCCAGTGCCCCGGTGGTGAGGCTAGCCGCTACGACATCAGCCTATGGCTTGACAAAAGTCTTGAAGGCCAGATGGGCGGCTATGGATACAACTGGGGAGAGGAGATTGGTCCGGACTACTTCCTGAAAAACATCGACCAGGAAAACATTCACATCTTGCTCCACGAGATGGGCCACGGCTTCGGTCTTCTAGGTATGCTCTATGTGTATTCCGTCGTGATTCGTGCTAAAACCGTGTCAGACTTCTACGACTGGGTGCCGCAAGGTCAGACCAACTTCATCATGATGGCCGGTAGCGTCATGGAGATCACCGAGTTCGATGCTTGGATGCTGAGGGATTGGTGGAGGAAGTTGAAGGTAGAGCGCAAGTGGTAGGCTACTACGTTCGTGAGATGTCGGTACCCCGCGCATGGATACATGTTTAAACTTCCGCAGTAGGGTGATGACTGTGAGGTCTGGTGAAATGGTTTTGTTTCGTTCTCCTGTACATATATTATCAGTTTGGTATGCGAATTGAGTTCTGCTGCTAGTTATGGCCGATCTCGAGAAAGTGTCGAACCGGATGGTCAAACTAAATTGATTTTCCCAGCATGCCGGGATTTTTGCGTGAAGGCCTCGCCGTCCATCAATCCGTAAACAAAGCAGTCGCCTATCAAGCGAAAGCTATCACCCACTGGCGTATCGCTAGGGTCTGAAATATCTCTATCACCATCCGCAGTGACTAATCCATCTTTCCGGACGATGAACGGCACATTTCCGCCCTTGAAAACATGCACTCTATCGCCCACGACGGTCGTTCTTGGGCCAATACCCATGTATCCAGATTTGGTAAGGAAAAAACGTCGGGACGCTGTCGCAGTTTTGAGAGCGTGATGTACCCCAGATATGCCTTCATCAAGGTCGCGCTGCGAAAACGAAGCTGTTCGAGAGAACGTGTCTCGTGAGATGCATCGAGACCACATACTCCACGCCCTATAGGACTCGCAATCATCTTTTGTAGCTCGGCGATAAGAGCTCTTCGTCTCGCGAGTATTTGGCGCAGTACCCGTACGTATCAGATCCCCGACCACTGTCCGCCAAAAGACATCCTGGTATAGCTCACCAGTAGGATATGGCTTTGAGTCTTGCAGGAAGGGATTAGTGAGCAGCTTCCAGGACTTTATGACGGCGCATGTATCGCTGATCTGTGTATGTCGGCTAACCTCGCCAATAGTGGACACGTAGTCGATGTACACAGCCTCAAGCTCTAGTGCATTGTTCTCCGGATGATACCGGACCGGGCCTTCACGGTTACCGCTTGCGTTGTACATGTTCAATGAGCCAACTCTTTCTATCTCAACCGGAAGACATGGTAGCGACCAGTCCATTACCCAAGAAGGAAGACCCTCAAGACGTTTGCGATTCAAGACAGCTTCAAGGTCTCCTGCAAGGACTGAGAGCGATCCTGCTCGTCGTAGGTTGCCCCAAGTCGTTCGAGTGAAGATTTTCGTCGCATCGCTATTGTAATCGGGAATCAACGCTGGCAAACTTTGCCAGTCCGTAGTCAATCCGAGGAGGGCAAGAACTTTGTCTCGTTTGTCAGTCGCCTGTAAGGGTCGAAACTTCCAAAGCAGGTCCAGTAAAGTCACGTTTTCGGAGCTACTCTCGTGACAAAGTCTTGTCTCCTCGATTCGAAGCACGAAGTTGCTGAACCGATCCAGTGTGTCTTGCCCATATAGCGTCCCAGCCAGATCTAGGCACAACGCGTGACGCTGCTGGACATAATTAACGGCGGCGCTAGCGAACATTGACCAGGGGGCTGAAAGCATGCCGTAATGTACCGTGGCGTTTCTCGAGAGTACGGTCTCTTGGATGACCCAAATGCGCTGCCACTGCCAGTTCTATTGTCAGTTCAGACCAGATGAAGAGAACGTGGATAATCACCCAAGCCCTATTCATTAATCTTGCGAGGCCGTCCCACACCCTAAGAGACTGTGACCCATGCCAACGACTGTTTGTCGCAATCAGGCCATGTCTCCTAGGATATTCGATGCGTTCCGATATAGTGGCTTTGTTGCGATCCAGCAACTTCAGCAGAGGGTACGAAATGTCTTCGGCGAAGTCCTGGATTAAACAAAACGCACCAAAAATATCCGGCCCTGTGTTCGCCGCGGGTGTGTCTGCAAACGCGACCAACGGTGCTACTTTACACGTGTTCTCAAAATCGAGCATAAACTCATCCCGCAGGTCGCTGTCTCTGGAACCACCTGTCCACGCTATTTCGGAAGCATTGCCCTTCAAAAAGCGGGAGCCAATATCTTCACCAGGCGTTGGTTCGCCAAGCCATATGATCGTCTCGCGACTGTTGCTGTATATATCACCCATCAAGCCAACTTGTCTAGTTCTCTCTGAAGCATCTGCTTGGTTAATACAGAGCGCGTCCGCCCAAAGCAGGACCTCATGGTCAGGTTGTCGAAGTTTGCGCAGAGCCGTGGAAAGATTCTCAGAAACAGAAACAAGTCTTCCGTTGCACGTTATCATAACCTGGCGAGCGACGCCTTCGGAACCCCACGTGTACGAAATTGCGATATAGCGCCCTCGAATATCGTCAATGGAAGAGACCTGGAGCTCTGCGCGGATGTCATCTTCCCCGGCGCCAGGGTGAAGGTGTAGCACACGGATTGCACGCGTCGCAGCCTCGAGAGGGAGGTAGATCTCTTTCTTAGTCTTCCTGGCGCGTCTTCTGAGCTTTGACGCGATGCGCCGGGCCATGGTGGGTGGAGTGTGGACAGCTGTCATTCAGCTGGGAATGCCCTATGCTTACGCTTCGTGATGGCGCGACTCAGCCACTCACAGAGTGGGCGGCCTAACCGCAAGCTGACGGCCAGCTCCAAAGTCTCGCGATAGAACAGCTCCTGGGATCATTGCTGGTTTGATGCGATCGGCACTATTCGGGATCCGATGAACGACGAGGCGACAAGTTTAGTCTCCAGGGCTTCGTTGGGATGTCAGCCGTGACGTCACAGGCGCACGATCCCGACAGCTTCGGCTCTAATCGCCTGTGGTGCTCGAAATCGACGCGTCCGTATCGTTTGCCAAGCACCACAACGACGCATCAAACCTTTGTTCAACCACATCCTTCTCAAATTCTCTCGCTGCTTGATGAACATTGAGCGAAGCTATGAGGCTGCCCGAAAAGCATGCTGGGCGACTCAGCTAGCGCCCGCAAAAGGAGCGTATGACGAGCGATCGCAGCAGCTAGCCCGTGCCTAGCGGTGTAGAAAAAGGTAAGAGAGACGAACGGGTCGCGTCCCGTGGAAGACTCTAGTGCCAATAATGCTTGATCGGCATGGCTTTGTACCTTGTTTTAGGACACCTTTAAGGCCGGCGTGCCTTAAACTCGTCGGATGCCGCTCCGTTATTACGTTCATACTCTTCTCTCGATAGCAGGACATGCTATCGACAAACTTCCGTCGAGCTACCGTTGCGCTTTTAGCTTCAACCGACTTAGTCCTTTGCTCCACCAGCAGCGAACATGAACAATTCAAGGACGTAACATGGGATGACCAGAACTGGGTTATAGCGACACATGCCCTCGATCAAGGCCACTACCAGTCCCGCCTAACGCTTGCAAATGGCTATTTTGGCATCAATGTAGCATCGGCAGGACCTTTTTTCGAAGTGGATGAGCCAGTGGACGGCGACGTTATAAGTGGGTGGCCGCTGTTCAGCAGACGACAAGCTTTCTCGACCATTGCAGGCTTCTGGAATAGCCAGCCACGAACAAACGGAACGAACTACCCTTGGTTGTATCAGTATGGTTGGGAGAGCTTCACTGCTGGCATTCCACATGCCAGTGGTATAGTTGTGGAGGCCAACGGTGAATTTCTAAATGCGTCAGTCAACCCCGACCACATATCGGATTTCGTATCGAGTCTAGATGTAAAAGCTGGAATTGCGAGCTGGCGATATAATTGGCGACCTGGTGGTTCCGGAGATGGGACAGTTGATGTGGACTATCAGATGTTCGTGCACAAGCTTTATGTCAATAAAGCAGCAGTTAGGCTAAGGCTTACTGCGACACGCGACCTCAATGTGACGGTGTACGACGTGCTTGACGGTGACTGCGCGGTTCGCTCGGACTCTGTTGAGAAGAAGTTTGAAGAAGACACGCCTACGATCTGGTCCGCTGTCAGCCCGGGAAACATCACCGACGTAAAGGCTTATGTATACTCGACTCTGAGTGGCAGCGATTGGGTCAATCTTACAGCTCGCACTGAAGTAGCTGGAGGCGTCTTCAGTGGCGGCAATGGCTCAACCATTGCGCAGTCTCTCCCCGTCGAGCTGGTCGCCTTCCGTCCCACCGAGATCACCAAATTCATCGGAGTCGCATCGACAGATGCTTTCCCAGACCCACAGAGTGTGGCACGCGATGCGTCCCTATCTGGTGCCGAAGAAGGTTATTATAAGCTGTTGCATTCTCACATCGAAGAGTGGGAGTCCATACTAACACCAGACTCGGTTGATGATTACCACCTACCAAACGGATCTCTGCCGGAAGACCCAGACGTACGATCATTGCACATCATGGCACGAACCAACCCATTCTACTTGCTATCGAATATGGTCGGACCTAATGCTGTGGCTGCAGCCAACAACAATACGGAGCTCGACATCTACAGTATCCCCGTCTGTGGGTTGGGCTCAGACTGTTATGGCGGTATGATATTCTGGGATGCAGACGTATGGATGGCACCAGGAGTTCAAGTATCGCATCCGCAGCACGCTCAAAATGTCATCAAGTACCGCGTAGAGCACTTTGATCAAGCGCAACGTAACGTGGAAACTGCTTTCCAATCGAGCAAGAACCAAACAGGTAGATTTACGCCTGGAGGAGCTGTATATCCATGGACTAGCGGACGCTTCGGGAACTGTACGGGAACTGGCGCTTGCTTTGACTACGAATACCACCTTAACGGTGACATTAGCCTTGCCCTGAACAACCATTTGATCATCACTGGAGATGGCGAATACTTCAACGACACTCTATTACCGATCTCGAACGCTATTGCGCATTTTTTCGGCCAGTTGCTAGACTTCAACGAAACATCCGGCGCATATGAGCTCTGGAATGCTACTGACCCGGACGAATACGCCAACCAGGTCAACAACATTGCTTTTACCACTGCACTCATGCAACGCCATTTCCTTGAGACGAACGAGTTTAACAGCTGGTTTGGACACAGCCCCAATGCTAGCTGGGCAGACAAGGCATCCAAGATGCGGATACCAATCAATGAGAATGCTGGCATCATTGTGGAGTATACTGGAATGAATGGATCAGTAGCGGTTAAGCAAGCTGGTAGGTAACATCCACGTCTTCGACAGTTGAGCTACTAATCATGACTACTTTTAGACGTTGTTCTGGTTGACGACCTACTACACTACCCTAACCCATACAGCTTAGCCAACCTGGACTACTACGCAGCTAAGCAGTCTCTTGATGGCCCTGCAATGACATACTCTTCGTTTGCCGTCGTCGCAAACGAAGTCTCACCATCTGGCTGCTCGAGCTTTACCTACGACGTTTACTCGTCCTCGCCATACGTCCGCGCACCATGGTACCAATACTCCGAACAACTCATTGACAACGTCGACGAAAACGGAGGAACACACCCTGCTTTCCCTTTCTTGACCGGTATGGGAGGAACTAACCGCGTTGGTATCTTTGGATATCTTGGTCTCGGTCTTTACTACGATAGGCTGGACATCGATCCCACGCTGCCACCGCAGATCCCATATCTGAACTACCGCACCTTCTACTGGATGGGTCATGGTATCAACGCTACTTCCAATTCAACGCATACGACGTTGACACGTCTGCCGCGAGAGAATTATACTCTGCCCTCGGCGAATGCGACGTACTTTGACAAACCCATCCCAGTCACGATTGGTACCCGCAGCAACCGCGATAACACAACGTACGAACTCGGCAATGAACCACTCGTAGTCCGCAATCGACCGATGAGCGAGATACTCACGGTCGGTGGCAACATCCTCCAATGCAAAGCCCTCCTCCCACCACCGCAAGGTAACAAGCCCGGTCAATTCCCCATCGCAGCTATCGACGGCGCCGCAAGTACGAAGTGGCAATCCGAACTTGCGAACATCACCAGCTACCTAACCGTAGATCTCGGCGATTCATCTTTCTACCCTATCAACAAGGTCGTAATGGATTGGGGTAACCAGCCACCCTCACACTTCGAAGTCTATTTCTCCAACAGAACTTTACCGCCGTTCGGAAGTCAACCTGGCTCAGAGCTCGATGAAGATGTGAGGATGGTAACAGCAGGAGAGGTCGAGATAAGCGCACCTTGGGACCCCGTTACGGCGTATGAGATCAAGACGTACATCGGCAATCAGACGAATGTCACGCTTGAGCAGAGTGTCTGGAGCGGACGGTATGCGCATCTGGGTATCGGTGGAAATTTGTTTGCTGAGAATGCTACGGATGGGGGGACGGTCGCGGAGTGGAGTTTGGTTAGGGAGGGGTTCTGAGTTGTTGGGTTCGTTGAGTGACGGAACTGCTGTACATGAATGACTGACCGCAACGTTGGTACTCGTAGATTATAATGATACTCTTGTGATTAGCCAATCTTTAACCTTGTTTCGTAACCACGAAGCTGGTGCAGTATCCAGCTCCGATCGTTTCGATCTTTCCTGGTATGCTTATCTCGTTCCAAAACCCGCTGACCATATCGTTCTTCATCTCAACCCCAACGTTCGACAGATCGCCACAGTTCCCATGTTTACCCCAACCCCACGATATCAATTTACCCTCTTTCGTTACAGCGAGGATGTGGTCCGACCCAACAGCGATCTTATCCAGAAGCGGCAGGTTGGGCGGTAGTAGCTTCCACATGTTCTCTTTACCCCACGCGGTAAGAGTGCCGTCGTCGAAAAGCACGAAGATGGCGTGCCATGTCGCGCCGATATCTTTCCAGTTCTTGACATGCTCGGGCATATTCGAGATGATGTTGAACTTGTCTTTGCCGAGTAGCTGGTGTTCACCCTCGGCTGGATCGCTGACTAGGTATGTGAAATCTTTGCCACATACCACTTTCTTGGGTTTAAACGGTATACCTTCGATTGGACTAGGCGCCATGCCTTTGCCGCCGTACAGTCTGTCCCCAAGCTGACCGAGACGTGCTTTTCCCCAACCGTACACTGAGTCATTTTCCATTATGGCGATATAATGCCAGGCTCCTGCTGCGAAATCGACCATTCTGCCTAGAAGTAGAAGCAGGCTGGAGCCTTCGCGTGAGCCTAGCTCACCCCAGTTGTTGGAACCGAACATCTTGACATGACTCCTTACATACTCAGGATCGTTCTCGTCAAGCTCCACACAAGCTGAAGATTCGCATGTCGCGGCGGCGAACCTGTCATTAGAGGACAGAATCTGGAAAGGTTCAAATTGGGGCGTAGGGTTTTCTTTTATCAGCTGATCTCTGCGACTACTGCCAACCCCGTAGACGACGTTTTTCGTGCAAAACAGCGTGTGATTGTCGCCACCTCTGATGTACAATAGCTCATCCAGGGGTATAGGGCAGCTGCCGGTTGTAGAATGGAGAACTGTGGTTGGAGTGTTGACTATGTCGGCTGCTGAAATTCCAAGTTGGCCTTCTCCGTTACTTCCGAAGACATAGAGTTGGAGAGAAGATTTTTTAGGAACTTCTCTATAACATCGTGGAAGCCAACGTGGCATGCCTTGATCTCAGCACTCTTGTGCTAATTACAAGATCTAAGTGAGTGACAATAAATCGGTTCGGCGATGAGACCGATGGAGGTGAGTGCCAACGAGAAGAATTGGGTACGAATGATAAACTTTTAGAAGATCTTCCGACACGGGTGGGACAAGCAGAGCTCTGCGACCAACAATTATTTTCCCAACTGGCGAATTATGATTACAGGGTCGGCAACCAATTCTTTTGCAACGCTGTAGGGCCAGACTATTTGTGCAGGCTACGTCAACTTGCACAAGAATGATGTTGGAAAAAGGCGGTAGCGTAGAGGACCAAGCAACCACCATGAAGATGCTTTGAATCAGGATCTGAAAATGCTCGTGGCGAGGTTGAAGATGCGCGGCTTCTGAAGTTGACGGCGCTAGCCCGCCGCGACGCTAATCGCTTACAGGGATAGCGGGTCCGTGCGCCCACTGAATTTCGACATGCAACATCGTCGGGTAACTTCCACCCATCGACGACAGCCAAACCGACCACGCCCACCCGTACTAACCGCACGCACATTCCACAGTCGCCCAACATGGCCTCCCAGAGCGTGCAATGCTTCGGCAAGAAGAAGACCGCGACTGGTACGCAAAGCCCGCCGCCCGACACCCCAGAGCAAGAAGAAGAACAAGGCTAACAATACCGCCCACAGCTGTCGCCCACTGCAAGGTACATACGCAATGCCACGATCGAACGCGCAACCGAACAGCATACTTACGATGAAATTCTAGGCCGGAAAGGGTCTCGTCAAGGTCAACGGAAAGCCTCTTTCCCTCGTCCAGCCCGAGATCTTGCGATTCAAGGTTTACGAGCCCATCCTCATCCTCGGTGTTGACAAGTTCGGTACGCACACACGAAACCCCAGGGAGGAAGCTGCGAAGGAATCACGGGCGAGATACTAACAATATGGGCAGCTGATGTCGACATCCGCGTCCGCGTCTCCGGTGGTGGACACACCTCGCAAGTCTACGCCATCCGCCAAGCCATCGCCAAATCCATCATCGCCTACTACCAAAAGTACGTCGACGAGCACTCGAAGAACCAGCTCAAGCAGGCCCTGATCCAGTACGACCGCACACTGCTCGTTGCCGACAACAGGCGGTGCGAGCCCAAGAAGTTCGGCGGTCCAGGTGCGCGCGCCAGGTACCAGAAGTCTTACCGTTAAGCGGTATCGCTTTTGGGCTTGGAGAGGAGAAAGATGGAGCGGTGTATGGGGGAGCATGGAGCGGTGTTCATCCTGGGCTTTTACATGGGGTCTTCTACTGTCTACTATCTATCTCCTTAAGGACGAGGTTACGTGACATGGCGCGCAACGGCTGCCTGGTACGATCCCCCGGCTTGTGACGATACAAAATGAATACATTGGTTGCAAGAACGTGGACAACGGCATGTCGAGTGTGGATGGTCATGAGATTCTCAGTGAAGCAGGATAAATGAATGCCAATCGACTCTTCCCCAGACGAACTACTAAGGCACTGAAGTGGTGCACGCAGAGCAAGTACGCAGCTGTCAAGCCATACTATGAAGAGGGCAGTGGACTCAATTAACGGTCTAATATACACCGTCTCCAACACCAACGCTTCCATGCATTAACACATACACACACACGCACACTAACACAAAGCTATCCTGCAGCCAACCACTTCGCCTTCTCGTCCTTCCAGGTACGTCCCTGGAGGTCAAGACTGTTGTTGGTATAGCCATAGATTTTGAGAGGCGAAGGCTTCTAACCATCGCTACCGCTGCTCCTAAATGCCGCACACAGCGCGGCATACTGGTGTGTGAGATCGAGGACGTGCTGGGGTAGCGAGGTACCCTGGATGATGCTGCGGATTTTGACGGCGCCTTCTTCTTCGATAAGCTTGCGGATTGTGTAGAGGAGGGAGGGAGAGAACTGGTGAGGTTATATGTTAGTTTCGGAATGATATTAGAAAGGGTGAAGGGTAGACTTACCTCAGAGTACCATCGGTACTGCCAAGTCACCAGTCTGATCAACGCGGCTGTAACGTCTCTGACTTGTTTCCTCTCCTCGCCTAGTTTCAGTACGCCTCTCATGGCTTTCGGTGAGAATTTGATTTGTAGGCAGTTCTCGTATGCTTCCACTGCCTCCTCTGTATGATGCAGTCTCTCGGCGAGTTCACCTAGGATCTCCCACTCCTCACTGCTCTTCTTGTATAGAAGTTGTTGCTGCCTGTACTGCGCCATCTCAGTTCGCCATATCGTGTATACGCGCAGATCCTCGTACAGGACCATGAAGAGGTTGTCGAGCCAGCGTTCGCAGAGGCGCTTGTTCTGGAAGTGGGTGTAGTTTGGTTGCGATGGGTTGCCGTTGTTTGCGGCGTCGTGTGCGTGAGGGTCTTCGCTGCCGGCTTTCACAACTTCAGAGGCGACAGTGTGCATGGGCTTCTCGAGATCGTTGACTGCTTCGGCGGCCGCAGACGATGATTCGCCGTTCGTGTTGGATATCTCAGCGGAGGAACGTTCCTCGACTTCGCCATGGTCACCATTTGTTTGCTGGGCGTGTGTGTTTGGAGAAGGAGAACGGAGCGCTGTTGTGCTGGCGCTGCGAGAATGCGGTTGCTGTGCGGTCTTTTCATGGCGGTATTCCTCCTCCATGACGAAGACTTGGCTTCGTATCTTGAGTAATTGATCCCAGCCTATCTTCTTTGTAATCTCGGTCAGCAGAATGTAGGCTTTGAGGAAGGTACCCTTGAAACCCGCAGCGTGCAGCTTCCTCAGAGTTGGGTGCACAAGCTCCATATCGTCGATGTTGGAATCTTCAATCTCGTCGCACATGGCTTCTGGCATGACAGGCAGAAAGACTCGCTGTGGCTCGGGCATCCGTGGTGCGTCCTTATCCTGGTAGGTGAACATGGGACATGAGTTGAGAGTCAACAATGCCATGTCCCACTGCTCGAGGCTGACGTATATCTCTGCTAAGCGCGCCCATGTGCCAAACTCACTAGGCGCAGACACAACGCTCCTCTTAGCAATCTCAAGCGCCAGGTCGCCGCGGCCCTTCTTGTTGCAGAACTCGGCTTGGCAGTCGAGCAGAGAGTAATCCATGGGCAATTCTTGGATGGCCTCGTGTAGCAGTTGGACTGCCTGCACCTCCTCATCTGCCTCGATGTATACCCGCGCCAGTAGGGAAGAGATCTCCGGATCGCGAGTTCGCAATTTCTCGAACAGATTGATGCCTGAAGTATATCTACCGGTGGTATGAATGTAGTCGAGAAGACCCGTAGTCAAGTGGTTCGAGACGAGATTTGGGACTTGAATCTCGGGATCAGATCCTAATTGCCAGCCTGAATTGCGTTAGCGGAGATATCATCATGCAAGCGAATGTAATACCGTTGAAGAACAGGCGCTCTGCTGCATCCAGAAACTTGTGCTCGCTCTCGGTACTTGTGATGGGATTGAATCTCCGCACACCAACAATCTTCTTGATCGTGTCGCCGGAGCCATCGTCGGCATAAGAATATGCGCGCAGTACGCTACACAGGTAGGTCTCTAACCAGAGTTCGTCGGTGGCTACTCGTTTGTCGCCGCGCTCATCGATGCAGTAGCTCTCCACAGTGCCAGGGATGTAGACCTGCACTCGCATGTCCAGCCGTGAGAAGGCATTGTAGCAGCTGCTCGGTCAGCAATTGCCAGCGCCGCAAGGAGACATTCCCCTACCAATACAGCCCAGAGACGACCTTGTTTTGCTTATCGTGCGCAGAGTATGTGAGGGTGTTGATGTAGGCTGCCAAGCTGGCAGACGAGGAAGCGTCTACGCCGGATACGTGGTGGTAGACGCCAATCTAATCACATGTCAAATTGGGTTCGCGGCCCCTGTGCGGTCGAAGGTACTACGGACCTGTTTTGTCGCATTCTTGATGGGCTGCTTTATCAGGTGGACCAGATCTGGCGGGCCCAGCTCTCGTAGGGTCTGCAGAGATTCCGAGCGCGCTTCGATTGCGGAGTGTAGCTCGTCCTCGTAGATTCTAGAGCCGTGTTAGAAGAGACTACAGCAGAAATGCGCCATGATGATGTGTTGTGACTCGAAAATAGCAGCAAGGATGCAGGTGGGCGCATATGTAAAACATGTGTAGATTGAAAGCTAGTAGGTTGCGCGTACTCGGGAACAGCTGGCGATGTGACCATGGCTTCAATTGGCGCCGCAAATGCGGGGGGACGATGGCGGTGAAGAGGATGCTATGGCGGGGGCGGGTTGCTGGCGGAGGGGCTTGGTATGCACTTCACAGCCCGGGCGATGTTTGTCAGGGTTTCGGTGTCCTTGCTGAGTATGGAGGGCAAGCACGGTAGCTCATCGCGGAGGACCGCAGCTGCCAAGACGGGGCATCCCTGCGCTCCATCATTCACTGTCGCGTCGCGTCACACCGAGGCCTCACGACGTGTCATAGGCCACAGCCCAGTCGCATCCCACCTTCTTTGTCCACACCATCGTCGCGCCTTCCATGGTTGCCTGCTGCTCAGAGTCTGTACCACCAATGCTGTGAAACGTCTCTCATTCGCCTGTCGGCCTTTCCCAACTGCCTACAACCACGCACATTTCGCATCATGGTAAGTACAACCCGGGCATTCTCAACCATGCCCGCTCACATATCGCAGTCGAAAGCCTCTACATGGCATCCCTACAATGTCGAGCTCCCCGAGGAGACCGCCGAAGAAGAAGTCGACGATACCCAGGAGATTCAGATCGAAGAGGCGCTGAAACTCTACCAAACCGCCCTCAAATACCACTCCGAAGGTCCTCCCTCGTTCGACAAGACCGCCGCAGCTTACAAGGCTCTCTTCGAATCAGAGATTTTCAAATACGCCGAATCCCTCTCGGAATACCAGCGGCATGAGGTCTTTGGCGAAGACCTAGTGTTCGACACCATATTGGAGGACGACTACGATGCAGGCCCCGTCCAGTCCACAGGCGCTGCCGACAGCGCCCCCAACACACTCCAGCAAATCTTGCACCTGTCATACAAGAACCATGGCCAGTTTCTGCTCGAGGCGATGCAGCATTGGATCGCTACCAGTGGCGTGTCACCGCAGATGGAGGCATGGAACAACACACGCGGCGCCCTGAACTACTTTGCCGAGGCTTTGGACAAGGAGGACACCGATCTGGATCTCTGGCTGCGTGCGGCATCTGTCGCGGCTATGCTGGGCAGCAAGCGCCTTACTCGCTACTGTCTGGAGGCAGTCTTGGATGGAAACGACGAGCAATGGGAGAGTCTGTTACGGCTTCCTGGGCTGGAGGAGGGTTTTGCCGGACAACAATTGCGCGAGCTCGTAGGACGCCTGGAGGACAATGTCTCACTGAGCCAGGCGCCACTATCCTCGATCAAGCGCAAGAAGCTTTCCGAGACGCTGAAGAGGCGCCTGAATCCATTTCCATTTGCGCCCCTCCCAGCCGATGTCGCCCTCGCCGAAAATCTACACAACATCAAGGTGGCACCGGAGAGCGTGACCTTGACTCCGACCAAGTGGGACTGGGCAGGAGTGGGAGACATCATAGTGCGGCAGTTCCTCTCGGAGCAACAGGGCATGACGCCTAACGTACCTTCTGGTTCCAACGTAGTCTTCAGCATACCACCCGAGAGCGAGACTCCTGAGCGCATCGAGTCTGAACCACCCGCACCAGTACAGGAAGCCTTGATGCCCGCACCTGCGCCCGCTCCGATCCCGTCGCCACAGATCGAAGAACCCAACACTACAGCGACCGAAGCGGAGAACGTACCAGAGAGGGATGGCGAAGATACCATAATGGACGAGCAGGAGGTCGACGGTGAAGTCAGGAATGAAGAGACTGCACCTGTTGGCCCTTCCAATGCCGCACCAGTCCCGTCGCGCAAACGATCGACAGACTCTGCTGGTCTACCCGAAACCGCAGAGGGTGGAAGGTCACGCAGTAAACGCATTCGGGGTCGAGAGTCAATACTTGAACCGACAATTGGCAATGCAGCTCAAGAGGCTAGTAAACAGCTTGATACACAACTCGAACAGTACACATACGCAGATTCATGCCTCTATGAAATCCTCAAGGATATGTATGCGAAGCTCGGTGTTGAGGGAATGAAGGACCCGGATGAGCTGCGTAAGCTGGTCATGGCGCTCCCTGACGCGACTGCTACAGATCCCATTGACAAGGCCGCTTGCGATTTCTTCACGGGACTACGGAGCGGGCACGTCAAAACTGCACAAATCCTTCTCAGTTCCGAGTCTTTCGATCTCCTCGGTGCGACTAGGGAACACGGGCTCAATGCGTTTCTGGGTTTTTCCAAGTCAAGTTCGAGTCAAGCTTCCAATAAATCTTTGCTGGAAAATCAAGGCTTGAACGCGTTCGCAAGGTCTGTCAACAACGGTTGGCTTTCGATTGAAGAAGTCGCATTTGGCTGGATTGAATCTCTGTTTACTCCAGGTTACTGCTCCACGACAGGAACTCAACCGAGTGATCAGTCAAGCTACCTGCAGTTTAGGTGGGCGGAAGATCTCAAGCGAAACGTTGTACAAGTCATTGTTCGTATCGACGAGTTCATATACGAGCGCATGGCCGAACGCGTTGAGAGCCTCAATCGGCGGATACTGGACGCTACACATCGGTCTCAAGCTTATGAGCTCTCCGCCTTCGACAAGGCGCAGATAGAGATAGTGGAGGCATTGTTCGAGCTGCATCTCGATGTCTACTCTCTTATCAAGCATCCGCAAAGTGTAGTAGACGCCAGCACTCAAATCCTCCAGAGTGACCGTCTCGAAAGATGGGCTTTGCTCGCGCGGGAGGCTTTACAACTTCGATCGGACTGCAGACCAGGTCAGAGCATTGATGATCTAGGTTTGCGCCATATCTGGGCGACAGTCTTTCAAATGAGTGTCAACGACGAGGTGTTGCCGGAACATGTATTATTTGCCATGGCACAGTTGAAAGATATGTTTGAGCCTTTCGGCGATCACACGATTCAGATACAGAACAACGCCGTCATGCCGGAACTTTCAGTCGCCGCTATTGATCAAGAGCTCGTGCGCATTAGTATGAAGGACTTCTTTCTCAAGGTCTTTGACCAAGAGGAACAGGACCCAGTGACGGTTATCGAAAGCCTGGAGCCGATACTGGAGCTTGCGAACACAAAGGAGCCTAGTAGCTCCCCGAAGCCGGACGGCTTAGAACAAGACGGTGTTGATACACACAGCTCACCTACTGTAAGCACTGGCTCAGAACAGCAGCTCGATCGCGCCTCGCCCGTTCTGGAAATGCGGAAATTCCTCGACTCTGCGAATGTCAATGTCCGACTCTCCCTCTGGAATAGGTTGCGCGTGGCTTACGAAGCCATTGATTATTCTTCAAAGGTCTTGTCATGCTTCCTTAGAAGTATTGAAGCCCTTGTAGCAGATCTCAGATCTACAAACTTCCAGGAACTTCCATTGCTAGACCGTCAACACAAGCTCTTAACCCGATACCGGGTTATCGATGACATGGTCGTCAAGATAATCCGCATCATCCGAGATGACGAAGCACCATTCGCCTGCCTCTCATATGAGCATGTCCAATCGTCCATGTCCGCCATCGCAGAACTGCTACATATTATATCAGCAGCAGACATGCTCCGAGATCTGATTCGTGTCAATCACATCACCGTGCCTCGAGTAGAATCTCAGCCGAATGCAGCGTTCGCCAATATGATGTCAAGACTCGACGACATACACCTACGACTCTGGATCCTGCAGTACCATCTGTTCAAAGACGGCATGTCCCAAGATTCAGAGGCTTTCCCTACTCCTTCTGACGATTTGTTCGATTTCATCCGCCATGTGCATCATGCGACTGGTGTACGTGGCTTCTGTCACCTTTCTAACCGTCAGTTCTTGAGGCTTGCGAAGGACGAGCTACTTCGCATGGATGACATTGTTGATGGTCCCAGCCACGCCACCGAGCTCTGCCAGGTACTCCACGATATGTATGGATTGAAGCTTTTCGTCGAGCCTCTGGACTGTCAGAGCTTTCAAACTACGCCAGATGTCCTTGATAAGAAGACTGCCTTCAGCATCTTACCTTTCGCAATGTCGCAAGCTTCTAAGGTCGATCTCAAGGACCTACCTAAGACCGAGCTCAAAGGTACCATCGAGAAAGTACATGCTGCTCTTGGTCGGCCTAAACAGAACGAGGATATCACCTTTAACCGCAAAGTCATTTCCACTTACTTCAAATCGCCTGTCAATCCAGTGGCACTGTTTGGGTGTCTGAAGGGCGTTGGTTCGCTCGCCACGAAACACATTCCTGCTGACGAAGCTGTGGCTGCATCGAAGGGCTGGTACTACATGATGGGAAACATCGCGCTGAGCAAATTCCGATCGCAGAAACGTATGACTCAGGGACCGACAGAAGACCTTAACTACGCCCAGGCATTCTTTGTGCAGGACCTGGAGCACTCCATTGAACGGTGGGAGACCTGGTATCGGCTTGCCCAAGCCAACGACACGCAGCTCGAAGAGGCTGTATCTTGGAACGCAGACAAGATGAACAGCAATAGTGCCGAGGTGGTTAATTTCCAGCGTGCTGCAATCAATTGCTACATTATGGCTGTAGCCTGCGCTACCCGCGATGCTAACATTACGCCGATCGATCAAACCAAGATTGCACAGATGTACACCGAGTTTGGAAACCGCATGTACGCCTCATCCAGGGAACCATTCGGTATGGAAGCATTCCAGATACGGGAAAGTGAAAAACGATTCTGCAACCTACAAACGAACGCCTCTCTATACAAAGAAGTCGTATTTGCCCCATTGCATGCCTACACTGCTTGGAAATTCGCAAGCACTCTCTACAAGAGAGCCATCAAAGGCAATCCGAACAAGTGGTGGAATCACTTCATGCTTGGAAAGTGTGGTTGGAAGATGTGGGCGGCAAATGATGGTGCGACGCAATATGCCAAGTCAATAGGTGCACCACTACCCCTTCCGCGCGGTCCTTCCTGGGAGTCAGTTGTGGACGCATTCATCAGCGCCATCGAAACACTCCCAGGAAAGAAGGGACGTAGCGGCGAGCCAGTCCTTGAGCCGCATTACAAGCTTGTTTCCATTACACACAAACTATTCCTGCGAGGAGCCATCAACCACGAGAAAGGGGCGGAAATCCTCGCGAACACTTCCTACGCGCAGAACGTCAAAGCTCCGGAGAACAACGGTGACTGGCAGCGATACGTACTCGCGGTATTGAAAGCATTGCGAGCGGCCGACAAGTCAAGTTGGCACCATCGCATCATATCTCGCGTGGCCCATACTCTCTATGACAACGGCAGAGATCCAGTATCGGCCAATGAGGCTAAACATGAGCTTACGCAGCAAATGTTTACCAAGACCATGGCTGTACAAGTTTGGAAACCTGAGAATGAGCGACCCGGCCGACATTTTGTCTACACTACACGGTATACTAAGTTCTTTATTGAACTATTGGATCTCACTGGAGACAAGACTAACTTTGAGGCGCTTGCTAAGCGTGTACGACGCAAGCAGACCGACTTCTTCGAACACCAGAAATTGTGGCAAGACTTATGTCTACGGTACATCAAAATGCTGCGAAAGATGGGCAACGTGCTTGAGGGGCAGGAAGATTCTGCCTTCAAATCCGTCAACCACGATGAGTTCAATACGTTGGCTCTTCGCTTGGAAGCGTGGTGTCAGAACCCAGAGACCCAGCATCCCGTTCTAGATGTTCTACGTGATGCCATTGAACTCAAGCGTCTGAACAACGGCATGATGAAGCCTCTTCTCATCGACGACCTGATTGGCGATGCATACGCAATGCTGTACACTTCAATTGGGCCTTCGCTACCGCCCTTGCTATCGGAGCAACAACCACAGCAGCCCTTGCAGCCTGCACAGCCTCGACCATCGCCTTTCGGTGTACCCGCAACAGCTGCAGGTGCTGTACCTATTTCCTCGTTGATGCAGGTTCAGGTTGATGGAGCTGCTGACGGAAGTTCCGGTACGCCATTTAACATGTATCACCCCAATCAGCTTCAGCCGCAGCACCCGCCGTCAATGCCCCAAATGCCCTCGCAGCCTGAGCAACCCGCAAAACCAAGAGCCAAGGCAGTGGGTCGTAGGGAGATCGCTCGCCGAGCCGAAGCTTGTGTACAAAAGATCGCAGGTACAGCTACGCAGCCAACATCAATGCCTATCCGATCGCCTCCACCCAGCGAAGCAGCGCTTCCCTCCATCGTCGGACAAGCCGCCTCACCCGAAGCCGTCGCACAACCAGCACCTGGACCAGGCACATCCACCGAACATCTACATCCTTCCTTCGACAAGAGCGGCACAGCGACTGCATCTGCCAGTATCAACAACGACGAGCCAGAACGCAGCGCACCCGCTTCCATCCACGACGACGCAGACGACGAGAGCGAGCTTAGCGAGCTAGACGAAGAAGAGGTGGAAGAGATTCATCAGGAAGTTCAGAATGACAATCTGCGTAGATCGGTATCTATTGCAGGAAAGCCTCTCTTTCCTAATCTGGCGGCTAATCGAATTAGTCCCGAAGGAAAAAGGACTGAGACGGCTGGGGGAGATGATGCGGCGGATGATGATGGCGATGTTATTCACGTTATGTCGAGGAAGGAGGATGGCGATGTTATACGTGTTAGTGCTAAGAAGGATGAGGATGCGATGGATGTTGATGGTGTGAAGAAGTAGGGGCTCACAGTCTTGGTTCAACGGCGCACGAGAGGATTGTTTTTGCTGGATTGTGTACTATTATAGAATAAGTGTGTCTCATGGCGTTGCTATGAAGGATCGCCGACGAAGGAGTCGGAGTATGTTTGTTTCTAGATACCCATCATATAGGGCTGTATATATATAACATGTATGACAGGAGCTTGAAGTAACATTGTCCGTGGGTATCTCTTTCCGAGGCTCGACGTCATTTTGGTTATTCACTTTCTGCATCTTTCCTCAGGTCTTCAATTGGCTCTGGCACGGTTGCGAAGGTTTCTGCCTCTTGCGATCGCGACCCACTGGCTAGGCAGCAAGCGCGGACAAGCTAGAGACGTATATATTGAGGGCTCTTTTCTCCGTTCTGGGATCATTTGCAGCTCAGACATAGGTAAACATTCTTGCGCGCCAACCCCAAACGCGAACAAAAGATGAAGAAAGGCTTTCCTACCTCCAGCTTCAGCCGTCCCTCCAAAGACGAGAGCGCCGGTACCTCGTTCGAAAACCCGCTAGTTGACTTCCGCGCCCAACTCGACTTGACCGCCACGCAATACTACGCATTGGATCCGACCAACGGTATCATAAAAACTACTCTGGCAGGCATAGCTGAGTATCACGCGAAAGGTTTTGCTATGCTTAACAGTGACGGTTTGCGCTTGGACGTCTTTTCTAGAAGTGGTCGCAACGCAGTCGGTTTTGTTGTCAAGCAAGCCCAGGGAGGCAAAAAGGTTCTGTCGCGCCTGAACGATCGGGAGTGGGAATTCATCGATGTGAAGACTGCCTTGTTAGAGGCGGCCACCGACGAGACTATTCACTATGGTAAGTTTGCGGAATCTTATAAGTGTCCTACACGGTTGCTGATCATGTGTAAAAGACGTTCAGATTAAGTACTTCAAGCGCCGCATCCAACCTGAGCAGGTTGAAGGTAGGTTATCTCTGCCATGAGTCTGAACGCATATACTAATAGTTCACATTTAGATGATCCCGACATAGGTCTATCCGATGGTCTTTCCGACGATGAGGAAGCCGCTCCGGCTTCGGGTAGGATCGCTACATCCTAGACTGAACCTTTCAATCGTCGTAGGCCGTAATTGAGTTTATCATCGATGTATCTTTGATGAAGACTGGAGCACTGGAGTCAAAGGGTGTTTGCTCCTAGATACGAATGATACATGACTGCACACACAACATGTGTATCAACTTTAGATTCTGAAATGGGCGACTGAGTAGCTGCGCGTCTGTCGGATGCGATCGGTATATAGCGTTGAAATGGCGGAAGGCGCGTACGCCGAAGTTGATGTCCTCGATATGTGATGACATCACGCTCCTGCTTCTGATCGCGTTTCTCGCCTTCCACTTGGGTATTGCGCCTTCTTCGATCCGCCGTGGTTTCTTGCAGTTTGCGATAGCGATTGCCCAATTCGAAAGCACCTCGTGTTGATTTGTCCGTCACTCAGCAAACTCGAGGTCTTTCGTCCACAACACACGACCACAAGCAGCAAACGCAATCGCTCGTTCGAGTTATAAGATCCCTCCTTTCCCACGCTGTTTCGAGCACACAATAGGATCGCAGGATCCCCTGACTACCCCACCGACAATGCGCTCCTTCACTCTGGCCAATGCGCTCTCACTTTCGTAGTGAGGGACGATGATCGAAGGTCACCTGGACTCCGAGTAAAGGTCAAGGTGATCGCTGAAGAGAACAGCCTTGGTTGTATAAGTAGGTGGTTTCGAGCGGGTTTATGGTTCCTTCTTTCTATACACCACTGCTACAAGAAGAGATATCATTCTCATACACTTCAATCCTAGTAAGTTCTCTTGGAGACGATGGCCTTTGTTCGCCTTACTGACTGTATCATAGAACCTATATATCCTACTTTCCAATTCTCCAACCGAAGACAAAATGTCCGCCGCTGCCGGATCATCTCCTCCACCTCCACCTCCCGGCGGCAACTCCAACAACAAGGGCACTGGCCACGGATCTTCTTCCTACCCCAACCTCAAGATCCCTCTCTCAGGAGACGGGAGCACTCCCCAGAAGGCTGCTTGGGCAGGTATCATGTTCCAACCACCCGGTATCACCAAGAACTACGTCGTCGACGGCGTTGGCCTCTTCCCTCGATACCGTCGTACCCGCGTCGAGGAAGCGCGTGAATATGCTCGACTGTCGTATACAATCCTCGATGGGGAGACCTACGAGGTTATCTCCGAGTCTCATATCCCTCCGGGTCCCATTGGCAACCCCTCTATGCCGGCCGCTGCGGGTATCGTAGCTCAGATGCAGGACATTGCCGCTCATGAGAACGCACTTGCGACGGGCTCGGGTGCGGCAACTGATGCTTATAACGCGCTTCAAGTTCACCGTGAGTCTGATATATCCCCCTCGCCTGTTCATGGCTGACACTGTGTAGACGGCGACGCCTTTGTAGACGACAACGTCAACACTGGCAACTCATCGGAAGACGCTGCTGGTAAGTCGGTTCAGTGAGATACGAGACGAAGTCGTACTAATCGTTTGTCAGAATCGTCTTCAGATACGTCTGGCGACCGCTCGGCTGGTGCCTCTTCAACAGACTAAGATCTGGCTCTCGCATCTGTGCTTTCACTTTGGGTATATCCGACTAGAAAGAGTGGGCAAGTAGATGCAACGGAGCCTGCTTCAATGGCGTCACGGCGTTGGTAGATACCCCTTTGATAGAAGAGAATAACATATAAGATATACAGTCGAACTCCGTCTTCACACTGCATTTGAATGAGACTACGACTCGCGGAAAGACTACATGATACCTCTCGATTTTCCCTTATCAAATTTGACCAACATGTGGCGCGCTACCAAGAGGAGATAGACGTTGAGTTACATGTCGTCACTCTAGTGTATAAACCCACCAGCGCTTCGACATGTCATACACACCTACTGCGGTACCTTACTGCCCGCCTTGCTTTATCCTTAGTGTTCTCGCTTTCTGCATGTCTTTGCCGGTTACTACTCTCACACACGTGCATCGATCTCGTTAAATCACGCATGTGTTTTAGTAGTTGTACAGATTTATAGAAACTTATGTAGTAGCTAGAGATATCTTGTAAGCGTGCATTAGCACCTCTAACATTTAACTCCTTGTAAAATAAGATAGCAATGTTTAAAAAAGAAGCCGCGCATCTCTATCGTAGCACTCGCGTAGCAGATTCTCTTGAGTACACCCACACACAAGGGCGAAAACACACTACTTACTCCGCTGTGCTTGTGACTCACACCTAGTCAAAGAAGAGTGTGCGTAGCCCAACTTCACATAGCCATGGTGAGAAAAAAGGCAAAAAAAGATTGTCGCAATTAATTGGCGGTACTGGGAACTGTAGACATGTTAGGAATGTCTCAGGACCACCAATGAGGGAATGAACGTACTCGAACCCAGGCTGGCGCGGATCTGGATCGGGACACTAGGTGTCCGCCAGCCACAACGCGACGTCATACCACTAGACCATACCACGATAGGGTTGTTAGTACGGTGATTGGGAGAGTGGCTTGGAAAGCTGCTTACCCGAAGTGATTCGTTTTGATGGAGGAACGAAGAAAATTTGCATTTATAATGTTAGCACAAAGCGCGCGTGCAGTTGCCATTAGTCCTGCAGTCAAGTCTCCCACAAGTATGTGAATCAGAGTTCTGACAGCAAAATTTGGATGCGATGGCGGGGTCAAAAGGTCTGTGCCCTCCGCTAATGGTGGGGCTGGATTTCCTGGTCGCATCCGAGTTGCTCTTTCTTCACGCAATCACCTGGGCAGTCACAACAGCAACACACCTGAGTGCTCGAAATGTCCATAGGTATGTGATTTGAAGTACTCTACAGGCCCAGCTATGCGTTGAAAGAACGCGATCCTCCAGCTTTACCGTGAGTTGATCGATATCTAAGATAGCTAGAGCTCTACATGACGAAGGCCGCTTGGAGCTAGTACTGCATTTGGCGATTTTACCTGCATCTTCGACGAGGGTGGACACCACTAACGCTCGCATCAGAGCACTCATCATCTCGGCAGTCGCGAGGCAAGCCGCGCAAATCCTATCGCGTCGAGGATGAATACTCGTTTCTCGATGAAGACGAGGATGGCTCTGCGCCTTCCGGCAAACAGACACCATCCCTCCAAAACGGCGATGATGACGACGGTGATGACTTCATGCCAGATGCTCAGGAGGAGGAGATGGAATATGAAGAAGAAGACGAAGTGGTAGAGGAGGAAGATGACTCTGCGGAAGAGCAGGCCAATTCCGACGAAAGTCCTGCACCAACTCCAAAACGCAATGCACGCGACGCACGAAATGCGCGAGTACCTCAAGCCGTGCCTACTACCCCAGAAGTTATTCCGAAACGACGGTACAATGATCCCCGCTACAAGGACATGGCAGACAACATACCGTCACCAGTCATATTCAAGAAAGGAGGTGGCATCAAAGTACGGGTTGTCGATACGGACACCCAATTACGAACGCGAGGTATCCCTGATTTCGACAAGATCGGTGGTCATGAGCCGCGGCTGAAGAACCTGTTTGGTCCAGATGTACATCATCTGAGACCAGTACTCGAATCGAGGGACTATTGGTTTCCACAAGAAACTTTCCCTATCCGGAGTTATAAGAAGAATAAACCTGATGATGCTGAGGTGGGTAGTTTGAGAAGGAGCTTCTTCGAAGCCGATGGCGCAAGGGAAAAAGAGAATGAAGTCTTGAGGACGTGGTATGCCAATATCGGAAGCCATGCTTTTGCAAAAGCGCAGACAACGAATAAATTGACGGCGGACGAGGCGAAACAGTACATGATAACCCCAGGATCGGATACCATGAGCGTACTGGCTGGTCCGGTGAACACGCCCCAAGTCAACACACTGGCAAAAGGCTCATACATGAGCATCGCAAAACCCTTCCCGGGCGATCAAGAGCGACGCGGTTGGTTGTTCAACCTTGGCTCTTGGGTGCAAGACGCTCAATGGGCGACGAACGAGGAATCCAGCACCCAATATCTTGCTGTTGCCATCGAGCAGAGACCTACCAGCGGCGACCAGCCCAAGCCGCTGGAGCAGCCAAAAGCGCCTGCATTCAACCCTACTGAGCCATTCCCTGCGTCTATTCAGATATGGTCGTTCGGAGCTGATGATGTAGGCGATTTGGATCCATCGAAAGAGCCGCAACTAGAGCTGGTCATTTGCACAGACTGGGGTGCGCCAAAACATCTTAGATGGTGCCCGGTAGCTGCTACAGACACGACTGAAGAGACGGACGACGCAAGTAGCAGGCATATAGGTATGCTTGCAGGTATCTGGTCCGATGGACGAGTGCGTGTCTTGGATATCTCCGCACCTACCAAAGCCGAGACTCACACTCCTACGTATCTTCGTGTTTCGCGTGCTGCATTCGAAGTTTCGTTTCCTCAAACAGTACCTTCGTGCTTACACTGGCTGTCGGGACATACACTCGCGGTTGCGACCGCAGCAGGCACTGTAGGAATTTGGTCTCTGAATCGCCCAGGCACACTCAGAACACCCGACGCCACACACCACAACCCCAGACCCTGGTTCTATCAGCAATTAGCAGACACGTACATTCTCACAGTCTCCTCTGGATGGCCGTCTAACCCGCAGTTCTTGTCAATCAGCACCGCAGACGGTTTTGCGCGCCTCTTCGACCTGCGAAGCCCAAACGCCGACACTACTGCGTCGATACGAGGTCGCACACTTTGTCTGACGCAGGCATGGCATGAGCATACGCAATCCTTCGTCATGCCTGACGAACACTACATCCTGCGACATACGCCCATCCGTCGTTACTACCACAACCTCTACAGCATGCGATTAGAAAACAGCATTACACGCGTCGCGACAAGTCCAGTCCACCCTGGCGTTCTTATCGGCGGAGTCGACGGAGATATCCAAGCCAGCAACCCAATCATGCGCATCACAAACTACAAGATCATGCCATGGCAGCAAAAATGGTTTGTCCACGAGTGGCGAGGACCGATGGATCTAGTGCTAGCCAAGCCTACGACTGGTGAAGATGTCACCATGACCGAAGACGACACACCTGAATTGCAAGCCGGAGAACCAGCTGATGGAACCAAGAAGGTGCCACAAGAAGTACTCTCGCGACCTCTCGTCCGCATCACCGAAGGCTATAAGGCTGGTCAAACAGGCATTGCGCACAGCACGTCTGCGAATGCGACGAAGAGGGGAAACCCAGAGGTGGGAAGATCGATCAGTATCTTCGAAGAGCTGACTGCCATTACCGCGCTGGCTTGGAACCCGAATTTGAAGTTTGGAACGTGGGCTGTTGCGGGTATGGCATCGGGGTTGTTGCGTGTAGAGGATGTTGGTATCTAGGAGGGGGAATCAAAGATGCTCCTAGTGTTGGTAGCTCATGACATGGCAAAGACTTGCTGTGGGCTGCAGACCGACTTGGCGAATTCGAGACAAGTGCGCACGGAACTTGATACAAAGTATTGTGTTACATACTTCATAATTTCATTGGTCCTATATCATGATTTTACTAGAACATCTCCTAGTTGACAGCCTTAAGCTTGCACATCAAAGGGTGCTTCTCCCAGAGAATGAAGGTTTTCTGGTTACTCCAATCACTGCTCTCCGGGCAGAGTTCGATATCGAAGTTGTAGTACACCTTGGAAGCAAGGAGGCGTATCTCGTGGTATGCCATACTAAGTCTATTGTTAGCTTGCTGTGGTCTGCATATGCAAGAGAGTTGTAAACTTACTTCTTGCCAACACAATCCCTCGATCCAACAGAGAAAGGCTGAACACACTGCCTCTCATCGCTCTCAAACTCGGGATCACCCATCCATCTCTGAGGAAGGAACTCCATTGGCCTCTTGAAGTTCTTGTCAGACAAATACATGGCGTGTTGCGGGATCATGATGATGGTGCCGGGTGGTACGTATTGACCGACAACAGTACTTCCATCTTGCGGTGTGAGGCGCGGGAGTCCAAGAGGAACGGGTGGGTAGATACGGAAAGCTTCCTTGATGCAAGCCGACAGGTAAGGCAATGCAGCGAGCTGCTCCATGGTCATGTCGGCGTCGCTGGCGAATGCGCTGCGGATCTCGTGATTGAGCTTTGCCATGCAGTCTGGGTTGCGCAGGAGCAAGTATGTTAGGCCCGAAACGAGTGTAGCTGTTGTTTCCGTTCCGGCGATCATAAAGAGGGAAGCATTTGCGTCCATCTCACCTCGGGTCAGGCCTCGTCCTTCTTTTTGACCTAGCACCAGATCCCATAGATCGACACCCTCGGAATCACGGCCTTTTTCAAGGCGCTTTGTCACGCGCGTTACTGAGTGGTTGAAGTGGTCCATGCGCTTCCGGTTCACAGACTCGGGTATGTATCTCTTGAACGCACGCCATAGCCATGGATACGACATCATGACGGTGAAATGAGATCCCATCTTGAGACTGGCAAATATGATACGGACCCAGGGGTCATATTCGGCGTTGTCGAGCATATGCAATGGCTCTCCGAAAGTCAAGTCGCCCATGATATCGAAGGTGGTGAAGTTGTACATCCTGACCATATCGAACTTCTTGTCTGGATTCTTTTCGATGGTGTTCTTCATGGAAGATACAAGTTTGTCGACGTACTTGACGAAGAGGGGCTCTTGTTGTTTCAAGGCTCGGTCGGAGAACGCGGGTGTGAAGATCTTGCGTTGGCGACTGTGGTCTGGGTCGGGGGCAATGATGAGGCTGAGTTCCCGATTGGGTGTTGTGCCATACCTCATCCAGGCTTTTTGAGGAACGTGTCCCGCCGTGCCTTTGGAGCCATGGCCGTAGATCTGGGAGGTGATTAGTCGGTGTTGAAGACTGCATCTACTCTGCCGAACATCCAACTAGGAAGCAAATAGTCCCAAACCTGGAACGTCGATCGGGCGTTCAAGTATTTCTGTATCAAGGTATGCGAAACTTACATCTTTCCAAGAGTTTGGATCCGTGAAACTCAGTTCATCGTGGTTGACACGAACGACATGCCCATACTTTTGGTGTAGGTCTTGGAAGAGTTTGTCTCGCGTGCCTCTCCAGACAGCAATGTTATATGGAATGCGCGTCGCAGCGTAGAGTTTCGGTCCAGGAAAGTGTCGGAGGGGGTGGAAGTATATGCGGTAGATGGCTCTAGCAATGAAGCGGAGAACCAGCTATGCCAAGTTAGCAGCTATTTTTCTGACGAGCTTCAGCAAGTCAAGCAGTACTTACAAAACCGATGAGAGAACCAACAATGTGCGGTATCGAGGCCATGGTGAAGAGTTTCGTGATTCCTGAAGAACCGTTTGTTGATGTTGAAGACATGACGCTTGGAGTTCAGCCACATGTGATGATCTCAATGCAGGGTACGCGCAAGCTTTAAGTACAGACGAGTACAAGCACTACATTCGTCGCACTAAAAGAAACGGAGTAGGTGGACGCGTGCCATGCCCAGACGGGACACAGCCAGCTCGCCTAGTACCGTTGACGTCGGTAGCCAGTAGCCAGGCACCCAATGTCAAATGATCGGCTGGAGTAGCCCAAATGTCGCACCTAATGAGGCATTTGACGCGAGTCAACCATCCGTGGGGAGGATATTTCCCACGCTCACCGTCCGGCTAATGAGGATCATTAAGCTCGTCCAGAACCCACTCCCTCGGAGGGTCGGCAATGAGGTCTGGCAGATGGCTGTGCGGGCTGGGCACAGCCTGTTTGTTGTACTTCGTACATCAGGGCGTAATATGACATGTGAAGCCTGCCAAATATGTTTCAGAGTGTGGCAGATTCCGATAGGACACTTTCGTCCGTGTTATGCTCACCGGCCGATCGCTCGGAGAATTGAGTTTATACGTTGCATACGATGCTGTGGGGAAGGCGGGCGATCAGCATGGGTACTATTCCGGACCTTCGAATCGCACTCGCATGCGCATTCGGACAAGCTCCTGGGCAGATCTGTATACCTAGTTAAAGACCATTCCTAAACTGCACAGTTTGGATGTCGCTATCGGAGCCGAGTCGCAAGCAATGTTAGTAGCAGTCATCATCTCATCACACGACCTCGGGAATGCACAACCCCGAACGTACACAGCCAAACCTGTCCGCGGAAATGACGAAGCGCAAACGCGAAGCCCAGAAGTAGTCGTAATCTGAACATGTGTAAATTTAATGCGAATGACGATGATTCGCCCATGAGCATAGTCGGTGAAATCCGCAAACAGCAATGCACCGCCATCATGTACGCAGACATGGCCCGTGCGGCTATCAGATCGTGACTTCGCGTTGAGGCGTTTCCGTCCCAAGGGCAACAAATCAACCCCACCTACCCTTGCACGTCACAATGGCAGCGACACCAGCACGCAGAGGCGTCTCCGCCCTGCTCTCCGCCTCGTCATCAAGAACAATCGCCAATCGGATACAGCAGCGGGGCTTCACTTCATCCCGCATCTTCGCCGCATACGCGACTGCACCCAGGCCAGCAGCGACGAGCACGACAAGCACAACCAGTACCTCCACAGCTGCCAAGCCCGCCACAACAACGTCGACTGCACCAAAACCCGCAACCACAGCGACCTCACAGCGGACAGTACAACCGCAGTTTGTCGCCAAAGAACCGCCCATACCAACAACACGCAATGCCACCGCAGAAAGCGCAGCAACAGCAGCCCGTAAACAGCGCTCGCTTACCGACGGACTCTCCGATGCCCCGCCCGAGCTGGAAGGCGTACCAGCGATAGACTGGACACGGTCCTACCATGGTCTTGGCTCTGTATCTTTCACACCAGAGCAAGGAGAATTGTTACTCGCGCCCATTACACAGGACGACGTGGAGGTAAAACCCGATGGTATCATATACTTGCCTGAGATCAAGTATAGGCGGATATTGAACAAGGCGTTTGGACCTGGAGGCTGGGGTCTCGCGCCGAGAGGCGAGAGCATCGTTACGGGCAAGTTGGTGACGAGGGAGTACGGACTTATCGTGCAGGGACGGTATGTTGTTCTTCTTCACCTTTTCGCTGTCTCATGCAATTTCATACTGACGAATAGTTTAGACTTGTCTCCATCGCCCGTGGCGAGCAACAGTACTTCGACCCCGACGGCATTCCCACTGCGACCGAAGGCTGCAAATCGAATGCCCTGATGCGATGTTGCAAAGACCTGGGTATCGCGTCTGAACTCTGGGATCCGCGCTTCATTCGGGATTTTACGAATAAGATGACGAAGGAGGTGTGGGTGGAGCATGCGAGCACAAAGAAGAAGAAGAAGATTGTGCTGAGGAAGGACGACACTGCCAAGTATCCGTACAAGGAGGTGAAGTTATAGATGTGCTCTAGGTCACGTTGAGGAGCATATAGCTGGAAGGCAATAGACCCGATTCAGAAGTCTCAGGCGTAGAACCCGCATACAGCTAGATGTGGGTGTAAAGATATGTTGTAACATCACCAGGACGACTAGTCCTACTCATACTCATGAATTGGGATACCAAATATACACAGCTTCAGTGTTCCTGTGAAGCCTAGCAGAATACCATCTACCATCTTGCCCAAACGCCGTGAATCATTCCCATCATTTCACAGATTTTGTCCTCCAGGGATTCTTCTAGCGATCGCCTAGATCAAAACCTGAAGCCCTTGATCTGTTCCTCACATCGCTTGGCTCCCTTCCATACGCCAGAGGGTCGTCCCGAGGGAGTTCCTGACGCTGCCAGTTCCACGGCATCCAGCCACTGCTTGTCCTTCGACCGAGTGCGGGTGGTGTGAGGGGGTACGGTGGTCGGTCGGAGCCTGAGCTCAGTTCGTCGCGCTCGATCCTGTCGAATTCGGCTTCGCTCCTGTTACGGGAGAGGCTACCAGAGAGACTTCCAGTACTCCTGTTGACTTCATGATATCTGCTTCCGCCTGTTTGCTGTGTGCGGATGTTTTCTTGTTCGCGGTCGAATGCTTGCAAGAGGGTCTCGAGACGCTGGCGTTGCGACGCAACGTAGTCGAGTCGGTCGTTGTTGTTGCGGATGGAGTCTGGGACGAGGTTCCCGGCGCCGCGGCTCAAATCTGAGGCTTGCGCATCTCGAGAGCCTGCGCTACCGGCACCGTAAAGTGCGCTGGCTCCGCTGAGTGCTTGGTTGACAAGTCCATATAGATCATTGCTGCCCCTCGCCGATGGCATCTGGAACCTACTCATGAGGTTTTGTGCGTACGTTTGTCCTTCAGGTCTTGGTGCCTGCGGCTTTCCAGGTGCGAAGCCTAGAACGTTGACCTTGACCCACTCGATGCCCATCTCGACATATGCCATGCCTGCCGATTTAGCACGATCATGACTTTGTGTAATGAACTCGTCGATCTCCCTCTCATGGTGGTATAGGAAAGGCTCCATGTACTCCTGGTACAGGTAGTTTGCGCCCTGCGAACCAGGCAGGATCAAGTAAAGGTGTGCGAAGAAGCGAATCCATGAGTAAAAAGGCACCCAGCTGAGGATGAAGTCGAAGGTGTTCTCTACGGCGGTGCAGGCGGAGAGGACGACGAAGTAGATCAGCCAGGGTGCGAGGAGGGCTGGATCCGAGGTGTGCAGAGCTTTGTAGGAGGCGAAGATAGGGAAGAAGACGGTGGTTGCAACGCTATCGCCATATTAGCTTGGTTTCCTGCGAATACGTCGCAGCAAAAAGAAAATACTCCACCTCGCAGTCATGCGAGCTCTAAGAAAGCAAGCGGCAAGCTCACGATACCTCGTCAGGCCCCAAAGCTTGTGGGAGAATTGGCAGCTGCAGGCGGGGGCGGGGTAATACTTACGTCAAACCGTCGGCGACGAAGCCGAACATGATTGCAGTCGTTGGGCGTCTTCTTTGGGTGTAGGTGTTTAGGTGAGAGATGCAGGACCAGGACCTACAGGTAGCGAAAGCTCAAGCCTCACGGATACGCGGGCGGAGATGTGGAGTGGCTCAGGCTGATGATCCATCCGATGTACGTCAGTCGTCAGTCGGCGGTCAAGGGCGGCGCGCTATCCACTTTCGGTCCTTTGTGTGTGAGCTCCCGAACGTCAGCTGCTGCAAAGAGAGTCTGATCGCGATGCTAGACATTGTAATCAAAGACATTAGGCTCTGACACTGACTAGCTGTACGTGGGTTCCCATTGTTGTTGGCGGCAGTTGCGGTCGCGACTTCTCCATCGAACTCACGTCGCGAACGCGTGTCGGCCCAATCATGGCAGCTACCACCACCACCACTTCAACATGTCGATTTCTTCTTGCCTTCCGTCTCTTCATACTCCCCTATACTCATCAGCGCTTCGATACGTTTCACTTGGGTGTTCTCAGCCACGTTCTTGTGCCTCGATGCAAAGTAATCATTACCATTAACCGCGATAGCATCATCACAATACCGTTCTTTCCCACGCGACTGCACGGTGCAGCTACTGTATACTTCCTTTCTTTCGAAAATTGGATGAAACAGATACCACGGGGTTAGCGAAGGTTCGGCACGTCTACATATCTGATTGCGCTCGGGACCCTATTGTGCTCATCCACTGTTTGACGCGCCTACGTCCGATACTCGTACCGCTCTTACAGCTCTCGCCTTACAAACATCCGAAATGGCAGGCCGGGGAAACTACCAAGACGCTTCTTATGCTGCCATGGCGCCAAGATACCGCTTATCAGAGCCCTGCGCTCGATATCAGCTCCGCACCCCGCGTTTGCGGCCGTTGTCGCGGTTGACATCATCCCGTTCTTCTCCAAACCGCGGGAGAAGAAGCTATCGTGAACAATAGAATGCGGCAAGGGTTTACGTAAACCAGCTATCTTCTTCCATGATATCAAGCTAGATGCGTTAGTTTGCAACGATGTCCTTGGCTTGTGCTTGTGGTCCGTCGACACTCCAGTAAAACGTCTTCACTGTATCTCTAGGAGATATGGCTTCTTGGCCACGCCAGGATAGAACGTTCCGCAAACCCCGAAGCGAGGAACTCAGATGCCGAACGACGTACGCCAACCTTCAAGTATCCATACCTCGCGTTAGACCCTGTCGTCTCGAGCGTTAATTCAGCGTAGGCCCTGACTAAGGCGGATTGCCTCATCGCGGATTGGAGTTCAACTTCCGAGGTCTCAAGGCTGTGCTGAAGGTATAAGAATGAGGTATACCTTTAGTTCACAAGTAGCAGGAATACACTCGAAGTGCCAACACTCATACTAAACGCTAAGATGGTCGTCATCAAAACTCTGGCAGCTCTGGCATCCCTGGGGTTGACCATAGCAGCACCGCAAGCTTCGGTGTCACCATCGGCTGTGAGCTCTCCCAGTCCATCCGCATCAAGTTCAACCACTCTTACTACTGAGGAGACGGAAGATCTGTACAGTCTTCATGAAGAGCTAGTCAACATCCCCTCTATCTCTGGGGATGAAGTTGAATGCGCGGAGTTCATATCAAAATATCTTTCGGACTTGGGGTACTACGTCGAGGAAATCCCTGCTGGAGATACTGGCACTTTCAACGTCTTCGCTTATCCCCAAGAGCTCAAAGATGAGGGAGTTTGGCCGGAAGTTCTGATCACTAGTCACATCGACACTGTAAGCATATTCGACCCGAGACATGCTCCAACAACAACGTTTGACACAAGATTAGGTGCCACCATTCTACCCATTCGAGCGCAAGGAAGAGAACGGCACAGTGTACCACTTCGGTCGTGGCTCGGTCGACGCAAAGGGCCCCGTAGCAACCATGATCATCGCATCCCACAAGCTCTTCCAATCCAGAACCGATACGCCTAGTCTAGGCATGCTATTTGTTGTCGCAGAAGAGACTGGCGGCGCCGGAATGAGAGCCTTTGCCGAGTACGCTTCCAACACTACTTTCCGCGCAGGTATTTTCGGCGAACCAACGGAAGGCAAGCTAGCTAGCGGACACAAAGGATACCTGGGTGTGAGTTTGGACATCACAGGCCGATCTTCCCACTCTGCATATCCATGGCTCGGTGTAAGCGCCATCAATTATCTTGCCGAAGCCATTGTTGGACTGAACATGCTCGAACCGGCTCTGCCGAGAAGTGAGCTACTAGGCGCAACAACTCTCAACGCTGGACTTGTTGCGGGTGGAGTCGCTAGCAATGTCGTTCCCGATCACGCTAACGCAAGTATCGCCGTTCGTATAGCTCGCAGCGAAGACGACGCAGTCGACCTTGTGCAAGACATGATCGCTGGAATGCTCTCACCGTTCGAGACGCGCGCAAAGGGGGAAAACGCTACTTTCGAGGTTGTTTTCTCGAACGCTAGGTATCCCGCGGTCATCCTCGACACTGACGTTGAGGGCCTGGAAGTCGCGCCTGTGTTCTTTGGAACGGATATTCCCAGCTTGCCGCAAGTGGAGAAGAAGTACTTGTTTGGTACTGGTACGATTGAGGTCGCGCACACGCCGGATGAGATGTTGAGTCAAGAGGAGCTTGTGCAGGCGGCGGAGGCATACGGTATGATTCTTGAAAGTCTGTTTTCTGAGTAGGAACGTTTGAGCTCTAGTACACTGAACGAGTCTCGATACGATGTGGCATCATGTAATGCGACCGTAATGTCCTATACCACACATTGATGAATGTCCACCGAGTTATCTGACGCCGAACTGCTTTACAATGATATGCTCGTGTGACAGACCATATTGCTGTCGTTTGTGTATCAATGTGGAACTGAGGACATTGTCGAGCTTGCTCAAGACGATTGTCATAGGCGCGACATGTAGGCAACTGCTTGCTTAAGCTATGCGCTTGCCGGAAGCAAGCGCGGAAATCTGTATATGAAGTCTCAACGGAGGCTCTCCTGATAGATCAACTCACATCCTTCACTCCATCTCTTCCACACAGGCAGTTGAGATCAAGTCAGGGGCGCACCACCACCGCCCTTTCCTCCGATGTCTTTCCGCTCGTTCGCCGCTTCTCCTCCGCCGGGAATTAATGCCGTTATCGCTCCTTCTCCAAGTGAAGGCTGTTTGCAGCGCTCCTTTACCGCGCCTTCAGACCTTTCATTGAGGCACTTTTGCTAAGTGAGAGACAGGAATAATGGCGCCATAATGCACCTGACGCCTGAAGCAAACGGTCTTGGGCTCCTGCCTTCGGATCTGGGGTGTCCATATAAACCGCTGATCTGGTTTCTCTTTGACTCTTTTCTTGATCAACAATCCTTCGATATAGACAGTACACTTCGACTACTATATATCTCCTTGAAACCTCAAACACCACTCTCATACCATACCTTCGAGTCGACTACTATATACAACTCTCACACCCTCAACACAACTCCCATACCACACCTTCAAGCCGACATGTCGAACCCACCTCAGTACGGACCAACTGCCCTACCTCAAGGCGCTAATGATGGTGGCGATGGCTCCTCGCTGGCACAAGCTACCTGGGTAGCTGGCAGCGACAAGACCAAGCCCAGCTTCATTGTACTACAAGGCAAAGACTATGTACGCTGCAACATGGGCGATGCTCTCCAGTTCTATGACACCGGCTACCGTATATTCGACCCGCCTACTGGTCGCCGAGTCAAGTTCCAATGGGAGGGTGTTGGTCGTCCCAAGTTCGCTGCTTTCGCACACCAATACTGGGAAATTCAAATGGAGGAACATGCCTCCTTGGTGAGGGGTGATCGCTTGCCTGGAGAGGATCTGGGTGAAGGTTAGTGAAATACATGTTGAGGAGAGAGGATTTGGACACTGACGTATTACAGACGCCGAAGAGGAGTATGAGTTCGCAGGAGATTCGGTCTTCGACCGTGCCGAACAACCTCCTTCGACCCCTTCGAGGAGTAAGTAGCAACCTTGTCACATCCCTCTTGAGACCGAGCTAACACTTTCAAGGTACAAGCGGAAATGTCGCTACGTCTCCTCCCTCTGGCGGTCGCGGTCGCGGCAGCCCATCCACTCCTCGAGGTCCCAGCTCCGGCAGCCAACTAGGATCCGGCCGCGGTTCAGCAGGCCGCGGCTCCAGTACTCCTCGAGGTCGAGGCTCAGGCGGCTCCGGACGAGGTCAAGGGTCTCCACAGTCACCGACATCGCCCTCCTTCGGCAAGGGCAAGGGTCCAGCTGGCTCTCCTAGCGGCGGCTCTCCTGGTTCTGGAGCGGCTTGAGATGGAGGAGAGCCTACACTTTCCTCCGTATTTGCTTTCTGGAGTCTTGGTTGGTGAAAGGAGTCTTGCATTCGGGATCGATTTAGCAAGGCGTTTAGGATGATAATGCGAATACCCCTAGAGCTTTTGAGATAGACCTTGAGAGTATACCATTGGTTTTCAATCTGAAGTCGAACCTAAAACGATGATGTTGGTGAGAAGAATGTGTACTCACGCTGCGTCCAACTCTGTGATAGATTGTCGAAGTTCTCCACGCGTCATCTTCGTAAATACTTCGTGACCTGAAAAGCACCTGAGGCTTTCCAGGCATACGTAGGACATGTACTGCGATGATCCAAAAAGTAAACTGCCGAATACGTGTCGGCGCTAACTCGTACCTGAGGGTCTACAGACGTCCTCATGCAGGGCACCGCGTCGATCTGAAAGCATGATGAGGTATACATGTTACTCAGATCTGACAGAATTATTGACAAAAAGGAAGCTTGCGGTCTCTCGATGGGTTGTGATGTGTTGTACGTATGCCGCGGATCAGTCGCTATGAAGGTGTCGAAAGGAGGCTGGAGGAAAGAGGTCGGAATTGGCCGAGGAGCGTTCCGACGAAGGCGCAGGGCGTGTCTTGGAACCCGAGAACGCGTAAATCACGCCCAACAGATCATCGCTTATCTGATGCTGCATCTGACATATCCGTCAAGCTTCTGTAAGCCTGTCAAGATGGTGAAACCACGCAGATCGATCTTGGTCGGGATACACCTGCCAGCTCCCTCGTGCAGCGCGCCTGCCACGCGAGCAATGACGTGCGACGATCTCCGACGAGCGCGTGCGTGACCATCGCCAGGTCGCTAAACTTCGCAGTCTACATACATCATCCCTTCCGGCCCATCGCGACGTTCGCTGTGCTCCATATTTATTTCGTACGGAGCGATCAGCCACAACTACTCATGTCCTATGACGCGCCTGTGGCTGTTGTCCATTGGTCGTACCGGTCTCCGCTGGATCCGCTAAATGCTGCTCACGCCTCGCACCTACTCCCTCGCTCACATCGCCGACACGGGCCGCAAACGCCCTGAACCCTCGTACTTTGTGTGTGTCAAGTCGCGGAAGGAACGCGAAGCCGAGGAAAAGCGCGCGCTGAAGATGTTGCTGCTGCATCAAAAGGGGAGCGTCAAGGTGGGAGAGGTTGTGAGGTGAGTTCTCAGGGTCTGCCGGCGGGATGGCATGGACGCTGTACGCACTGTCTATACGAGATGGGCAGTGCGCGACAACGTTTAGGGAGATTGTAGGACGGATTACTAAGTCGCGATGCAGATATACGCTCACATACACACCCTCCGAAGACCGCATATTACCGCCTCCTTCCTCCCTCCACGTTCGCATACGAAACTCTTCCGCAATACCACTACGCGCCGCATACCTCCACGGGCCATACACGATTCACGTATCCGCCTATCCCTCAACATTCAACCCGAACAAAAAGTCCGACGCAACATACGGCGAGCCTGACTTTGAGCCTAATGTCAAGGCTGGTGGATACTGGAACACCAAGTTGACTGTTCCGGAACAGTACAGAAGTGATATCAGGGAGGATGATGGCACCCCAAAGAGCCTCACATGGATCATCGAGATCGCGTCGCAAATTATCTTCTCCAATTCCGCGTCTGTGAACTACGAATTGTTGGTGGCACGCGACGAACGATCGCTAGACCTAGGCTTTACTGCTGTCACTGGCAATAGCCATGGAACGCCAGGAAAGGTGCAAGACCACCAACAGGGTAGCCAGAAACATGTTTCGCACCATCCGGCACAGCCTAAGGGGGTGTATTCAAAGGCGGTCAAACTAGTGGTTGACGATACTACGAGCTTGTGGAATACACCGGAACTACCAGAGTGGAAAGAGGAGGACGAGGTCGCTTCAAGAAAGTCGAAAGATCACAATAGCCCAACGGAAAGCCACCAGAAGAAGAAGAACATACATCTTGTGATAGTAACGCATGGTCTACACAGCAATCTCGGCGCGGACATGCTATATCTGAAAGAGAGCATTGATGCGACGGCAAAGCAAGCGCGGGAAGATCGAAGACGGCGGCCAAGAGAGGAAAGAGGAGCCAAGAAGACCGGATCGGATCAAGATGCGTCGACAGCACCACTGTCAGGTGGCCAAGAGGACATACCAGATGACGAGGAGGATGACGATGAAGAAGATGTAATTGTTCGAGGTTTCGACGGCAACGTGATACGTACAGAACGTGGCATCCAGTATCTCGGGAAGCGGCTCGCTAAGTACGTGTTGAACCTGACCTACCCTGATCAACCATACTTGCCGATCAAGAAGTCCATGGGGCAGAAGTTGTCCAATACATTTTCGCCAACGAAAGACAAGCCAGACGAAGGCATACCATCCCATCACGGTAGCAGTGTGATGCACACATCCCCAGGACATGACAAGCGCGCATACAAGTTCACAAGCATCAGCTTCATCGGCCACTCACTCGGAGGACTGGTACAGACGTACGCAATCGCATACATCCACAAGCACTCTCCCAACTTCTTCGACACAATCAAGCCTATCAACTTCATCGCTATGGCGTCTCCGTTCTTAGGACTGAGCAATGAGAACCCCACATACGTGAAATTTGCCCTGGACTTTGGCCTAGTGGGGAGGACAGGCCAGGATCTCGGTCTTACTTGGAGAGCACCGACATTGGCAAAGAGCGGCTGGACGGCTATGGGTAACGTGTTTGGTAACCAGACGCAGGATCAGCATCAGGAAGATCCCGGCGCAAAGCCTCTGCTGCGCATCCTGCCTACTGGCCCAGCGCACCAAGTCCTGCGAAGATTCAGAAACCGTACTCTGTACTCCAATGTTGTCAACGATGGTATAGTACCATTACGGACAAGCTGTCTTCTGTTCCTAGACTGGAGAGGCTTGGGTCGTGTTGAAAAGGCTCGTAGAGAGAACGGTCTCATCGGCACAGTAGCGGTATGGGGTTACGGCCAGATTACTGGGCAGAACTCTTCGCCCAACCCCTCTAGAATTGGATTCTCGGACGATGAGGGTTCTGGGGTCGAATCGCCAACCTATAACGGCAACGATACTACCGTACCTCTGCCAGGCGCCGACGTCACAAATCAGGAAGACGAAGTACAAGTATCTACTGCAGAGCCAACAGCTCATCAGGCCATCGAAGGAGGGAAGAAGAGTCCAGAAGCCAAAGAGCCAAACGACCAGTACTTTCAGCCGCAAAACACGTTGATGCAGTGGTGGAGTTATATCAGGCCGACTGGAAAGCACACTTCGCGCGACAAGAAGATGTTTAGTCGTAGTCAGACTATTGGGAAAGACGAAGAAGACGAGCTTTCTCCGGCTGAAGCAGATCACGCGACATCGTCACACAGCGCACAACCAAGGAAGCGACCCCAAGCAACCCGTGGAGACTCAATTGTCGATAACCCCAAGAGCCACCTAGCACCACCCAAAACGACCATCTTCGAGTCTGCTGGTGACCTGATCAACCCTCCTGTTCCCCCTCAGTCCTGGATCACAGACCCGTCCACTCGAGCCCGCACCATCTTCCACGACAGAATCTACCATCCTGAAGACATTCCACCGCCACCTACGAAGACGAAGCCAGTGCGCAACTTCTCTGGTGACAGTACTGCTTCAAAGACATCGACAACAAGTGTCGACGAGAGTGTGATGCGCGTGGAAGAGAAGATCGCTCGCGCCTATCATAAGGACCTTTCTTGGCGCAAGGTTCTCGTCAGCCTTGAGCCCGACGCTCATAACAACATGATAGTACGTCGCATGTTTGCTAACGCTTATGGTTGGCCTGTCGTCAAGCACCTTTGCGACACGCACTTTGCAGACACTTACTCGGCAAACACGCGGGATGAAGAGGAGCCCGCCCTTGATCGTGCACAAGCCGTGAACAAGCCCATTAACGAAGACGGCGAACACGTCAAGGGACAGGAGCGACTGCAGCCACCTATCGAGCGCACTGATAGCGAGATGAGGGAAGTCGCGGACGAACTAGCCCCGCTCAAGCCGCCCAGTCTAAGGATACCCAAGAGATCGAATACGACCGACTCGACCCGTAGTGTGGGTTCGGGCGATTGGGACAGTATTTACTTTGGGGAGACTAGTGACGAGGAGGACGAAGTGGATGACCGCAACGCTGTCCAGAAGTTCTTCCAGCCTAACATGCCCAGAAGCCCGCGGAGTCCTTCCGGAGGTCCACCCAAAACACCGGATGGCAGAGGCACGAGCGATGCAGACATCTCCGACTTCCTCCATGGATCCAGTACACTTGAGGTTCACCGAGGTCTTGGCGCAAGTCCCAGCAGCAAGTCATCGAAGTCAGCTACATTGACCCGCGAACCGGATTCAATGGAGTCGACTGGCGAACCACCCAAGGCTTCTGAGGAAGCAAGACCGGTAACACCTGCTGGTAGGATCAGCGGAGTTGGGTTGAGGAGTTCCATCGATATCCCTGCGTCACCAGAAGCCGGGCGAGCAAGAAGTGGGAGCACTGTCACTGAGCAGGTCGCGAGGCTCAGCAGCCCCAAGAGCGACAAACATACAACGGGCTCGTAGCATCGAGTTCGTCGATGGTTCAGACAAGCGATGGCAGCCCTTAGACGCAGGAGTTCGAAGTTGCGACGTCGAGATAACATCCGCGTTTCCAGCGTGTAGCACAGGTTCATAAATCTTCCCTGGTCTATTCTTCAACTTCTTGTGAGGGTCAGTCAAGCGTTTTTGGTCTCGGGTGCAGTGGGTGTTACGTGACGTTGGGTTTGAGATCAGTGCACAGAGACGGATGCTACACGAGCGAAGTCATGGATCGTAGCACAATCGCGTACACAAAGATACCCCCAGATCTTATTACATGGTTTGTAGGAGCAAAGGTCTTCTTTTTCTCGTAGCGTCGTTTAATTCTATTAACTCTATAATTCTCTTCTTCGGGGTCGTTCTTTCCGTCGCAACATGCTCCTTCCCAAGTCTGTGTCTTTTCAACAGGCGTCACCGTGCGTGGTAAACATATCGGAAGCGACTAATTCTCTCATTTCCTCCTTCACTCGCTGGTCTCGAGCTTCTCATCGGCTACGTCATCTTTATGCCGCGCCTTCCTCATTCACTGCCGCTATTGTGCGGCAACACGCTCCGTTTGTTGGTGGACAGAGCTCCAAGCTCGGTTTGTTGTGGTCGAGTCACCACTTGAGCGGATCACCACATTCCACAACCGCAACCCGATTGCGATTTCCCAATGCACCGATAGGTGTCGCGCTTCTACTTTGGTCTGGGTCGCTGGTTTCGTTCTGGTTTGATTGCCTCGTCGCACTCGAATCGCGCACCTGCACCACCGCCAATCGGCACTACCCTACAGTACACGAAAATATACCTCCTTTGGGATAATGGTCGTACCTGATTCCGCCAACCCCGCGTGGAGCATGCGCCCTGCCGCCGTGATGGTTGGCGGCCAGAGACGCCGCAACACGCGCCGTTCCAACGCACCGCGCTCCAACACTACTCCCAATCTCGGTTTTGACTCATTCGCCGGGAGGGAGAATGCGAGTGGTGTCACCGCAGCACAGCATACGGATCAAGTTGAACATTCTCATGTTTCACCTCCTCCTGCGCCCTCGGATCCTATGGTCAACTCCTACGTACACAACAGTGGCCCTCCAGGCGACCGTCATCGCCCTCTCCTAACGCGCCCATCCGATGGCTTTTCGACTATGCCGGCCGCCCATTCGCCTACACCCACAACAGGAAGCGCATCAACAGCAGCCACGGAGGGCAAGAAAAGGCATGGCAAATTCGGCCGCAAGGCAAAGGACCAAGACCGCCCAAGCAGCTCCCATGAGCCTACTCCCCAGCTGTCGCCTCTACCGCCGTTGACGCCTATCAAGGCTGCACTGTTGCTGGGCGTGGACCCTGGACCTAGCCCTGGTAGACCCCGGAGTACCTCTGTAGGCCGTCCAGCCCAGAACGATGGCGGCTACGATAGCCTACCGATACGCCCGATATCGACAAGGCGAGGCTCTATGTCGGCAATAACCACTCAGAAGAGCGCGTCGGACAGACAGACGAGATTCACGGAAGAGGGCCTTGACATGGAGCCAGCAAAGCCCAAGGGCTTCTGGGGCAACACTAACCGGAAAGCTCAGCGAATGTTAGGCTTACTCCCATCTGCACCATCTAATGCTAGCCGTGAAGCCGACATGGGGCGCGTCGCAGCTGTTTCTCTAGCGTGGCGTCCAGAAGAACATACTGATACATACCGTAGTAGCGACGCCGAACGCCATGGCCAGTTCCGTTCGCTCCCACCAGTTCCGCCCGTTGTTCCCGAAGCTCCGAGAAGACGTATGCGCAAGAAGCTTCCTAAGGAGCTCGAGAGGATGGCACCCATTACAGAGACGTCGCACGATGAGCTGCGCACTTCCTACAAAATCAGCGAACATGATCCTGAGCTGAACGATATCTCTGAGTATGCGAAAGCTCCTTCCAAGGCACCGCTATCTCGGTCGCGTAATGAGTCATTGCTCACAACAGATGTCAGGTACGAGTTGGAAGAGGACGACCTCTCAATCACAGACGAAGTCATTGATGAGGCGGCTCACGCCGAGCAAGAAGACTTCGCGGCCCATCCTGGTAACGAAGTTGAGGTCAAAAATGGCGCAATTCTACAATCTACGGTGTTCCGCCTCCGCGGCCCACTGCAAACGGTTGAAGACCGTTTGCTTGACGAGGCAGAGACGCGACTAGCACTTAGCAAGGCTGTGCTAGACCAAAACGACGATGATAGACTCACTCTCGACGACACATACGCTACCCTGAAGGCGTCTAACGAAGCCATGAAAGCAGACTTTGCAGCCGCACGGCGTTGTCACGCCGCTCCAGGAGAGTGTGAGCTCTGCGGTGGCGCGGATAGCCAGGTTGACAGCGACGAGGATGACTTGGACGAAGAGCCCACCTTACATGACGCCACGGCCGTACCGTTTCCCGTACCCTTCATGCGGGTCACACCTGGTATGGTCAAGCTTGTCGATATTCCGCCTAGGAGGAAGAAACCAGCTGTACCTCTGGCACCGCCTGCACTACCCACACGAGTCGCACCCGTTGCCCCACCTAACCCACTGCCCCTGCTAGCCCTATCTAGTCAGCTCAAGGCCCCCTTCAAACCTACCTACTACTTTCAACATGACGAAAAGATCAGTCCATTCAACGAGCGCAGTGAGCATGTGGAGGTGCGTAAGTATCTCTCAACTACTACAGATGCAACTAACAGAGTCCAGCCTACCGTAATGCATGGCCCTCTTTCCGCTAGCGAGTTCAACCGCCTCGACAAGGACAAGAAGGTGAAGCTGCCGCGCGACGAGTCACGTCTTCTTGTCCAGGACTGGATGTCTGACTACGACCACACCAAACAACGCCCTCTTTCCGAACGTCTCGACCTCGATGTACTTGCCGACCAGCAAATTCCTCCTGCCCCATTTCCCAAAGAAGATCACGCTACACCTCCTCTTCTGCCCAGGTCGTCATCCAAAGAGCACTACTGTCTCAAGAACGGCCACATCTTCCACCCCATCAACCTCAAGACTGTACCCGATGAGGTTGCCATCAACAGCTTGGAAGTTCGACCGTACCTGCATACCGCTTTTGGCTACAAACAGCATGTCTCCGTCCCTGTTTTCTGCCACCGCTGCGACGAAGATGTCAAAGAAGAGATTTGGGAGTGCGACATTGATGTTTGCCGTATGGGAGTCTGCAAGCAGTGTGCAGAGGATATGGAGCATGAGTGGCAGGAACGTGTTGCTGATGCTTGGACTCGGTAAGGGTCATACATTTATGGTATTTTCGACGAGTCACGATGTGTATATTGAAAGATTGGATTGAAGGCGGATGTAATGATATGAAGGGGTGCGTAAAAGTAATGAGCAGACGAGGAGCTGAGCAAACGACGTAAATACCCGACGATCACCGTAGATAAGGTATGATGGAGTAATGACTCTATGATCAATACGCCAACTTTTCCTTGCCTAAAAATCATAGTTGGCCTAAGCCGTGCGCTTTTGTATACTTTCAATGCCAAACCCACAACCCAAACTTTTCGTGCCATCCAAAAAGATATCCAGCTGAGAATAGAAGAGTGCATCCTTTCAGACACGACTCTCTTTCGCCTCACTGAGAACCTTCGTTTCATCACTTTCCTCCTCCTTGATGAGGACCACATCCCCATCCAACCTCCAACCACTCCCACCCTTCTCTTTCTCTTTCTCCTTTCCTTTCACAGCTCCCCGCTTATCCTCCATGACCCCCACTGCGACCGGTGCAGGTGCCGAACTAGCGAAATACGCCCCCACAGCCCCCAACTGGCCCGGACCCGCCTGCAACCCATGAATAAACTCATTCCTCAAATCCTCATGCTCGTTGAACAACCTATCCCACGCGTCCTTTAGACCCGTCGAGAAATGGCCTTGTCCGTGCGACACAGACAACGAGCGCAAGATGATGGCGTTGGGGTTCTGCTGCGGACCTGGCTGCGACCAGTATGATGTCAGGGTGTGGAGGAGGAGGTTGCGGAGGGGGGACGGTGTTAGGACTGTTGATGTGGGAGATGAGGAGGGTGTGGTCTCCCGCCATACGTGGTCGATGAGCGTGGGTGTGAGGGCGAAGTGACGGCCTATACCGGAGTATATGTGTTGGATGGTGTGGTTCATGAAGGACAAGGTGCCGAGGCGTTGGGCGAGAAGCCAGGCGTGGATTGAGGGGGGGATGGGTTGGGGGGAGGTTATGTTGTGGGGGATGGGAGGGGGTGGCATGGTTGCTCGGGTTGGGGTTTGAGCGGGGGTGAGCGGGTAGTTGGGCTGGAAGCGAGACGGCATCTGAGTGGGTTCTTGCTGAGGTGCTACAGTCGTCGCTGGAACGAGAACTGTCCTGTTTGCGCCGGCTGTCCTCGGGTAAAGATTTGCGTTGTTTGGGAAAGTCCTCGCGTCGACGTTGGATGGGTATGAGTCCTTGTAGATGAATTTGAGGAAGAGTCCGAAGATGGTGGGATCTACATCTGGTAATCTGATCACCTTCTCATCGTTCCTTGTGTTTTCTTTCTCGATTTCTTCCTTGGCGGCATCTCCTTCTTCCTCTTTGATCATCACCACGTCATCGTCAGAAGTGGAGAGTTTGCGCTTTTTGCTAGCTGTATGATACTTCAACACCGTGGCGTTGATACGAGTGATTTGATCGCGGAAATAGATGGAGTGGACGCAGAGTAGAGCGACAGGAAGTGTGTAGCTCCGAGATGCTGGGTGTTGACCGACAATGACTGTGATGGAGCTGCCCTGAATCCTTTTTCGACATTAGAGCGATCGCTTCAAACTGCGACATCACCTGCTTACATATCGAGGAACATGTCGGAGTACGTGGCCTTCTGTGGGGCTGCCATTGATGGAAGTGGCCTAACGTGCGCTGGCTGTAGAGAGGTTGGCTGCTGCACGGTGACGCCCATTTTGGCCTTTCGAGTCGCTAAAATGTGAGTTATGTTTGAAGCGATTGACTTTTGGTGTACAGCAGGTTGATGGAGGATGGAAGAAGCTTCTACCGCGATAGATGATTGATTTACATGATGGGCTTGCAAGAAGCTACCCGATAAGAGTGGCGATAAAACGTGGCTGTGAGGGTGAGAGACGACTTCACCTGGTGTGACGAGAGATAAGCTGGTGAGGCGAGACGGCGGCGTAACCACATAACCTGGATGGTTGACCAACAAGGAGTGCTGCCGTCTTCGGTCCTTAGAGTGCATGGAGATGAATCTCGAGCTTTCTTTCCATATGGTTCCAGCACTAATTTCCGTCAAGATGCACGTTGTAGCCAAAGTCAAGCGCGTGTTAAAAGCACCATGGGGTATATATGTCGTTATTTCATTCGTTATATAGTAAGCGATCCGCCTTTACGGTACACTAACTGGGTATCAACACTGACTGCGACAATCGCCCTGACAGCCCGAGTTATTTCGGCTCTTGCTGCCCTCCGAGTACAACGTAGCATCATCCATGATGTCATCCAACTCCACATCAGCCTTCCCTGTCATGCGGAAGCTGGCCTTGGCCGGGCATGTCACGACCGAAGAGTGTTTGTCGCTGTTCGCAATCGAGCCACTCTCCTCCATCTTTGTGAATCCGCCACGGTTGCTCGAGCTGTACGTCCTCTTGTTGTCCGTCCACCTTTCCACATCATGGCAACGTGTAGCGCCATCGCCGAAGAGGTTCTTGTGTTGTAGAAGATTGACAAGGCGGTTGAGGACAGAGAACTCAATCTTGAGCTTGATGCTGTAAATTGCCGTCTTGTATGTGGTTTGGATTTCGTAGTGGCCGGAGAATTGGACTGCGATCAGCGTGATGTCGAAGGCCAGGACTGCCACATTGACGATGATCAAGTGGATGAAAAGCTTTCGTAGAGATCCACGTCGTCGACCACAATCTCCACGGAGCATCTTTACTGTTCGGAAGATGTAGATAACCGATATGGCCATCTCTACAGGCGTGCAAAGTCAGTGTCTGTCTCACACGCGGCTCAAATGGAAACACTCACCCTGAACTGAAATAGCAACAATCTGGACCTTATCGTAGATCTCGAAGCCCGGAAGAAACTTGAGGGAATCTTTGGAGTTCGCGCCCATGGCGAAGGTGAATAGAGGGACACCGAGAGCGATCGTGGTGAAGATGATCATGTAGAGCACCCATCTGATCTTCCTGGCGTCCGCGACAACAAGATGAAGGCGAGAGTACAGTACAAGAGACTGTCCCGGGCACATGGTGACCCAGCCTACGCCGATGATCGCGCTCGAAAGCAAGTCGAGCTTCGTGACCTGGAAGAACTTGAGGATGAAACCAATGGCGTGAGGGGCGATTCCTCCTGCGGCGATGAGCATACTCCAGAAGTACAACCCGCGGCGTTGTTTGAAGACGGCGAAGATGAGGAAGAGGATCTCAACCATGTTGTACATTCCAATGGCGAGAAATGCAGACATGGTCATAAGGATAGGAATGCTGGCCTGTACGCCGCCAGTGACGCCGGACTCTGAATCTTTGTCCGACATGGTGAAGGTAGTCAGGTGTCTTTCCGTCGACTTCGAAAGTAATGAGATGAATGAGGGTGAGGTAGAGAGCGCATTCGTTGAGATGGCGAACTGAACTGATGAATCCGATATCCACGTGGAATCCTGGGGTATTTCAATCAAAGAGAGTGTTGGTGGCCTTGCTGATCGACGCAGATGCTGCAAGATGCTGATCAGCGAACATGTTGCAACTATAATTCAGTGTGGTTGCAGTGGTGGCAGACGGTTCATCATGAGAGGAACGCAGACAGCAGAAGGCGTTGCGGACACTACCCCAGAGACTGACTCGATGCATGGGTGCCTGACGGGTTCGTGGCGTTTTTGGTACACTTGGCCATGTCATGAACCATACAGCTGAAGACGGGGTCAGAACGGGGGCGCGGATTTGAGAGCCCCAATGCTAGTCCTTGGTGATCGTTGATTGGGCTCGGGCACCTAGTGGCGCATTGCATGATCGTGGATTTCCACAACGGGGCGCGGGTACTGCTTCCCCATCATCGATAACATCGGATCAGCATGTTTAAGCGAAAAAGCAACCAGTCGGAACACACTCCCCTCGTGCGTTTAAACTTACGTTGCTGCCCAGTTGGGTTGCACCTGTACCTGAGTGGTTTCCTCGCTTTCGCGTCAAATCGGCGACTCAGCCGAAGCGAAACTCTGTCGGTCGCCCCCATGATGGAAATAAATCCTGGGTCGATTGTCGCCCATCTCCGTGCCGTTCTGCGGTATTTCCAGAAGGGATCAACAGGTATAAGGCGTCCATGCGAAGAACTTCTGGTTGTTTCTTGCATATGCAACGCATGCGAAGGTTTTCCTACACACTCGTGCGCTGGATAGCGAACCACTCGTTCTCGTTCCTGCGATTACCTTGCCACAGCATTCGTCGAGAGCAGGAGGTCCGTGGACGGCTGAACACGCTGAGTCGGTCCCGTGCGCCTTAATATCGCCAACACCCTTGGCCCTGGTGTTGCGACATCTTGGGCTTGCGCCATCCTATATCCGCAATGGGAATCGCTGATAGCGATGGAATTTGGTTCACACAGCCCCTGCATGGACGCGAAACGCAGTATCGCATCACCAAGACAATGCGGCTCTTCTTCGGCGCTTTTGCCTTCCAAGACGGACTATAATCGCTTCGCCCTTGTAGCCCGAACCTATCACTCGAAGTCAGCTAAGCTACATGTGTAGGCCTTCCGTGATTAGTGATGGCTGTTGACACTCTATACCCGGATAGTAAGGTACGATTGTGGGAATAAGAGATTAGTGAATGGATTCATGGACTATGCTACGTGGCTGTCCGAGTTAAACAACTTGAAGTCGCTCAGGTAGAGTCGTGAACCGCGTCATCGACGATGGTCGTAACTCTATAACCGAATGCAACCCAACAAACCGCTGGAAAGCCTATCTAGTCCCAGTAACCAGGAACCAAAAGTGGCAAAATACAGCACTCGTCATTGTATAGACGATGTCGCTAAAGATGTCCGTTTAGACCTTGGGCTCAGCGTGGACATTCTCGACATGACCGTGGTCGTGGCCGTGACGTCCGACCTTGAGGTTACCGGCCTCAATGTCGCGGGTGACACGGTCGAGACGCGACTCAACCTTGCCAGCCTTCCAGGCAGGAAGACCAGAGTCGAAAACGTCGTCCATCTCTTCAAGGGTCTTGCCCTTGGTTTCCGGGGCAGTCAGAAACATGTGGATGAAGGCAACGGCGTTGAATGTTCCGAAGATCATGTACATCTTCCAGTTGATGGACCACAGAAGAGGGGGGACGGCAAAAGCAAGAATGCAGTTCCAGCTCCAATTGGCAGCGGTAGCGAGCGACACGGCCTTCGCGCGAACCTTGGCGGGGAAGATCTACAGAGGTAGAACAAGTCAGTGTACGTTTCATATGCATCCCTTACAGTGAGAACTTACCTCGGAGGGATATGTCCATGACGTCGGGCCCCATGTGGTTGCGAACGTGGCTACGAAGAGGTATGAGCAAGCGACAATGCCCTTGGAAACGGCGCTGTGCTCGCGAGGTACCACCCAAGAGATATCTTTGTCGGTAGTGTCTGGGTTAGGAATACCGTAGGAAGCCTGCAGAGCACCTGTAGTATATAGCCAGACAGCCATCATGAAAGATCCGCAGAGGAGAGCAGGACGACGACCGAACTTGTCGAGGTAAAGGATAGCTGGTAGGGTCATGGCGACGTTGATGATGTACTGAATTGACGCAGTAAGGAGCTCGTCGGCAATACCCGCTCCACGCATGATGAAGACGATGTAGTACATCATGATGTTCATACCACAAAGTTGCGACCACATCTGGATGGACATACCAAGGATGACACGCTTGACAATGCGAGGCTTGGCCAGGGCGGCGAAGCTAGTCTCAGCAATTTCACGCTCGAACGCAAGCGCCTCTTCGATCTCCTTGTATTCGGCAAGAACCTTGGGGTGGTTGACGTTGCCGCCGCCGTGGAGGTTGGCAAGAACCTGTAGGGCCTCCTCCCAGCGGTCCTTGGAAGCCAGCCATCGAGGGGAGCGAGGGAAGAAGAAAAATCCGATGAAGAGGATTGCGCCAGGGACAGCTTGGACACCCCATGGGATTCTAAAGGCCGCAGTGCTCTGGTTCGGGTTGTTGACACCTCCATCGACGAAGGAACAGCCGTATTGGATGAAGTATTGAATCAAAATACCCCAGGTAATGGCCTGCCGGAATCAGTTTGAATTACATACACGTATCAAAGAGTGACATACCCATTGTTGCAAAGACACCACTCTACCTCGGATTTCTTTGGGCGCAATCTCGGCTTGGTACACTGGAACGATGGCGGAACAGATACCGATGGCGTACCCACCGATAAGACGACCAACACAAAGGAGAGCAACGCCGTTGGACGCGGCCTGCAGAATAGCGCCAACAATCCAGATGAGGGCGGCGATTTGCACAGCGTTTCTACGTGAAAGTCGATCGGCGAGGAAGGAGGAAGACAGAGCACCAACGAGTGAACCTGCAGGCATCGACGCAGTGATACCGCCTTGGCGAGTACCGCTTGGGTTGCCGAAGTAGTTCTTGTAGGCGGGAGTGCCCAGCGCACCCGACATCGACGAGATGTCGAAACCGAAGAGGATGCCACCAAGCGCGGCGAAGCCGCAAATGGCGTAGACATTGTAGATTTGTGGGAACTGTAGCGCCATTGTCAGCGGGTGCACTCAGGAGCAATTGGGAGAACAAGGACCTACCTTCATCTTGCCAAGTCGCTGTGACCAGTATCGGTTGATAGAGTTATGGGGCGATGTGAGAGAGAGGACAGTCAAGAGCTGGGAGGCTGCAGATTTATGGTCCCAAGAGCGCGGAGAGAGCGCGTGATCCTAATGGATGTAGTCTGTGCGGAAAGTCTTGGGTTTACTATTCACTACAGCACTCTTTACCGCCCGATTGTAGCCTTGCTGACGGGAGATGTGGTTGGTTACTTGTGAGAGCGTTGTGACCCCGCAAACGGGTGTTGAACCAGGGCTTACGCAGATCCTACAGAAACCGGCAACATGTCCTGGGGTAGTGCATGGCTGGGTGGCCCCCATAGTGGTTGTGCATAACGGCATCCAATAGGAGCAAATTCGACGCCGTGTTGGTTTCCAGTGCAATGGCACCTGCCAATACTACTCCGGCCCCGTGCTGTCGCACTGGCAAGGCGTCCAAGTAGTAAAGGCCAGTAATGTTGTGGCATGGAAACCGCCCTGATGTGCGTGGCAATGCGCAGGTGTAGAAACATGGACAGGAGATACAGCAGATACTGGCTTGTTGTCTCGGACCATAATTCAATATGGAAAATCATCCGCGGATCATAAGCTTCGTGTTCCAACCACACTCAAGGATCAGGTACTCGGTTCCGCTGCGTTCAAACACTCGACTTCTGACATGTTGCAGGTGGTTTCCTGCGTTTGCCGTGGCCATCAACTGTAAAGATAGACCGAGGCGTGAATCCTGCGCTGGCCACAAGTCTGGGCAGAGGCGCGGCAATCGCACGATCATCTCGCGACCACGGTGAAGGTGGAATCCTAGGAACATACTAATCAGGTCATTTTTTGACATTGGCAACACGTAGAAGCAATGCGATAATGATTTTCAACCCCTCAGACATAGGATGCTGTCTAAAATGCGCGCAAAGTGCTGTGGTTTTCGAGATGAGATGGCAAGAGAGGCCAGGAGATCGCGCTCGCGACGTAAGAGGCGGGAGGCGCCAAGCATGCAGCGGCGCCGCCAACCGTCGACCCCAGTTCTCGGCTGGCTTTACTCCGCCCTGGAAAATCCAACACCAGCCAACAGTTCGATCAAAACAACATTGTGGCGTTTCTCTGTAGCGACTGCCTATACGGACGATCGCATCGAATGCTGTTTCGAGCAACACAGCCGGCGATGCCATTCGCACCCAGTTTCAGGGCCTCTTTGCTGAGAGGCGTGCGCAGCATTGTGGCTTGGTTTTGAAATCTGGCGAAGCCAAGATGAGATCCAAGGAGAGCAATTTCATCAAGATGCGGGGCTCGGTAAGGACTACTGCATCTTCAAGGTGCCTTAGGTACACCCATGGCCGCCGCTCGGATGACCCTGAGCACAACCAGCAATTCGTCCATACAAAGTGGTAAGAAGCGGCCACTACCTTCTCATTTCTTCTACGGCTTCCGCTCTTGCAAGACGTAAGACGCGCCATTGCAGCACAAGCGTTCTGCTTCTGGCGGCAATCCGCGTCGATGAGATCTTAGCAGCTCCTGTGTAATTGGGGGCGTTCTCCAGATGATACCAATTCCCAATTAACGCCGGGTCGTGTATCTTCGCATTCCGGTATGGCATCCACTGCCGAGCCCACGCCATAAGGATGTACAAGGGGAGTAAGAAATGGGAACAAAACGCGACTACTGACCCAGTATACCGAGCATAGCGACGGACGCATGCGAATGTTGTCTTGACAGCCTGACGTGATCTAAGGTAGGTCTTGGAGCCTAGCTATTGACCGTCTAGCCTGTACTACATTCCAATACGTTGATGTGGTGTGATAATAAGCTCACCTCCATCAGCCATCCTCTGTGGGTCCTAGACATTGTTACAATGGTTCCACGATCCCGAGCTTAGTTTAACCCTTGGGGAAGAGGGCTTGTCCGACATGGATGGTCTTTCTCGAAGATTCCTAGATGGGTTTGTGACCAAACAGATGACATCCGTCGAGCCGATACCCTTCGGTAATCTGAGGGCTGTGCTGCAGGTACCTTATAGCTAAGTCATACCATGTCGCTGAACACACGAGTGGGGATTCTCGCCACACAATGAAGTCGAACGTCTCGCAATAGCCAGTCCAATTCGGCTTGAGCCTAGACCATCAGGCTGAAGGTACCCTTGGATTGTAAGCAAGTGGACTCATCCATCACCGTGCAGCAGAAAATGTCGGCATCACTTTCGAAAAGAACAACAGAGACATTGGCTACATAATACGGCCTATCTAGTTGGGTTCAGGCTCCGCCATGAAAACCTTCTGTTATCGCATTACCTCCTTAACTGACTCTGAGGAGTCTAGAACGCTTGTCAGCACTCTTGAGCAGAACCCCGGCTTCCTGATCGAACCTGCCAACTTCCGCCATCTTCGGCGATACCCGTATCCGCTTCGCTTCGCTGCGAAACTTGGACCTCAATATTCAAACATCCCTTAAGTTTGCATATGCACCCATGGTCGTCTCCACGCTCATCTCTCGAAAAAGCAACTTGAGTACCTCTCAGGTCTCCAAGTCGAAGCTTCCGCCTTCTATTCGCTGCTCACCGCGAGTAAGCGAACCAGTAGCACGACGCGACACCACACCACCTCCCAATCGCAACACGCATCACAGTATCGCACACTTATAGCCTCATCACAGACCAACGTCATCTTGGAAAACGATGTTTTCGAGTCGTACCGCACCCAGACTTTATCGCTGCTTTCCTAGTTGGGCCTTGACTATTGGGCTGGCGGAGATGGAAGAGTGATAGTCCTGCATCAGATCGCGTGGGTGGACCTGCTGACGCGGGCAGCTGCCCTTGCTATAAACATGACAAGATGTCATATGCCTACATGTACTTGCTAGTACGTACTGCGCATCAACACCTCGACTCCGATATTCTCGCTATCAGCTTTCTCCACGTCGAACCGCCATCAAACCAGCAAAGCGACAAAACCAACGCCAGCCTTTCATCGACTTGTTGAGGCTTACCGTGGCGAACCGCACAGGACCGTCAGCACGCGTGCAACGGGCCGCAGCTTGTGCTAGTCCCACCAATTATCACGACGTCGGTATCACTGGCCATTCGCATCGGAAAGCAGCATATATCTCGCTCCCAGGCTTGCAGCCTGTTGGTGGAGATCGGAAGAGGCAAACAACGAGTACGCATCGCGCACTGCCTCATCGGGAAGTAAGCGTGGGTTTTCCAGCTGGTATCGCCATCGCCGAGATTCGTCGACAGACTCGGGGACTGGCGGTGAAGTACACCGTGCTCTCACCTGTGAGAATCAGGTAGAAAGCGCGAACGGCTGACCCCTAGAACACACACGATATATTACCCATGCAACGGCCGATGATAGATATATTATCCAGTACACTGCGAGACTTTTCATACTCGAATATCCTGGTATCTTGACAACTACCATCGCCTTCTTCATTCTGCCGTCGGGTCTCCATCGCCGTCTAGCCGATAAGATTTCGCTCAGACATATACTATTCCGATACAATATCACCATCAGGAACGTCAGAGCTACCATGCCACATCACATCACCAACAGCGTCTTTGCACGCACAAGCCTAACAACCTGCGACGTCTTCATCATGGCTCTCGCACACTTGGGTCCAGGAACAGCGCCATCACCAGAAGAACTAATCGCAGCAGCGAGTCCGTGGTTTCTGGACGCGGAAACAGTCTGGTGGCGCAAGTTCCTCAACGGTACAGGATGAAAGTCAAGTTTATTGAGGCTATGTCATCAGGCATCATTCTTACTTTACGGGAATTGGCCAAGGTATCCACGCTCCCAAAATATATTTGAGTCTAGTATGGCGCCTTCAACACAGCATGCACATACGTCTTCGTGCAATCACTCGCATTGCCCCTCCAGCTCAATACCTCGTTACTCAGCGCACCCTCGCATATCGTCCAGCCTTCTCGCTCGCCATCCACAGTCAAAAGATATCCCTCGTCCAACGCGATATTGCCCGCTGGCTGTACCGAAGCGAGGAACTGCAACTCCGACCCCGTTGTCACCACCGTACTGTTGAAACGACTGTATGTATTACCGAAGGGCGCTAAGGCGATGGTGGAAAGTGTGCCGTCTGCCAGGGTGAAGTTGGGGAGGGAGCCGTAACCGGGGCCTGTGAGGCGGAGGAGAAGAGCGGGTTGGTGGAACGGGTCCTATGCGATGTTAGATATTGCGATGGGTTATTTCGGACGGTTGCTGTAAAGACTTACGAATAACGAGGTGGCGGACACGGCTTTGAGTTCGGAGGTATTCGCACTAGCATCTATTTGCGAGGTGGTGACGAGGAGGAAGTTGGTCAAATCTGTCGGCAGCGCAGCGCAGGTGGATGCGCTCGCAATGGCGAAGGAGAGAAGAGATGAGAAGCGCATGGTTAATTGTAATAGCAGCAATGACAGATCAGAAAGACACAAAAATGACTTGAAAACAGCGGAAATGTCAACGAAAATGTTTCGAAACAAACCCAACAGCGTCCCACCCCTCCAACCTATATACCTCCAACCTCCCACCCGCGACACCGGGACCGAAACCCTGCACGAAGTAAAAAACGACGATCCCACGTCCCACAAAGTCCGCATGCACACATACCATCATAGGCCGCCGCGCGATCTATCAAGCACGTTTACGCGTGAAAGGGTAACCTACCTGAAGCTTTTCAGCCACCCAATCGCCCGCCGTAGCTCGCCTCGACCCTGCCGATCAGCCTATGCGCATCCCTGCATGTACAGCTGGGAAATGCGTTTGTTAAGCTTGAGCTTGAGCTTTCGACGTCAGGGACCAACCAACGGGACGGGGATGGGTGGGGGATGCGAAACACAGGGCTAGCTGGGACTTTGCAAGTCGGCTGGTTTGCTGACGTGTGAAGGAGGGTTATTCGAACCACGAGTGCGAGATTCGATACTGGGCTGAGCAAACAATATTGCAATGTCAGACTTGGAATGGAATGGGGAGGTTGCCTGAGAATGAGGCATGGAAATGCTGTGGCTGGTGGGGGATCTCCACTGCGTCATCGCATTGTCGCGTGACTAGTGTGGCCGTAAGAAGCCTAGTTTTGCCGGTTGGGTCCACCCAGCACTTGTGGCGACGCGACGAGGCTGTCACTGACGGTCGGGTTGTCAGGTCCCCTTGAGTGGATGGGGGAGTAAGGTAGGTACGGAGTACCGTGTGCCAACACTATTATGAAAGTCTCAAGATAATACAGGGGCATGGCGGTGATGGTCGGTGGCGAGTAACGCAAGACCAGAGTCAAACATTACCGACCAGAAGACATCTGGAGAGCGGATTGGAGAAAGAACATTAGCATGTTTTTGTCCTTGTTTGCTACTATCAAAGGTATCATACAGAGTGCTCGACTCAAACTTGGGTATGCCGAGCGCCCGCCAACGCCAAAGTAAATGCCGATTTGAACGAATCGTGACCTGTGTCTTCCGCTGATGCACATTACCCTACTATCCTTATATTATGCCCTATCCTGTGATGACCAGTCCGTCTAAGCAGGAGTTGCGATTGCACCGTCGCCTAGTACCCTCGCGACTAGGATGTATAGCATCATCGCTCCGAGTACGATCCTCCACTTGTTGCGGCTCAGCCAGCCTTGACCTGCATCTCGCGCTATTTGCGCTGCATCTTGAACGACCGTTGCGCTTGTGCCGGGGCGTCGTCGCAGACCCGAGACGTCGGGCGAGCAGGCTGGCTGCTGCGAGGGGGTTGGTGCTGCCGGCCGTGGTAGGCCCGTGAGGGGGTCGATGCGGTTCTCCTTCATCCACTTGAGATTCTCCTCGTCGACATCCGGCCACTCGTGTCTGAACTTTGCGCCGCCATCTCCAGCCCGGATGTTGCCGTTCTGGCGACCACCGGCGTTGTCTGACCCAGATGCTTTGCTGCCGCCGCCTGTGCTGTTCCACCACCGTGTGCGCTTGGCGAAGAGTTTCCGCTCTGCTTCTGATGCCCGGACGCTACCCGTAGTAATCTCGTCGCTGGTCATGAAACTCAGCAGGCCTGTCAGAATCGTGCTGACCTCCCATGCGGGGTTGAAGCTCTTAGGGTGGAAGTCGGAGATGCTGAGGCACAGCCGGCTGCTGGGCTGGAATCGACCGGATGGTGTGTGCATGCGGATTGCGGGCGGCGCAAAGGGGTAGTCGGGCGGGAAGTTCAGCGTGCCCCAGTACTGACCGCCATGGTAGGGTGTGTCTGGTGGGCCGGTGATGATGTAGTGCCATTCTAGGATGTTCCTATCCGAGGGGTGTGCAGTAATGAATGGCGGTGGTGATTTGGAGATGGAAGCGTATTCTCTTGTGAGGCGCTTGGTGGCTGCTGGCGTCGCCATGGTGTGTGAATGTGGGGGAAGAGAGAGTGAGTGGGTGGTTGGGGTAGTCGACGTGTTCCTGGGCGGAGATAGTTGACGTCGACAATCGGATGCGCTGTATAGGTGGCCACCAGATAACAGTGCAGAAGGCGTGGCACGTTTTTCAATGATTACCCCGCGATAGACAAAGGATAAGAATCACAAAGGCAGGCGCGATAGGTGAATTAGGTCGTTGGTGAAAGAGTTCGGGTCGCACGTCCAGACGACCTTGGAACAGTTGGAGAGTAAGCGCACGTGCATCCGCCGCCCGCGGCGATCCAAAGTTCAAGGTTTCTGAACAACGCCAAGCATCACGCACGCAGACACAGACAGCCAAATGGCTTCGCCGCATGAAGACGATGTGAGTAGGCGTGCATCATGTCAGTAACGGCACATCGCTAATTGGGCCCAAGGTCTTCGAAAGGCTCAAGAACAAGACGGACCTGAACGAGCAGAAGCGCCAGCAGGATGAGCTCAACGCGCGGCTCTACGCCCAGCAGCAGAGGTCGAGGGAGAGGCTGGGAGAGCTGGTATGCATCCTGGACATTCAATTGGGGCTGTTGCTGAGGCTGTGCTAGATTGAAGACAACTCGTCGCTACCCGTGACGATATCGTCGGTCCGCATCCTCCACGCCAACCGCACACGAAGAAGCTTCCTCGAGCGAGTAGTCGACCCCCTGCTGAGCGCAAACCGGGACCAGCCATACACTCTCGAAGATGCGATAAAGGAAGTCGGCGTAGCTACCGATAAGCTCAATCGCTTTGGTACGTCAGCACGCGACGGAGGGGCTCGCATTTGTCTAACATTGGCTAGGTATCTTCAAGTCGCCAATATCAGTCTACCTCGACCGTCCGAACCAGACCGTTGCCTCCTCCTCCCCCACTGATGTCGACGTGTACATCTCGGCCCAGGAGCGCGGCAACTACACCATCAAGACCGGAACTGAGGCTGGAGCCTCTGAAGCCGATGCCTACGTCCACGCCGAACTTCGGAATCTGCTTGGTGGAGCCGAGACACTGAACGCACACGGATCGCTGGGCACGCGAACACGGTCGGCCTACTCCCTTGCCTTCGACAGTCCCATCCTCAGCAACCCCGACCTTAAGTTCCAGGTCAACGGATTCGCGAGTTCGACACTGAAGAGCTGGGCAAGCCATGAGGAAGTCCTCAAGGGCGGAAACTCAAAGCTGCTATGGAGGATGAAGAACGGCGCGACACACGAGTTTGGGTACTCCGGCATCTGGCGACAGGTGACTAGCTTGGCTGAGAACGCATCACCCTCGGTCCGCGCAGACGCTGGTGACTCATTCAAGTCGAGCATCTCGCATACCTGGGTCAACGACAAGCGCGACTACCCTCTCCTGCCTAGCAGCGGCTACTTCTTGAAGACCGTATCCGAACTCGCAGGTTGGGGACCGCTGAAGGGCGACACCGCATATTGGAAGTCAGAGGCAGAGTCGCAAGTCGCTCTCCCCTTCGGCAACACAGGCATCACGCTTACTGCTGGTCTACGTGGTGGACTTCTCTACCCTATGGCTCTGGGCGGAGAGAGTCAACCCCAGGCCTCGCGCATCAACGACCGCTTCCAGCTCGGCGGCCCCAACAACGTTCGTGGCTTCCGCATCGCTGGTCTTGGCCCGCGTGACGGCGCCGATGCACTAGGTGGTGACATCTACGCTGCTGGTGGCGCATCGCTCCTCCTCCCCATCCCGCGAGTCGGCAAGGAAACTCCTCTCCGTCTCCAAGCCTTCATCAACGGTGGCCGTCTCCTCGCACTCAAGAACCCCAACTCCAAGAAAGAAGACGGGTCATTCGGCAGCTCAAGCGACGTAACCGGCGCGATTCAAAAGTCTTTCTCCAGTCTCACTGCTGAACTTCCCAGTTGCGCAGCTGGTCTGGGCCTCGTATACGCACATCCTGTCGCGAGGTTCGAGATCAACTTCTCTCTTCCACTCGTTATGAGGGCCAAGGAGGAAGGCAGGAAAGGACTGAGCTTCGGTGTCGGCATCGAGTTCTTGTAGACACAGATCCAAGTGTGTAAATGTGTATTTGTAGGCCGTATAGACTTTCTTCTCGAGCAAGCAGATCACTTCTTTCTCAATCATTCTCATGTTCATATGTCTCTCGCATTCAGTTCAAAAGTCTACCTCCTACAACTAAAAGATCTAGCTACCCACCAACTGCGGCCCCTCGAACACCTTCTGTGGATCATACACCCCCTTAATCCCCACCAACCTCTCATAATGCTCTCCCCAATACCTCGAATGCGCATCCGCCTTGGTAAGGTTCGTATCCGCATAATTGATATACATGCCAAACTGCTCGCCCTCGCTCGCCTTCTCAATCGCATCGACCCAGCCATTCAGAAACTCCATCATCTTGGGCGTGTACGTCGCGCTGTCGGGGAAAATGCGGTCGTTGAACTGCATCTTGAAGACGGCGTTGCGGTGCGAGTACGACGTCTCGTCCGCGGGTACTTTGGAGATGGCGGAGCCGGAGCCGCCGTGCATGTCGATGAGGAGGTACCAGGATCGGCCACGGATGTTGCGCGCGGTGGTGAAGTAGTAGTCTGCGAGGGCGGTCATGGCAGCGGGGGATAGGTACTCTGGCATGAGGGACTTGGCGTAAAAGTTCTCATGGTAGTCGTATATCTCGGGTTGAGGCAACGGGCCATTGGAAAAGGATGTCAAAGTGTCGATCCATTTCTTCGTTGAAACAGTACCTGCGCCGCGTCCCTCAAGAGGGATGTTTAGTTTGGTAAGCAGTGGGTTCATGATGGTGTCGAAGGCGCTGCGGTTGCCGTAGTATACGCCAGTCAGTTGGTTGGGGAGGAACATGCGCATGTTTAACTCTGGGGGTTGGTCGTGGATGGTGAAGTTTTGGAGGACGGTCAGGATGTTGGCGAGTTGCGATGTGTTGGATGGGGAGAGGTTGTAGGAGAACACGAGGTTGCTTTCGGGGGCGTCAAACGTTTTGAACTTGAAGTCGGTGACGATGCCGAAGGCGGCGCCGGCGCCTCGTAGAGCCCAGAAGAGATCGGGGTTGGAGGTTGGCGACGCGGTTACTACGCTGCTGTTGTGGAGGACGACAGTTACAGAGACAAGTTGGTCGAGTGTAAGGCCGTGCAGGCGAGATGACATGCCATAGCCTCCATGAAGAGTGAGACCGCTTACACCAACACTGGAAAGTGTTAGTACATACATCGTGTTGATGATGAGGATGAGGACCTACCCAGGACATGTTCCGTGACTGATGGCTTGCTTGCCTTGGTCGTAAAGAGCCAGAGCGATGTTGCCCAGTCTACCACCAGCTCCTATAACAGCTGTGTGTGCTTCTTGGTCAACAGTTACACTGTTGAAGCGGCGCATGTCGACAATCAGATGTCCATCTTCGCCTCCAAGACCATGTGATCCATAGCTGTGGCCTCCGCACTTCGGAGTGACTTGGACACCACTCTCAACTCCGCAGGATACAGCATCTTGGACTTGTTTGACTGTTTGTGGTACAACGTAGGAAGCCGGCTTGAATGGTAAACGAAGATTGAAGGGCTTGACTGCCTGAGTATAGTTTTTGGTGCCTGCAGCATATACAGGAACCTGGCGAGACTCAAGGCATTCGCTCAATGTGGAATTCGCAGCGGTAGTGCAAGAAAAGAGAGCGCAGGCTGCAAACAGCCATGTGTAGTATTCTTTCATCATTCTGGAAGTCGGAAAGTGGCTTGGCTGCCCAGGAAAAATTCATCCGCAAACGTCCTCGCGATACTTATGGATTGCTTGAATCCTAGAGGTGGATTCTGATGATGAGATACATATTGACCCAATACACTACGGCTGAAGACCCAGAAAACATGTCTGACCAGGAGACATGACTGCGATGAAGGGATGAGAATGCCCAGAGTGGAAACCTTGCTCTTTCCTTGGATCCTTCGTCGGAATCGTGGGGATTCCAAGAGGATTTGGTACTGGTAATAACAGATCTTGCCTCCATCGCACGACAACTTCCAAGCTACGGCTATACCAAGAAGCGGTGGCTTCAGCTTGATTTACCTCTTGGCAAAGATTGATCGCAGAAAGATTAAGAGATGCCACCTCGTCTATACCCACACACGTGTCCAGGTGCGCTGCAGCCGCATCCACGTACCGACATAGGGCAGCGGCGTGGCGGCTGCATTCCCGGTATAAGGCCTGGCCAAGAGATCTTAACATGCGCGTGCCCGAGATGAAAGACCGAAAAGCAAGGCTACTGCAATTTCGCCATGTTGATCAACCTGGGGTCGGCAACCGGCTGAAACGTTGTACCCCTGCTCGAAACATGGCTGTAGATTACTATATATTGTCCGACGTGCGGCCTTTAACCGGCTTGGACAATCGCATACTCACCGAGGCTGAAGTGGCACCCTCGCTTTCAGCAAAACGCATGATGGAGTCGGTTGTTTAGTCCAAGAGGGTGTAGTCAGGTGTTTCATCGGCGTAGCTCCGAAATGTCGAGTGCGGGCGCGTGACGCAAGGCGGTCTGGTGGAAATGTCAAAGAACACACGTCGAACATACAAAACGATGCTACTTCCCTGTGCTTCAAAGTCAGTAACAGATACATCCTGACTCGCAAACCATCATCATCATGGTCCATTCGCATCCACTCCTTCTACCGCTGTTCGGCACGGCCGCAAGTGCGGCAAACTTGTGGGCGACGCACTACTCCGGCACCATCAACTACCTGTCGTTCAACAGCAATGCCTTGACCCTCAGTAGTTCAGCCTCTACTGGCAACAAGCTGCCTAGTTGGATTACGTATGACAGTGCTGGAAAGGCGCTCTATATTCCAGATGAGGTCTTCCAGGGCCAAGGAGGCGGAAACTTGGTATCCTTCTCCACGGGTGCGAACGGCAACGTCACATCCATCGGAAAGGGCTCTACACCTCAGGGTGTGGTTGCGACAACGCTCTATGGTGGTCCGGATGGGAAAAGCTTCATCGCCAATGCCCACTAGTAAGTCAGCAGCCCTGAGAAAACACGAATGTTGCTAATCGACCGAAAGCCAAACTTCGCAGTTGACAACCTTCAAGCTGCCATTGAATGGCGGACAGCCGCTTCAGACAATCAAGTACACTGGTAAAAGCGTCAACCCTTACCGACAAGAAGCACCCCACCCGCATCATGCTTTCGTGGACCCGTCTGGCGACTTCTTGATCGTACCTGATCTCGGAACCGATAAGATCAGGATCAACAAGATCGACCAGACAACTGGCAATCTTACAGAGTGCGGTGCTGCTTTGCCGCCACCTGGAACAGGACCAAGACACGGCGCCTTCTGGGCACCGGCAGGAGCGAACTCGCGCGTTCGCCGGGCTGCAGACGGCACAGTCCTCTTCATCGCCAACGAGCTCTCCAACAGCGTATCGGCATGGGCGGTGTCATACCCCGCATCGGGAGGCTGCATGTCTCTGACCCTGAAGCAGACGCTCACACCTTACCAAGGCAACGCCACCGCCGTTTCCGGTACCAAAGTTGGCGAGATCAAGGTTAAGGGAAACTTCGTTTACACCAGCAACCGGAACGACAAGAAGTTCAAGCCCAACGACTCAATCACCCAATTCAGCATCTCTCCTAACGGAAGCCTGACATGGACTGCCCTCACATCGTCCTACGGCACATACCCGCGTACTTTCGATATCAACAAGGCCGGTGACTTCGTCGCTATTGGCGATCAGACCACTTCGAACGTGGCTATCGTACCAAGAGATCCGGCGACTGGCAAGTTGGGAGAGCGCGTTGCGGACCTTAGGATCGGGGCTGCCGGCATTCCGGAGAACGAGGACGGTCTCAGCGCGGTTGTCTGGGCCGAGTAGGCGTCCGCTTGTTGATCATTGGTACTTCTTGTATATACAATAACTTTCGTATAAATCATAGGGTTGCGCAGGCTAATTGCGTTTTCATGATGACGCGTTCGTCTGCGATGGAGGTGTGAAGAAGGAAGAGCGCGTGAAGCTTGAGTGTTGCCAAGACGCTAACCCGGTTGCCATTTCCTTGCGCGTCAAGACTCATACCCACGCTTCCTTGTGCATCCAGAACACGTCTCACTAGCTGCCAAAACGACTCTATCATCAAATCAATCACGAAAATCAAACATCCGCATTACTCACTCGCAATACCAGCCTTTAACCACGTCTCATCCAAAGTCCAGTCACACCTGCTGTCCAATAACATGAAGACTGACAATTACCTTAACCTCTGCCTCGAGCAGGCCGCTAAGTCGCCTTTGCGCTATCGTCATGGAGCTATCATTGTTCGTGGTGGTAAAGTCATTGGCCAGGGCTACAATGATCATCGCTCTGGCTTTGACGGTGGTGCCCTGAAGACCGGGCGCCTTCCACTGCGCGCGACCAAGCGAGAGATAAGTGAGCCGAAAGGTCATGTGAATCCGACGTTCACGCCGTTTGAAAGCATGGGTGGTGGAGGAAAGCTCGCCAACACTCCGTTATCCATGCATAGCGAGATGATGGCGATTCACTCTGCTCTCTCGGCTTCTAGCACGCTGGCTTCTAGCGCGGTGTCCTCCGAAAAACCGTGCTTTAAACTATCGGGTGATTCTAAACGGAAATCTCGACTACGAAGGGAAGCAATCAACTCGTACGTCAAAGCCATCTGTGAAGCCGCACTGGCCCAGTCCACCGCCGCCTCTGGCAGTGCCAAATCTGGTGTTCAAGAGTGGCGATTTGAATCCTCTGCATCTGGATCGCGCGAGACTGAATCTTGTGTTTCACGACCAGGAGAAGAACGAGAACGTGGCCTTATCGGAGGCGAACAGTACGGAGAAACACCGCCTGAAGAACGGGAAGAATCATCATCATCATCACAAGCTTGGCAACAAGTCCAACAATGGACAACACAAACACAGTGGTCGACAACATGTTCGTAAGCAGACCATCGTAGCTCCGTGCTACAATCAGTCTCCAACGTCGAGCGCTTCTGAATCGTCTTCGTCGCCGGAAGTGTCATCCAATAAGCGTGATAAAGCAGGAAAGGTGCGTCGTCCAAGCTCTGTTATCACACATGCTGAAGATTATAGAATGAAAGACAAAATCCCCCGGCCGCCAGGAGTCAGCCAATGCTCATGCCGAAGGGACAGACTGGACAGAGTTCTCGCAGTATCAAAGACAGGACCAAGAGCCCACGTTTGAATGGAGCCGATCTGTACGTCGTAAGACTGGGGTGGCAATGTGCGCCGAAGGTGTGCTGCGAAGAGCCAGACGAAGACGCCGCGAAGCTACCTCCATCACGCCCTGCCACAGGTTCATTGCACGACGAGCTCACCAGTCCAGAGCCGGAGATGCCATCACGTACCAAGCACCCGCCGCCACCAACAAAAGACGAGAAGCGACCGACCGTCCTGGCTTCCCGACCCTGCTACCGATGCATATCCTATATGGCGTCTGTGGGCATCAAACGCGTTTTCTGGACCGATGACAAGGGAGGATGGGAGGGCGCAAAGGTGCGTGATCTGGTCGATGCGCTTGACAACATGGGGTCTCAGTCGCCTACTGGTGCTTCGGCGGCACTCAACAGCGTCTTCGTTACAAAGCACGAGGTGCTGATGCTGCGCAGGATAATGGGAGACAGCTAGATTCGGATGCATCTTATACTATGATGACAACATACAGCTTCCGACAGCCTTTTGTGTATCTTAATCGCGTTTGTGCTCCAAGCAAGCGGCATCTAGGATCACGCACTCTATAGCAAGCAGATGAAGTTTCTCTATATACAAGTATCTACCTGTCTATCAGTAGAACTGTCATAGTCAATCCAAGCACGATGAATCCAATCCACAGTAACCGGTTTAGTAATACTTTCCCTGGGCTCCCCGCTGCTGCTCCATCCGATCACGCCCACATCATCAGCCGAGGCTCTTACAACTTCAACGGTGACTCAGTTAACACAGACATCCAAATACAAGACGCGATCGCCACGACTCTCCACTCAATCTCCGCCAGTGTCCTTGAAGAATTTCTCGGATCTGCGGAAACAGTCCGAATCAAGTTTGAATCCAAGTCTCCGCCTGGTAACCGTATTGTGGTGATGAGGAAAGGAAGCGAAGTTGTAGTAAGACACCGACCGAAGAGTGTAATGGTTCATCTCGCTAATGTGTCTTTCTACAGGTTGGCCAGTACACCGTTTCCGAATCACCACCTGCACCGCCCGAGATCTGGTTCATGAAGATCGTACGTTTGTCCATCGACTCGAACTTAGGCTGGAAGATTACATATGCAGCTAATCGAGACACTTATCTTAAGGACTGGGATGATGTCTGGGCGGGAAGGACGATTGATTCTGACTCCTCGATCATCCCTCACAGGGCTACTACGAGCGAAGACCCAACGATGACAATGATAGCCAGAAGCTTCGCTGACTACTTGATACTGGGCAGGCTCTGGGTCACCTCTGAATGGCGCCGGACAATCACTGTTGGCTAGGATATTGTTGTTACCACTCGATCAAGCATGTGAAAGAGATACTAGTGTTGTCATTAGATGCTGTGAGCTTCACTGAGATCGCACATATTAACAGTTTCGCCGATCACTCACAGGACAACTTTAGTCTCTATTCTTGTCGTATATCCATACTCGACCGTCTTCAGCTACTCCAGAGGAAGCTATCATAGATTAGACTGACGCATAAATGTAGATCCCGCAACTAGCCATACGAATGTGCCTGCCTAATCGGGTCGCCGAGACATTTTCAGTTTGGGTGACAGAAACCTGGCGTCTCTCGATGATTGGCCAAAAGTAGAGTATTCTCGCTCACCTTGACTTGCGCGTACTGTCACCGCCGTTTGTCTCTCCCTTTTGTGGTCCAAGCTTTTGGTACGATATCAAAACAATCTCGGTCCAAGATTCGCTCCCCCAACTACACACACCCACGTCACAAACCAAACGCAATGGGACCTGGTACCAATTCTGTTGATGCTTTTATCGGACGCTTGGTTCCTACCGCACTGTTTCTGGACACCTACAAGCACCTGCCTGCCAGTGCATCGGTATATCACCCGCATGTTATCGATACAGATCTGTACAACGAGGAGTTGCTCAAAGACGAGGAAGTTTTCGATGTCAAAATCCAAGACGCAGTCGCCACCGTGCTTTACAAGATCTCCAAGAACATCCTGGGTCAGTTCCTTGACGACCGCACTACTTCCTTCAAGTTCGTCCAGTGGACCGAAGTTGGCGGCGTACAGGGATCCAAGCTCATCATCTGGAAGAAGGAATCTCGAGTTCTTGTAAGTGGTCGTGCCAGAAACTCATGACGTCTCGTCGGTATGCTAATATCATTTCTCTGATGTAGGTAGGCTCATACCTCGAGCGCGGTGACACAGACCTTCTGAATTGGGATAGCATCGTTCGCTGCGTTATCGATTCCGATGGTTCTTGGGATCTCACTTCCGCCACCTCTGGTGGATCTACTAGACGAGAACTTCACGACGTATGGTTCGAGAAATTCCTTCGGACCCGCTGGGGCAATGACGACACAACTGCTCTCAGGAGGGAAGACATCGCACGGGATTTCAGTGAGCACATGATCAACTTTCGGTGCTACGATCAGAGCTGGGACGGCGAGGCAGACACGAAGTGGGAGATCACTACCACCATGACTGCTTCATAGATCTTCATCTTCACGGAGGCTGCACTGGCGACACTCCTACATTGACTATTGAGATACACCCATCCACACGCCTGAAAGAGGAGAAAATCGTGAGCGAGCGACTGTCTAAGTGAGCTGCCTCACCTACAGCTCACAGTAGTTAACACAACTCTGGAAATCTACTGTTACAAATTTGTCATCAAATCTCGTGCGCGTTCTCATAAGATGTCACTCATTCATGGCCCAACAATGGCTTTGTTGCTAGTATTAACAAGCTGCGAGGGCATGTTTCCATGGTTGCTGCTCTTTGATCTCACCTTCGCTTTGTCGGTGCAGGGTCCTGACCATGCTCGCTCACTCTTCCGCTCTGCAACACGGAAACTTGCCCCAACGTCTTGCAACTTACATTCAAGATTTACCATAAATATGTGCGATAACCAGTATGTTCACTCCTTCCCCACCGTCGTGCCTTCCATGAGCTCTCACCGACCTCGCCCGCTAGCGCTACTAGTGTGACCAGCATGGCAAACGCCTACACGCTTCACATGGAGCAGCTTCCACGCCTTTCATTTTCATAGCTCCTCGTCAGACTTCATGCTCACCACTGCTCTCTCTTAGATCTCATCGCTCACCGGAAGCTAGCGCGCCCAACTGTTGTACTCATATATCTTGTACCATGCCGGTAACCACGAGATTCAGACGCTTACAGCTACAATCTTCCGACTCTGACAACCACCCCGAACAAGACACACGAGATCTCTCACAACCTGTAAACCGCACCGCTACAATGATTACTCCTCACGAAAGCACTCCTATGGAGATCGACACCGACAGCAATGGTCTTCCGTCCCCTGCTGGCACCGACGTTCAACCCGATTCGCCGGGCAAGAGCGAATCTGGCAAGAGCGATAGCAGCACGTCTTCATACACAGATGACTTCGAGACCTTGCCATCAAGCGGCCCGGCCAGCCATGCTCATATCCTCGATCTCGACGAGTATGCTGCGTCTATGAAAGAAGATGGCGCGCTCAAACTCCAAGATGCTGTTGTCACCGCTCTTTACAACGTCTCGCCTGTCACTCTCAAGTCGTTCGTCAGCCCGACCGTCAACACCTTCAAGGCTGTATTCGGTAAGAAGGACGTTCAGCTAGTCATCTGGCGTAAGGGTCTAGAGGTCTTCGTAAGTCATCACATGAACCTCCAAGCAGGCAGTCGCTGACACCTCTCTAGATTGGCACCTTCGAGCACCACACGTCAATGAAGGCGTACCGTTTCGAGCACGTCGCCGGCTTTCTCATCGGCTACGATGGCTCTTGGCACCTGAAGGTCACGGCGAGCAACGCGTACTGCGCTCCAAAGTGGCCAGATGTCTGGGCGGGCAAATTCGAGTGCCATGGCGGCGTTGCTAAGATGACCATCGAGACCGAAGAGATAGAGATGGCAAAGCGCGCCTCGGCATTGGCGACTGCAATGATCGGTGGCAGGTATTGGGAGTTGAAGACGGATGTCAAGATGACTTGATGCGAAGCCGGCATCATCGACCGAGATCAGTCGGAGTTGTTTGGAAAGATATAATCTGGAATTCATTTGGTGCGTAACATACGATAACCCTCGACCTGCAGGCCTTATGAGAAGGTAGCGAGCGACTGCGGTATTGCCACGACAGGTATTGTGATATGAAGGAGCTTCACTACTACATAGTCAGCTCGAGCCATTCTGAGCGGAAGATGAGATCTAATAAATAACTATGCATGTACCAACAATCTTTCTTTATGCTTGTAATCATGCCGTGAAGACCCTCCGAGCTGCCTTCACACCGCACCGCCGTCTCCAAAGCGCTCTTCCACCGCCCTGTGAGAGCTTGATATTCCATATCTCCGCATAATAATTACCCCCCAGCCAACACCTTAATCACAAACCTCCTCTAATAGCTCACTCCTCCATCAAACCCACCCACTATCAGAGCCCATAGTCCAACGGTAAGACACCCACATCTCAAACCGCGCAGGGCTGCCATCGCATCGTCTCAGCGTGCGAACGAACAAGGCTGAGAAACCGTCCGAGCTTCCGCCAATTAATGTCGAATCCTCTTACAGTTCTCGAATCCAAATTCCGCCTCCGCCAAAGATGACCGATAGCACACAGCCTTGCCGAGATTGTGGGGGATCCGCGTTCAAGTCGCGGTGGGCTCATTACGTTTTGCTAGATCTTTGTGTTGAGCGCTGTGATTGACCGCCTTTTTGCTGTCATGGAGGGATAGATAGATAGGAGCGGTGGCGTGGCGGGCGAAGTGAGTTCGTCGACGGCATTGTCCTACTTAGCGTTCAACTTTACCAAAACCATCAAAGAGTGAATAGCAATGAGATTCATTGTATCCAACAAAAGTACCTAAAAATAACATGCAAAGTCGCGAGCGTATCCAATCCGCTCAAACGATCAACGTGGTGTATCCAACAGCATGTCTATCCCAAACTCCACTCATGAACGCCGGTCGTCTAATGCATATGCCAGTGCGAGTAAGCAAGCTCAATGCGTGAAATCAACGAATCACCAACTCCCAGGTCCGAAGGTCTCGCCTTTGGGTACTTCTTTGTATGGGCAGGCTTGCCAGTCACAACCCTATCGATAGTGTTAGCTTTTGTATCCAATGAAGCCCAGGTTGTATGTGGCTGACGTACCTGTTTGTAAACCTCCGTACCCCACCATTTGAAGTTACTCATCCAACCGGGGTACACAATGCCAAAGAAGATGACCACAACACCAAACGCAAGCCCAGAGTCCAAGGCCGCGCTAAGCATCATGTTGTACTTCTTCCACCACGCGTTCCTCCGGTTACGGATCTCATAGTTGAAGATGTAGCACACAATCGCCCAAACCGAGAAGTTGAGTCCGGTGGCTGGTGGAATCCAGCTCAAGCTACCAAACACCACGGCGAGATTGACCTTACTGAGAATGGACTTGCGGCTGCCACGGGCGAGATACCAGAGTATGCTGGGTGCGATGGCGCCGATGGGGAAGGCCCAGATCAAGTGTTGGTAAAGTGCGCCGGGACCGAAGAACTTTCCTGGTCCGACGACACCCCAGAGGATACTTCCGTTGAAGTGAACGCGGGCGATGGGGCAGTTGAAGCCGTTGATCGCCGAGGGTGTGCAGATACCGGGGATGTTGTTCAGCATCCAGTTCAGAACGCCGATCTGTGTTAGACTGGAGATGATGGTGACGGAGAGTTGGAGCTTGAAGAGAATTCTAGGTGGGATCTTCATGTAATGGCCGAGCTTGAGATCGGAAGCAAACTTCAGGCCTTGGGTTGCTGAGATGTAGCCGAAGGTCGTAAAGACCATGTTTGCGACGGGTCGACCGGGGAATACAACACCGCAGATCAGTTGGCAGATGAGGTAGATGCTGCTTTGTTGGTTTGTAATGGCCATGACGATGCCGATGGGAACGAAGAGGACTGCGCCGATGCCAAGTGCTAGCAAGAGGCCGTACCAGGGTAGATGGACGGGGTAGTACTCGACGACGAACATGCCAACTGCGGCCATACTGATGCCAGTCAAAAGGTACCAAGTTATCGGCACGTCCTCGTATTTGCGCATGAGTCGATTGTGCACATCTTCTGCAGATAGCAAGTCTTCCACGTCTGGATCTGAAGTCGTACTGGGCCTGTGTCGCAACATTGCAGGGGAAGTTGGTTGGCTGGTGTTGTCGGTACCATTCACAAGTGGCTGGTAGTCAGCTGCTGATTCCTTCCGGATCTCAGCCCAAGAGCGACGCCATTGCCTCCAGATATCCTTCCCGTACCAAAGGCCAGTGTGCGAAAGCAGAGCTGTAAGACCGGCGAACTGTAGGGCGTAGCTCAATACGTATGTAATCGGGAGGTAGACGCGGCTGTATTGCTTGTACGCTTCTTCGTCAAAGAGGAAGTTCTCGGTCAAGATCTTGCTGACGTCGTACGGCTTGCCGCGATTATCCCATACAGCGGATGATAGGATGGGCATGTAGGAAGAGTAGAGGACGTTCTTGTAGTCTACAAGCTGTCAGCATAAGTAGTCAAACCTCCTGAACTACTTACACATGATGGGCGCTGCGATCCACATCACGCCTACAAGGCCTCCAAGAATGTTCATAGCAGCCCAGAATGGTGTAATCAACGGGGAGCCGATGTATGCGATTTGCGCCCAATCGAAAGTCACTGGGAATAATCCAAGACCAGATGAGATTCCGAACTGCTCAGGTTAACACACTGTTTACTCAGACAAGCAACAAACGTACCAGGTTGGCAACAACAACGCTCTTTGGCGCGAACCAAGTGATGACATTGAAGTAACTCAATGCTGGGAATAGGAGACCAGGTAGGAAGTAGAATGCAACGGAACCCATGAATATGCGCGAGAAGAACTTGCGCGGAGCGATGGTCCAGCCATCGGCAGGCTTGTTTTCATCTTTATGTAACGCGGTGAACATTGCGGTTGATACCAGTGTGCTCGGCCAGATCATGCCGCTGGGTCGGACCAGGTAACGTCTGGTGATACCGGCGAGGGAGTAACCAAGTATTTGTGTGGAGAGGATGAGCAATACTTGGTACATGATGCCAAGGTCTTGTTTGTAGAACTTTACTTGCTCAACGATGACCTTGAATTGTCAGCATACCATACTTGGCTGCATAGATGATACTTACATCTGTCGCAAAGGCAAAGCCGAAGGATACATTGCTACTGACGTATACGCAGCAGTGTTCCTTTTCATTCCAACGGCCTTGGCCTAGCCAGAGCCGTAACCGGCGTTTCCAAGTGGCTTTTGCCTGTGGAGGATGCGATGTTGTTTGAGAGCAACCATCGACGAAGGTTTCTTCAGGATCGTCGTGTCGTTTGAAGAGTTGGTCCCAGAGCAGACCGAGGGGGTGGACGAGTAGTAGTGCAATAATAGGAGTAAGGCTGACGCTAGGGTATCGTAGGGAAAAGAACAAGTTGGTTGAAGAACCGGCAATGGAAAACAGAATCGATAGGAACCACATGCGCGGGGTATCAATGGATAGGGAGAGGTCGTCGGTAGCAGCGACGGATGCCCTCACTTGAGCGTAGGGCGAATTATCGGACGGGCTACCCTTCATATCGTGTAAATCGTCGTCCTCGGAGGATTCATTATCGTCTAGCGTACTGCTCGATGAGGTTGAGTTGTCAAACAGTGGCGCGCCAGCGGTAGAAGGATCAAGACCGCTTGCGTTGAACCTAGCTTCAAAGTCCTGGCCACTAGAGGCTACACCGAGCGTCGTGCTGCTACGACTGGCGTCACCCGTCCTGCGACGTGACTTGGTAGCGCCTGAAAGGATTGGCTCACTCCGTGTCGAATCATTTTGGTGGTGATCCGAAAGTAGTGAGGGTTCACTATGCGAAAGTCTGCTCTTCCCTTTTTTCTTTCTTGAGTTTTTAATCACATTATTTTCATCAGACTCCTCTGGACTGGAGGAAAGAATAGGTAGGCCGCCATATGAACCTGAGGTTGGGGTCAGCACGTGTAGCGAATGAGGTTCCGTGCACCGTGTGCATCGTTGCTCCTGTGCACCCGTGCAAGGCCGAGGGGCGATTGACGACCATGGCGCTTGACAACGAAGAATAGTTTGCGTACCTGTTCCCTGCGCCGGGCTCGATCTCACCAAGAGAGGTACTCTTGACATTGCTGTCTTGACGGATCGCGTAAGAGTCTCGGGGCGGCCAGCTGGCGAATCAAGATCGTCATCAGAAGGGGTTTCGGACGTGGCTATGTTCCTTGCTTTCTTTGCTTTGTCAGGCAGAGGCTGCAACTCGTAGCTGCCTGGCGAGACGGGAGGACGGTCGTGTCGCGTGTTTCCAGAAGGATGGGCAGGCGAGAGAGCAAGCGACGAAGATGACCCGCACCCGTCCTCGTTAGCCATATGTATGGGTGGGTGCCCGGGTGTGGCCAGGGGCGCGTGTACAAGTGCTCCGTTTGTCGCACCAAAGCGGCCTCGCGCGACGTCGGAATCAGATGATCAGATAAAACCACCGGCAGCCATGTGTTGGGCCTCACGCTTTTCGATGATCTGATTAGATGGAAGCGCGGGAAGCGGTCCAGAATTAGGTCAATGATGGAATACTGCTTGAGTCATCCAATGGCGAGTGCAGTGTCTTCACGGTAAGCGGTTAGATCCGGGCGACGATGTGGAGTTCCCAGGAAAAAAGCCTCGCACGCTCCCGCGCGCGCGAGCCGCCTGCATACCATCACACGCCTGCATGCTTCAAAATCCCGGCACCCTTACAGACCAAGACTGATTGACATCTGCACGTCCGAGCGAACAGAGCCGCAGCGTTTGCATTCGGAGTTTTACATATTTCTACGGGTTCCCAACGCTCAGCGTGACGTCACCTCGTTCACGTCAACGTGACCGGGTATCCCCACGTGGTTTTCGGCTTTGCGACCAGCGGTGAGGCCCTCAACCATCGCAATAGCGCCCTCGGTGTCGTCCTTGTTGTAGAGGAACAACCCCTGTAGCGCTGCAGTACTCACCGAGTCGATGAGGCCCAACTCCCTCACTTTAGCCATAAATCTCTGCTTCGCTTGCCCGCCTGCATCGAACTCTGCATAGAATCGGTCCCAAAGCTGCTCGATTTGGAACTCTGTTGCTTCACCGAGTCTTACCGTCATGTCCACGCGCCCAGGTCGGATGAGCGCTTCGTCTAGTCTTTCTACGTGGTTTGTAGTCAGGAAGATGATCCGCTCCTCAGCGCTGGCAACACCGTCGAGAGCGTTGAGCAGCCCGGAGAAGGTGACCGAGGCGCTAGCGAATCCGTCTGCACCAGGCGTCTTACGGTTCATGAATGCGACATCAACATCTTCCAGCAGCACTACAGTCCGTCGCGGGACTTTGGTCAGCAGATGATTCAACCTATCGTCTGTGAGACCACGCTCGCTGACATTCAAAATGGCAATATTGAAGTCGAGATGACCTGCAACAGCCTGGATGAAGGAGCTCTTCCCTGTACCTGGCGGCCCATACAACAAGTAGCCTCGCCTGTATGGTATGCCGCGGTCTAGGTACCACTTGCGTGATGCAATGAAAGCCTCCATATCCTCTACAATGCGTTCCTTGACACCGCGCTCCAGGACCACCGAATCGAGGGGCCGCTTCCGCTTGGCGTCGCCAAAGGGCTGCCACATGGTGCCCATGGAGTTGTATATGACAGTCTTGCCCTCCTGCGACTGCTGATATATCTGGTGCGCCTCGGCGAAGATGTCTTCGAAGACGTCGCGGTGCGAGTAGAGGGTCGTGAGGTTGATCGTCTCGAAGGGTACGCCATCCTTGACATTCAGGCTGTTACGCTCTCGCTGCCGGTCGACGAGGATGAAGGCATTCTTGTAGCGCAGGAAGTGCTTGCCCGGTCCTGGGACGAAGGAGAAGTGGGCGGCGTGCGAGGGCCCATCTTGCGGCGTGTACGTCTGCACCTGGAGGTGGTGCATGCGCGGGTCGATGCGATTGAGGACCTTGGAGAGGACGCCGTTGCGCACGAGTGGCCTGGTGCCGGCTTGCTGTGCGCGGTGGTAGTTGGTCATCCATTGGAGGACCCAGGGATAGGCGTCGTCATGGCGAGTTATTTCGAGATCGACGAGCATGCGGCGGCGCACAAACGCGGCGCCGTGTTGGAGTCCCTTCTGGCCCGTCCGCGCCGCAACCCCAAGCGCTGCGAGACCGAAGCCCTATGGCATCAGTGAGCACACGTCCAGCAAGCACGCAGTGGCCCCAAGGTGAATCATACGGCGGTGAAGAAGGGATTGTCGGTGATTTGCGACCAGGGCGAGCTGAGACCCGGGCTGCTATTGCCGGCAGCGATCTGCTTGGCCAGCTGGTGTTGAGGCGTGTTCGGTTCCATGAGCGGCGGAGAGGCGCGCCTGTCCAGAAATTTGATACGCCATGGACGCTAGCGGGGGATCGATGCCGCTACGCCGCGCCCATTCGTGCCTATCACCATGTCGCACGCAACCGATGGGGGTCGTACAGCGCTTGTTTGCAACGTGGAAGGTTGGTCGACGTATTTTCGTCACACCATCAGGGAGTTATGCAAACGGCGCAAAAAAAGAAACATGGACGTTGATAATGCTGTATACATAGATGCACAGGGCTGCATAAGCAATCCGGGGTCGCGTCGCGGAAGGCCATCCATGGCGCCTTCCCAGCCCTGTGGAGTTGTGGAGCGCTAGGGCGAGCTTGGGCCTGCTGCCCGTCACTGATAACTACCATAGCCTGCCCAATTCACTGATCAACACCCCGAAAGCACGTTGCGAAGCCATCCTCGGCCCCGAGCACCTCGCTCTTCTTCACCTATGCCATGGCCACCGTTACCATAGGCAAATCCTATTTCGACGCTCTTCTACGCAAGTGAGTGCTCACTATCTTGCACTGTGTTATGCGCCGGGCTGTTTGCTGATTAGAGTTTTAGGGCTGAATTCGTCGGTACCCCCCAGGCAGTAGCTATGCGTCTGGCTTCGGTAGAGCTGACTCTTATCAACAGCATACTTCCAACCAGCCTGTCAGCTACGGCACTGATCTCTCTGACAATGTCACCATCAGCAAGGCAGAACATGAGTACATGGTACGTTTTATTCACCCAACATAACTCTAAACTTTCGAACTTTCTCCACCAGTCCTCCAGCTCGCTCTGGTTTCTGCTTGTAGGTGCAAAAATGCTAACGATACATTTGCCCATAGACCCAAGCAGTGCGAGAGTACCGTACGTACACTCCTGCTCCAGCGCAATACTATTCCTTTCTGACCGTGTCTAGACCTTCTCAAAAGCGCTCTATTCCGTGGAGGCCTGACGAACGAGACCTTGGATACACTGCTGCAGGGCGAGAATGGGGCTTCGAACGAAGGACCGTCTAATTACGATTATGAATCGCAACACACGCATGCAAGATCGCAGGCTACTCCTGTAGCAGCGCCTACGTCAGCTCGCTACCCAAAAGAGTCCGACTATACCTCTGCCAGCCACGGACTCCACCCTAGACCTTCAGCATCGTTCCGTCGAGTCGTCAGCTATGGGGACTCTGAGTCTTTCACCGGCGACCCAGACGGCCCACCCGACGAATATGACGATATAAACCGTGGACCAGCCCAGCGTATACCGCTCCACGATCAGCGCACTGTGCTAATCACCAACCTTTCTGAGCGTACGACACATAAGGATCTGGCCGGCATTGTTCGTGGCGGCAGACTGCTGGACATATTCCTCCGCAATGATCGATCTGCAACGGTATCCTTCATCGAAGGAGCTGCCGATTTCCTTGCTTATGCTAAGCGTAATGACATATATCTGCACATGAAGAGGGTAAGATATGCACCTACCCCAAGGCATGAAAGAAGCTGACCATCCCAGCTTGAATTCCGTTGGAGCGACCGACAATTCCACGTACCACCACACGTGTCCAACAAGATCGCCGGCGGCGCTACGCGAAATCTTGTTGTCCGAGGCGTTGCAGGCAAGGTCACTACAGATCAGATCCGTGACCATCTCGATCACATCCACAACCTCATCGTGGTAGACGTCTACTTCAAAAACGGCGATGCGTACATTTCGACCAACTCTATTCACAACGCTCTGTTCGCCAGGACATGCATGATGTCGCGTACTGTATACAAGGGCATGCGCATCGAGTACTACCCGGACGAATGCGCTGGACCGCTACCTCAGCCCAAAAAGGCCCACACTCCCGTCACTCGCATGCCTATGAAGCCTGCACCTGTAGTCAACCAGTATGCTCTTCTGGATACCGGCTCCGACGATGGGTCAGAGTCTGAAGAGGAGTTGTACAGGACCAACGGTGTGCAAGTCGATGGTTACCATTGGGCTGACAGTGTAGTAGCATGAACATTGCCGATGGAGGTTCATCGCCTGTCAGAGCTCGGCCCATTCCCTGGGGTCGACGAGGAATTACAGTAACTTGATCCGGCCTTTCTGTTCTGTCAAGTTTCTTCGCGTTGCGGCACGTTTCAAAGCAAGCTAAGGAATATTTCACCTACCCGGCTACATTCTTCATGCGAAGAGAGGGAAGCCACGAGTGAAGTCGTGGCGATCAGAATTACAACATGGATATTTTTACGAGAAGAAGAAGGTCGTGTCGTGCAGCCCTCGACAGGTGTTGGTTGGAGTATGCTTCTTTTCCTATATAGATACCCCTCGGCTACTCTGGAATATGATTATCTTACCTACAACACGTTGATCCCTTCACGCTCCAAAGAGACGTCCATGATCAGCGTTTTGCCGGGATGGTAGACATGCTCACCTCCTGGCAGAAAGCTTGTCGCTTTTAGCGAGCACTAGTCTTGCATCGACGCGCATGCGTCAGCTATGTCATACGCCTTTGATTAGCCTCACTTCGTAGATCACAACTTCACCACAGATATCGTCCTGAATTAGTTGATCTATATCAACAAACTTCGTCGAATCAATATGGCGCCGACGATCAAAGTTGCTGTCATCCAACTCTACCCAGAGGTATCTCCTCTACCCCACATCGTCTTGATTGCCCATCATGGTCGACCACATCTACAACCATCAGCATCAGTTTCTAACATTAGCTAGCCCCTACAACCAGAGCACAATTTCAACAAAGCCGTTTCATTCATCCGCTCAGCAGCAGCTCAGGGCGCCGAACTCGCTGTCCTACCCGAATACCACTTGACAAGCTGGAAACCCAACGACCCCGAGTTTCTTAACTGCATCGAACAATGCTCCGGCTACCTAGAGAAATACTGCTCCCTAGCCAAGGAATGTAACATCTGTAAGACCGTCCCACTACTCATTGCTCCACACGAATCCCCAATACTTAATGACCCCCACCTTAGCCATCGTCCCCGGCACAATCGTAGAATCCCACAAAGAGAACTCTGCAGCGGAAGACAAACTCCTCAACGTATGCTACTACATCTCGCCCTCAGGTTCCATCGTGGGCAAATACATCAAAAAGAACCTCTGGGGCCCCGAACGCAACCACCTCACCGGCTCCCGCCACGACCCCCATGAAGTCTTCGACACCCCCATCGGAAAAGTCGGTTTGCTCATATGCTGGGATCTCGCGTTCCCAGAAGCGTTCCGCGAGTTGATTGCCAAAGGCGCTCAGATTATTATTATACCGACCTTCTGGACGCTGAATGATTGTAATAAGGAGGGTCTGGCGAGGAATCCAGCGGCTGAAGCATTGTTTCTGGATAGTATGCTGACGGCACGTGCGTTTGAGAATACGTGTGCGGTTGTTTTTGCGAATGCGGGGGGTCCGCCAGGGATGGGGTATGCGGGGTTGAGTCAGGTTGCTGTGCCTTTTGTGGGGGCTTTGGGGAAGTTGGGTGGTGCAGGCGAGGGCATGTGTGTTGTTGACTTGGACATGCAGGTCTTGGAGGATGCGGAGAGTAATTATCAGGTCAGGGCTGATATTGCGAGGGGGGATTGGCATTATGTTTATAGGCATTCGGGAGAGGGGAAGCCTTGAGTGAGGATGTGGCGCATCAACATGATATCTTTGTATTATCTTCAGCATCATGTTTGATAGGTATAGGTAGGATGTATACTCGGGAAAGCACTAGTCTCGATCTGGACATTCTTTGCTGCGGGTTTCGATCAAGCGTGTAAAGTTCAATAAACGAAATGTATTCCATTTGGTCAATTCAATCTACTCTCGGCCAACATCGGGCTCCTCCAAACGCGCCCAAAAGTCGCAAATTCGCAAAGACATGGTATCTGACAAAAGTTCGCGGAAGCAACCGGTGAACTCCTACGCGCAGCGCGAACGGGTGCCTAGTAGCGCGCAGCGCCAGCCCCTCTCCCAAACTATTGAACGCCGATCATCATGGCCAGAAGCTCGATTAATCACCATGGCACCATCTTCCTGCGCCTAACGCAGATGCCTCGACTCAATCGCATGCTGGGCGTCGACTGGTATCTCCGGGTCGCATGTCGGCATCCGTCTCTCATCTCAGCTCTGGCCACTACCACTGGCTTCGCTGTCGGACCTCTCGTCTTTGCGGATGTAGCCTATTTCTCTCGTCGAGACGCCGTGTTCGTCCGTACTCCAAGTCTCGCCAACGACAATGACCCTCGTTTTCCCTGTTTCCAAAAACTTTTCCTCGTCTCTCGCTAGCTTGGCTGCATTCTCCGGGGCGTAGATTCTTCGGTAGAATTCTTGGAAGCGGGCTTCGCTGTCAAACGTCATTTCTGCAATGCAGTCACAGTCCAGCTCGTTCATCTCGCCCCTTAGCATCAGCGGCGGTCGGTCGGGATTTGCCGGTCCTCCGAACCCCTTCCGCGATATCCGCGCGAGATAGCGACGTTTGAAATCGATCGGCCAGCAGGAGGCGAGCAGCGAATGGGCGAGGGGAATGTGCGTGTGCTCATAGTGGTCTCTGAACTCTTCCGAGGTAAGGTCGTGGTTGCGCGTGATGAAGAGGACGATGGTGTACGTCATATTGGAGGGTGGGAAGCGAGTCAGAGGGCAGGAAGGGTCTTGACTGCGACGAAATGGGTAGCGTGGGTGGTAAAGACAGTAGTAGGGTTCTGACAGCGGCGTGGCTTCCAGAGGGTCTAGAGACAGAGGAACGGCAGGCTTTTGTAGTTTGTCAGCCACACTCGATGCGAAGACATCATACTGGCACCGAGCGCGCCTAAAGCCTCCGTTATTGATGCACACAGCTACTCGTGCCCTAGGGCGAAACTACGGACCCGGCACCGGCAGACGACATGGGCTCGCCATACTTTCTCAACGCCGTCACGACACCCAGCGCTGAGGATATGGCCGGTGAGTCGAATCAGGACGTGTCAAAACAGCAGGATGGCCGTGAGGATTGAGTGGAGTGGACCTCTGCGCACTGCCCCTCACAGCGCTGATCCCGGTCGCGCCTGCCCTCTGCTTGGGCGCGCTATCGATAGCAGACTGCCGCTAGCAAACGCACAGAACGCCAAATTTCGTGACAAAGCGGGGAGCAGCACCACGACACGACATTCACCCCCCGTACAAGCACCCGTGCCGTCGCCGAACGAACACCCAACATGAGTCTGCGCGAGCGTGTCCCGCCGCAGTACCAGAATGGCGACGCTGCCAGGCGTGCGCCGGACGACGACTCGGACGTCGAGGAGGAGGCCATGGCGAACGACTACCGCGAGCAGGTCCAATACGACGGCATGGAGGACCTCGACCGCATGCCCTCGATGAACAGCAACCAGGACATCCACGCGCAACTGCAGGCCGCGGCCACCCCCCTCGAATTCCAGGCCACGCTAGAGACCAAGTTTGCGAGTTACGACAGCTACTGCAACCTCTTCCACTACATCCTGAACTCCGAGGGCCCCGTTGACCTGGAAGTGCCAAACGTAAGGAACACGAAAAAAAGGGGAATTTAGCAGAGCTAATTGCGCATAGTACTACTGGGCGTGGGATGTCATCGACGAGTTCATCTACCAGTTCAACAGCTTCTGCAGCTACCGCCAACGAGTCGCCCAGAAGAACGAGAACGAGGAGGAGATTGCGCTCCTGCGCGAGAACCCAAACACATGGGGCTGCTACAGCGTCCTCAACGTCCTGTACTCGCTCATCCAGCGGTCACAGATCAGCGAGCAGCTGGCGGCGATGAAGCGGGGCGAGGACGCAAGTCTGTACGCCGGAGAGTACGGCAACAGGCCGCTATACAAGATGCTGGGATACTTCTCCATCATCGGTCTGCTCCGCGTGCACTGCCTGCTCGGAGACTTCAGCCTCGCGCTCAAGACGCTCGACGACATTGAGCTCAACAAGAAGGCCATGTTCGCCCGTGTCATGGCCGCCCACTTCACCACATACTACTACGTCGGATTCTCCTACATGATGATGCGACGATACTCGGATGCCATCCGCATGTTCAGCCACATCCTCGTCTACGTCTCGCGGACAAAGAACTTCCAGAAGAACGCGCAGTATGATTCGATTACCAAGAAGAACGACCAAATGTACGCACTTGTCGCCATCTGCGTAGCCTTCCAGCCCACCAGGCTCGACGACACCATCCACACTGCTTTGAGGGAGAAGTACGGCGAGCAGTTCAACAGGCTGCAGCGCGGCGGCCCCGAGTCTCTTCCCCTCTTTGAGGAGCTCTTCCGCACTGCCTGCCCCAAGTTCATCAGCCCCACACCTCCCGACTTCGACAACCCAGAGGTCAACATTGACCCTGTTGAGCACCACCTCCGCATCTTCATGGACGAGGTCAAGAACAACATGATGTCGCCCACCGTCAAGAGCTACCTCAAGCTCTACACAACCATGGACCTCAAGAAGCTCGCTGGATTCTTGGAGGTTGAGCCAGAGAAGCTGAGGTGCTGGTTGCTCGTCAACAAGCAGAGGAGCAGGCAAATAAGGTGGGCCGAGGGTGGTCTGTTGGATGGTGATATCATTCAGGCCAGCGACCTCGACTACGCCATGGAGGGTGTAAGTACAGCACATCCCGGAAGAAATACGTCTGCTAACGATTACCAGGACCTCATCCACGTTTCAGAGGCAAAGGTCGGCAGGAGGCTCGTAGACTGGTACCTCCGCAACTTGGCCAGGACGTACTAGAGGATCACGAGTGTTTTCTGAGAGCGACTATTCACATTCGGGGCCCACACAATAGAGCATTGCGCTTGGAGTTGGAGGATTTCATGGGTATCCAAAAGCGTGTTTGCAAAATCTAAAGATACGCTTAGGCATGGGGAAGGCGAAGATAGGGTCCAGGTCGCGATCTTCCACGACTGGACACCGCCCGCCGCGCGCGACGAGCGGGCCGGAAGATGGACAGGATGAGCGAACGAGCAATGAGTTGAAGAATACCAAACAAACTTGCAGATTTCAAACACGTATCAATGAGTGGACGCGACGTGGATGTGTGATGTTTGTAACTTCAGCTCGACATCGTCACATCGTGTGGGGAAACCAGGGTTCAGCCTTCGTAGCAGACTGGTAGATGCTAGCGCATCGAGTGGACATGGCTGCTCTGCCGTAATCTTCGCTTCTGTCCGACCAACACCATCCAAACAATCATTGACAAGCAATTCCGGTTAAAGCGCATCATTCGGAGCAAGCACGTCCGGCATGATCCATGGCGATGGAGTGAATGTCCCTGCCCCTCTCGGTCGCTCGTGCGCTCCGCAGATGCACTTCCCTCCCATCCACGCACTCGGAACCACCACAACAACGCCCAGTAACTGAGATCAGTCTCGCCTCCACAATTAGCCAACAGCTGCTTCTTCGATAATCATTCCAAGACAGCGCGTCTCCTACGGGTCATCAACGCCTCCACGTCCACCGCACCCAGCGCGACTCGCACCCAGACAAGCACGATGGCCCCGGATCTGAACAAGGTGCCGACCAACACAGGCAACACGTCGAGCACGCAGCCGGCTTCAGGCTCATTGTCACGTCAGACATCGTCACGTCAGGCATCTACACCAGGCTCTAGGCGAGCATCACAGATGGGCCCCCCGCCGCTGCCTCTCGCATCGCCTGGCGGCACCCTACCACCGCCCCAGTCAGCATCACATCATGTACATGGCTTCCCGCCTCTCAGCCCCAGCGCGAGCGGCTACGTCCAGGCGAGCGTCGACTCAGCAGGTGTTCCGATGAGACACCCACGCCCCATGACACAAGCAGAGCTGCACCTTGAGCTCGAGAAGGAGCAGGAAGCTGTCGTCAACCGTCTGACGCGAGAACTCTCGGCTCTGCGCGCACACTCTGCGTCTGTAGCCTCCAACACGTCCATGTCCAGCGCCGCCGACTCCTCCGTCGCACACGCTGAAGCTCCCACCGGACCTATGCATCCCACATCCTCGCGCCGCCACCGCAGCTCCTCGAGCGTCTCCCGCAGCGGCCTACCACCAGGCCACATTCCACACCGTTACTCGATCTCCTCCCAGCCTGCGACGGGCGATGCCGCCCAGCGCGACCACCGCAGCTCGAGCGTCGTCAGCACCCCACGCTACGAAGAGGTGGCACAACACAAGGCGGAGCTGGAGGAGGTCAAAAAGGAAAACGAGGCCTTGAAACAGCGCATCCGTGATCTGGAGCGCATGATCAGGGGCGGCAATGACGCCGCTGACGGTCAGAGGGGTCGGAGGGGTGCACCGCAGTCGCAGAGCAGCGGGGTTGGCAATGCTTCTGATACTGTGCAAGCAGCTGCTAATGAGACGGCAGGGGTCCCCTAATAAAGCTGTGAATAGGGTGAAGGAGATGTGTTTGTAGGGTGTTGATGAGAAGGATTGTTAATAGCACAGGCCAGCCTCACGTTGCATGTGCGATGGGATGGAACAGGAGAGTTCCGGCCATATCTTTACTTGTCGACATGGAGTTTGAGCGATCAGGCATGGTATGCAATGCCAATCGGCATCCATACGGGCGGACATTTTATTCTAATTCTACCATTCTCATCGATCAGTCAATCAATCAATCAATCAATCAAGCTAAACAAAAGACTATTTTTGATGCGATCGCAGAGATAACAACCCCGAATCTCTTTTACGCCGCCCGTTACCATTCCATGCATCCCCTTATCACAAACTTTGCTTCTTTCCCCCCAACACGGCATGACGGGATATCCGTAGATCTGTCTAGGGCCTGGGGCTAGACACTAACGCCGCTGATCCTCACGATATGCACCTAACGAAACAGCATCCCAGCGTCGATCTAGTTGTCCCCCTTCTGACGGCAGATCAGCAGCCCGGGATGTGTGCATGTGAAGAGGAGGAGGCGTGATGTACGTAAGTGCAGGACACATTTGTGGCGTGATGTAAGAGAGGTTGGATGGATGTTGTTTAATGCCTCGTTTTTGGAGGGTCGTGACGTGATGGGATGTGATGTGGTGCAAGCGACGAGGCGAGGCGCCACGGGCGTGGGCATGGGGGCGTGTAAAGTAAGCAGATAAGCAAGTAAGAGTAAGAGCAAGGCGCCTGTCATACGTCATTTTGTTTGAAGGTGGAACAGAACAGCTTTCAACCTTTAATGGGGGCGGGACTGCATCGGTCGGGGTATTTCGGGGTCGGGATATATACTGAGAGTGTGGAGCTACCATCAACTTTCGTTGCGTTTCGTGGTTGATTTATTGAGTTTACGGATTCTGAGTTATTGACATATATATCGTTGCGCGAGGCTGCTGCTGTTACTTACTACTAAGGTACGATTCGTATTCTATCCAATATCCAGACCGATCATGTTTGTTAAGAAATCAGGAACAGAGCACCTACTTTCCGAGCCGTCGTACAACATGAATTGGCTATTCAACTTACGCGATAAATTGGCTGGCAGCTTCGAGAAGAGGCGGATGAGTAGCCAACACGTCGATGCCGGAAGCGATGGTATGTACATGGATAACATATCCCGGCCGATGTAATATCTAGACTTGAACACTTATGTATAGAGATGCTAACAAGAAACTTAGCTTTCCCATCGAAACCAGTAGCAACAACACCTACAACAACAACGACAACGACGGAGCATAATCCCTCAACCCACCGTCGTACCTCCGCCTCCCCTCCCCCACCTCCATCCTCCAACCCCTCAACCATATCCTCCGCACCACAACGACCGCCTCTCCCACATATACCCACCGATATCATCACCGCAACGGAGAAAGGCATGATAGGCGCCCCCTTCTGCAGCATACCGAGTGACTCGTCCACGACGTCGAGCCAGGGTCATGAGTCTGAGGCGAGAGATGTGGTCGGGGAGGGGACGCTGCTGACGAGGGCGGAGGAGGCGTGTGGTGGGGAGGGGAGGAAGAGTAGTTGGGTGGGTGGGGAGAGGGAGGGTGGGAGGTGTGTTATGTTTAAGGGGGTTGATGTTTAGGTTTTTGTTGGGTGGAGTTGAGGGAGAGAGGAGTCGGTGTTGAGGCGTATACATGGGAATTGGATGTTTGAGGGGGATGGCTGTACGATAACGTGGAGGTCTTGATTGAAAGACATTTTTCATGTCTCGGTTTTACGAATATGGAAAGATAACTTCCCTTCCTGTCTTTCCAACTCTTAGCTACCCCAATCCATGAACATCTTGAAGCGCGCAAACGTAATAACATTGCCATGACAGTCCCCTAAGCCTCTCCTCAAACCCTCCTACTACCAGTCATCTTCCTATTCTCACTATGCCGCTTCGCCTTCAACGCATCCCGTCTCCTCTTCTTCCACGCGCGGTTCAAATCGCCCCGATTCTCCCAGAACCACTTCTTAAACTCACTCTCCGGCTTCTCCTCTTTACCACCAGCGGCCGCTGCATTCTCTTCCTCGTCCTCTTCGTCTTCTTCCGCGACCTCAGCTAGCTTAGCTTTGGCATTTGCGCGCGTATTTTGAGATAGGCGTTGCTCGGCGAGGGAGTCAACGTCGCCCATGTCTTCGTCATCATCGGCTTCTTGGCTGTTCTTGCGCCAGTCGAAGGAGAAGCGGCGGCCGAGGCCGGCGGTGTCGGGGGTGGGTGCCGCGCTGCGGAGGCCGCGCCATTCAATGTCTCGTTGAGTAAAGGGCGTAGTGGGGGCTTCGTCGATGGGTTGGCCGCGCTCGCCGTCGACTTCCATTGTGTCTTCGTTGTTGTCGAAGAAGCTGAAGGAGGTGTCGATTGGAGTGAGTTTCTTGGTGGGAGTTGAGGTTGTGCCATCTGCGGGCTTTGCGCGTTTGAACAGCGCTTCGAGAGGGTGGACCTCTTTCTCGGACGATGCAGTTGGTTGGACCTCGGGCGTTTTCCGACTTTCGATAGGTCGAGCGGGAGAAGATGCAGATGATTCGGCTTCTGATTCTGACTCTGACTCGGAGTCGGAAGAGTCCTCATCTTCAGAAGAAGACGAAACTACTGATGATTCGTCCTCAGATTCAGACGATGATGGCGGAGGAGAAGCTTTCTTCTTCTTCTGGTCCTTCGTGGTCGTAGACTTTGCTGTCCCGTCGATCCACGCCCTTTGAGCCTCCGAGGGCGCGTCTACCAGCTCCAGGGCTCGCCTAGCCTTGGCCTTGCCAGTCTCAGGCTCAACAACGACACCGTCCTCGTCGACCCAGCCCTGACCATTGACATAGTCGACTGCAGGCTTCGTTGACAGGGCGACCTGTGGCTGCTTCAGGAAGCTGGGAGTCTTGATGTTCTTCTCGAACTCGTGAACCACCACTTCATTAATCTTCGACTTGTTCTTTTCCTTTTTCTCCTTCTTCACCTTCTTCTCGTCCTTGTGCGCAACTTCGGTCGCAGCCACGGGTGTCAGCTTCGCCTTGAAGAGCAGCTCCGCATCCTTGGTGTACTTCGAGGGCTTCCGCTCCTTCTTCTCGTCCTTGTCACGCTTGTCCTTTTTGTCTTTCTTATCCTTCTTATCCTTCCTGTCCTTCTTCGACGGCTCAGTCCAACCGCGCTTGACTTTCCTGTCATCTGGCAGCTCTACGCCTTCCAACACGCCCTGCTCCCTCTTCTTCTTCTCTTTCTTCTCCTTCTTTTCTTTTTTCTCCTTCTTCGCGCGCTTCGAGGGGCGTTCGGTGTCCGCCACCTCCTTCGCCGCGTCAGCCTCTGCCAGAGCTTTGCGCTTCTCGGGTTTCGCCATCTCTATCCGCACTTTTGCGCCTCTCAAGATTGTGCCGTTGAGCTTCTTCTTGATCTTTTGAGCTTCGGGTTCGGGTAGCTCTACGTAGCCGAAACCTTTCTCGGGGAAGGTCGCGACGGTATGGTACGAGATATTCTGCGCAGAGGGAAGGACAGAGGGCGCGACGTAGACCTTGAGCAGGTCGGGGCGGAAAGGCGTAATGTGCAGGCGGACGACCTTGCTTTCGGGTTGCGCTTCGGAAGAGTTAGGCGCTTGTGCTGCTGGCATTGGGTCGCAGGTTCGCGCGCGTGCGACAGGTGGAGATGACTGTGCGCAAAGACTCCAGGGCGTCTAGAGCAAAGAATACGGGCTACGAACTTGAGCGACGCCTGTAAGCGTCGTGTAGAGGTGTCGGGGCCGGAGGGGAAAGGAAAATGCTTAGCGCGACAAGGGACCCAGCTGTCTGGTCTTAGCGTGTATGCGGGCGGAGGTTTGGAGCTCCACTGTGACCATTGTCTTGTTCCTCGCGCGATAGACGTCTAGAACCACATCAGATTGACATCTTGTTGGCGCTGCAATTGGTCCTTCGCTTGTACAGACTCAACACAATATCTCTCCTGGTCACCACCACGATGCGGAAACCGCCATACCTGCTCTTCCTTCTCCTGACCTTCCTATCCTCCCTCTCCCTGTCCCTTGCAGCCTGTACGTCACCCTTTTCTTCGTACCCAGGCACTTGTTAACATCTCATAGCGCGTACGTCATTCTGCAAATGCACCTGCAAAGGCAATAGTACCATCATAGCCCTCGACGCGCCCAGCACGAAGAAGCCCGCCGCCCTCGAATTGAAACCCCGCGCCTCCAAGAAGACATGTAACGATTGCACCCGCCAATTCTGCCTAGGTTATGGCGTCTGCGCAGGAGAGAAAGAGGAGAACGTGCTTACAACATGCTTCCAGAGAGATTCTGCCAAAGACCAGGCAGTTGTTTTTGTCTTCATTGGAGCGACAGTGGGGTTATTGGGGTGGGCGGCGTTGCGGCCTTATGTCGAGGGATGGAGAGAGGTACGTGTAGATGAGCGAGGCCGACTTGATCGGGAACTGACTGGAAACAGCGTGCACGAGAACGGCGAAGCTATATACCAGTGGCTGGTCAAGGGAATTAGCGAGTTGCAAGACTGGAAATCGTTTGAAAATGCATTGAATGTACAATATGGACACGAAGCGAAGATGCCCAAGATGATCGTTGACTCCTTCATAACTGCTGAAGAACTCCATCATGCATACATCTAATGTGACAGCAATGTACAGGCTGAGGTCGTATATAGTACACTGAAGCGTCTGGCTTCACTCTCCGCTGCCCTTCCTCTACTCTTTCTTCGATCCACCCTTCATGAATCCAAACCATCCCTTGCCCGTCTCCTCCACCTTGTGCACTGCCTTCTCTGCTGTATTGTCGAGCGGGCCTCCGACTACTGGCGTCGATGATGTGAAGGTGGATGTTGTGTCGTTTGCCCTGGCCTCTTGTACCGCAGCAGCGATACCTAGGTTTGAGTTGCCTTGGGATTCTTGCCGCTTAATCTCCTCCACTGCCAGCTTTCTCTGCTCTGCGATTGCTTGGTCCTCCTTCCAGTCGCCGTGCAGCCACCACAGCAGCTTGGAGGGCGCCTTTCGCTCTGCCTTCTTCCTCTCCATTGCTTCTTGCTCTTCGGCGATACCTGTGACAAGAGCGGCTTGTGCGGGTGACGCTGTTCCTGCTGCAACAGCATTGCGGGCGGCTTCGAGGATCCGGGCTTGGACTCGTTCCTCTTCGGCGAAGTAGATTGCTCGTTTCCGTCGGTTGTAGACGATCATGTCGCCTATTGAGAAGACTGCGAGGACACCGACGCAACCTGTTCAGGCAGTTAGTATCGTTCCTACCCAATGACCAGTGCAGCCATTGGCTACTTGGTGCCCACATACCCGTTGCAAATATCAAGCCGTAGACGGTAAATCTATGCGCTGCATCCGCCGCCATTCTGCCGTACAAGTACATGTAATCCCACCTCGTCACCTGCGCCATCTTTGCCCTGTTCGCTGCCTCTCGTAACCGCTTGACCTTCTGTTGTGGCGTTTCGTTTTTCGGTGCGGGATCCGCGAATTGCAGCGTCGTTGCCCGCCCGCCAGGTCTTGTGTGCGCCCATACTCCGGTGGCTGTAAACCGCGTTGACTCTTTCGGTGATTTCGACATGTTGGGCGGAAGTGGGAAGAGCGCTCGGAGGGGAAGTGTTGTGGGCGGAAGATGTCGTGAAGATGGCGGAGCGGGAGAACGAATGATTCGATGATTTCCAAAAGTCGAGATGGACTAGGGTTCGATGCGGAGATTTCCGCCCATCTGCCCGCTAACGTACATCGTCAACCATAACGCTGAACTACTTATCGTATCTTCTTCGTGTGCGGATCGGGAGCTCGCTGATACGTTGATTCGAGAGGGCAGCAAAATTCAGTATGAGCAGTGCAGGCCAAAGATTGCTTCTTTCCTTGCAATGTCCTTGATCTGAGCGCAAACACACGCCATGATCCAACGTGCCCGCCTTCAATTCACACCACTTTTCCGACATCTTAGCATTGGAGAGTCTCCTTAACACCATCAAATAGTGCAGCCGCGCTGTTGTCGTAGATATGGCGGAAAACGTCAATCAGAACCTGGATCTAGCACAAATTTTGGCTACGCTTGCGAACCTGCCCAAACCGGAAGCTCAGCCAGCTCAAGATCAACAACAGCCATACGAGCCCTATCAAAGTCACCAGGGGTACCCGGAGCCCCAACAGGCATACCTAAATCAGCAAAGTGCTCCGTATCAACAATCAGCTGACCCTCGTTTGGCTGGCCGCGCGCCTCCTCAACATCGACAGCCACCTCCCAAACCACAAGACAGAGTTTCTTCTCCGTTCATCGATCCTTCTACCATCACGGAATGGAAACAGGGTCTCCGTTGTGTGAGCAAGATAGCTTCCCAGAACCCAGACTTTGCTCCTGCGGTTCGCAAGGTAAGGCATACGTCTCTTATGAGCCCACGTATAATGCTTACGAAATGGTCAGTTGATGAAAGATCAAGAGTCAAATGTCAAGTCTTGGGAGGCTGGACGCAAGAATCTGATTGATGAACACAAGTTCAAGCGGGAGAACGAACGGACTCATCGAGCTGCACTGTACGTCACAAGCCGTTTGTCATGACATGTGACTAACGTTCGCAGATCTTTACCAGGTCTCTTGGAAAATACACCCGCGCTTCGTGTACGTTCAAGTACACTTATGCTGATGGATGATTACTGACGCGACACAGACACCAGAGCGTGAGAAAGAAGAACTAGACCAATATGACGCCAAGGTATACCGAGCTTCCAAAGCTATGGTCGACTCACAAACATCATCACTCAAAGTCTTGGGTGTTCCATTCTTTGGTGTAAAGCCACATCTGGTAGTTGGCTCTAGCTACGACCCGACGGAAGTCACCGACTCGCAGCCGACGCCGGCGGGCGGTAAGATATCAAAGGAGCAGCTCCTCGAATTACAGCGGAAGATGCTGAACCACTTAATGGAGCTGTACGGGGACTGAGGAGGTCTCTTTACAATACGGAAACGCTTCATTGCCACATAAATATTAGTATTCTGCCAGTGCTGACGATGGTGGTTGCCGGGCTTCGAACTCAGCTGTCTGATCCTAGACCAAAACCTTCTGTTTCCTCACCGTATCCGTTCATTCACCACCTCAAACAGCCTCTAGCTGTAAACGTCTTCATAATGCGACATCGGCTCACGGACATGACGTGAATTGCGCGATGTTGTCAGCATCAGTGAAGAGCAGAGCAAGCGCGAGAGTGCAAACGCACATCAATCTCCCATTCACTCGTCCCGGTAATCGCCCTCGACGCTATTGGCTGCTCAAGGGCCAATGGAGCTAGTGCCGTTGACCGCAATCGCTCTCATAACAACAAAACATTTACCTCTTTTACAATCATCAGCTTCCACTCACCTCACCACGCTCGTTGAAGTATTTGATCCATTCCACATTCTTTTCGCTACTCACACTCGCTACTTCCCTCTACCCACTTCAACCCCAGTCGCTCCTTCCGATACAAACGTTCACGGTCCAAGATGAACACTGTACGCGCACTCACCATGGTTGCAGTTGCCGGTAAATAGTCTCCAACCAGCGCACTTACCCACTATATTATTCTTGCTAACGTAAATGTAGCAGGCGCTGCCGCGGAGTCTGCCCAATGGAGTCCCGCTATCAACCACGTTCTCGCTCATGCTGTAGCTGCACGTGACGACCACTGCGCCGAGCTCCCAAAGCTCTGTACAGATGCGGTACTGCTACGTGGCTATGAGACTACCCTCACCTATCTGTGTCCCGAGAAGACCGAAGGTCCCTCTACTGTCACCGTCACTACCACCAGGACAACCACTGTGACGGGTGATCAGAGCCTGACCTCTAGCGTTGCTCCCGCTCCCGCTCCTACCTCGGATGTTGGAGCTGCTCCTTCAGTGCAGCCTCTACCCCACAAACCCGTCTCAGCCACTTCGGACGTTGGAGGTCATCCCGCAGAGGAGCCCACCACGACCGTGATTATTCAGTCAACCGTCCAAGTTACCATCACTAGATCAGTCACCAAGGTCGCTCCCAGCTCTACGTCGTCATCTCTTCCTCCCCCGTCCATCACTTGGTCTTTCACCGCGGTCCTCCCTACCGATGTCAAATCCTCCCATGTCTCGGGCGGATCGTCGTCGGCGTCTCGCACTGAGGTACCATCGATAGTGTCGTCCGTCGGTCCGCCATCATCTAGCAAGAGCAGGTCGGTTGGATTGTTCCCTAGCCATACTGTTAGTAGCTCGTCTTCGGTGGTTTCCACGTCTTGGTCAGCTTCCGCGTCTTCGGCGACTTCCTCGTCTGCGTTGGATTCCACATCTTCGGCTGCTTCGACGTCTTCGATGGCGCGTTTACCGTCAGGTGGTCATCATGCTCCACCTTTTGCGAACGGTACCGCTATCAACTACACCCCCGGCATCTTCCCCACGCTGAACGCAAGGGATGAACAGTCCACGACGACTGTCTACTCTACGACTGTCTACTCTACGGTTACCCGCCATGTCTCTGATCATGCCTCGGATACTACTCATGCCTCAGATACCACAACTGCTGCGGCCACTGAGACTAAGAAGGGTCAGGCTGGAGATAATAGGGCCTCGTTCATTGCTTTGTTCTTTGGTGTACTGGCTGCTACCTGGCTTATCTAAGGAGGCGTAGCTACTCCTTTTGGAAAGCGGTATGGTTTATTAGTACGGAAACTCTCAAACACATGTGCGACGGTGTTACGATGCAGTGTGTCGAGTATTTTCACGAATGACACGATATGTACATAATCATGGCAGCACATCAAGTCAGGAAAAGACTGATCACCATGGAGCCTGCATTACCAAAAGGTCTTTCTAGTTCACTTACTTTATCTGAGTGTAGTCTGCAGACCTGTTCACGATGTTCTTGCATGAAGTGGCGGTGTGACAGCCCTCTGAATTATATAGAGATAGCACAGGGAAATGAATGCTTCTTGAATTACAAGTGACATGGACCAGCATGAGCTCGGCGATGGCTGCAGCGACTTCAAACAGCGAGCTCTCCGGCAGCTTGCACAAGGAAGTGATCAAGCCGTGAAGTAACTTGCTCCAATGTGGGAGCATCTTCTCCAACTATCTGCTGTGCACCGACAGAAATACGCCAAGGGCGATTGCGTGCCTCCGACTCCAATTCATCGAGCTCTTCTAAAGCTTCAATGAATTCTGCTCTCCTCAGTTCGAAGGCTTCGCCGTCAAATGCCCCCGAACTCCATCCACAGTCGCGGTAGATCTTTTGCCAGGCTCGGAAACGATTGATCCTCCGTCGCCACCCATCAGCACCATCTGAGCCGTGGTGCTGTCTCATATACTGAATTGCAGCGGTCGTCTGAGTAGGAAGACGAATGCCTCCAGGAAAGAGGTTCTGCATAATAATAGGATCTTCCAAGATTTTTCGCGCCGGTGGATCGTGATCATCTTGGGGATCGTAATACGGAACCCATTCCAGGATATCAAACTTTGCGATAATCTCATCGAGCACGGTCTCAGCTGGCCGTCTTGGTGCTTTCTCCCATTCGTTGCGGTCAGGTCCAACTGAAGACCACTCAATCATTGTTTCTGTATTCGGTGAATGTTTGAACCATCGGTTCGCAATCAATTAACATACGGTCCTGTGTATCATAGATCAAGTCAGTACCGTAGTGCCCGCTATACATATCACCACTTGTCAACCTCAGCATATGAGGCGGTAACAGCTTGGTATCCTCTTCTCGTTTGACCCTTTCACCCCACCGCAAATCCTCGACGAACTCTGTGTCACCGGAATCGGCGAAGTATGTTACGGCTTTTGAACGGGGGATCAGCTCGACGCCGAACCACTGCCACGATTCGACAATGTCGCTGCGCAATGCAGGGATTGATCTTATCAACTGAATGACCTCAGAATCCAGGCCTATCTTCTCGAAAATGGAAGTTGCGACGGTCTCGGAAGAGTGAGGTGGGCGAATTACATCAGATGGGGATATGTAACGCATCGCGACGAAGAGATCGAGGAGCTTCGTCAGGCGGGAGATGAAGCCCGCGTGCTTCTCAGCGATGGCCTCCATTGCCGCAAGTGTTGTGGGAATAATGACGAGCTGGTGGAGGTGATGGATGGTTCTAAGGGCCAGGGGTCGTGCGCGTACCTAGGTAGCTTCGCGATCCAATCACCAGACGCGCGACCGCGACGAACAACCTCAGGCTAACCTTCACCACCACTCAGACGAGCGGCATCGCCAACGAACCTCTCCCAAGACTGCTACACCCACGGTCGACTTCCGCTATTGCACGGCTCTAACACGACTCTTCCAGCATACATCGGTGTGCGCGCACCAGAGCCATCCCGCCGACACGACGGCATTGATCGCCTTCGAGACTCAGACACCGCCTACGCTCACGTAACCCTGCGAAGGCTACTGCAACTCCTCGACCCTCTCAATCGTCGAACGCATCTGAAAAAATCTGCAATATGGTCGGAAAGAAATCGGGCAGAGCCCAATTGAGGGAAGAGGGTACGGCATCGGGACACCACAGCGCAAACATGGCAACTAACAAGCTTGCAGGTCTGGAGCGAACGGACAACAACATGGACCTCACGACATGGCCCCAAGTTGGCATGATCAACCAAAAGAACTACTACACCGAGTTCCTCAAGCGCGACGAACAGTTCCTCGCCGTACGATACCCCAAGGATGAAGAGAGGGCGCGCATAGTACAGGAAGCCAGGGACAAGGATCGCGCACGCGCGTTGGGGGTGCCAGCAACGGAAGGAGCGACACCACAGGTTGCGGACGAGACAATGGAAGATGCCGAGGTTTCCTTCGCATCAAGGACCGACATCTCCAAGCTCATCGTGATACATCCTGGCAGCCAGAACTTGAGGATAGGCCTTGGATCGGACGCACTCCCGAAAACTGTGCCTATGGTCATCGCGCGCAAATGGAAGGAGAGTGAGGACGAGGAGGATGAGGGAGAGCCTAGCCCCAAGCGGATGAAGGTCGAAGGTGCCGTGCCCGCCGATGCGCTGCCTGAGAAGTGGTTCGGAGAGGATGTGAGTATTTGGGTGTTAATTGCACGGACGATGCTAACTTGTGACCAGTTTGCCGATCAGTACATGGCCATGTCATCCGAACTTAGGACGAGGATGCGTTCCAATAAGCGACGAGTGCTACCCAACTCGAAAGACCTCGTAATCAACTTCAACCGAAAATCCCCCCCAGACATCATCTCCGAACACAATGACATCAACCGTATCGAGTGGACAGAACTACCTGCAGATCCCAAGAAGGCACCAGACTTCTTCACTGGGCACGATGCGCTGCGGATACCCGAGAGGTCCAACCCACGATACAAGCTGTTCTGGCCGATACGGAACGGCACGTTCAATGAGAAGGACTATCGCGACCGTAATCAGATCTACCATGATCTCTCCAAGATATTAGAAGAGGCTTTCCGGAATCAACTTGGTATCACCAGGTTAAAAGACCTTGTCAACTACAAGTGCGTCTTTATCATACCAGACCTCTACGAGCGACAATACGTCACGATGATACTAGATATCCTCATGCGGGATCTTGGCCTTGGAAAGGTCTGCCTGCAGCAAGAGTCGCTTTCGGCTACATTCGGTGCTGGCTATGGTGTTGCCTGCGTAGTCGATATCGGTGCTCAGAAGACATCGATCTGTTGCGTTGACGAGGGCCTTTGTGCCGAGGAGTCCCGTGTCAACCTCAAGATGGGCGGAGCTGATGTGACGGAAACGTTCATCAAGATGATGCTTTACGGGCATTTCCCGTATGCCGACATGAACCTGAAGCGGAGATACGACTTCCTCCTTGCCGAAGAGCTGAAGCAGAAGTTCTGCTCTATGGATGAAGGCTCGGTCACGGTACAAACGTGGGACTTCCACCTTCGCGCTTCGGGCCAAGACACGCGGAAGTACACTTTCAAGACGTACGACGAGACTATGCTTTCTGTCATGGTGAGTGACTCAATGAGTATGTAAGATGGATCTTGCTAACGAATTCAGGGTTTCTTCAAGCCTTCAATCTTCGAGAACGCACGGAAACTCGAGAACAGGAGAAAGGTTGTGCCACGCTCAGTCGATCTCTACGACGGCTCACCCAACGACCCCATCTCGCAAGCACAAATCGCCATCATCGAAGCCGCAGCCGGTAAACCCGTGGTCCCCACCATCAACGGCGCGTCAGAAGCCGTAAACAACACAGCACCCGCCTCGACACCCCAACGCCCCCAGCCAAACCCCTTCAACCTGCTCGGCCGCCTCAACGACAACGAAGGCACACCCCGCTCCTCCGTAGCAGGCTCCCCAGGCCCCGAAGGCAGCAACACGCCCAACCCCGACCGCGACACCCCCATGGGCGACACAGACGGCGCCCCGCTCCTCTTCCGCGACCCCATCCACGAAAAGACCAAGCTAGCCGAAGCCCGCGACGCCATCCTCCCCATCCACTCGCTCGACGCCGCGATCCTCGAATCCCTCTCCCAAGGCGCCCGCGGCGACGACCGCAAACTGCGCGACTTCTTCGGCGGCATCATGCTCGTTGGCGGCGCGTCCAAGACACCCGGTCTACGCGAGTTCCTCGAGATGCGACTCCGTGAGTTGCGACCGGGCTACGGCAAAGAGATTCTAGTGGGGCCGCCGCCGCGTGACTTTGATCCGCAGGTTGTGGCGTGGAAGGGGGGGAGTGTGTTTGGCCGGTTGAGTGGGCATGGGAATGATGGCTGGATTAGTCGGTATGAGTATGATATGTTGGGGGCGAGACTGTTGAATAATAAGTGCATGTTTGCTTGGTAGGATGGAGTGAATAGGGATGCTGTGGATAGGTCTCGCAAGGAAGGTCGAGATGTTTGATCTGTTGGAGGGTGGGTGTTTAGATGGGTGGGCTATTGGGTATTGTTAGAGCAGCATCGGATTGGTGTGGGATGGTGAGAGTTGGCATTGGTTATGCGTTCATCCTGGTGGGTTCACCGAGGGTGGTATTTTTTGTTGAATAACAATGTGTTATGAATACAGCTTCCTCAATAGTCTGCTTATGGTTGTTCCCAAGTCACTACAGCGATGTTCTTGACTACATGGATATAGCTTGTAAGCCGTGATTGTATTTCGTCTCATATTACATACACTAACGTAACAACAGATGAGAGTCAGACCGCTTCACCGTGTGACTGTCACATCCTGCTCCTGTCATTGCGCCGGCATAGCCGTGGCAGCATCTTGCGTATGCATCGCACACACTCCCGAAAACCCTCTTACGTGTGGAAGCCACCAGCTTACAGCAAGACATCGGCAGGCTCGCAGACCTTCTTGTGAATCTTCCAGTGCTTCTTCTGACACTCAGTAGAGCAGTACTTGCGGTTCTTGCACTTGGCACAAGCAAGCAGGGCGTCACCTCCAGCTTTAGTCTTGACGCCACATCCGCCGCACAGGTCCGGCTTGTTGAACTGCTCACGAAGCTCCTTGACGACAAGCGAAGTAGTCGAATCTGTCATACCAGTGCTGAAGAGACCTCCTGGGCCAGGTACATTCATCATCTGGAAACCCATTCCGTTATCGGGCTCAGAGGGTCTAGCGTTGGCCTCTTCGGTGAGGCTCTTGGATTCGAATTCGTAAGGAACTCCGTTCTTGTAGCCGTTTGGACCGAAGAGCGCCTTCTTCATTTGGCCCTGAGCAGCAGGCATGAGACCACCTTCAGTGTAGACTTTCTTGAGCATGGTGATGTAGGCAGTGGGGAGTTTGCATCCGAGAGTCATGGCACAAGCACCGAGTAGGACGTAGACGTAGGTGGGATCCGGTCCCCAGCTTCCGAACCACTTCTCCTTTAGGCCGACGGGACCAGTGAGCATCTTCGCTTCCTTTGCAGCGATCATGTCGGCGAGGATACCCGAGTCGAGGTGATTGCGGATGAGTTTGGGGTGAGAGCAGTAGGGGGCGTAGGTGCTGTACGCACAGCAGCGACCTGCTTCTTCCTCAGACTTGCCTTGAGCTCGAGCCCTGGCCTGAGCGGCTTCCATGAGTGGAAAGAGACCGGCTTCAGTATCGAGAGCTTCGACGATTTCGAAGTCGTGGTCTGACTGGAAGAGACCTGGCATGATGTTAGTCGATGAGGTGTTTGGTTGAAGTATGCTTGTCACTTACAGTATCCCCAGGCACCCATCTTGGATATTCAGTGCTTGTAGTAGTTGAGTACAGTAGTGGAAGATGAGCGGTTGATGGAAGCAAGCAGTCAAGATGGACTACTGCGGAGAACTGTTGACTGAGCTGATCTTTGCTGTGGGAGGTGAGTGGTGAAGTGAAAACAGGAGAACGCGATATGAGATCAGAAAAGGGTACGCGTCGCGTCACACGTCATATGCGAGGCCAGGCTGCAATGTTGGCTGTTGGAGAAGGAGCGAGGACGCGTGTTCCCGTGACCCAGGCGCCTTTCTCAAATATTGTTATCGCGACCTCAAGCAGCAAAATGGGGCACTTCGTGATTCAATCTCACCTATCACATCTGTGAAGACTGGCAGCCTGATGTCCGCAAAAGCGCCGTGGGTGAAAAGGCTTCCTCCGCCAGGCCTCCGGTGCGAATACACGATCTGACCAAACTCCAGCTTAGAGGGGATCTAGCTTTCCTGCGCGTCGATGATCAACATCATCTATCGATGCGTGGGAGTATTCCAAACGCTCGCCAGCGACGTCAGTACTATGCAATGTTTCGAGAGTTGTATAATTCTGATGAGGCAAGTTCCTAAACTGGGACGCATACCTACATAACTCCCATTGAACAAGAACAGATATGATGAGCTACAAAGCGCGGGCGTAGCTGCTGTTCTATCCACATCTGAGCTACGCTTAAGCTCTTCAGATATCTGAGAATATGCGCAGACGCTGTCATGTCTTTTGGACCCTGAGCCGTTACGGGTTATCCACCAATGCCGTAGGCAAGATCTCACCTCACCGTTCCTCATACTGTCTTTGAGGTACCGGCGTCTTCACCTTCACCGTATCACCATGAGATCACGAGCATCCAATCGGCCAGCAGACGCTGGCTCCCTCTGCTCACGGCTTGACGTTGCTCTCTCCATCAACCACTAACTCACGACGCAACGGGGTAACCTCCAAGTAAGTCGCGACCCGGGTGACAACTATCAGACGCTTGCTAATTCTTTCAGAGTGTCGCCAAAGCGATATCCGATGACGGTCACCCAAGCTCGCGGCATAGCCAATAAGGTCAAGAAGCATGCGCCTATCTTGCAAGTAGTCCATACTCTTACCTTGGCCGCACAAACTAATGAATTCAGATTTGGCGGCAGGCTTCTGCGCCTCCAAGTAGGCCCGCAACGTCGCAACTTCTCGGCACACGAAGACATGTTGTGCATGCGATCCAAGGTCTTCAAGGATCGTTTCCAACCCGCACGCAAAGACGTTGAAGGCGAGTGTGTCATCTGCCACGAAGATCTGGATGCAGCGGTCAAGACCCTCACATACTGCAAGACTTGTGGGAATAATCTGCATCAAGACTGCATTAAACAGTGGAACAACACCAACAGTACCTGTCCTATCTGTCGCGCTGCATGGGTCAAGACGCCTTTCATCAACACGTTCAATCTCGATGATACAGACGCCGACGGATTCGATATATACGTTCAATGGCTCTACGGACGTAATATCCCAACGTACCTGGCAGACAACGGGGATGTACGAGTCCGCTGCAGGAGGCTGGTAAAGGCGCACATGGTAGGAGAGAACATCGGCGATGCAGCTTTCGTGGAAGCGGTACGACGTGAGATCATTGGAAACAGCCTCGCAGAGACGAACAGCATATCAGTCTACACACTCAACTTAGTGTACAGACTTACGGCCGGACCATGCGCTCTTCGAAGCTTCATGATCGAACTATGTGTCCTTCATCACAACCGTGGCAATTGGTTTGCTCAAGCTGAGAAGTTGGTGCGCGCCGCTCTGATTGACTTCACGGCACGCTTGATGAAAGATACAGAGCAGCAAAATAGCCAGCAGATCTGGAACTCCATGGTGGCGGCGGGATACATTGAGCAAGAAGTCTAGCGGCGATATAAGCATGGGAAACGACTGAGCAGTGCTAGACAACGAGGGCTTTTCGTGACGAAGATGTCTGGAGCTTCATGAGCGATGAAGGATATATCGGACAGGACGAGGCAGATAATGACGAGGTCGATGACACCAATAGAAATGAGAGCTTGACCAGTTGAGCAGGGGAGTATCGATCTCGCTTCGCATGGTCGTTTATGATGGTTTAGGGACATTCGAGCAACCAAGGCAAGACACTTCCGCAGCCTGGAGAACCTGGGCTGTTTATCAGATGCGGCTCGTATCCTAGGACAGTCAAAGAATATTTGAAAGGGAACAAACTTACGTGCCACACGCATTCGTCCATTCTTCGTCGAGCTCATCGCGGGTTACACGGTAAGGTCGGCAAAGTATGAGCCACATGTATAATGTATTCAGTCCTCGTAGTGGTGAACTCGCAAGCGCGCACAGGATGAAGCATAGCAACTACACGCACGCTCCAAACAGGCATCAACATCGCGCCTTCCAAAGTCTCGACAATGTGTCCTGTCGTCCCCGCCAAGCCGCTCGCATCCCACTCCCGAACTCGCATCCCTCACCCAAACCAGGTTAGTCATCAAACCACCGAAGAACCACCAGGTTCCTGCATGCCACTAAACCAAACCCGGCATTGTAAACTTCATCAATCACCCACCACCACCCAATACAACCAATCACAGCCACTACGCAGATGTGCGCACGACGCCCGTGGAATCCGGGTCGGAGGGTTTGGCACGACCGTCTCGCCGTTACGCACGTTTGTTTTTGCCGATGATGGGGCTGAAAGGCGCGAGAAGCACGTTAGAACCACGTTTTCTCTTCTAGCAAGCATGCAAGGCGCAGGTGGCCCTGCGTTTTTTAGGCTGACAGGCGGTACTGGTGTATTCGGTATGTTCCGGATGGGAACGTGGGTGGAGGTACATATACGAGGCTATGGTACTTTAAGGTAGTGAACGAACCATTTCGTTAATTTCATCTTTCCGACCTGCAGTTGTGTGTGGGGGTATTCAACTACCAGGACGCTACGATGGCAGCTACCAGCACCCCACCAGAAAAGGAACCGCACATATCCTCCCAACCCATCACCTGGACGAACTGGTACAAGAAGATAAATTGGCTCAACACAACCCTCGTCATCCTGATCCCAAGCTACGGTCTCTACCTCGCCCGCTCCACACCCCTCACCCTCCCAACGTTTCTATGGAGTATTCTCTACTACGCCACAACCGCCTTCGGTATCACAGGCGGATACCATAGGCTGTGGAGCCACAGATGCTATTCCGCACGCCTTCCCCTACGCTTGTTCCTCGCGTTTACAGGAGCAGGAGCGATTCAGGGAAGCATACGGTGGTGGAGCGCTAACCATCGCGCTCACCACCGGTGGACAGATACGATGAAAGATCCCTACTCGGTTATGCGCGGACTCTTATTCTCGCATATCGGATGGATGGTGTTGAACAACGATCCGAAAGTTAAAGGGCGGACGGACATCTCTGATCTGGATAGCGATCCAATCGTCGTGTTCCAACATAAGCATTACGGCAAACTGCTTTTGTTTACAGCCTGGATCTTTCCTGCCGTGGTTGCTGGACTGGGGTGGGGCGATTATTGGGGTGGCTTTGTGTATGCGGGGATTATACGGGCGTGTTTTGTGCAACAGGCTACGTTTTGTGTGAATAGTCTTGCGCATTGGATTGGGGAGCAGCCGTTTGATGATCGGAGGAGTCCGAGGGATCATGTGTTCACTGCGTTGGTGACGATGGGGGAGGGGTATCATAACTTCCATCATGAGTTTCCGTCTGATTACCGTAAGTTTCTCTTGCCCTTGAATTACGCAAGGTAGCGATGCTGATGCTAAATGAAAGGGAACGCGATTGCCTGGTACCAATACGATCCGACTAAATGGCTCATCTGGATCATGTCGAAGATCCCGGTCTTTCCTCTAACATACGACCTGAAGACTTTCCGCTCGAATGAGATTGAGAAAGGTAGACTCCAGCAGCAACAAAAGGCTCTCGACAAGAAGCGATCGATGCTTGATTGGGGTGTCCCCTTGGCTCAGTTGCCTGTCATCAGTTGGGACGACTTCCAGACTCAGGCTTCAGCCAAGGGTGCTGCTTTGGTGGCTATTGCTGGAGTGATACATGACGTTTCGCCGTTTATCGTTGACCATCCTGGCGGCAAGACTTTGATTAAGAGTGCGATTGGGAAGGACGCTACTGCGGTGTTCAACGGCGGGGTATACGAGCATTCAAATGCGGCACACAACTTGTTGTCGACAATGCGCGTTGGTATTCTGCGAGGCGGACAGGAAGTTGAAGTTTGGAAAACAGGTGGTGAGAAGGACACCAGAGACACCAAAGGTCTCGGTGTCGTCAGGGCTGGTGATCAGATCACGAGGGTAGCTGCGCCAGCTACGGCGGCCACAGCAGCCTGAACGATATGAATTCCGGGTATCGAACCGTTTATTTCAAACACAGAACTCTGGTATCGTATATGATCCTCATCTTATTTGCCCGAAGGCACCTCCTCCCACTGCACTCCGACCCATTCCTCCACATATCCAACTTCTCCTTCTTGAACATCACTAGGCTTGCAGTCTTTGCTGCATACTGCCATGATAATAGTGCCCCATTCCATGCCGTCGAGACTCATCTCATCAGCCTCAAGCTCGGTGATCGCATGTGGTGTTAGTTGAACCTCGAAGACTCTGTCCGCGCCACAGGTCGAACAGCGAGGGAACCCAGCCCCACTCCGTGAGCCTGCTGTCTTGACTTTTGCGTTCGACGAGGAACCATTCTCTGAGTGTGGACCCAGGAGCTTGCCAATAGCATCGTTGTCGCTGTACAAGAGCGGCTTGCCTTTGTACTCATATCGTAGCACCTGTTCTGCATTTTCTCCGATGCGATCTGCAAACTTCTGGAACGTCCTGTCCATGGATGACTCAAACACATCCTTGTCCTCTTTTCCACCACCGCTACCGCTTCCTTCATTATCTGTGTCCATCCGTACGTTCGCTGGGATCGAGGGTGTTGAAGGGGCGTCCAATGTCTCGTATTCGGCATCGAGGTGATAGTGAGGGAATGGCGTAGGAAAGGCTGAATCTGCTGGCCATGGCTCGTGTGGGCGCGGGGGTTGTTGTTCGGAGGGAGGTGGTGACGAGAGACGAACTTTGGACGCGAACGTCTCGGGGAGGGTCGTGGAGGCTTCGTCCTTCTTCTCTTGAGGCTCGCTGACTTGCACTGCGGGCGCGGGACTCGATGCGCCGAAGGGATTGGCACCTGGTTTGGAGAAGGGGTTTGATGATGCTGCGCCATTTGGATTAGACGAAAACGGGTTCGAGAAGGGGTTCGCGGATGTCGATGCGCCTGTCCCGTTCTTCACTCCGAACAGCGACTCGCCAATCTTGGGCTGCGGCTTCTCTTCCTCCTTGACTTCCTTTTTCTCGGCCCTGGGGGCGTTCGCCTTGTTGTTGGCGCCTTTTGCGATGCGCACTCCGCGAATGCCCCTTACACTGCCCTCCTTTCTTCTACACGGCTTGCGCCGACATGTCCAGATGTAAAGTCGCCGCTCGTGGCCAGGAAAGTTGTCGGGAAGATCGCCGTTAAGTTCGAGGAGGAGGCTGAGGTAGCCATTGCAGACTTTACATTTTGCTAAGGCGCCAGAAGGGGCTGTCTTCTCGTCTATCCAGCTCTACTATGATCATCAGAAAGACGCTCGGCGTGGTTGATGCTGTGCGTACCGGTGCGCCTCCAATGTGGGAAATCGCGTCGCCCGTTGCTTCCCTCGCCGCATATCCTAGCAGAACATTCGTCTCGGTGTAGTCGCCTCCACCGTCTGAGGAATCACTGTCATAGGGCGCCATTCTGGTTGTTCTTGTGTATATTTCCACAGTTGGTTGTTTGGCGGGGTCTAACTTTTTTGAATATGACGCGGGGCTGCTCGGTGGCCAATGCGCCTTTTGTCGCACTGAGCGAATTTGACCAAGCCTGCAACACCAACTCTTCGTCGCTCATCCACACAACCACCATGGGCGCCCCCTTCGACTTCGCGCCTGAGCGGCCGGATCACATGCAGCAGATCCTCGATGGACTCGATCGCTACAACCCAGAGACGACGGGTGTCTTCCAGGACTATGTCATGCAGCAGTGCGAGAACCAGACGTACGACTGCTACGCCAACCTCGCCCTGTTGAAGCTGTACGTGTCCCCCCTACTCTTCCCCCCGTGCTACAAGATGAATAAACAACCACAACGTTTCCTATTACCCGAGGGATGGAGCATGAATCACTCCCCCGCTGAAGTTTATTATTAGCTCTATCTGACAGCTTTCTCCTGACTACCATTGTACCTCAAGCATCATCGTTACATCTGCTAACCACGATGCTCCAGCTACCAATTCAACCCACACCTTGCCCGTGACGAGACCATCACCAACATCCTCGTCAAGGCTCTCACCGTCTTCCCCAGCCCCGACTTCTCCCTGGGCCTCTCCCTCCTCCCTCCACACGTCCTCGCTCCTCTTTCATCTTCATTACACAACCCAGCTGCTGGCGACGCGCCGCTATCAGAAGCTGTCCAGAAGCTCAACGAGCTGAGGAACCTGCTCGAGGGTGCCGACTACTCTACCTTCTGGTCCACACTAGACTCCGACGACCTGTACGCCGACTTGATTGCCGATGTCTCAGGTTTCGAGGAGCTGATGCGCGTACGCATCGCTGCAACCGTCAGCCAGGCGGTGCGCGAGGTTGACCGCAGCATCCTCGAGTCGTGGTTGAACCTCTCTGGAAGCGAGTTCGACAACTTCGTCGGTAGCGTTTGCGGGTGGAACATCGATGGTGCCAAGATCAAGGTGCCCATCAACAAGGACAACGAGGCTAAGGGCACCGTTGTCCGCGAGAACGTCAAGTTCGATCGTGAGTACACCAGCGCCACAAACGTCGAGTCGCTGCTAACAAGCCTATCAGAATTCGCAAGGGTCATCAAGAGGGCATACGAACAGCCCGCATGAGCGACACGATTTATAGTATGACGACATGAGGCTACGGTTTGCACGGTCGGCGTTTGAGGCGGACATTACAACTGCATCAGTATGCGACAGAAGCGTACCAGCTGGCCTTGGACAACCGCACAGGTTGACTTCGATGGCTCGCTATATACCCCAAAAGTACGCCGCTATGAGCAGGGCCCAGGAGCATGAAATCTCCATGGGTTAACAAACATCCAATGACATAAATCCGACAAAGTTCAGACAAAGTTCACTGCTCCTCCTTTCCTTCTTTCGCAATCTAGATCTCCTTTTCGTTTCGCTTCTAACAACCCAGTCCCTGTCAAAAAACGGTGGATGACGGTCCCATAGGCTCGGAGAATCCTGACCTAAGCTTCTCACACTCGCCAATAATCAGCCGCATGTCTATCATTCGTTATTAAATGTCCGACGTCTGGAGCAACTTCTGGCTTGTAACATGGCGCGACAGTCGAATTGAATCGTACTGCGATAGGGAGTGGTGCCAAGTCGATGCGCAACGGCCCCGTGAATTTCGCTTATGCGTGCGCCACCTTTGCCTCTTACCAACCGTCGAACCCTGTCAACAACAACACCAAGGACAGCTTCTACGTGTTTACCATTGCGCATTCCAGTCGATAACAATGTGGCGCGGCGGGTTAGCTCCTTTCGATCAGGTTTTGACCCTGACAGCTGAAGCTTGTTCGACATGATCACAGCCTGGAGTGTGCTTTTTGCGTTGAACTATGCAACGCGAGTCTGCGATTGTATATGGTTATGGTAGGGGTCAATGTCCTTTGCGGAATTCCTTACCTTCACTTTCACCTTCACCTTGGTCGGTTGCGCTTCGAGAGAACCGGTGTCCACATCCCTCCAGTATCTACCAGTAACATTGCGAGCTCACATGCCCGTCCATATCACACACAACATACACGAAATCTCCACATCATCGTCCAAAGACCGATCCTACTGACTTGGAACAATTCAAGTCGAAGTGCGCTGGTAGCAACATCTAGCTCACGTCACACGCGGCTTCTCGTCAGGTCTCACTCGTGATCGCCTCGGCTCAGCTGCTTCAGCTACCTGCAGCTTACACGGAGCTGAACGGCCCATCAGTTTTGATCACATTTAAAAAGCGATTGAAAGTCTGCAAAATCGCCGAGTTGTGCGACCATACCGAAGACCGATAATACGTCATCATGCCTCTCCATGGATTCGTACTCTTTGTTGTGTGCGCCATTCTCACCTTCGCGACCGCGCAAGCCAGTCCACTATCGTCACCGCAGCAAGCGCCTTCTGTCAAGCGCTGCACGAATGCCGTTGTCAATCCCTCATTCGAGATCCCTGTGCTGTCTCCGTGGATGGATATGGTGACCGGTTCGTGGTACTCGCGCGGGATATCCACCTCTCCTACAGGCGGACACTCCGGCAGTAATCTCTACGCCGCGACATCGAATAGCTCAGCGGTCCAAGCTACACTCACGTTATCGCAATCCTACATTGATCTTCCTGTCGGTGCGACGGTCGATTGCTACGCATGGGTTACCGGAAGGAGACCGAATGGGCAAACGCGCGTTGAGATCTTCCTCGATCAAGTCAGCTGTGGAGAAGCAGTTCATATGGGGGCTGGAAAAGAAGGCTGGACGAAGGTTGGAGGAAAAGTTCAAGTGCAAGATGTACCTGGAGGCGTTGGTCATTCGGTTGCCATCAGTGTGCAGGGCGATGGCGTTGAGGATGAGGAAGGCTGGAGAGTGGCTGTTGACGATGTTGGCGTGATGGCCGGATGCTAGACGAGCGGAAATGAGTGGCATGAATCAAGTGATCAGGTCAGGTTGGGTGGAGAGAAACCAGATCAGCTGGAGATTGTCCAACGGCTAAGATGAATAAAAGTGTCCATCAAAGAGCAGCCACTGCCGAGTGAACTTAAACCATCAGAGACAAGGAGAAAGATACCGAGCTATGATATCGGCAGAGGAGAGACCGAGTGTCTTACTAAAAGACTTCGGCCTAGTGGTCAGATTTGGCAGCTGCAGTACTCTACCTAGAAGCATTCACTATCCCCCGATCGTCGATCAACCGCGATCTTCAAACACTTCAATCACTCCGGTTCCTTCAGTCCAATCTCCGCCGCCTTCCGGTCACAGAACTCGGCCATGTCCACATCCTTGATACTCAGTCCCTCGGGCTTATGCGTAGTCCACTCAATGTCGACCCTATTATACAAATTCGACCAACTCGGATGATGCTTCTTGACCTTGCACTCATCCGCAACGAGCGACATGAATCGCCAAGCCTTTGCGAAACTGGTAAATGTGAAGGTGCGCGTGATACTCTTCCTCGCAGCGTTGATTTGCCATGCAGGAGAGAGGCTGGACACACGTTCGGGTAAGTCAGCGGGTTGGTTGGCAGCGTAGATCATGTTATGTGCTGCGTCTTGTTTCGGCTGCGCTGCCGGACTAGATGACGGACGAGAGCCAGTGGATAGTGACCGGAACCCCGTCGTAGTGCTTGCGTATCCCGCATAAGGTAGGGGTTTAGCTTGTTGCGGCCGGATTTGCGTCTTGCAGCGGGTCAGCAAAGACGTTTTGGTGCGACAGTGATGCTGGCACAACGCGATGTACGATGGGCTGTGATTTGTTGGTTAGATGGGTTTGAGTTCTGAGTCATCAAGGCAGGTGCTCGGGGCGAAGGTCAGACGAGGGAGTGGCTTGTTTGTTGGTCTTGGGGTCTTGGGAGAACTAGTCGTTGGACTTACGGGAGAGCCCGTAAGAGATTTGGGGGCCTTGTCATGATGTAGATGGAGTTTGGTGGTGATGAGGGGTTCAAGTGCAAGCAAGCGTTGATGGATTACGGCTAAGTTTCCTTTCCAGAAAGAGTATGGGGGTAATTTATCAGACTGTGCCAGAAGAGAAGGATGATTAGTTGCGAGTTGCACAACAGATGCGAAGGCGATGCATAGTGAGGAGCGGAGTAGGAGTGAGAGCTAGCTACTACGATACGCCTTGCAAACGCGCATGGACCAAGGGTCTCGAAGATTACGGAGTACCCAAACGGCCATGTATCTAACCAAGATTTTGAGAAAGATAATGAGAGTTGTGTAACAACAAGACTCGTGTATGAAACTAGATGGGATGGGATGAGTATCACAAGATTCGCGACAGCCATCGGCTGATGGTGCACATGCGCTTAGATGGACAGATGGGAATAGCAACGGCTGATCCGCGCGGCAAGTCATCAGCGTGGAGACATTGAAGGAAGGCGTACTGAAGCAGCGATTAACCTATCTCAGAGCGCAACAAACACTCCATTCGGTCCTTACGGGAGCTTCGGATCTGGAGACACATACATCCGATATACACTCTGTAATCAAACGCGAGAGACTAGCCCGTAGAGGATTAAGGTGTGTTTGACGGGTACCAGAGGATCGGGGTCGGGGAATTGGTCAGCATCAGCGCGCAAAAAGCAGGTCGCTGGTGGGATGCAGTAGGCAGGTCGTCGGATGGGTGCCGAAGCCAGACAGAGAAGGGCGACAGGGCGCTGATTTGCGCAGCGTCAGATGGGGCGAGTCGTGATGGCATGAGGGGAGCGTGTGCCATGGATTGCATTGTCCTGCTGCTGCTTGAGCGTTCCCGAGGCCGACCTTGCCGCCCTGCTCTGTATATAGCGCGCATCGCCCTCTTCTTAGTCAAAGCTGCGTAATCCACTCGACCAACTGCATCGTCACGATACAGGTGAGCTGCCCCAGCGTCCTACAACCCGAGACGCGCAACCAAAATGCCGTCCCAACACTGCGCGCCTGTCTTGGCGCTGGCGAGCGCTGAAGCTGACTCTCACAGCACGCGCGCGCTCTCTTCACGCACGGCAGCCTGCCCTCTCGCACCACCACCTTGTCGCGACGTCACCACCGCCGCCGGCCCACGCCCGAGGACCGCTGCTGCCACCCCGTCTGCTGCCGCCCCAATTCCCACGCTGCTGTCTAATCAACGCCACAACACCCTCGCTGCGGTGCTCCCGTGCGACGCGCCTTGAATGAGCCAAACTCTGGATCCTGCGATCCAAGCTAGCACTGGCTATAACATGCAGGCATCTGCCGCTCAGGTAAGCTGCGCTGACTATTCAGGCCCGTTGCGCTGCTGACACGCCCGTTCAGGATCAATCCAAGCCGACCATAGAGATGAGTTAGTGCCCCGCGCATCCCTACCTTCCTGCCGATTACTAACACGTATCGTCGCGCAGGCTTAAGAGAACATCTGCTCGCTGCTGGCGCTGGACAGCCCGGCGTGCAGCCTCTCCCTCAGCATTCCCCCCACGCCCAGCATCCCCAGCACTCGCACACTGCTGGCCCACCACACGCCATCGACCCGGCAATTGGGGGCTCCGCCTACGACATGAGCGCCGGCGGCCCCGACGATGGGAACACGAGCGAGGGTCGCTCCAAGGGACGGAGAGAGCTGTCGACATCTAAGCGTGCCGCACAGAATCGCGCTGCCCAGGTACATGCAACGCGCGCATTCCAATGGCACAAGCTAACACCACCAGCGCGCATTCCGCCAGCGTAAGGAAGAGTACATCAAGCAGCTGAAAGACCAGGTCAAGGAGTTCGAGCAGCTATGCGAGCTGTACAAGACGCTTCAAACCGAGAACTACCAATTGCGCGATTACATCATCAATCTGCAATCGCGACTACTCGAAACCCAAGGCGAGATACCACCTGCGCCGGCTGGTGTAGACCTCAACCGGCCCCACGAACAGCCAAACATGCACCAACAACCGAACCCACCACAGCCGCCCCAGCAACCCGAGCAACCACAGCAGCAACAGCAGGGCTCCAACAACAACAATGGAGGACTCTCGGAGCACCAAATCGGCGAACTGCAAATGGCAGCGCAAGCAGCAGCAGCAGCCCAACACAGCGCATCAGGCAACAAGCACACCAGCTCTGAAGGTTCGTACGACTACGCCGAGAAGCGCCAAAAGGTCGACGAGCCACCGCAAGGTCAGCAGCACCCTTCGCCGTCCTCTTTCTACCCCAACCCAGACGCTCATTGAAGATGAAGAAGCAGCCGGTCCGATCCATGGCTTACCAGCATAGTAGGCTCAGGTTCCTCCGCCGCAGATTACGACGCTTTTGTCAACGAACTCCAGCAGTCGTCGAGCAAGCAGACCGCATAGGCACATACCGATACTCACATACCCCGTCGCGTCCGCTCATCACCTCCTCCTCCTCATCACCTCTTTATCGCTATTTTAATTCGCTTCTCAGCCATCCTTTTCTAGCCTCGCTTTATGATGTAATGCATAGGCCCTGAAGCCTGTCTTTTATTCGCTCGGGCCGGCGGTGTTTTACTGTGCTGGGCGTATGGAGTACGTGTGTCGTTGACACATTTACCACGTTTTTATTCCAACGCAGTGTATGGGTCAGGGTAGACTGGACCGTATTTGTAGCCTCTCCCCGACAGGGTTCTGTGCTGCGCTGTGCTGTGCTGTTTTAGGGGAATACCAATGTTTTCGGTGGCTTCGAGCTGCTTCCACCCTTATATCTTTGCGCGGTTTGAGTGAGACCTTCGGTTTTGCCTGCGATGAGTATTGTTGCGCGTGTTCCTTGATATCTCTGCGCGTGTCGCCGCTGAGTATGCTCGAGTTTGTACGGTACGATGTTGCAAATGGCTTTCAGTAATCCATTGCGACCGACTAAATCGCCGAGCGGACGTTAGCATCCAGACGACACTTCTTGATCCAGCTCTGGGACTGCAAGCAAAACGCGCCTTCTCTTGAGCTGGCGATTCACGACAATCACTCGTCACATGCGGAATTATCGGGAGGCATGTAGTGTGTAACTCTATAAATTACAATCTGGTACATTAAACGATTGGTATCATACTCCATATCATGCCCATCTGCGCATTTATCGCATAAACAAAAAGGACCTATCAAACTGGCCAAAGGAAGAAAGCTCTAGCTAACATCTAGAAATGGGGCGTGTTAAGCGCCATAACCATGAGCAGACCGGAAATAAGACCAGCACCGGGCAGGGTGATGACCCAACCGGAGAAGATGAAGCCAACCTGCTTCCAGTTGACAGCCTTGAGATCGAAGTTGCAGAGCGCAACACCAATGGTAGCGCCAGTGAGACATTGCGTTGTGGAGACGGGGAGCGCGAGACGCGAGGCGAGGAGCACGGTGATGGCGGCGCCGAGCTCCATGCTGAAACCACGCGTGGGCGAGACTTGGGTGATCTTGTTGCCGAGCGCGCGCACAATGTGGTAGCCGTAGAACCAGAATCCGAGACCGAGGAGGAGACCCGCGACGACGAGGATCCAGATGGGCGTGTCGGCTTCTTTTGTGACGACGCCCGTGGTGTAGGTGTTGTAGGATCCGACCCAGGGGCCGACTGCGTTGGCAACTGTGATGGTGAGTTAGAATGCGTGTCTGTGGGAATTGGGGTTGAGAGAATGGAGCTTACCATCGTTGGAACCGTGGGCAATGGACATCATCATGGCGGAGGCAACTTGGGCGTAGGTCCAGAGATGCTCGACGCGGTTGTCGTAAACAACAGCGCGGGAGTGGACATCGGCGAGATCCTTCTGAGTAACGACGTCGCGGGAGATACCCTGGAGAAGAATGAACTTGGTCCAGTTGGCGATCTTCTTGGGGGAGTAGGCGGGGAGGTGTTCGACGGGCTTTAACCAGCGCTCCTCAGGCTCAGGGGTGGCAGGGACAATGTGAGCAACGGCGCCATCGCGGGGAAGAGGACGGGAGAGGCCGCGGCCACCCTCGACGTCAATGTTGTCGCTGTCGGAAGACTTGTTGTCGAGGGAAGTGGAGTGGCCAACAGCCTTCTCGCCCTTGAGTCCATCGTTCTCTTGGATCGGGACAGGGGCAGCCTTCGCGTAGTAGTCGGTGACGATCTGGTCGCCCTTGCCGGGGAAGTAGATGGGAGGGTTCTCGCGGTACAGAAGGGGACCGAGAGGAATGTGCCACGCCCTCAGCCTGGTGTCACCCTTGACAAGGCGGCGGGTGAAGTAAGGGATGAAGAAGATGTAAGCGATGGCAAGCATGCCGAAGAAGACACCGAGAATGATACCGCAGGCCTTGCCAGCGCCCATCTCCTCAAGCGACTCGCCGTTTGGCAGCTCGTCGATGATGAAGAGGGCGAGGACACCAGCGGTGAAAGCCAGGTAGAAGGGAATCAGGCGCATAGCCCACTTGAAGGGGTCCTTGCGGTTGTGGACACCGAACTTGATGGTCAAGAAGAGGACGGCAGCGAAGGCGGCGGACAGGAATGGCGCAATGACCCATGAGGCGGCGATCTGAGAGATGGATCCCTTCTTCCAGCCCCAGCTGAGAGGAGATTGAGCAGCAATACCGGCACCAGCGAGAGCTCCAACGACGGTCTGGGTAGTCGAGACGGGCATACCAGCGATGGTAGCGACAGTGAGGAAGACGGCGGATCCGACCTCGGCGCAACCCATGGCGAGCATGAGGGTACCGGGTACAGGCTTGAAGGTGTCGAGGGCGAAGATACCGCTCTTGATAGTTCCAGTGACTCGGGATCCGAGGGCGACAGCACCGAGGAACTCAGTGAAGCAGGCCAGAATACCAGCCTGCCACATCTTCAAGGTCCTCGCAGCCACGGACGTGGCGTAGGAGTTGGCGACATCGTTGGCACCGTTGGATGCAGACGAGGCGATGAAGGCGATGGTGGTGATCGCTAGGATCCAGTCGTACTTCTTCAAGGCGGGAGCCATTGTGGGTGAAGAGTGGCGAGCAGTAGCGCCGGTTGACTGAAAAGCTGAGGTGTTGTGAGGTGTCCTGACTGTTTGGTTGAACGAGTGCAGGGGAGTTTAAGTACACAGCATACAAACGGAGGCGTGGGATCTTGGCGGCGCAGATGACATTTCACTGCAAGTGGACTTTTGTGGACGTCAGACGGTGTTGCCTGCCTGTTCGAGGCGCGGTGGATCATTGAAGCCACAATATCATGCTATTCGGCTCTGGCCGTGGTCCAAAAGCCCAACAGCACCTATTTTCTGGACCCTCAGCGCCGCTCCGGGGTGAGCGTTCGGGTGCAAGAGACGTGTGATTGGTCTACGGGACCCCCAAGCCTGGATCCACGCGCATGGCATGTTGGTGTCGCGTTAAGTCTCCACTGTGTCTTGTCGCGGGTCTTCGCCATCGCCTTGGTGTAACCAAGTCAAGGTGAACGAACGAGCGTTCAACGCTGTACCACGTTCCCTTGGCGCCCAGTCCGCCCAGCCCCACGCCAAGCTGGGCCTCCATCCTTCGAAATCTCTGATAACCCCAGATCACCGCAGACGCCGCTAACTGTCCAGCCAATCACATTGCGTCGTTTTACCTCGTGGTAGAACCACGCCCTCACAGCGTGCTACACGACTGCGGATGGCAGAGCGTGGTATTGGTATTCACGAACTACGGTGCCGCATAACCGCGTTCCCGTCCGCCTAAGTAAGCCTTACAAGGATTGCCGAGGCAGCCTTCGTCGAGCTTCGGTGCTGCCATGAGATGAGGCAAAGCCTTGTCAACCACTACAAGCCCTTCATTGAAGACATGTGCCCTATGGTCTAGCAAGTCGTCTAGACATGCAAAGAAAGAAGTCGATCGGGCTGACCGAGTGGGTGTCATAACTTCACGAGGAGATGATGATGATGGAATATCGCCAGGGTCTACCAAAAAAGAACTGCGAGCTGAAGGCCAACAGTGACATTCATACGCGCCTGGTACATGGGACCATGGATGGAAGAACGTCGGAGAGGCGCCGAGTTAGGTAAGCCAGACGTGTGCGCAATCGGTCCGTGGCCATCTCGTCTCTCGCATCTATTTTCAATACATAACGCCCTGGCTTCTTCGAACAACATGGTATTGTCTCGAATCATCATTGGTCCCATTCATTCGGCGAGCTCCGTGATGGTAGGGCAGACCTTATGCAACAGCCCACTGTAACCCCATTAATCCATGTCGTCCCTGTTCATGCATGGAAGCCCGCGAATTCTCCCTGCATGCTCATATCCGCTGTCAATGTCCCAGACCCATGGTACACGAGTTTAGACCCGCTTGCTTATAAGAGGCCGCCGGCACTTGCAGGCCCCATAGCAAACAAGGGTCAGTGCGGTGTTACAAATCAGGATATGTTGGCAGCATGTTTACGGAAAGGTGTCTCATATCTTCATTGCATCTGTCTTCCAGCTGCAGGAGCAAACCTTCTTCCTTGCAGTCCGACCCACTTTCTTCTCAGGCTTCCCGATACAGATTCTGTATGCTTCCGCGCTAGACTTCACAATTTGCCCACTCTCGTCCATCTCCCCACTCCATCCAGCTGTGCAGCTCTTCAACCATCTCAAGATACGGGATTGACCCCCTTGGCAAGGACACACACTCTCTGACAAGCCTATCGAACACCTTCTTGAGCTCAACACAGTTGTCCAACGTAAGCTCTGGAATTTGTCGTCTCATCTCGCTCGCCAAGAGTATGAGCGCCAGCACCTTTTCCTTGCCCCGAACCTCGTTGTAATCGCCGAAAGGAATGTGGATAGATTCTCGACAGAGCGCTTCGACTGCAGGAACGATGGAAGTAGTGATGGACCTTCCATCTTCCTTGTGGGTCACAGATGTGAGTGGGACGACGTGAAGCAAAAGATATTGGGTGATGAGCAAGGGAAGTGATCCATTCAGCGCGGCGATGAGGTCCTGCATCGTGAGCTGAACGCCGCGGTCGAGAGCCAGTTGGATGATAGCGCGATGACCGTGTGTCGCAGCGATGAGCACAGTGTTGACGTCCGCATCATCTGGATGTACCAAACCTTTGTCGAAGACGTATTGCACAATGTTGGTATGACCATGTTTGACCGCAAGACGTAAGCCTGTAGTCAGGGCATTCCAATAGGGCAGGTCGGCGATGAGAGGATTCCATTGGTTCATGAGCCATATGAACACGTCCATGTGTCCCCACCTCATGGCATCGGCAAGGTAGTGTGACCGGGACTTCATATGCGCTGGTATTTCAACGCGGCATCTTGGCAAGAAATTAAACAGTGTGACGACGGCCCTCAGTTTTCCGGTCCGAACTGCGGCTCTTATTGCGGAAGTGATAGTCTCTGTGAGTGGACCGCAACGGGTGATACGACCGTGCTGTATCCGAGCGAAACGCCGCTTCGTGAGCTCATTGTTGACTTCTATGAGCAGATACTCAAGAACTTCGATATTTCCACTGCAGGCTGCCGCGGTTACAGGGTTACCAAAGCCAGCAAAGTATTTGGGGAACCAGTCAATGACCTCAGCAGATTGCGAAATGTAGTGACGAACAGCTGCGAGACTCCCTACCATAGCTGCTGCTGCCAGCATGTCGTTGACGTTCTCTTGTGCAGAGTTGAGATGGTCCCGTTCCCTTTCCGCTATGCTGCGCGAACCGGGTCTGGACATTGTTGTAAAGACGGAGTCCAACGGCAATGGTTTTATTTCGAACATAGTCCGTGGGGCAACTTCATTTGTAAGGACTAAACCATGGATAAGTGCCTTCAGATGGCCCTGTCGTAGAACAGAACGATCAGTACCTGCGGTAGCGAACTCCATGAGCTTATCCGTGACCTTATGTATGAAATTCGGCAGTCCGGAGGCTGTGATATCGGCGTCTTCGATGTGATTGAGCAGATAGGTCTCGATGTTGCTCAAAAGGTAGCCCTTGATGTCAGATGGAAGCGTATCCATCGAGTCGGTAACACCATTCTTTTTGTATTGCGATATAACGTGTAGCTGATGCAGAGGAGGTAGAGGATTCCGGATATCAAGACGAGTAGGAATCGACTGGCGTTGATGGTAACGACTATGAAAGTCCGCAACAGACGTATTCGCAAGAAGTTCGTTGTCGATGTCTCCGGCAAATGTCCCTGTGTCTATTAGCTTCACTGTCCATAACTGTCACGAATATTAATGTGTACGGGACAAGGCGCGCAGTCGGATTAGCTCATGGAAGGGCGCTGCACGCGCAAGAGCGGTGACAACCCTCTCGAAGAGCTCCGGTGGCAGATCGAGTAATTGCATGTTAGTAGCTTGAAGCAAGTGAGAGTGGTGCAATGGGGAGAGAGAGTTTGAAAGTAGGAGGAGGTGAGTGAGGGTCTTGCCAAGGTGGCTGTAACAGGCAGTGGCGTTGATAAGCGAGGTGAACGAGGAAAGAGCAAACATGCGCGGCTGAGCGCATGAATCAAGTCCACTTAGAACGAAAGAAAAAAGAAGGCACGATAGTCCTGTTGGTATATGGAAACGCCGTGGTGACTGGGCATAGGCTGAAACAGGAGCTTGCCGACGTTGTGTCTCACGGTGAACAACACCGTTGGGTTCATGCGAACGGGATGACTACACGCGGACGATACCAAACGAAGCCACACTCTCAGCAACAGATACATGACATATTCACCACATAATCGCATGAAGCGCAAGACAAGAGGCTGAGTGACGTCACACGAATAACATCTCTATACTATGAATATGCTTTATAGTACAAGTCTATCAGATGTGCTCGAAAGCACGGGGTATCAAAGAAAAATAATGAGGTAACAAATAAAACTCTAAATGCTCGCTTGAAAGGACTAAAGGGGGCGTTGATGAAAGTACTGGAACATGAAGACTTCGTTGCACGTGAGCTTTCAGCTTTGTGTGGTGTACATGTGTATGTGGTCATGCATTTGCGATGTCGTGTCGCGGTAGGGTTGATGCTGCTGGGGCATCAGGTGATGTTGAGGGTGTTGAGGATGCTGATGGTGTTGTGGGATGTGGTGCTGGGGCTGCTGCTGCTGATGCTGATGAGGGTGACGCATGCCCATTGCGGCAACACTATAGTCAGGAAGCATCTCTGACGAAGCTTGACTCATCTGCGATGATGGTCGCTGATTCGAAGAGCTGCCTCTTGAGCTGCTTATCCGACTGCCTATCTTGTGGAGCGGCTTCGATATCATTTGACCGAACGACGGGCGGTCGTAGTACTGCGACTCTTCGAACTGGGGAGCAGCACCGAAGTAGTTGGGATACAGTGATTCCAGTGGGTTGGGTGTGGCCTTGACTTGATCCATGTACTCCTGTTGGTACAACTGTGTGTGCTGCTCGTGATCCATGACTGGCGTGGGGTGTGCATGGGGTGTATGCATTGTGGATGTCGTCATAGCCGGTGGGAGTTCAGGAATAGCCGGTTGCGCTACGTCCAGGTAATCTCCAGGGTCCACGTCCATATAACTGATACGGCGGCTGGCCGTATCCACTGCGGGCGCACCAGGCGTCTGCGGCTCCACAAATGGAGACGAGCCGCAATCATAGTCAGGCACGTGCGCCAACGAACTACAAATGCGCAGCAAAGCTGCGTTGATGCTCGCGAGCCGCGCTCTTGAGTGATGTGGGTTGGAGTTTCCGATGAGTATGTGCATTCGCTGCTCGCGCGACAGCTTCTCAACATGCGGGACAGAATCTCTTGAGGGTGTTACGAAGCCAGTGGGTAGCTGTTGATGCACTGGGTCCAGGGGTATATCAGCGCGTAGACTCAAGGCGGTAATCAAAACCTCTTCCCGGCTTGGTCGAAGGTCACAGCACTGGAGCTTCTGTCGGAGGATTCGCGAGTTGTCGGGACACCAACTAATCTGCGACCGACTCTCTCGCAATCTCTCGTCCAGGCAACCGATAAGCTCTTTCCATGTGTCGTGGAGAGCTTCCTGTCGTATTAGGTTCCTGATCACATTAGAGTATTTCCACTGGTCCATCGTCGCGCCATTCTTCATGTGCTTTGCGACGTGGTCGCATCGCTCATCCCAACCGATGCTGACTTCTTTACACTTGTCGAACCCGCAACCAAACACTCTTCGCGGCAATAATGTGATGCCAATGTCTGTCAGCGACGGCAGGGGTCGACCGGCGTGGTAGCGTTGATGATGCTTGATGAAATCTTTCTGTCGGTCAAAAATGCGGTTGCAGCCGTTGACGACACATGGCCAGTCTTCTCCAGTCTCGTGCATCCTCATCTCATGTTTCTTCCAGTCGGACTTTGCTTTGAACGTCTTCTGGCTCTTCTGTTCGGCACAATACGTACAGAACATGAATGGCTCGCCCGACTGACTCTGTGACTTGTCATCATCCGGGTTCAGCGATGGAGAAGCAACACTAATGTCGTCTGTCGGTGTGTAGCTTGGTTCAATCTTCAGGTCAAGTGGACTCTCAGTGTCCACCGCAGGCATGGAAGCCGGCACCGGACGTGTCGGATCAAGACCAGCTGGGTAGGAACGCGGCTCCGCCCTTCTCATCCTGGAGCGCGATGACGAAGAGGAAGCAATGGAACTTCGCGTATCGCTGCTCCCTGTAGATGAAGAGAATGTTGATGCCATAGAAAGCCGAGATCGCCATGATGACCCCGACGAGGATGTTGTAGATGAACTCGCGGTGCTGGTAGACATAAATGACGAGGCTGTAGAGTTGCGGCCTAGACTTGGTGAGCATGTACACACAAAACAACACAACGAGGAACGTACGCGAATCTATCGCTTGAGAAAACATTCTCTGGATCAAATGTGGAGGATGCCTCGCCAGCAGGGCCTCAATGTGTCGCATAGACTCCTCCGGTATGTCTAGGTTGTCCTCCATTGTGGCGAGGAAGAGCCGTATGCTCAGTTCAAATCGCGCAACAGAAGACTACTCCAACATGCCGACCATAAAGACCTTGCGACAACCCAAACGACTGAAAACTAGAACGAACGACAGGCGGAGGTGCAAAAGAGGGTGGGGAAGGGTATCCAGGTGTCGCGGTAAGACTAGGGGCCAAGGAGTGGATAATCGTGTATCCGAGCAGGCATCAGCTGCTGTTGGTGCGACAGTTGATATACAAGTGGGATCACCTCACGCAAAGGTGCAGCGGGGGATGCGGAAATGGCACGCTTCTAGAAGGCGTATGGAAGGATTGTAGAAGAAGCTAATTGAGGGCTGCTCGCGGGGGCGCTCGTGCGCAACATCGACATGACCACTGCCCTGGTTTGGCCTCAAAGCTGGGGCAAGGCTGAGGCTACGACAGGCATGCCAATATGTAGCGTGTTTGAGGTGGCCGCAAGGAACCGTAGTAGGGGCTGGGAGAGCACGAGGGCAAGCGACGAGAATGAAAGAGATAGTGTGCGCATCGACTGCTCAAGTCTCTTTCAGCGCCGTCTGAAGGCAGTTTTCGAGCCGGGTCGAGACGTGGCCGGACAAGGAGGCTGCGCGAGGCGATGATTCGCACAGACATGGTGTGCAGCAACACGCACCTATCGCAGAAACGCAACAGGCCATCCGCAACGAATCCATCCGAACACTAGGCCCTGTAAGGGGCATGCAGCGCGCGGTACCTGGATGACGCACCGCTGGTAACTTCTCGAAGTGTGTTGGTGCCGTGATGAGTGACATTTTTGGTGGGACCTGACAGGATTCATTCCTGCACGCCGAACTTCGGCATCACGCCTTCGCTTAAAGCAGACGCAGCTATCGCAGCTCGACAGCCGGTCAGGCGTTGGACGAGGCAGCACGGCAGCCATTGTACATTGAGGAAGGACCCCCTCACAGCGCGCGCACGTCAATCAGCACTCGAATGCCCTTCCCACGACGACTTACTTGAGACGCGGTGGCTGACAGAATGGAGTGCTGACGGCAGGAGCACGTACCCCATGCATAAACGATAGCAGCGAATGAACGCTTTGGGACTGTGATTGTAACAATTGGGCTGCCGCACTGCAGTCCGTCATCGCTGAGGATGCCCTTGTAGCTCGAGGTCATCGCGTAACCACGCGCGATCAAAGGAAATATCGACTAGTGTAGGGTAATGTAAGGAGACGGGACTCTGCCATAACGGGCAGGAAGTGGCCGGATAAATTGCAGTAGTTCGAGATAACAGCCTTAGCTAGAGCGTTTGGTTGCTTGGTATGTGAAATCGGACGGAGCGTTAATCACGAAGACGTACTGTAATTAACTCCATCGCGCCTCTTCCATGTCGTCGTGAGCGCGTACCCACAATGGCGTGTCCCTGAAAAGCGGCGCCGTCGTTCGGGACCCGAACCGCCGCGGTACTCTCAAGGACGTCCAGACCGTGAACGGTTTGCCCAAAACGACGAGCAAAGTTTGGGCGAGAGTCAGGAGCGGACTGAACTTTGGATGCGGCGCGAGGTGGTTGGCGCGACGCCCGGTTAACGTTGAATTTTACGTCACGTGGCGCGTGCGCAGTTCACACGGTACTTGCGCAGGCAAGTCAAGAAGCACCATGACCCGAACGTACGGCGTAGTTCGATTGTGACAACATTGGTGTTACATCGCTCTGGGGCCCCATCCATCCGGCCCACATAGTAGTACTTATCGCTTGAACTCTGGTCCTCAGAAACTGCAAACGATATTGCTAGGGATTGTCTGTGAAACCATCAAAGCGCGCGGTGGTTGGGACGACTATTCAATTCTGTTGACACACGGCATGGTTTCCGCACTCTGCGAACGAAATATAGAAGTACAGAGATAGCCAGCTCATACGAAGTGTCCATCGCAGTCAAAGTTGCCCTCCGTCTTGAAATTGCATGAACTCTCTTCTCCGCCGCCAGTGATACGAACGTTGTCGATCTTGATGTCACTACAGCTTCCTTCTCCACAAAGGATGTAGTAGTTCTTTCCTTCCTCAGTTGCAGTACCAAAGATGTTCTTCATGGTGATGTTTTGGATGATGACACCGTTTGTGGGGTTGCCAGTTGGCCCACCGTTTAAGTAGTCTTGCTGGATGTCGATTCCGTAGATGGAGATGTTTTCAACGCGAATGTTCTCGTAGTGGATGTTGGAGATGAAACCGGTGGTGTTGGAATTCGACTTGATGCGGGCTCCGTTCTCGGCGTTAAGAACCACGGAGTTTGTGAATGAGATGTTTGTTACGTTGTTGTCTGAATAGATGTGGTTAGTAAAGCAGAATTACTGTATAGCCGGATGATGGTATGGCATACTTGACTTTCCACCCACAGATCCGATGGAGAGACCGTGGCTGCCGTTGCAGTACATGTTGCTGACGTGGATGTTGTCTCCACTGGTGACAGCTACACAATCATCCTGGTTGATAACGACACTGTCGCGAACCTTGGTATTATTGGTGCTACTCAGACCAAATCCATCGCTGTTGTGTGCTGCAGGAAGGCCGTTGGAGCGGTTGTTGGGTGCGTATCCGTCGCTATTGTCCAGCGTAATGTGGTGGACGTCCAGACCAGCGCTGTTGCTGATACTGAAGCAGTGCACCGGATAGTTCTTGATGTAGATGTCGTGTACGGAACTGTTTCCAAGCACCTTCACCTCGATGAAGTGGTTTGGCTTGGCAACGCCTCCGTTGCTACCAAGGCCATCCCACCAAGCCTGACCATTGCCATCAAGTACGGCGTCTTCTTCGGCAGTGATTTCGACATTGGTACCTGCCACCTTGATGAAGGCATAGTTTGCATCGGCGTACTCCCAGAAGGTCCTTCCTTTGAACGTAACCTTGGTTCCAGTCTTCAGCTTCGTAAGATCGATACTCGAGTTTCCAGGAACGGTGATGCCATCGAGGGTTATGCAAGTGCAAGCTGCGACTGCAGCCGGGATAGCGGCGTACTTCGTCACGTAGCAGGCATCGGTAGCCGCAGTTGCAGAGGGTGAAGGTATGGCAGATACAGTTCCTGCAGTGGCAAGAGCCAATGATGATGCAGCTATAAGTTCGTCAGTACAGAAATGGTCCAAGCTGCAAAGTGCTATTAGTACCGTGGAATCGCATGCTGAAGGTTTAAATCTGACGTGAGCGTTAGGTGAAGATGAGTATACGGGATATCGACGACGCTATATAAACGTATGCAGGGCCTTGGGGTCCCCAGATAATCTGTTGAAGAGCCACCTGCATATTACCGACTAGTCGCCACATAATCTTGCGCTCGGCCGCTGTAGTGGTAGAAGAACTGCAGCCTCGTCATTTCCGACCCCAAAGCACAAGCACATCAAGCACCAAAGCCAAGTCCAGACAATGCTTGACAGCAGTGCTATGCGAAAAGAGGGATTTGACCCACAACGAGGCATCCGGAAGCGTGCCATCATGGGGAACGGCTCGGAAGAACAGGGGGTGCGACTGGCCGGTCAGTGGCAAAAGGTCTAAGTCGTGTTCTGTTTGGCCGAGTATTGCAGATGTCCAACTTGAAACATTCATCCGGAATGCCACCATGGCCCTAGTGGAGATGCGTAGCGACTGTGCGGAAAAAATGGGTTCCGTCCAACGGCGCGGCTACTTGGAAGCGTAGATGACGGGATGAGTGATCACGGAAATGATTGAAGTGACGACATCTGCGTATCCTATACTAATCCACAAGCTTACGCGCAATCAAAGAAGAGTGTTGAGAGAATTGCATCTTCGGATACGAAGAAGAGCCGGTATACAAACAAATATCGAGTTGTACCTGCAATGACGGCTGCGCTGTTAGAGCAAGCATGCGCGTGGGAAAGTGATCTGGGAAAGAGCTAGATGACTAGCGGCTTGGCATCGGGATCGATACGTGCCCAACCTTGTAGCTCCTCATCTTCTAGGGCCAGTGAGCCCTAACATGAACACACCGCCCACATCATCTCAAATGTTAGTATTTGGACAGCGAAAAACGGAAAGAGGTGTTGAGAGACATTACATGGATTCCGCGCCGCCTCACATTGACATGAGGAAGACATCCACGCCGAGGATGTAAGAACACCAGGTTGAAACAAATGTTTAGTCATCTACGTCTTCAGAGTCAAGCTCCATGGCTGCGATCAGTCCCACGAAATCCAGCGCCGCGCAAAGGTCACATAGGTGTATCTTCACATTATTTCGCAATTCTCGGACCGAAGTCGTGGGCGCACCTACATTTCATGATGATCTCTTCCGATGGCGATCGCGCAAAGAGATGGCAAGCCAAACAAACGACACAAGATGATAGATGTCAAACTATATTTTGGTCGTTTGGAGAAGTTGGGAAGTCATTGAGTTGAATACTCTTGATCGTGAGCGAAAGTCGCTTCATATACACATGGACGCCAGTACACATCTGGACATCTCTTTGCAAGATAACAATGGATATCCACTTCTGGGGATCAAAGCTTCTTGATCTCGCCGAAGGGGCTCAGACATATATCGCCTCCTTATACCAGATCTTTCGACAAATTTCCTTCGAAGATAGCTTTCGCACTTCGATGGAAGTCTGGAGGCTCACCCAATCCATGAACATACCTCCTGATTCGTACCGTGTTCGTTTTCGATGCCCGATCAACCCTCCAGGTTCGTTTCCAGAGAGAAGCCGGATCAGCATGGATCCAAGCATCTCTAAACTCTGGGGAATATAAGGATAAGCGGACGCGTAGATCCAATCAAACGCGATTTTGGCGATTTCGCTCGAGCATGAACCAGAGTAGCTCCAGCAGACCTGAGCACCGACATGGTATTTCCGTTCATCAATATCGCAAAGCTCAGAGGATGACTGCCGCTAACGGTACAACAACCTATTCGCAATCAGCTACCAATCTTATAAATCAATACAAGGAAACTTACCAAGCCGACCAGACTCATACCCATCCCCACATCCTCGATCCTCGCCGCACCACCAGTCGTAGCTGGTACCGTCATCCCTGTCGTAGGAGTCGCAATTGGTTGAGTCGCAGTTGACTTTGAAGCAGCAAGAGAAGCCGCCACCTGTGCGGGCGACAAAGTCTTCGCTGGATTCCCATACGGCCTAGACGCGACTTTCGAAGCAGTCTCATCTTGATCGTCAGGTAGGGGCACATCAGGTACTTCAAAGCCTCCCGTCGGTTTCGGTGCTTGGAAGCCTCCAGTCATTTCAGGTGCGTCAAAGCCTGGTGTCGCTTCAGGGTCTGGTCGGTCGGCTGGTCGGTATGGGTTGGGTGCTGCTGGTGCGGGTGCGATGGGTTCGATGATTTGGGGTTTTGGTGGGTTGGGGATGCGTGGTGGGGGAATGAATGCTGCTGATGATATTGCGATGAAGAGGGTGTATAGTAGGGTATGTGGTAGCATTATGACAGGTTTAGAAAGACTTGAGTTTGGATGTGATAACGGTGTGTTGAAGCAACGAGACTAGATGGAAGGAATACAAACATCGCGAGATATCTACACGTTGTATATATGCGCCCATGATGTATGTGGGTTTCAAGGCGACCAGACTACGTGGGCAGTGTTGTGCTAGTCGCCTATTGTTGTTGCGGCGCAGCGAAAATCAAGGGCGGAAAATACGCCCTGCAGCCCCGCGATTCGGGCGATGCACGCCATGGCTTGATCCGTAATTTCAGAAGTTGGGGACCCAAAAACATCGACCTCCGATATTTCCAAAACTTGAGAATGACGTGGACAGAGGAATGATATGAGTAATCAAGAGTTGTACTCTCAGAACGAACAGAGAGGAGATGTGCGCCATACTGCGCCCTCTGAGATCCTTCTTGGAAACGCCATCGCTATGCAAACACAAGGGTAATAATACACCGACAACCCACCGCTTCAGTCACATGTTCAAACGACACATGATCTCGACTATCGTACGTTGCCGTATTAATAGATCATCTTGAGATGATCTTAATAAATTCCATTTGAAGTAGTGCTTCCGGACGAACTTCAAATGGAAAATATTGAGATCAACTCGAGATGATCTATTATTACGGCAACGTACGATGACCAAGATCATGTGTGTTCAAACGAACCGACCAACCACATCTCCTTCCTCTCACGCTCATCGATAAACCTCGTCAAACGGCCTGGTATCCCGGAAACAACTTTCCCACACCTCATTCACGACTTTCCCAGCATGCTCTTGATCCTTTATGCCCGGCCTCGCCATCATACTCAGCGTCGCCCTCCGCCTAACACAAGACTGTAATTGTTCCATGATATTCCATTGATTCCTCGTGAAGAACTCTCTCGAGAAACGGCATTCGCCGCTGAGTGTGGATGCGCGAATCTCTAGACAGGCCTGGTGGCGCAGGTTCTCAGGTTCGACTTTGAACTTTAGATGGTCCCACGCGTGAACCATCTCATGCGCCATGGTGTCTTCCTGGTGCCCGCGATTGCGGAATTTGTTTGCGCAGAGGAGGATGCCGTGGTCGAGGGAGAAGCCACCGGATTGCTCATTCGTGCACATGCGACAGAGTATGTTGTCTTTGTTCAGGTCGCCGCCTAGTTTGTACACTTCGTCCGACATGAAGCGTATGATGGGACTGTATTTCAAGAGGTATTCCTTGTTCGACTCGCAGCGCTTACATATCGAGTCGGCTTTTATCTTGTCCATTTCGTTGAAGTAGCCTCTCTCTAGTTCGATGTCGCGGGAGCCGGTCATGCGGCCGAGCATTATGTTGAAGGTGCTGCTCCATGTGTAGTATACGGGGTCGATCTTTTGGGGCGGCGGTTGGGCCATTGCGGAGAGGGATGCGCCGTCGGGCGCTGTCTCGGAGTTTGCCATCGTGATAGGGCGTGGAGTAACGCTCGAGTTTGGTTACAGAGGGATCAAGCGTTGGGCGTGCAGGTGTCGCGCGGCGTATGGATGTTTGGTGTAGGGCGTGGCATGTTCCTGATTCCCGTCGCGAAAAGTTTAGGTGGAGATGGAGATGCAGCTGGTAGCGCGGGGAGCCAATCGGAGGGTAGACGTCACCGCGTACAAGGGAAGCCGAAGATCGCTTGCGAGGAAACTTGGGCTGCTTACAGTCATCCATTGCGCGACAACACACGAGCTGCGTGTTCACATAGTACACGTCCTGGTGTACATATCTCACCTGTCTCTTCCCGTTTAAGACTACAACCATCGCCCCCTTGAGCCCCTCGTCACTCCCTCTGTCGCAATGGCCGTCCACATGCGCAAGCAGCCCGGCCAGCTCACCGTGGTAATAAAACTCGGTAAATACACAACCGTACATGTGCCACATCGACAAGAAGAGAGCACCTAACCAACATACCCAGGAACCTCATCCATAGTCGACGAGAAAACCCACCAACCCCTCCTCTCCATCCTCTCCCTCATCGTCGAGACAGCATGCAGTCTGCGCGCCGCCGGCCACCGCGTCGTAATCGTGTCTTCGGGCGCCATTGGTGTTGGTCTACGGCGCATGAACCTTCCCCGCCGCCCAAAACACCTCCCACAAGTCCAGGCGCTCGCTGCTATCGGACAGAGTAGACTGATGTCTCTATGGGACCAGCTGTTTGGCCACTTGGAGCAGCCGATTGCTCAGATCCTGTTGACACGGAACGACATTGCCGATCGGACGCAGTACCAAAATGCGCAGAACACTTTCATTGAGCTGTTAAGCATGGGCGTCATTCCGATTGTGAATGAGAACGATACTTTGGCGGTTACTGAGATCAAGTTTGGTGACAACGATACGCTGAGCGCCATTACATCGGCCATGGTCCAGGCGGATTATCTGTTCCTAATGACGGATGTGGACTGTCTGTATGACAAGAACCCTCGCACAAACCCAGATGCCAAGTCTATACCTGTTGTGGAAGACATTGCGGAGCTGGCAGCAGACGTCAGTTCGGCGGGCAGTTCACTGGGAACAGGCGGTATGAGCACAAAGATCGTGGCCGCAAGACTAGCGACGAGCGCAGGTGTCACAACAGTCATCACCAAGAGCAGTAAACCAGGCAACATCTCAGGCATAATCGCGCACGCCGAGAAGCAAAGAAAGTCACGAATGTCAAGTCGAAACTCCGTCACCAACTTCCAAGACGAAGGCGCACCACTCGCGCAAGCAGCATCTCAAGACTCAAACCACGATCTCTCAACATCCACATCCACACTAGACAATCAGCAACTCACCGGCCTCTCCTCCCCCAAACCAGAAGAGCCAGTCCCCCTCCACACACGTTTCCTCCCTATATCCAACCCGATCCGGGACCGCTACTTCTGGATCCTGCACGGCCTCGCACCCCACGGGACGATATACATCGACCAAGGCGCCTGGGCAGCCCTAAGTGACAAAGCAGGTCTCCTCCCCGTGGGAATCGTAGAAGTAGACGGCCACTTCGCCCAACAAGAAGCCGTCCGCATCGTCGTTGTAAAACGCCTCTCCAACCCACCCCACTCCCCGAAACCAACTACTCAAACACCACCAACGCCCCAGCCGCCCAATACCCCCGGCGCCCTAGCTCACGGCGTCCACGCCCCGATTCCCATCCGAACACCACTCACGCACTCGTCCTCGTCCTCGTACTCAATGTCCTCTTCTCAGACACTGCTGCAGCATCCGCCCAATTTCGAACTGCACAATCCCGCGCCGTTTGAGATAGGGAGGTGTGTGGTGAACTATTCCGCGACGGAGATTAGGCGTATCAAGGGATTGCATTCTACGCAGATTAGCGAGGCGTTGGGATATGCGGATAGCGAGTATGTGGCGTTGAGGGAGAATATTGCGTTCTTTGGGGGTGAGAGGAGTAGGCCTAGTACGCCTGATTTTAGGCATGGGGAGAAGAAGGGTGAGGGGGTTGAGGCGCATTGAGGATCGAAGCGAGGCATGGGGTCTTGCAAATCGAGACTATTCACGACGTAGACATGACAAGATGATAGTGCTTCGGGTGTCAAGCTTGAAATTCTTGAATTGAATGAGTTGTGGGATATATTCCCAATTACGATACCAACCAACGCCAGCGGCAAACCCAAGACGCCGAGCAATGCGATTAAAGACAAGAAATTCAGTGACTACCGTGCGGAACGCCCCTTCGCCGTCGTACATGTTAGACATTATGTGAAGTTGGAACACCACCAAGACAAAGCTTAGTAGCTCTCCTCAGACTGTTCCGAGCTGCTGCGTACCTTGCCGCCAGATGTGCGCTCATAGGCTCGCGAGCTGCCCTTGCAGTGCTTGAGGATCCAGGGGTGTACCTCGACATCCTCAAGCGCGATACGCTTCTCAGGGTCAAGCACGAGTAGTTTCTTGATGAGATCCCGCGCTTCTGAGCTGACGAAGCTCGGGACTGTGTACTCTCCCCTCGCAATCTTGCGCTGTGTCATGACTTGCGTGTCCTCGAATGGCGCTTCACCGACTAGGAACTCGTACGTCAAGACACCCAAACTCCATAGGTCGACCTTCTCAGAGTAGAAGTTGTCCTTGCCGCCACCGCGGAGCATCTCCGGGGGCAGGTAGTCGAGAGTTCCGCACATGGTGTTGCGGCGGTTGTTGGGCGCGTGTACCGACCAACCAAAGTCGGAAATCTTGATCTCGCCGTGGATGCCGACGAGGATGTTCTCGGGCTTGATGTCGCGGTGCATGACGTGCTTCTTGTGGAGGTACTTCAGTGCTGCGGCCATCTGGGCTACATATTGTGCTGCCTTCCATTCGGGGAAGCGTTGCTCCTTGCGGAGGTGCTTGTATAGTTCTCCTTTACCAGCGAATTCGAGGATGAGGAAGATGCGCTTTGCGTCGTGGAAGTGGCCAAAGAGCTTGAGGATATTGGGGTGCGTGAGATGTGATTGGATCTCAATCTCTCGTCGGACCTGCTTCTCGACTTTGCCTTGCTGAATCTCAGACTTGTGGAGCACCTTCAAGGCACACACGAAGCCTGATGAGCGCTCCTTAGCAAGGTAGACGCGACCAAACTTTCCCTTTCCGAGAGGCTTGCCGATGTCAAACATGCCCAGATGCCATTGTTTGGGTGTTGCAGGGTTGGAGGGTACGGTGTAGATGGCGGAGTCGGTGAGCGTGCGGCGATGTGATTGGTGCTGTTCTGAGGGTCGGCTGGAGCTTGCTGAGATGGTGACCTTGGCAATGTTTGCCGTCTTTGCATTTTGCGTAGCGAGCTTCTGTAGTGTCTGATGGGGCAGCTTCATGCGGTTTGCAGCTGATTGAGAGGACGATAGGCCAGCTACCGTTACGGTTGTGGATGCAGATGGCTGGGTGTTGTTAGAAAATGCCCCCCATAAGAGAGCGGGTAGTACACACCTTCACCTTGTGGTAGGTCGATGTAGAAGTGACGTGCTCATCGTTCTCGTCGTGGATGGTGGTGCGCTCAAAGGCGGCTTCGAGGTTTGCGACGTCGGCCATGGCGATGTCGAGATGCGAGCTGGAACGACAGAAGGCAAGCAATAGGGCCGCAAAAGACCACTGATAGCTATACTATGCTATGGGAATGGGTGACAGTTGGTGGGTGTGGATGTTTGCAGGGTTCGAGGACGGATGGCAGCTAGTTAACCCAGACAAACAAGTGGGTTTCGTGCGTTGTCAAGGAAACAGCCATCGGCCATCGGCGGTCGGAGCGCTGGTTCGCGCCCCACCACGCTGAAGCTCCCCGCCATCGCCATCGGATCCACCTGCAGGTGCCTGCGAACAATTTATACACACAGCATTCTTCAGGGTCCCGTCGCACAAGTCCCCAGCTATGGCTTCCCTCAATGGTGCGCCCGCCGACACTGTGGCACCCGGTGTCGCCGACACATCCATTACCAAGGAAGGCTTCAAGATCACCACGCGCAAACTGCCCATCCTCAAGGCCGGCCCAATAGAGGACATGACCAAGAAGCTCGGGATCGCGCCGCCCGAGATGATATTCGGAGACAACATGATGCGGATAGAACACGCCCAGAGCGGCTGGTACATTGAGTTCAATGCCTTCGATGCGCTTGATCTGGTGGACAAGACCGGCGAGAAGATGTTCAAGGTCTCCTACTCGAAAGAGTGGCAGCAAAATAGGTGAGACCAAAGACGCAGCACGGAGAGAACTTGCAGCTGACTCGGATCAGACAGAAGCAGTTTGAGGACATCAAAGAAGTCGTGAAGCCGTTCGACTGGTCCTACAGCACAGATTACAAGGGCACCACACCACCAACGCCCGCCTTCGAGCCGACCGAGACCCCGATACCACTCCACCTTCTCAAGCGTCCCGACCCCATACACTTCTTCGACGAACTGGTGCTCTACGAAGACGAGCTAGCAGACAATGGCATCGCCATGCTATCCTGCAAGATTCGCGTCATGCCACAGCGCTTGCTCCTCCTTGTGCGCTTCTTCATGCGTCTGGATGATGTTGTATTCCGGATACGCGACACGCGCGTGTTTGTCGAGTTTGGGGACAACGTGGTGCTGAGAGAGTACACGGCGAGAGAGGAGAAATACGAGGAAGTGCGCAAGAAGCTCGCAGGACGGAAGGAAGACGTGCTTGCGATAATGCGAGACCCCAACCGCTTGGCGGAACATATACCCATAGTGGAGCAGAAGCTTGAGGGGTTACAACTGAAGTGAGCAAGCGCGGCTCGACAAAACCTTGATTATCACTCATCAGCCCGAAACCAAAAGCACTAAAAGCGCGGAGGCACAACGGCGACTTAAATCTGCGTCGACAATCCCAAGGTCAGTCTGACCAGTGCGTACATTGATTAGGCCTTCGCTCATCGCCTGCTCAGTAATCACGCGAACAACCAGGAAGCAGGCCTCTTGTCCCTGGAATCCGCCGTCTGACGGGCATCAACCCCAGGCGGTCTCTACTCTCGTTCCAGAATACCCATCGAATACACGCCAATAAGCTTAGCTGGACACAAGATCCTGATTATCAAATCGCTACTCAGTACAGACCGCCTAGACAAGGGGCCGGCATAAGGCCTGCATGTGGTCTGCATGTGTACGGATAGCGAAGGAGAGTTTCACCGCTCTCGAGCAAGATAGCCTTTACAATGCGACCCCGATTACATAAACGGATGTTGTTGACTGAAAGCTGTCTGACCTCCCAAGAGCGCCGCTACTAATGAGGCTTGCAACCTCATGCAAGGTCCATGGCTGATACAGCAGTAATAGTGCGAGTCTGAACATCTACATACAGTTATGGTCAATGCCGCTCTGTGTCCTGGTACCGAGTTTGTGCGCAGTCGTCCAATGTATTGTTACGCGCCTCGAAATCTTTCTGTCACTGCGCCCAGACAGACCTCGAGTACATTCGTTTCTGGAACATATCCTGACTATGGCAGCGCAGAATTGAAACTCAATCGCTAGACTCCATCCACGTTGTCCAAGTGTCTTCGCTCGTTGATGTTGATCATCGATCCCACCGTGCGCGAACGTTTAGGGCCCGTAGGGCGGTTCCTGCTGTATTGCTTCCCCTCAAAAAGCGATTAGGTTCTGTCGATGCCGACACAAGCAAGTGACACCGCGTTAGCGCTGCCTGACATAACCAAGGAGACGCGTCCGCCTGCCAACATCAAACGGAGATTACGTTCGTCCGAGATTGGCCTTGTTCAGGGTTCCGTTGTGCACCGCCCCATATTACGACCGGCGGAGAGTGGAAAGTTGACTGTCCTCAACAGACTGGAAATCACCGGCATTTGTACAACAGATAGCCGCTGCTCGGATGGTCCGGATGGCTGGAATGACGACAAGGGTTTGTACGATAGGATAACGGGTACCGAAGACGCGAGAGTGCATGGCAGGCGTAAGGAGGATCCCGAGCGATCTCTCGTCCGAAAGCAGTAAGCTGTCGATCGCGGACCAACATAAGCGTTTTCGACGGGCAGCCGCAATCTTGCTTTACGACCACCAGAATCACGCAAAGACTGCGCATCGAGCGCAGAAGCTGCCTCGTCACGACAGCCACCGCATGTCTGCTTCCATTAAGGACGGTGACGGTGGGCGGATTTCTTGGCGACACCCTCATCCGTGGCCGTCCGGGCTGTGATGTCATATTCAACATTGAGAAAAGCAGTCTCGGCGCCCAGTGTTGTCGCACTAATTGCGGCCTCGAACAAATACGCATCGAGCATGCTGAACTTGGATCCGCTCACTTTGAGTCCGGCCCGCGTAGCGCACGCACGTCCCAATCATCTACTGCGGCGAAGGACGAATCTCAATCCACAGGCCCAGCCATCTCGTCCGAGGCCATGGCAGATGGTGCAAGACTAACCGCGGCCATGGGGAGATTCCGCTATCCGGGGTGCTATGACAACATAGGCCCAACGTGGCTAACAATTGATATATGTTAGATAGTCGCAGGTAGGCACCAGCAATACATCATCGACGCCGACGTTACTCGCCATCACTTGCCGTTGAAAATCACCATGGCTGACCACCAGTCCCACGGCGAGACTTTCATGTCGAGTACGTCGCAGTCACATCAAACACATTTCAGCACTTCTACCCAATCGGGGTCAGGAACCCAGACTCCTCCCCACGGCGTCACCCGAACTGCTTCTGGTCGTCCGACCTACTTCCCAGATGGCCATGCTCACGGCACCCACGGAGTCTTCTCATCACACTCCTACACGCATGAATCATCGACCACCCATGAAACATCGGCCGGCGCAGGCTTGTTTTCCTCCACCGATGGCATTGAATCCCAGCACCGACAAGAGGAAGTCGTGCCGCTCGAGAAAGTCAACACATCGAGCTCCTCGGATTCTTCAGACACGCGGTTAGGATCTAATGGACAAGCCCCCAAAGTCAAGCGAACCGGCACTTCATCCTCTTACGAAGATGCAGCCCCAGCCACTCTTCAACGCCGGGTCACGCGAGCTGAGATCGACGACGACGGCAGGCAGGAGTTGGCGCGCATCTTCACTTCACAGTCAAAGGTGACTCAGCAGATGAGCATTGCGCAGCCAAACGATCCCCGTGTGGACCCCTCCAACGAGGCTTTTGATCTCAGCAGGTTTTTGAACATGTTCCGGAACCAGCTGGAGGGCGAGGGCATCGAAATGAAGAAGGTCAACGTTGTGTACAAGAACCTGGACGTCTTTGGTTCGGGCAAGGCTCTGCAGCTTCAGAGCACTGTTTCAGACATGTTCATGGCACCCTTCCGAGCTAAGGAATTCTTTGGCAAGTCGGAACGCAAGCAGATTCTCCACAGCTTCGACGGTATCATACGAGCTGGCGAGCTGTGTGTTGTCCTTGGTCGTCCTGGCTCTGGTTGCTCCACGCTTCTCAAGGCTCTCACTGGAGAGCTTCATGGTTTGGACACGGATGACTCGGTCATCCACTACAACGGCATTCCCCAGGAGCGTATGCGCAAGGAGTTCAAGGGAGAGACAGTGTACAACCAGGAAGTCGACAAGCACTTTCCTCATCTGACTGTAGGTCAGACACTCGAGTTCGCCGCGGCTGTCAGGACACCATCAAACCGACCCGGCGGAGCGAATCGTGATGAGTTCGCCCAGTTCATGGCAAAGGTCGTCATGGCTGTGCTTGGGCTGAGTCACACCTACAACACCAAGGTCGGAAACGATTTCGTTCGTGGTGTATCAGGCGGAGAGAGGAAGCGAGTCTCCGTAGCTGAGATGCTACTCGCCGGCGCTCCATTTGCGGCATGGGATAACTCGACACGAGGATTGGACTCAGCTACTGCGTTGAAGTTCGTCAAGGCTCTGAGGGTCGGTTCCGACTTGGCTGGAGGTGCTGCTGCGGTGGCCATCTACCAGGCTAGTCAAAGCGTGTACGACTGCTTTGACAAAGCTGCCGTTCTTTACGAAGGTCGCCAGATCTACTTCGGACCCGCCAATGAGGCCAAGGACTTCTTTGAGCGTCAAGGATGGTAAGAATTCCAATATGACGAGACATCTGAAAACAACTAACGCACAACAGGTACTGCCCTCCTCGTCAAACCGCTGGAGACTTCCTCACAGCCGTTACCAACCCACAAGAAAGGCAAGCCAAAGAGGGCATGGAGAACAAGGTGCCTCGTACACCGGAAGACTTTGAGAAGTACTGGCGCGAGTCCCCTGAGTACCAGGCGCTTCTTGAGGAGATCAAGGACTTCGAAGCAGAGAACCCAGTCAACGAGCACGGCACTCTCGAGCAACTACGCCAACAGAAGAACTACATCCAGGCTAAACACGCTCGTCCCAAGTCACCTTATCTCATTAGCGTCCCGATGCAGATCAAGCTCAACACTCGACGAGCGTACCAACGCATCTGGGGTGATATCGCTTCTACAGCAACACAGGCTGGTCTCAATGTCGTCATTGCTCTCATCGTCGGTTCCATCTACTTCGGCCACTCTACAGGCTCCAGCTCGTTCCAAGGTCGCGGAGCTGTCATCTTCCTGGCCATTCTCTTTAACGCTCTTACTTCCATCGGTGAAATCGCAGGTCTATACGCCCAGCGGCCTATCGTCGAAAAGCACAACTCTTACGCCTTTTACCATCCGTCTACCGAAGCTATAGCTGGAATTGTTGCCGATATACCTGTCAAGTTCATTCAGGCAGTCGTCTTCAACATCATTCTGTACTTCCTCGCCCAACTTCGGTACACTGCCGGACAGTTCTTCTTGTTCTTCGTGGTTACTTACATGGCAACCTTCGTCATGGCAGCTATCTTCCGAACGACTGCTGCTGTTACCAAGACCGCATCGCAAGCCATGGCAGGCGCCGGTGTCTTGGTCCTCATTTTGGTCATCTACACTGGTTTCGTCATTCGCATCCCCGAAATGCCTGACTGGTTTGGCTGGATTAGGTGGATCAATCCAATCTTCTACGCATTCGAGATCTTGCTTGCCAACGAGTTCCACGGAGTCGACTTCCCCTGCGATGCCTTCATCCCATCAGGACCCGGATACGCGCAGACAGGCGACTCGTTCATTTGCAACACACAGGGTGCAGTCGCCGGACAGACGTTCATCAACGGTGACAGCTACATCGAAGTCTCGTACTCCTACTCTTGGAGCCATGTGTGGCGCAACTTTGGTATCCTCTGGGCTTTCCTGATCTTCTTCATGGTCACCTACTTCGTCGCTGTTGAGGTCAACTCTTCCACATCCAACACTGCCGAGCAACTCGTCTTCCGTCGTGGACATGTTCCCGCATACATGCAGCCTGGTGGCAAGGGTTCCGATGAGGAGTCTGGAGAGACGCAGACAGGAGAGCATGAAGGTGCTGGTGATGTTAGCGCTATTGAGGAGCAAAAGGGTGTCTTCACGTGGCGCGATGTTGTCTACGACATTGAGATTAAGGGCGAGCCGCGTCGTCTGCTCGACCATGTCTCTGGTTTTGTCAAGCCTGGTTCGATGACTGCACTTATGGGTGTCTCGGGAGCTGGCAAGACCACGCTCTTGGATGCTCTAGCTCAGCGGACCACCATGGGAGTCATCACTGGAGATATGTTTGTGAACGGCAAGCCTCTCGACCCTGCCTTCCAACGCTCAACCGGTTACGTGCAGCAACAGTAAGTTCTCCAGCTTATGTCTGTCTTCTCATATGTACTAACTATTTCAGGGATCTTCATCTCGAGACTTCGACCGTCCGTGAAGCGCTACAATTCTCTGCCATGCTACGCCAGCCAAAGTCTGTTAGCAAGAAGGAAAAGCATGAATACGTCGAAGAGGTCATCAAGATGCTGAACATGTCCGACTTCGCCGAAGCCGTTGTTGGTGTGCCTGGCGAGGGCTTGAACGTTGAACAACGCAAGCTTCTGACAATTGGTGTTGAGCTTGCCGCGAAGCCCAAGCTGCTGCTCTTCCTTGATGAACCTACCTCCGGTCTTGATTCACAGGTCAGTACAATTGCATCAGGTCGTGTACGATGGATGATTACTAACTTCTGCGCAGAGTTCCTGGTCCATCATCGCCTTCCTCCGCAAGCTCAGCTCAGCTGGCCAAGCCATTCTCTGCACCATCCATCAGCCCAGCGCCATTCTCTTCCAAGAGTTCGACCGTCTTCTCTTCCTTGCCCGCGGTGGTAAGACCGTCTACTTCGGCGAGCTCGGCGAGAACTCGCAAACACTCCTCGACTACTTCCAGAACAACGGTGCACGCAAGTGCGGTGAAGACGAGAACCCAGCTGAGTACATGCTGGAGATTGTCAACGCCGGCAAGAACGACAACGGCCAGGATTGGTACGACGTCTGGAGAGAGAGCGAAGAAGCCAAGGGCGTCCAAAGGGATATCGACCAACTCCACGAGGCCAAGAAGAGCGAGGAACTCAACATTGCAGCGGAAACCGGTGGCGGCGAGTTCGCCATGCCATTGACCACGCAAATCGTCGAATGCACCTACCGAGCCTTCCAGCAATACTGGCGCATGCCCGGCTACGTCATGGCTAAGTTCGGTCTCTGCGCCATCGCGGGTCTCTTCATCGGTTTCTCTTTCTACAAGGCCAACACGAGTTTAGCAGGCATGCAGACGATCATCTTCTCGGTCTTCATGCTTACTACCATCTTCTCGTCGCTTGTACAGCAGATCCAGCCCCTCTTCGTCACCCAACGCTCGCTCTACGAGTCGCGCGAGAGGCCGTCCAAGGCATACAGCTGGATCGCCTTCATGATCGCCAACATCGTTGTGGAGATTCCCTACGGCATCATCGCCGGTGTCTTCATGTTTGTGACATTCTACTACCCCGTGGTAGGTGTGAGCCAATCCAGCGAACGCCAGGGCTTGGTCCTGCTCTTCTGCATGCAGCTCCTCATCTACACATCCACCTTCGCCGACATGACCATCGCAGCGCTACCCGACGCGGAGACAGCATCCGGCCTCGTCTCCCTTCTCACTCTCATGAGCATCCTGTTCAACGGTGTCCTGCAGCCTCCGGACCAACTCCCCGGCTTCTGGCTCTTCATGTACCGCTGCAGTCCCTTCACATACTGGATCGGCGGCATGGTCTCCACCATGCTCTCCGGCCGCCAAGTCGTCTGCAGCGAACGCGAAGTCTCCGTCTTCGACCCCCCAGCCGGCCAAACATGCGGTGCCTACCTCGCCGACTACGCTGCCGCCGCCGGCGGCACGATCCAGAACCCAGATGCGACTGCTGGCTGCAACTACTGTTCGCTGAGTAACGCAGACCAGTTCCTGGCTGGTTCCTCGATTTACTACGGCGAAAGGTGGAGGAACTTTGGTATTATCTTTGCTTTCATCGGGTTCAACGCTGCTATTGCTGTTCTCACTTATTACCTCTTCCGCGTTGCGAAGCTTAGCTCGTTTAAGAGCTTCTTCCATAAGAACAAGAAGGGTGCGAAGGCGAAGGGGACGGCGGATAAGGCACAGGAGGGTGCCCAGAAGGCGGCACAACAGGGTGGACATCCTGGGGAGAGGAGTGGGGAGAAGGATGCTGGGACTGCTTGAGCGTTTCTTTTTTTGAAAAGTGTTGGTGGATGTTTTTGAGCGATTTGGCTGTTTCTCCTTTTCGTATGCATAGATTCTTTGGGTTATCTTGTTTAATCAGTAGTTAATATTACATTATGATGTTCAATCATTTAGCTCGTGGTTACTTGGTGAAGACGAGCAAAGTGAGTCCGTCTGGAATACATGTGGTTATCGTTTTCGGCCAATTTTCGCCGGCAGCTAGAATTTGCTACACTGCCGCGAAACAAGGTCCTTTGCTCACAATAGCGAATGCTAGGCGCATTAGTCTTGGAGTCATTACAATGCGAAAACGTCAAAGTGGACACCATCATGACTGTATTTACACGTCAATACGAGCATGACATGCTGACAGCCGCGTGTGCTTGGCGCCACCACAAAGTGAGGCGCATGCATGTTCCCGCGTCTGAAGACATGTAGGTACCCCACCATTCGCTCGCAAGAAAAGCTGTTTCGATAGTAGCTTAGCGCCAGGGCTGATGACGACTGCAGTGAACTCGGTGTCGCAGTGGCAAACATCATGGTGAAGAATTGAAGAAGAGTTGATACCGCTAACGGCGACCAAGAGCGGCGATCACAAGTTGCGCACGTCTCACAGCGGGGCGAAGCAGTGCAAGAGCTGCCGTGATAGCCGTCTCGTGTGCGTGATGTAATTGCGGACGGTTCCTGGAGATCGCATCCCAGGGTCCGATCGGCGACTGCAGGGTGCCTTCACCCATCGACTGCGATGTCGACGCAGCGAGTGGCAGTGGACGAAACATGGGATGCGTCGTAGAAGTGCGTATTTGCGTATAGCAGAACCGCTAATAAACGTTCGACTCGGGGTGGGCACGGACTTCTCCACCTCCCGTTAGTGTGAGGGTCTTTAGCACAGCCCGCTGGTATGGCTGCAGGTGCCGGGCAGCCGTGCTCCAAGTGACGCGGGCCTCAGTACAATCACTTTCTCACGTCGCTCAATTCACCGTCGGGCCATGTTGAGCGCTGCTTGTCGCGACTACTTCTTCCCCCCACCGCTGTAAAGAAACGCCACGAAGAATGCGGCGGTCATGGACAGGAAGGCCCTCTTCTTCCCGTGGTAAGCACAGTCCTAGGCTACCAGCAGCACACCAGCTGACAAGACAATAGCGGCCTCGTCCTAGCATCCGGTTACCTGAGCACTGCAACCCCCGTCGACTACTCCTTCGCCTTCGACAAGCCGCTGCACACTGTCGCCATCGTCCTGCTGCTGACTGGCCTGGCCGTTGTCGCAATTGAAGCCTGGTCGTCGCGCAGTGCACAGCCGCAACCGCATACGAGATATATCGCCATAGCCCTGAACCAGGTGCAGAGCAGACCGGCAGCCGAAGAGATATGGACCGAGGCAGGCCAGCCAGGTCGGCGGAGAGGATGGAGCGTCCGGGCTGTCGGCGCGCTGTTGGCCGTCCTGCTGTTCGCGATATGCGGGCGCATAGCCATCTTCTACCGCGTCACCAAGGACGTCGAGTGCAGCGGCCCCTCTGCATTGGTGCGCAGACCCCTCCCATTGCGCCAACCGTACTGACCGATATAGTCATTTCTTCCCCTCGTCGCTGCCCTCTACCACAGCATTCGGCACCCCAGTCAGCGACAATACCCCGCCTGGAGTGCTGACACGCGCCCGCGTACCCAGCTCGACCGCGTCTACAGCTTCATCTTCGACGGCTCCACGCGATACATCACTCCCTCTTTCCTGCTCTCTGTCAGCAGCTTCCTTGTCATCATCAAGTCCAGCTCGCTGCGCTCCAACTACATCTGTCCCATCGCAGACTCGACTGCAACCACCATTCCTTTCCTTCAGTTCCTCGGCTTCTTGCTGGACTGCGTCATCGTCCAGATAGCATACCGTCTGATCGACGATGGCATCTCCGAGGCGGACGACTGGACCATCCACCTTCCAGATGGCACCTCGAATCACCTCTTAGTCGGCTTGACCCTTACTGTACGTCGGTCACCTTAGTACACCATGACACATCTGACCCTGAGCAGGCATCTTCTTTGGTCCTTCTTGTCGCCGGCATTATCATATACCCCGCAATGCCTGAGCATCGCGAGTGGATGCTCTCGTTTTCGTCTGAATATCTCCTTGGTCTTTTGCGTTTATCGTTGATGATACCCTTTATGACGTTATGTTTCCTCAAATCGGTACGTTACTACATCCCGTCTGGTACTCTGTCGCTGACCTCCTAGGCTCGATTGTATGGCGTTATGAGCGCTTTGCTCCTTGGTGCATTTTCCTCTGCATACATTGGCGTTCTCCGTGCTCTGGGCACCGGCGTGTCCTATTCGTTCCCACCAAAATCTACCATCGGACTTGTTTTGTGTTTGACTCTGCTCACCATTGCGCTCATCCTCTACCTCGTCACAGACACCAGCATCGAAACCCGCATACGATCGAAAGTACCCATCCGCCTGGGCAGGAACCAGTCGGCCGGATTTATTGTACTTCTCATCGCCTTCTCCATCGGTGTTGTCGTATATCGTCGGCACGGTCCCGTTCTCGAACATCCCATCACTACCTTGATCGATATCGCGACAGTCCAGCACGACCGGTGGGCATCACAAGCCTACCGGAGCAAATCCCTTTCTGAGGCCGTTGTGCACTATCGGAAACGTTACAACCGCGACCCTCCGCCGAATTTCGACAAGTGGTACCACTTCGCCATAAGCCGGAACTCCATCGTGATCGATGACTATGACAACATCGAACAAGACTTGGCACCCTTCTCGTCCTTCAACGCCGATGATCTTCGCTTACGTACCGCCACTGTCTTGGCTACGCATGAGGGGGTCGGTGGGTTACGCATAAGAGACGGGAAGGTGGAGGTCTTCAACAACGTCCCCGGTACGCATCGCTGGATGATGGATGGCGCGGCGGCCATGATCCAGCAATTCTCCGAATCGCTTCCAGACATGGATCTTGCCCTGAACCTGAATGATGAGAGTCGCGTGGCTGCACCGTACGAGCGGCTGCGAGATGCGCTCGACAAGCCACAGCAGTACCCCTCCCCCGATTCGTCTCGTCCAGGAAAAGATTTCAGCGCAGACCGCGCAGAGAAATGGCTGGACGTGGAACGCGTACGAACGGACCCGCATTTCTTCGTCGACGCTCGCATCAAGCATTCGTATGAGACTTTCGGTTCTGTCGCATGCCCACCTGACTCGCGCGCACGAAAAGAGCGGCATTGGCAGACGAGATCCTTCTGTCACACTTGTACCCAAGGCCATTCCATGGGCGCATTCGTGGCTAATTGGAGCTTATCATCAGAGCCGTGCCATCAGCCAGATATCGCCAATCTCCATGGCATGCATCTCAGTCCTGCTAGTCTCATGGGTACTCATGACATGGTTCCAATCTTCAGCCAGAGCCGTGCCCCCGGTTTCGTCGACATCAGATACCCATCACCGTGGAATTACTTGGGCAAAAGCAAGTATGGATTCGATGAAAAGTTCCCTGATCCTCACTTCCAAGACAAAGCGGATGTCCTCTTCTGGCGCGGGACGACCACGGAAGGTGTTACTACCCATGGCACTTGGAAGGGCATGCTCCGTCAACGAATCGTACATCTCCTGAACAACGAAACATCCCGCCAACCGATCCTTCTCCCCAAACCCGATCATAGTGGCCACCTGGAGTACATGCTGAAACGCACGAATGACATTAAGACGCTTCTCGAGACAAAGACTGATGTCCGCCTAGTGGGTCCGATAGCGCGCTGTGCAGGCCAAGATTGCATCGATCAGACGCGCGAGTTCGGTTTCGGCGATCCCATCGACTTCAAGCAACACTGGCGTTACCGCTACCTCTTCGACGCGGATGGAGCTGGCTTTTCCGGTCGCTTCCTCCCTTTTTTACAGTCCAACTCTGTGGTCTTCAAGGCTGCCCTCTTTCGCGAATGGTACGAAGGCCGCCTCACTGCCTGGAAACATTTCGTTCCTGTGGATCTTCGCTTGCACGATCTCTTTTCTTCGCTCGCTTACTTCGGTGGATATGGCGTCGAGGCGAGGAATAAGCGCATGATGGAGGGTCATATCAAGGCTGCAGAGAAGATTGCACGAGATGGCAAGGTGTGGACGGAGAAGGTGTTGAGGAAGGAGGACATGGAGGTGTACATGTTTAGGCTGTTGCTTGAGTGGGGAAGGCTCACGGATGATGCGAGGACGGAAGTGGGCTTTCGCATGGAGAAAGGGAAGTCAAAGGCTCGTGAGAGGACGAGTAGTGTTGAGCGGGAAGTGGAAGAGCTGTGATATTGTAACAGTGCAAGGCGTTTAGACCGTGGCGTTTGGTGGGATAGCATTGCATGGCGCATACTCCCGTCAGAGGACAATTACCGCTTTTCTGTGTCATTTACGAGTTGGGTGTGCATTCTTGCGTTGTGTTGGTGACGGTGACGTTGACGATCATCACCGCAATGTCTCTGCTAACCAGCTCCAGCTGTGCGCCCCGACAATCACCCGAAATCCGGTCTATATAAAGTCGCGCTTCGGCACTTATACCACTTCCTTCCTTATCACTCACTTTCTTCTCAAAGTTTTCCAAAATGCCACTACGTGTTCGCGATGTGTCGAGACTTCCTCCAAAACCTCAAGATCATGAGCTCATGTGCGGCGCAGTGTGCGACTGTGTCGTCGCAAAACAAAACTATCAACAAAGTACTCGATGTCAGCTATGATGGCTTGCTCGGAGCTTCATGCCTCAACGTCCAAAAAACGATCTCGCTTCTACGATGTCTGCGAGCTGCGGTCTTCGGTCTCCCCGAAATATTTTGGCAATGAAAAATGAGGTTGACGTCGCCATGACTCAGCGACTGCGTACAAAAAGAACATACTATACTATCATGCCTCTCCTGTTCCTCCATACTTCTCGCGTATGCGACTATCAAAAAGCCGTTCTTGGGCTTGACATGGTGCGAGTGCGAGCAGCCTCTCTCGAACCAAAAGTGAGACTGGTAGAGTTCATGTGTTCTGCTCCTCGCTTGCGCTTTTCCCAAAAGACTACCTACGTCTGCAATGTGCTGGCTCTGTCTTCTGCTTCTTCAGTCTTTACCATGCAGTAAACGAACTTTTCGAAAACGTCAGACAGGTCGCTAATGTCGGTGTGTGCTTCCGCCGGGCTAGATGCGCATCGTTCAGGCTTAGCGTACCTGAGCTTGAGGGTATATAAATACTCTACTGGACTCTGGGATGCTCTTGTACATCCCACACTTCCCTGAGAGGAGATAAAAACAGCGCAAGGAGAAGGCGATGTCCTGCTGCGGCGTCTTCTGTGTTTTCCAAAAACATTTTCATCTCTGGCCATGCGTGCTGTTCTTCCTCTTCTTTCTAAAAGTCGGAACCAGCATCTGGAATGTTCTGTGCGTCCAAGACCAGTTCAGTAATCGCACAATATATAAACCACCGCTCGTGTCAACTATGCCTCGCTCATCGACAGCTCCTATTCTATATCACCAAAAAAACAGTCGATGACTTGGGCAATGGCTCCCTCGTCTTCTTCTTTCGAAACAGCTCAACGACGTATCCATGTGTGCTTCTGCTTGGACTTATGGAAATCACAAACCACTGCGAGCACTTCACATATCTTGAGCATCAACTTCCGTAAACAAAAATTACACTTCGACTTGACATGGAGAAGCAGTAAGCTTTGGTGTGTGCTATCCAAAACCTACCGAGGACGCAATATGACTGAGACGTCCGTGCTTCAGGCTGTATATAAAGCAGCCTGTCCTTCCTGAACATTAAGCACCTTCAAAAACTGTGCGCTCTTTGCGAACTTTCCAAAAAGAACTTGCACAAACTGCTATGTGTTGGCCTTCCTTTCCAACAAAACGATACACAAAAATGCCCATGAAGTGGTTTGTTTACGCATACTATTCTAATTTACTTTCTCGTTGGGTTTGCGCTGCCGAAACGATAGCAGTCAATAAGCATGTCTGTTTCGCTCGAGCGTATTTGATCAGTAGTACTGAGGATGCAGTGAATCTACACTCATGTTTGTTGCTTTTCTTGCTACTTTTGTACACTGCCGAAAGCATGACGTTTCCCACCGAAGCCACATCATCGACGTCGTCTCGCACTTGCGATAGCCCTATATGGATATTAATTTCAGGAGAACCGACGTTCGGCTTATGATAAAATGATGTATAGATCTGCCTGACATGTCTGTTGGGTTTACAACTCTGCACCTGGCAAGTCGTACTATCTATCAAACGACGCGCGATACAAAGGATACCCAAAACTTCACTTGATCGTCGCTCCACTTGCTACCCCAGCGATTACCACGGCAGCGTAGTTCCATCCCAATTCTGGAACGTTCCCGAAATCGACCTCTCCGCCTTATCCAGCGTGCTCAAAACCCCGCCCACACTCTGCTCAACCTCAATAGCACCCGCGGCCTTAAGTGCCTCAGGCGTACCCATAGTGTTCCCCATATCTGTGACCACCAAACCAGGATGCGTCACGTACGATGTGAGCCACGGCTCCTCGAAATGCATCCTGTTCACAGCCCAGTTCAGTGCAGCCTTGCTAGAGCCATACGGGCTGAACTGTTCTGGAAAGCCAGCAAGACCTGCCTGGGCGCCCATGCTGCCGATGACCGTGGAGATGGCAAGGAAAATAGGGTTGCCGGACTTGCTGGCTTGGAGAAGTGGCTTGACAGCCTGAAAGAGGAGGATAGGGCCAATGGTGTTGACGGCGAAGTGGTCGCGGAGTGCGTCGGCCGAGGTGTTGGCGATGGTGGTTCCTGAGTGCGCGATTCCGGCGTTGGCAATCACGATGTCGAGAGAGGTGATGCCGTGCTCGGATTTGAGCTGAGCGACAGCATTCTTGGGGTCTGCTTCGGCGGATGAGTCGAGTTTGACGATGACGAGTTTAGAACCCGAGGCTTTGGGCAAAGACTCCAGTGTTGAAGTGGACTTGGCCACGTCTCGGACTGCGGCGACCACAGTTGTGTTTGGGCGTTGAAGCAGGCTTTGGGTGAAGCCTTTGCCGATGCCGCGGTTGGCTCCGGTGATCAGATAGGTAAGGGTTGAAGACATGGTTTGGTTTGTGGTGGCTGCTATGATGATGTCGAATGTGTAGCAATTGGTAGAGAGCTGTAATGTTATGATCCACACGATGCACCTCTTCCTTATGTAGGCTCCGACCTGACATGGAAGAGGTGATAAACCCCGAGGCCGAACATGCTTAACAATCTTTTGGTTCTTTCTGGCGTGCTCGTGCTGGTGAGGAAAGGTTCCATACGAATGATGCAATCCGTCCAGAAGGACAGTTTGTTCGTCCGGTGCTGAGAGTTACGGGCGCAATCTGGTGAAACACCTAGACTGATCAGTCGACCTCGGGATCTAAGCATGGCCCGGTGGGTGATTAGTGAACGTTGAGATTTCTGGTAGCCGGACCGATGTTTACCTAATAAGCCCGGCTATCCTAGACTAAGTAGTCTACCACGCAACATCTTCATGAGATACGCTGTCTGATTCTAGCCACTAATGCCTCTTGATTACACGTTTTGGCATTCGTCGGCATGAGGATTGGCAGATAGAAAAGGATGATCAGTACATGATAGCGCATGTAGTAAGGCAAAGGCGACCTTGGGAACCTGGCGGACAATCCTCCGTGAACCAGGCGTTGCACCAATTGTTCGGCGGTATTCGGGGTTACGTTGACCTGCTGCATAGCCATCTCGCACGCAATGTTAACGGTTCAACCTGGAAAGCGGGGGTTTCTTTGCAACTATGTTACTTCCCGTGGACTGAGGTCGAGATGAATGATTACCTATGCATTTCGGCATGGAGGTAGGCGGCGTTAGCAGGAGCGGCTGCCGAGGTTGCCGAACTCTGACCGAGTCGAAGTCGTCCATGGTGCCAAGAGAGCTTTAGAAACGTCCTCTTTCCATCCAGATGTCGCTTCGCCTCTCTAACTACACATGGACACACATACGACGACTTGACTGCTCTTGCCGCGTGCCGATGCATTGCGGAAACTGCTTCGTATATGCTGCTGCCTCCCGAGGTCGGACAAACCGTCATGACATCCTGACAACAGCTGGGAACTGGTATACACCGCACCATCGATTATTCGCAGATTGTCCCATCATGGAGTCGCCCGGATCGTAAAAGAAGATTGGGACGCAGCAGTGATAGACGAGGCTGATAAGGAAATGGGCAAGCACGCTCTACCTCAGACGCCTCAGGCTACACCGAGCAGCCGATTTCTGGCAGCTTCGACGATCAAAATACTCATATCCTGCTGCACTTTTATCCTTCACGAAGCTCGCAATCTAGTCACAGATGTTGTACGCTAGAAAGTCTGCTTGCATGCCCGCGGAACCCGAAACTTCATCAACATTCGCAAAGGAAGTTCAGTCGTCAATAGATAAGAGGGATAATGTTCGACAGAGACTTGATATTCATTCGTGTGTCAGCGACCCTCCATCAACGGCAAGAACAAGAGCGGCCAATCTGGATATAATAAAGTCTGTACAGAGAAAAGAAAGTCTCGCTTCTAAACACGGCAAAGCTTGCCGTTCTCATTCGGTAGGCCGTCCACGCTCTCTACCCTCCACCTCTCGCTACCCACACCGGTAGTCGCAAAGAACACATCCTGAGGGTCAAGCTTCTTCTTCAACTCCAACAACTTAGGGTAGTTATCACCGAAGAAAGCATTGCCAAAGTCAGGCTCGAGACGATCAGCCTCAGCAAGGTAGGATCCAGCACCAGGGCTAATGTCTCTCCAGGCCTGCATATCGCCTGCCTGGAACTCCTTGCGGATCCTCAGGATCTCCTCGGCGGTGCTGTTGATTGGCCAGCGTACGGATTGCATGCTGAAGGAGACGAGCGGGCGCCAGTGAGTGTTGACAGCGTTGTCAGTGTTGTATGGGTCTTTAGCTTGCATGTTGAAGTGGACTTGTACGCGGTTCTTCTCGCTCGATCGGCGGATGTTCTCGTATACTTCTTGACGCTTCTCCGCTGTCTCGAAGTTGGCGCGGGGGAACAGGCGCGATGCAGTCGCTACGTTGGGCTTCTGAACGGCTTCGAGAGGGAAGGACGAGCGCCACGCGTCGTAGTAGTTGTCGAAGTGAGTGATGTTGGGGTCATACTTGACACCCAAGTCATCGAGCTTGTTGAACCAGGGCTGAAGGAGTGCGGTGGCTTGCTCTACATTCTTGCCCGGCGCGAAGAAGGGCGAGAATGCGAACGCAAAGGTGCCGTTGGAGGGGATAAGAGTCCAGTATGTGTATGTACCGGCATCGGCGTTGTCGATCCACAGGTCGACGTATGAGCGGATGGCGGCCCAGAACGTCTCGTTGCCTGTGTCCTTGGAGTTGAAACCAAACCGGGAGGCTGTAACCTCAAGGTCGGGGTGGGCCTTGACGGTCACGGAGGTGACGACGCCAAAGGTACTGCCACCGCCACCGCGCAGGGCCCAGAAAAGATCCGTGTTGGAGGTAGAGTTTGCGACGACGAACTCGCCATCAGCCCTAACGACCTCCATGGAAAGCACACTGTCAGCGCCAGTGCCGTACAGTCCGGTCAAAGGAGAGTGACCACCTCCTTGGATGTATCCTCCCATGACTCCGACAGTCTCGCCTTCACCACCAACGACGATTCTGCCCTTCTCAGCGGCAGCCTTGTAAATCTCGAAAGCCTGGACACCAACACCGCTCTTGAATGCAGGGCCAGTGTAGTTGAGCTTCTCATCGACGTACTCTTCGATATACTCGATGTCCTTCATGTTGTGCGTCCAGATGCTAAGAGCATCCTTGCCACCACTCTTGCCGAGGAAGTCGTGGCCAGTGTTCTTAACGACAAGTCTGACACCCGAATTACGAGCAAAGTTGACGGCGAGCTGGACGTGCTTGGGTTCAGTCGCGTTGACAACATACATGGGGAAGCCTCCGCGAGTGCAGCCATGCGAGTCGTAGAGAACCGGTGGGGCACAGGTCAGACCTTGAGCGACTGGGGACATCATCTCAATAGGGTCGATCATATGGATATATGACTTCTGCCATGCTGCCACAGTGTACTCGGAACATTTTGCGGCGTTGTAGTCTTCACCAGGGTAGCATACTGCTGCCAATGGAGTGGGTGCACTGATGACGCGGTCGCCAGTGAGTTTACTGAGCTGGGACCAAGCCTCATCGGAAGGCCATTGGGGGTCATCGGGGTAGACTTTGCATCTCGAAGAGTTCGTTGGTGTTGTAGCGTCGAGCGAGCCGGGGAGGAAGAGGGACCTGACTGCTGAAGTAACGCCTTGGAGGTCTACATCTACGTTGAGGGTGTTGGTTCCAGCCTTAGCCGAAAGGACGGGTGATGCCGTGGTTGACGTTGCAGCCAAAACTGCGAGCAACATAGCGATGGAAGCCATTTTGAATAGTTCGTCGGTGTAAAACGACGACTCAGTGTTTCACCGAGGGTACCAGTCTTTGGCAATTGATCGTCTCCCGTCGAACGGCTGCAGATCTATATGTCTGTCAGAAAGTTTCTTTTTGCTATTGACGGCCGTTACTCACTGTACCTTTCCCCTGGAGCTTGCGGCTGGTCTGCGGATGACGGACCGTTGCGCACTGAGACGAGAAACAAGGCGATAGTCATAATGGTCATCTTACGGACTGACTCGATATAGGAGGCGTCGTCCAATAACCTGAGCTTGGCAGGATGTAGGCTAATGTTCTTTGCCCAGAGTGTGACCGCTGATCTTGGCTGGAAAGATTGTTGACAGCTGAGTTAACCGGGGGCGACGACATGGTATTCAAGTAATCACGGCATCGCAACCTATCCAGGCAATTCCTGAGTATCCATGTATGCAGACGTTGCGTGGTACGGCGTATCTCACATGCATATTCTATATATTGGACCTATCGCAAGAAGCGATCAGCAATGATAATGCGAATTCTGCACTCGTGAGGCACTCCCTGGAATATCGACTGTGCCCACGTGCGCTTGAATATGTCGTTGGGACTAGTCTCAGGCACATCGTTACTCGAGTCGTGAGGCTTGCCGCCCAGGGTCTGCCTGTTGGTGCCGGCGTAGCTGCCGGTAGTGCAAAGTCTGAGAGTCATGTACGCACGCAAGCGCGAAGCTGCCGCGATTGCCTGACAACGGACCTGCAGCAGTGGAGCTCACAGGTAGTTCTAAAACACGCGTTCATGATAACGGCTTGGAATGGTGTCAGTTATTTCTCGGCCATGAATTGCAATTGAGTGCACCGAGGATGACTACGCGTCTGGCAGGAGCCGCGTCAGACGGGTCGGACAATAAACTAGTCCCGGGGGATCGCCTCCGTTAGCCACATGGCCGCCGACCTCCAAGCCTTCAACGCCGACAACGCCAAAATCCTGAAGATCGGCATACTTACTTCCCCTAATCGCAAGTGGCTCAAAACATTGATTCACTCACTTTGCAATCGCAATCGAAATCCCTAGTGGCAGTGGCTCAATTGTCCATGGTTGCGTCCAGACCATCGACCAGCCAACGGTAGGGCGGACAGGCCTCCAGCCGGAAGATTGCGACCGTGTCCAGGGCTGCCCTTGACATGTCAGCCCAAATTCGGACCGTGAGAAACCGATTTGGACTTCGTGAGACGCTCTAGTCCTCTTTCTGGTCAAGCGAGAGGGGAAGACACGAGCGGGAGTCGACTACTGTTGCCGCGGCTGTGGTGTGCATAATGGACCGCCTCGCTTTGGACGACGCCTCTGGTTCCTGGCAGGTTTTTATCCTTGAGACGACAAGAGTCTAGAGCAGCGGCTGGTCCGAGGCAACCTTTCACCTCGCCGTGCAGTGACAGCATCCGTCTTGGCCACCAAACATCACATCCTGACACCAAGGGAGTGTACGTGCGACTTCCCGCGTGGACGCGCGACATATACTAGTCACATAGCGAGGAAAACTCGAAGGCGTCCAGTGCGGGTACATTCGACTTTTCCTTGGGTGGGCCAATAACACCTACAATATCCGTCACACTTCAGATCCTCACTGTTTGCGTCGTTACTCCACGTTCGCTTCTCGGTGCGATCATCCGTCGTGGACCCACGATCTTCATAAGCCCTCTGGTTCATCCGGTTCACGATCCACTGGACAGGCCAACATTGAACTCCACGCTGTGGGCTTCAACGGCTACTGCGCACCAACGGACTGAGCGCTCCACAGTCGCACGACGCTGGCGACAAACACCAGCAAGACTATGGTGGAAAGCCGACAACCCGAGGTCCTGGCCATCATCGGTACTTTCACAGTCGTCGCCTCTCTCACAGTCTTCCTCAGGGTATGGTCGCGGTACCTAGGACGCAACTTTTGCTGGGACGATCACCTTATCTTGATAGCCTTTGTCCTCCTCATACTAGATACTCTGGCAACATGGATGTACATTGTACTGAGCGGCACCGGCTACCATGTCTATGATCTGCCCAAGAAGTCTGTTGCGGAACAGCTCGTTGCGATACGATGGAATTTCGCAGTACAGATGATGTACCACCCACGTACGTATATCGGATTCGCAGGACGTTCCGGAATGTTGCTGACATGTGGCGTCTGTTTCTAGTCATGGGATTGATTCGAGCTTCCATCATCATGTTCCTCTTCCGCATGAAGGATAGTCGGCGGCGCGTACGATACCCGTTACACCTTACTTTCTGGCTGAACATCATATACTCCGTCGGGTCGACTATAGTCAATGTCGTGCAGTGCACGCCTCGTGCCTACGCTTGGTCCAGACCCGCCATGGACAGCATCGATGCCAACGGAAATGTTGTACCTGGTGGTACTTGTATCGATGCGCGTACCTTTGTACTCGTGTCGTGTGGTTTGTCCATCTTCATGGACCTCATCATCATCCCAATCCCTTCGATCATGGTATGGGGCCTCCAAATGCACCGACGTACAAAGCTCCTAGTCGTCATTGTCATGAGCCTGGGATGGATTGCGACAGGCGTCTCGATCGGCAGGTTCATCGTATACTACTACCGGTTTGCTCCCACCAACAAGGATCGCACATGGGATATTGGCATCGGAATCAGCATCGCCGAACCAGCTGTACACATCATGACAGCATGCGCACCAGCGACCAAGTGCCTCTTTCGAACCCTGTTCCCGCAATATGGCACCGGCCGGAACACCTCTTACTACGAAGACCGTACCGCGGGCACGATGCGACCAAGCACCAAGGTTTTCGGGAACTTCAACTTTGGGCTATCCAACAACCCAGATGACGAGATCACTATCCAGGAACTGGGAGGAGCCCCTAGGACTGCCCCACTTCCACCCGTCAAGGACGAGTGCGAGTATGGATTGAAGGCGATGGGAAGCTTCGAATCTAAGGAGTTTGTTGCGAGAGGATTAGGGAGGAAGAAGAGCTGCTCAAAAACCGCATGCACAGAAGCTAGTGAGCCCGTAGAGGCCGAGCCAGAGCATTGCCTGGGGCAAGCTCGGTGATTGTATTTTGAGTCTGCGTTGATGAGCGATGATAGCGTTTGAGATACCAGGTGAAGATATTCACACTCCTTTAGCACATAGTAGTAATCGATGACGTCTACGGCCAATTGAGATTCGTACGTATGATTGTTCCCTCGCGTTGACTTGACTGGGAGCGGAAGGTGGCGGGGCACGCGTGGGCGCGCTGCCACGTGAAGGCCTAGCGCGATTTGGTGGGCGGTACCGAGACCCTTGCCCATGTGAGACGGAACAACAAACATTAGCAGCGACGCATTTCAGCACGACAGCACATGCAGCCACCATGAGGATTATAGAACTCGTAATCGATGTAGGCGACCCCAACCTTTACAGTAATCGCTTTCTAACACGCGCATAGGGCTACAAGTCATACGCTGTCCGTACCGTCATTTCTGGCTGGTAGGGCTTGTTTACGCTCCCCGCACGCAACGACACGACTGACAGCCGACCAGGGACGAGAGCTTCAACTCAATCACGGGACTCAACGGATCCGGAAAGTCGAACATTCTCGATTCAATATGTTTCGTACTCGGAATCAACAACTTGAGCGTGGTGCGGGCGCAGAACTTGCAGGTGAGTGTGGACGGTAAAGAGTACGCGATGCAGGAGAGCTGACAGTACTGCAGGATCTCATCTACAAGCGCGGCCAAGCGGGTGTCACCAAAGCGAGCGTTACCATCGTGTTCGATAACCGCGACAAATCGAAGAGCCCCGTTGGCTTTGAGGAACATGCACAGATTTCGGTGACAAGGCAGATCGTGCTCGGAGGAGCGAGCAAGTACCTCATCAACGGGCACCGCGCGCAACAACAAAGCATACAGAACCTATTCCAGTCTGTACAGCTGAACATCAACAACCCGAATTTCATGATCGCACAAGGAAAGGTCATGCAGGTGCTGAACATGAAGGCCAAGGAGATTTTGGCTATGCTGGAAGAGGCTGCTGGAACACGCATGTTTGAGGACAGGCGGGACAAGGCATACAAGACCATGGCTAAGAAGGAAATGAAGGTGCAGGAGATTACGGAGCTATTGCGAGACGAAATCGACCCGAAGCTCGAGAAACTGCGGATGGAAAAGCGTGCCTTTCTCGACTTCCAACAGACACAGAGCGAGCTCGAGCGCCTTACGAAGCTAGTCGTCGCATACGACTACATACGATACAACGAGCGATTACAACAGTCTGCCGAAGACCTCGAAGCCAAGAAGCAAAGGGCGAAAGACCTCGACGCGTCTGCTGTGCGCATGAAAAAGGAGATTGAGAACCTCCAGGAGGACATCAAACAGACAAAGGCAACACGAGAGAAGGAGCTGCGCAAGGGCGGGAAGTTCCAGGCTCTGGAAGAGGAAGTCAAGACGCATTCGCACGAGATTGTCCGCCTGACGACAGTGCTAGATTTGAAAACGACTAGCATGGCCGAAGAGGTAGAACGGAAGGAGGGTGTTGAGAAGAGTGTCAAAGAATTGGAGAAGCTACTTCAGGAGAAGAAGCAGACGTACGAGAAGTTACAAGAGAAGTACCAGACAGCCCACGCGGAGCTGGCGAAGCAGACGGAGGAGGTGGAGAAGAAGGAAGAGCTTCTCCAAACCCTACAGACAGGTGTGGCTTCTAAAGAAGGCCAGGAAGGCGGTTACCAGGGCCAATTGCAAGACGCCCGGAATCGCGCAAGCGCAGCCGCGACCGAGCAAGAGCAGAGCAAACTTCGGATATCACATCTTGAGAAGCAGATCAAGGAAGACGAACCGAAGGCGAAAAAAGCCAAACAACAAAACTCTGGGCTCCTCCAAGACCTCGAGGCGTTGAAATCCCAAGCTCAGAAGCTAGAAGCGGACCTTGCGAAGCTTGGCTACAGCGAAGGTCAGGAAGCCGATATGTATCAGCAAGAGTCGCATCTTCAGGCACGCATACGTGAACTTCGCCAACAAGCAGACGGCATGAGGCGGCAGGTTGCGAACATTGACTTCAGCTACAACGACCCCTCCCCGAACTTCGATCGGTCTAAAGTGAAAGGTCTGGTCGCTCAGCTCTTCACCCTAGAAAAGGAGCATACCCGAGCAGGTACCGCTCTGGAGATCTGTGCTGGTGGTCGGTTGTACAACGTTGTCGTCGACTCAGCTGCTACCGGCAAACAACTTCTCGAGAACGGCAAGCTGAAGAAGCGAGTGACAATTATTCCACTCAACAAGATTGCGGCTTTCAAGGCGTCGGCAGAGAAGATTGGGGCTGCTCAAAAGATTGCGCCTGGGAAAGTCGACCTGGCCTTGTCGTTGATCGGATACGAGCACGAGGTCAACGCCGCCATGGAGTACGTCTTCGGATCCACACTCGTCTGTGAGGACGCCGAGACCGCTAAGCGCGTGACCTTCGATCCAGCAGTGCGCATGAAGAGTGTCACTCTACAAGGTGACACATACGACCCAGCTGGTGTTCTGTCTGGTGGTAGCGCACCTCAGTCTAGCGGAGTTCTCATTACCCTCCAAAAGCTTAATGAGATTACGACAGAGCTGAGTTCGCAAGAAGCCCAGCTTCAGTCGCTACAGGCTACCATGGCCAAAGAGAAGAAGAAGTTGGATGCTGCTCGAAAATCGAAGCAGGAGCTCGACCTCAAAAGACACGAGATCAAGCTCACCGAGGAGCAGATTGGCAGCAACTCTTCCTCATCGGTAAGTGACAACTCCTGGAATGCGAACCTGGGGCTTTGTTAACCATGAATTAGATCATTCAAGCCGTAGAAGAGATGAAGCAGACCATTGCTCAGCTCAAGGAAGACATAAAAGCGGCGAAGACACGCCAAGACGAGGCCAACAAGGACGTCAAACGTATCGAACGCGACATGAGCGAATTCAGCAATAACAAGGACAGCAAGCTTGCTGAACTACAGTCATCGCTGGACAAGCTCAAGAAGGCTTTGAACAAGAATAGCGCTTCGATTAAGCCCCTGCAGACAGAGATGCGCGAAGCTATGGTCGAGTCCGAGCAATGCGGGAGCGACCTGGCAGCGGCACAAGAGCAACTTGAAGAGGTTCAGACCAATCTGCAGTCACAGCAAGCAGAGGTAGACGAGTTGCTGGCCGAGCAATCTCGTGTACAAGTAAGATCTCTAGACCAATGTCACTCGTCGATGCTAACTTTGCTAGGACGCGCATGACTTGGCAGCCGCCCACTTGAGAGACGAACAGGCTAAACTCACCGGCTTCGACGAAGAACTTCGCTCACTTGAAGATGCGATCAGGTCGAAGAACTCGTCCATCACCGAAGGCGGTCTAGAACAACAGAAGCTTGGCCATGAGATCGAAAGGTTCCACAAAGAACAGGAAGGAGCAGCTAGCCATGTCAAAGCGCTCGAGAAAGAGTACGAGTTCATCGCGAGCGACTCCGAGCTCTTTGGACGTGCCGGCACAGTCTATGACTTTAAAGGCGTGAACATGGCCGACGCAAAAACGAGGCGGAAGTCGTTGGAAGAGCACTTCCAGCAGAAGAAGAACAAGATCAACCCCAAGGTCATGGCTATGATCGACAATGTTGAGAAGAAAGAAGCCAGCCTCAAGCGAAACATGTCGACAGTCATCCGGGACAAATCCAAGATTGAAGAGACTATCGTCAAGCTCGATGAGTACAAGAAAGAGGCGCTACACAAGACCTGGACGATTGTCAATCGCGATTTCGGTCAAATTTTCAACGAGCTGCTGCCAGGCAGTTTCGCGAAACTGGATCCTCCTGAGGGCAAGACAATCTCTGATGGTCTGGAAGTAAAAGTCATGCTGGGCAAGGTGTGGAAGCAGTCACTGACAGAGCTGAGTGGTGGTCAAAGGTACGCACTCACCCGTACTCGCCCGGATCACATGCGCTAACATTTTCTAGATCACTTATCGCCTTATCCCTCATCATGGCCCTTCTCCAGTTCAAACCTGCACCCATGTACATTTTGGACGAAGTCGATGCTGCGCTGGACCTGTCGCACACACAAAACATCGGTCGTTTGTTCAAAACCCGTTTCAAGGGATCGCAATTTATCGTCGTCAGTTTGAAGGACGGCATGTTCCAAAACGCAAACCGCATATTCCGCACACGGTTTGTCGACGGCACTAGTGTGGTGCAAGCCTCGTCGGGATCATCTGGATAGATATTGATGTTTGCGTAATGTGTTATGAGGCATGGTTGGGATACCCGGTTTGCATGACTTGGTTTACGGACTGGAAAGATATCCGCGTAGTTTTGCATAGAATGGTGTTGGTGGAGTCTTATTTATGACACTAATGTCCCGGTTGGGAAGTTGGTATGCACATCCGCGGCCCAAACGGCCACTTCCTCGTTAAGATGTCTTGTCGTCCATGTCTCCTTCCTGATGCGGAAACCAAAGATACAAGCTGCTTCTACATCCCAGTTCAGAGCAACACCGTGCTTCCTACAGTTGCGCACTACCTATTCTTTCTGCGCACCCACCTACGATACACCTATTGACTTCACGGGTTGCTAATTAACATACAGCCCGCTAGATGCGTGATCAACTGGGCGCACACGCTTCAGATACGCAACAGCGGCTTTCATCGCCGGTCCGCTCATGCTATCGGCACCACCGACCAGGGCCCACGCAACCGATACCGCCGCGTATGCCTCCATCACACCTTCGGGCATACCAGGGCTGATCGCACCCTCTGCACACGATCTCGGTAGCTTCCTGGGCCCGAGCTCACCAACCTCTCTCACTAGACACTACACCTCACTCCAAGAACATGCCGACCAGATTGTTAGCACGGAGTCGTCAGAGAATGGCGAAGGAACCACCCCAAGACGGCACGTCGACAGACGTGAGGGGTTTAGCTGGGACCATCGAGCAAGCCTCGGAAATGAGAGCAGGCACAGTCGCAACCCAATGGCGATGGAGCAGGAACGTCCGAAAACACCTCCACCGCTGGAAGAGATAATTCGAAGGACGACCATCGACGATGCAGACCACATCCAAAACAGCAAGCTGCAGCATATCGACAGTATGGAGTCGCGTAATTCTGAAACTACAGCTCGAACGGGTTCCTTTTCCACGGAAACCAATGATTCTTACGTCCGCGATCACAGAAGGTCATCTATCGCAGCTTTTGCCAAGGGCATCGTACGGCACGTACCAGAATTCAGAATGCTTCACCTGCCCGAAAGCAAAGATGACCAAGACCGGCGAGATCCCCAGGAAGGAGGTCCGCTTAAATTACACAAGAAGGACCGCATGCTTTCATTCGCACCACTTCCTGTTGTCAAAGCGAAGGAGTCGTACGAGCAAGCATCAAAGCCATCCGTCGTGATCGAAGAGCCAACAACGCCAACAAGTACTGCAAAAGCCCCATCGTGCCCACAGTCTCCAACGGGAAAAGGCGGACTGCGGGACCGCAGAAAGGTCAATCTCGATCTTTCCATGCCAACCGTCATTCCAGACTTACCTGCTCGCGGCCGCTCACCCGTCGATATTATGGCCAACCTCGGTGCTCCACGCGCGCGAAGCCCGAAAACACCGTGGATTCGCAAAGAGCAGCCGAAGTGGGAGCCAATGCCAATGGCCAAAGCTACGCCAATCCTCGAAGAAGACTACATTCAGAACAACACCTCAGCGCTGAAAAATGACAACAAAGGTGGCGTAGGTCTCCTGCCCGATACCGATGCGATCTTCTCGTCGCAATCCCCGAAGTTCGAACGACCGCCACCGAAAGTACGAGATCGGTGTTACATTGATCGTCCGCGATCGAAAAGAACGAGAAGTGGCAGAAGTGAGAAGAGTGGTACGAGTGCCAGCGATTCGACGGTGGCCAAGACACCAGATGGGAGTTGGACGCCAGCAGAAGAGAATATATACAGAGAACAGCAAGCCCGAACGAAGGCAGAGTTGCAGCAGATAGCGAGCGAATCCAAGACAACACGTTCGCGGCGCTGGTTATGGCTGAACAAATCGAGTGAAGATGCACCTCCCTCTCCTGGACCGGCGCAATCTCTCACTCGCCGCTTCTCTTTCAATCCCTTCCGACGCTCAAACCGTATCTCCGACCAAAACGGCACAGAGGCTACCAAACAACAAACTCCATTTTCCTTCTTCCCGGCTCGGGGCAAACAGGTACCTCCAGTAAAGTCGCTCGCACAGATGCATGCTCCACCAGCCTTCATCCCACCGGGCCTCCAACGCGTACCAACACCACCAATGTTCGACTCAAACGGCGAAGTCAAAGGCAAGCTAGCAGACTTCTTCTTCGACGTCCACGGCGGTGGCAGCGCAATCAACACACGCAACAAGCCCAAGTCCAGTCCAGGCGGCTACTGGGATTCCGACGCCCTACTCATGAGCTTAGCAAACGACATCGACAACCCCTCGGACGAAGCAGAAGACGAAGGCCCCTCCGGCCCCCGCAGCGACTTCATCAACCCACCCGTTGACTTTGGCCCGAGCAGCGTCCTCACGGCAAGCACAAGCAACGAAATCGGCAACGCAGCAGGTTACCTCGGCGTAAAACCACCAGCCAGTCCCTCCCTAGCCGCCACATCCCCCATGCTGGGCCACGACGTCTGGTCCCGCATCCACCAATCGCACTACCCCGACACCCCCGACGAACGCACTCTCGCAGCGCTCGCCCGCCAGGAAGAAGAAGAGCGACGCAAGTTTGAATGGCTCGTCCCTGAACATCTTCCTAATAGTCCGCTGTGCCCTCTGCATCCGAAGTATAGGGGGCCTAGCGCGGACTTGTGTTACTGGCATGGACGCAGGTCTGGTAATGAGATTAGGAAGGGGGAGTATGGGGGGTTGGGGGCGAAGGGGGTTTGGAATAGCGCGAGTGGGAGTAGTGGATATAGCCAGCATGATTATGGTTTTGGGGACAATGGAGTGGCAGGGGGTATGCCTAGGCTCGCGGGGACGCCGAGTAGAGAGGTGAAGAAGAGGAGATTGATTAGCTTGTCGAATTCTTAAGTGCTAGAGTTGTTGTTAATGTCAAGTTGAAACATCACTGAGAGGTGAATGATGTTTACATACGAGAAGATGAATTCTAGACATGCAATTACCATCTACTAAACCGTCGTACCCCATGAAATGCGCCAGTGAAGAAGCCCGTCTATCGTAATGCGAGTGCGCTCGACACTATGCGCCGTTGTCCCTCAAGACTTCTTGTACGCACTAGCAGGCTTTGCTATCTTGCCGGCATCGCTCCACAACTGCTCCCTCTCACGGATGATCTGCTGCGCCCATGCCTTGACTTCCTCGCTCTTGATAACATCTGCGACCCACTGGAATTCCCCAAGATCATTCTCGCACTTGGACGTGCGCTCGTATTCGACCATCTGAACGAGAAGCTCAATCTTGTCAATGTCGTGCACAAAGTGCGACTCAGCCGTCTCGCTGTCCTCGTATTCCTGCCATAACGCCCTGATGTCCTGGCCGTTGAGTCCACCGTTGAACTTGCCCAGCAGGTTTGTGCAGATGTAGTCCATGGTTTCGGTCTCTCTCCTGCTCTTCTCCTCCTTGGAGATTCCGTCTACGGGTGTGATGTCACCGACAAGCGCCTCAGCCATGTCGTGGACAACAGCCATGCGACAGCATCGCGCGATGTCGAGCTTGGAGCTTATCGAGGCAGGAGCCATCATGGTGAGGATGCTCATGCGGTACATGTGGTCGGATATGGACTCGCCATCGCCGATTTCGAAACGCTGCCATCCTGCACGTTTGGTCGTCTTTAGGCGCTCGAGGAGGTGGAAGAAGGGGAGCGGTGAGTCGGTGTTTTCGGCGTACCTAAGTGCATTCTCTGAGAGGACTTTGGGGTAGGTTAGTGCTATGTTGATGAAAGGTATGAGGGGTAAGAGAGGTGTCGCATACGGACGAGCTATCGCTTGTTCATGACATACCACTCTCGACTGTCCACTTCTTCTGTTCTGCTTTCTTCGCGTCAAGTACACCGGCGTTAGGGTCAGGCACGCCGTTGACCTGGGTTGCTTCGTCGACTGTCATGATTGCTTGGTGTCTCGAATGCGGTTCGAATTCGGAGGTTTATAGAAGTCCAGTGGGTGCGTGATTGTCTTATAAACGGTGACTGTTTGGCGAGTGAAGAATGGCGGGACAAGTGACGAAAGTCAGACAGGGAACAGAAGGCGCGAACGGACCTATCGATAACACCCGCCTTGGCAAACAACGCAAGGGTCCCGTCACACCGCAACACCACGCATGCACCCCAAGTCTCAGGGACTTTGACCAGGGTCACCGCGCGAATGTATGCCCTGCGGTCGCAAACATGTCTCGACCGCCCTCAACCGCCTCTACGGCCACCGCGACTACCATGAGCGGCCATGCGCGCACCGCGTCGGTCAAGACAATTCCCAAACCTCAAGCAGTGAACCCAATAGCAGCGCCCGATATCCGCCTTTTCGTAACCAATTTGCGATTGTTGGATTTGGATTTGCGACCGGATTGGCCTGAAATCACGATACAAACTTTCTCGGCAAAGAATGCAGACCAGCGACAGAGAATTGGCGGGGCTGAATGGGCACTATTTCGACTCTTCGAGATATGGGATCCCAATGAGACAGCACAGGTATGCTGGGATGAAACCTCACGCTGATCTATGTCTGACTCAGCTACAGAAACTCCAACCCTTCTTCCCGCCACTCGAACCACTCCAATCGTTAAACCTCCGCGCTGCGCTATACCGATGTCTGAACGAATTGAAGAAGAACGGCGCTTTGGGAAGAGAGTCAGTTCTTAGGAAAACAATGCTTGACGAGTGCAAAGGCGAGAAGTTCTACGAGATACTGGCTATATTTTCGAATGTCGTACTCAAAAAGGTTCTTGCAGCGCAAGACGGAGGTGACAGAGATGCCGTTGTCGCAAGAAAACTGGCGACAGCGTCAACACTCTCAATTGAACAGCAACGGTCATTACTGCCCCTAGCTATCGCACACAAGGCAGCGCTCGTCAACGTGCTGAGACAGAAAGAAGAGAAGAGGCTGAAGTACATGGAATTCCATGGTCTTCTGAACAAAAAGGCAGCAGATATCCGGGGTCGCATACGCAAATGCAAAGATACCCCTCGAGCGCAAAAGCCAGCGATACCACAGAAAGAAGCCAATGCCATCAAGAAACAGCTCAAGGACAACTGGGTTGGCAACCAACAGTGGCTCGACGTAATGCTACGCGGCGAAAGCGTACAGGCGGACGATGCGTTCCTAAACAGCCGTTTCGACAAAGTTTTGCATATGGTGGAAAAAGGCAGAAAACTAGAAGACGTCGCACCTGAGACTGGATTACTGGAGAATCTGCAAGCAAGAGTGCAAGAGCAACAGGAGAGGTTACAAAAGTGGAAGGCTTTCCATGCTGAGCTACAAAACGACGAGTCAGGGAAGGAAACATCAGGAAGCGGACAGACTACGGCGCCAGTAAAGGAGTTCCACTTCGATGACCACTCGCAATATCAATTGCCGTCGTCGAAGCACACCGCAGAATCTGCGAGTGTAAAGCGGCCGACTATGCGAACAGAGTTCCAAGACATCCTGTCTGATATGGACAGTGAGCTGGCGCGAGCCGCCAAATTCAGGGCTAGTACTGCATCCACAATTATACATCATAGAAGTACCTCGACGGCAAAGACTGCTCGCCCACCACTTCTCACAAGGAAATCTACTCAGACGGAGACGATACGCAAAGCACCAGTGATTCCAGCTAAGCCTGTCAAATTACAGTCACCATCAAGACCAAGCTCGTTAGAACATGTCCCGGTCTTACCCAGACCATCTCGGCACGTTCCGACAACTGCCACACCAATCGACTCAGATGCCACACTAATTGGTCAATCATCTGCGTCGAGTAGGGCTACGACCCAGCACGACGCGTCACCGACGGAGACTGATAACGAGCGCACACCAGTACTGGAGACTAGATCTGCTGTTTCCGAGCCCGTCGTCGATAACTCATCGTCTGAAGCTGCCAAGACACTTACTAATTTCTCAGAGCAAAAAACAGACCTCTCTCCCGAAAAGCTACTTGAGCCATCGCCAGAATACCCCTCTGAACCACCAATCCCAACGTTCGATCCCCCAGAACTCAATGCTGAAGAAGCACTTGCCGACCAGATCATCAACTCCATCGGTAATGCGACCCCATCTCCGATCAAGAAACCTCAACCACGTATGTCCCTTTCGCTCATCGAACGCACACGCATGACAATGGCACGGACAAACTCTTTCGAACCTGTTCCAGAGTCACCTGATCTCCCGTTGCCATCTATGGGACCACCACCTATCCCTTCTATCACTGGAGATGAAGACGGCGACCGACGCGCAACACTGGCCGAACGAACCCGGCTCACCATGGAAGCCATGCAATCCAACCCCCGCCCCACCGCCACAGCAAAGAAGGAACAGCGTAAATCTAGCCGATCATCACTCTTCCCCGTCAACCAATTTGATACACCCCGGACCCGCAAATCCTTCGAACTCCTAGAACAAGCAAACCTCGAAAGTATCGAGCGTACACCCACCGAGCAATTGTTCAGTGACGAAGTGGATTACGATAGGGTGTTCAAGTCTAGGCCGAAGATTGCTACAAGTCCGGTTTGGAGTCCAGAGGGTGGTGTCGGTGGTCAGGAAGAGTTTGGAAGTGACGGCGAAGATGTGGATGGTGTTACGGGTATCGATCTCGGAGATGTGGATCAGGACGATGACGGAGAGGATAGGTTCAAGGAGAGTTGGATGGATAGTCCCAGTCACAAGAAGGGGTCGAGGAGTATGAGGTATTAGATACGAGGAGGTATAATTGTAAATGACATATCATCGCCAGTGTTGGTACTGACACTGATTCTTCATTTCTACTGCAAAATCACGGCAGCACGATGAGCCAAGCTTGGCATCATAAGACTGCGAATCTCCTGGTCATCCATACACACTGAGCACATGACATAATGGCATCAAAGTACCAGTTGGGCTAGTGCTCTCTTAAGCCATATAGGCCCTGCTGCAGGGTGAGTTTCACATACCGGGCACATTCATAATCCCTTTCGCGTACCACGACTGCTATTGGCTCCTAAGCTATGTAAAGCTTACCACGTCCGTGCCGCAATGGCGAACACCGCAGAACGCCCCGCCACGCCTCTCTCCCATCACGATAGATACATTACAGGCTAAACACAGTCGTTTCCTGATCTAAGCGTAACTGCACGTTCATTGCGCAGTCATCCTCAGCAGATTTTCCTGAAATTTACAACTGTTGGAGCGCGATGAAGCTGCTTGATCTTCCAAGAGAGCTTTTCGAAACGATCCTACACTATGCCATTCTCGCCCGGGGAACGAAAAGAGGTTTGCGATTGAGACTGATAAACCGTACGGAAACAGTCCATCATGATCTGAGATTCCACACTGACAGCCGCTAGATTACTTCGCGAGTGAGGTGACGCGCGCACTTCATATCTTCCGCCTGCTCGATGGAATCATGTTTCGCGTTCCCTACTCTTGGGAAGAAATTCACTTCTTCCAATCTTATCGAGTATACCGAATCATGCATGAGGCTTTGAACGGAAACCTCTTCCTAAACGAAGTCCGGAACGTGGCGCTGCAGATATCATTGATGCGCGACATCCACGAGGAAGATGAAGGTGTCGTTACGGATGTGGTCCAGACACTATGCGCAACGATAGGAATCGGCGCGGATTCCCGGTCCCGCTGGAGAAACGAATTCAACCGCCCACAGAAGTGGGATTCTCCCGGATTCGAGAAACAGCTCTTTGGTGCGGCGCTTTGCACCAATAGCCTTTCGTACGTTCGGCGGTCTGCGGCGCTACGGGATGCCATGTTGTCAAAAACTACATGCCCTGAAAACAGCTGCGTATTTGGAACGTTCTTTGAGCTGGCAGGAAAGCTCGGCAACAAGGAACTTCTTGACTACCTCATGACAAACGCACCATCTGAGTCCGGCCCAGAGGTTAGGTTCGAGCTTTTCAAACATGCAGCACAAGCTGGCAGGATAGACATCGCTCGGTTCCTCCATGGGTACCGTAGCGAAGAGTGGCAATGGAATTTTGAAACCGATATCAAGGGGAACAAAAGGCTGCTGAACTTCACTCTCGACGGCGGTCATAATCCTGAGGTTTATGACCTTATCCAGACTATGCGCACGGCTCAAGGCTTGCGACGAACGCCAAGTGATACTATGGACATTAAATTCTACGGCAGCGCAAAAGTTGGGTATATAGACATGGTGTCGCATCTCCTACGAATCGGCGAGTATGCCAATGGAGATCGAACTGGCATCCTCCATATAGCTGTCAAGTACGCTAGCGAACGCGGCCACGTAGCCATTGTCCAGCTTCTCTTAGACAATGGTGCAAATCCAAACATCACTCTTGAAGGTGCAGCACGCCGCGGTCACGGGAAGCTCGTGCAAATGCTGCTGGATCGCGGAGTCAAGCCCAGCGAGGCACTTGTCGATGCAGGAAGATACTATACAGCACATGCTAAGCTTCTGGCGAATATAGAAAGAGGACCTTATCTGGACGTAGTGCGGCTCCTTCTTGACGCCGGCGTAGACGTCAACGAAAGCATTGGCAAGGACAGCTCTCTCGTCGGAGCAATCGCCGCAGAACATACAGCACTGTTTGAGTTCCTTCTCGAACGAGGAGCGGATCTGCATTCCCCTGGGACAGCAGAGGAGTGCGTACGAAGAGCGAAAAAGGATGGACTGGAGTCTATGCTACTGCTGCTCGAAAATCATGGGGTTGATGTCAATGTTGAGTTGGGAGAAGGGGCATGATTGAACGATATGACTTCTTTCGCGTGGAAGTAGGAACGTCCCATCTGTTGCACTTTCTAGTTGCGCTCCTAGACGTTTGTCTGATCAATGCATGTGGCATCAATCCAGAGCCATTCTTCAAGCAACCAGTGGTTTTATCTTAATCTTGCAACGAAGCCAAAGCCTACAAGCTGTGAGCGGTTCGCGAAGTCTCCCTATCCGTGACACCATGGCGATGACGCGAACGACGCGAAGAGAGCAGCCGCATCGCAGGGCCGTCATGTGACGACGCCGATTTTGTCCCTACATCAGCCACACGGGCGCATAGCCCGCTGCGATAGTCTCGATCAAGTTGGGCGAGTTTCACAAGGAAATCGAAAGAAAACCTCGCTTTATAGCTCTCTTTGTCGTTCGTCAATCGCAAGGAGCAGTCGTAGGGTCGCACAGTGAACTCCGTGGATTCCAGCTCCCGGGAGCGTATTCTTCTACTCCATCGGCCAGCGAAACCGGGAACGTGAGCTACCTCGTCAAGCTTGACGAAAGTATACTCGTAGGACTCGCATATTCTGCCCAGATAGAGATGTATCGACAGTAGCTTACTAGAAGGCGATACTACCACGAAGCCTGGTAAATGGGATTGCTGTGTACCGTCGCAACTTGGATAGCAACTATGATATGATTCGCTTGAGCACGAGGCGCGGAGAAAGTCTTCCGAGACGATAGGTAGCGTCATCGTTGCAAACGATGAGAGCCTGTCGTTCCAAGTCACATCGCTCGGATCCGGAGACTTCAGCTGTAGAATGAATGCAACCAGGTTGGTGGCGCACAAGCAGAACGACTTCTTGCAACACCTTAAGATTTGTTTTGCCACTGCGAGATCCGTAGCTTTGTAGTCGACCTGTAGGTCTTTCCCTTCGCCACAAAGCGCAAGTAGTGAATAGACACGATCCCGGCTAATGTGTGCCTCCTTGAGCTTAAATCGGTTCATCAAATAGATAAGACTTCTACCCTTCCAGTCCATAGTAATAGATTGGCGGAGAAGTTCGAGTCGTGCAGGGTAGCTTCCCCCAGTTGAAACTTCTGGGAAGAATAAAGCGTCCAGTTCGATGTCAGCGGCCATAAGCGTTATCTTCCGTGCAAGCCCGAGCTCTTGCGTAATCCATGCCCGATCCCAGTACTCAGCAACGCAAAGATGGTGAAAGCCCTGCCCAGATTCAGGATGTCCCAAAATCGGCGGTTTCTTATCTTTCGTGCGATCTTCGCTCATAGTACGTGGCCGCATGTACTCCAAGAACTCGGCGATATTGACGTCATCTCCCAGCCATGACACCACATTCTTCGCTCGGCTGAAAATCACACCCATTTGTTGTACCTGATGATTTCGTTCGGAAGAGTCGTTCTGGTTGATGCAGAGGGCGTCGATCCAGATCCACGCACGTGATAAGTGCTTAATTCGTCTCGCCCGTGTGAGAAATCGATGTAGGTTGTGACGCACTTTGAAGGTTTTGCCGTCTATAAGAATGGTATGGCGCTCGTCATCACCGCCCCATACATATGAGAGACAGATGTATGAGGCTTCTGTAGTAGCGTGTTTGATCTTGCATTGAACGTGACCGCCGGCGGACTTTTCGCTTAGGAGTCGTATGAGTCTGATTGAGGAAGCCTGTCGGTCCAAAGGCCGGTACTGAAAGGAACGATACATGCGTATGCTAACGCTCGAAACCAAATTTTTCGGGTGGCTGCTGGATCGTATGAAGTTCCGCGTGAAGAGATAAGGTAGCGGAAATGTGGACCTAGTATTGCTGACGATTAGAAGGATTGGGGCGGTGCCAGGGCACGGGTGTCGACAAATATGAGCAGGTAGCTCATAGAGGCGGTGCGTGTGCAAGCCGAGCGGGGCAGCTTAAGGCAGAAGGGCTACAAGCCATTCTCGATTCGAGCATACTGCTTACGCCGGTAACCCAGAAGACTGCCTCACAAGAAGATGCGCCTTTGATCCAGATTTGGGCCCGGAATTGGGTCGCGTTGATCTGCTACACACTTGTATAGTGTCCATGAGAATCAAAAGTATCCTGTATGCTTCGTGGTTATCATCATCTAGCTACACAGTGCTATGAGATAGCATGCTAACCGGGCTTTCAAAATGCCCGTATACCTACGAAATTTGAGGCGCGATGTGCTAGCGGATAGTCTGCAGTATGCGGAGGTGACATTCACGTCCGAGGCGAGCAGTTGGAATTGTTCCGTCGGTTGCAAAGATAGCGAGAGACTGCGACGGCCATGTTCATGGTTCTTGCAGAAATTGTGGTCGCAATGAACGAAGGCAGGCTGCCACCTGCGAGCCGGAGCCCCACATCGCCAGGACCGTGCGTTGACACGTTCGCCACCGGAAGACCTCGGGATAGACAACCCTCCATGGCCTAGACAACCGCACTTCTCACAAACGACACTTTACGCGCTTCATTTCACACGAAATGCAAACCTGGTATCGGCACCGTAACCGCAGCTTTTGGCCATCGTATGCCGATTTGAGGGCAGTCGGCTACCCGAACGATCGCCAGCCCAGATCAAAATCCACCACTCAATGACTTCGAGCTAATGGGTTGTAGCAAAAGGTCGCATACCTGGATGTGAAGAGATATGTCACTATTTAAGGAGCCGCTTGAGAAGATATGCTCGCATCGTAGCGGCCTCTGGCCAACATGGCAAAGCCCCCATTCCCGACAGTCTTTAGCAATCGTGAAACACAATTCTGTTCTCCTCATGTTACGCCATATCCTCATACTACCTAGGGCTCTCGCATTCCTCTTATGTCTTTGTGTCATCATCATCGGCCGCGTGCATAAAAATCACAGACAATGTGCTGCTCGGGGCTTTGGAATCATAGCGTTCACTTTCTTTAGTCATCTTGCCTTGGAAGGAGCAAGGACGTCGAAAGTGCACAGTTGCACTACATGATTTTCTGGTATATTTTTCGAATCATCGATTGGCTTGCTTCCATTTGGTTGTGTGCGAGACCGCTCTGCCACCGCATCCTGCGCGATACGCCTTTGGCTTTGTTTGTCACGGTTGCCTACCCAACAGATTTTTCCGTTCTGAAGCCCACCTTCACTGCCAGTGCACACAAGTGGATTTCGCCCAGCAGTCCTACGCAGTTTTACTCTCCCCTCCACTCACCCCCATCGATTTCAGAGAGCTTGCGACATAACAACTACAAATTGCCGCAAGACTCACACAATTCCCGTCGCCGAGAATGGCGCCCACGCCCTTGCTAGCCGATGCGTATCGAAAGTACAAGAGGGGTACCGAAAATCTCGTTCAATGGCTAGCTGAGACAGCCCGCTCCACTGGTACTGTGGACAAGGTGTTCAGCGATACCGCGATACCGCCTCTGGGAGGCAGGCTAAAAGGAACTGCCAGAAAGGAAGCAAAGAATGCCCCAGATACGTACCGAATAGCGACCAGATCGTTTCTTACTCTTGCGACTGCCATCGCCAACGACGACAAACTATCCATCCCAGCGTCTGTCTTCACAACATTGCGGGCCGTTATACGAGGTCGCAAGGAGTGCGCAAGCTGGTACGCAACTACCTCTGATCATGAGAATGACACCGTCAAAGAGAACAATGCCAGCCACGACCACTTCATCAAGACATTAGAAAGCGTTCTGTCAATTCTCAAGGCCAAGAAGCCGGCGGTCAAGCAACAGCAAACCAAGACCGTGATTGCTGGACACTTACACATGGACAACACATACGATGTCCTAGAAGAGATCGAGCTCTCAGGATCTGACGATATACCTGAGATTGCCGAGATCCAAGCTAAGCCCACCAAGGCGAAGGTCACATACAAGCTCAAAGAGTCTGACACTGACATTACCTTCGCCATCTACTGCTTCCTCAAGGACGTCACAGATCTGAGGATTGCGGTCAGGCGCACTTGGCGCGAGTTCGCAAACGGCGACGTCGGTCTCCAGGCCGCCGCGCTAACTATGAATGTCGCTTTGGCGATGATAGAGAAATTGAGCAACGATTTTGAGGAAGCCAACCCTCGATTCAAGGACTCGAAAGGTCATCATAGTATGCACGGCGAAGTCATCGGCTTCTTACAGCGCAGCCGCGCCAAGGTTGAATCAGGTTCGCCTTTCGTCAATGCAACCAATGATTGTGGAGAGCCTTTTGCTTACAAACAAGAAAAGCAATCATTGGGCTTCAACACTGTCGTATGCAAGCATGTCACAGAGTTGCTCCTCTTCACATTCAGTGATATAACGAAGAACGAAGAATTTCGATACTCAAATGATGAAAAGAGATTCCTCAAGTGTGTTTCACAGTTTGCAGCATCACCTTCGATAGAACCCCGTTTCATGGAAGAATACATGGTGCGAAAGGCTGCATTCGCCATGCTTCGCGAGGGACGCCTGCAAAGCTGGATCTTTTTCTCGCTGCAAATATTCTGGGATATGCAAAGAGAGCTGGAGCGTCATTTATCTGTCGGTGAGGAGCTTCTCTACAAGATCGGACAGCAGATCATCACAGGATACCAAGCTTACCTCGACGTCAAGGGGTTCGAGGGGTTGGACGACGCCTATACACTCTCTCGTGAAAGCGTTATCGATCGCAAAGAGTTCGTCGAAGCCGTCATTGTCAATAAGAAGGCCCAGATGGGGTTCGATATTGATGAAGAACAATTACCGCTAAAATTCCGGAAGATACCTGGGTTCTCACTATTGAGGTGCGATCCCGCGTTCTGCGGCGTACTCCTGGCCACCATGTGCAAAGAGTATCACGAAGTAGCCATCGAGTGTACGTCAAACAATGGTGAGATCATTGTCATGGCTCATCTGTACAACGCTGCTCAATGTGCCGGACATTTACCTGAAGACCTGCGATGGGCAGATATGGAATGGTTGATCGAGCAGCAAGGTAGCGATTGGATCTTTATGGGCAAGAAACCACAACAAGACCCTGAATTCGGAAAACGCGTCCTGCTGATCATGGGAAATGTGGCCCACGATTTCACCAAAGGTTACAGACCACGCACCGTAGGCAGCAGCTCAACCTATGTTTCCCGCGTCAGTGGAATACGTCGCCTCAGTTATCATTCCCAGTATCTCGAGTCGTCCGTTGATAGAACGCCACGCGACAAGACGCACCAGAAAGTCAGGACCTTGGAGAAATGGCGTCAACAAAGACAGAAGGGGCCTGTACATGATGACGAACCAAGGAAAGACACGCTCGTCAAATTAGAACTTTTGGTTGGAGACGCTCAGAAAAAGTCCCACAATCCGCACAAGCCGCTGTCTTCCCTGGAGAAGCTACGTATCTTCAAGGAGGTTGTTAGCAAAGATGAGACGGCTCTCACATTCGACGTGTTGCAGCTGCATATGCGATGCACCCAGGTATTACTACAGATCCACAAGTACGCTCGGAAGGTCGCACCGATCGACTATCCAGCATTCATTTTCCAAGGAGATTCATGGTTGACCATCGCTATCCCCTGTATGCTGTACAACTGGAAGAAGAATCAACCACATCACCCATGTATCTTTCCGGTGGTTGGTATAATGCTCCGCAAGATGATTGAGAAAGAGGGAGATTCGGCTCTCAAGGGTGCTGCAGCGTTGCAGAAGAGTATGAGGGTTAAGTTTCCAGGATACCGGAAAGTGGATGAACCTAGCTTCGAAACCCCGTTGGAAGACTTGATTCCCGTTCAGCTGCGTACCGAGTTTCCATACTCGATGTATTGGCAAGTGGTGCAGGAACGATCGGGCAACTCTTCATATGGCTCTAGATACGAGTCGGAGGTGGATTAGGTTGCATCTTGGAAGAGATCATCGACACTTCTAGCTTCGCGCGAAGGATGGATACTCGGCTCAGCGTCTAGGCTTCCAATACAGAATGATCTTTGTCCCAAGGATTGATGAATTAAATAACTATAGCTAACATCTAGATCCAAAGCATCGCAGTCATCGCGCTGAGCATCAAGAGCCCTCCACCTAAACTCTTACCCACAACAGCACCAGACTCTCCCGTCTGCTCAGCCACAGCCGCACTGCCCGTCGCACTTCCCGTCGGCGTCACACTAGCCATACTCGCGCTGCCAGTAACATTCCCCGTCTCCATCGCATGCTCACCACCCACACCCCCATCCACATTCACATTAACCGTCGCACTCGCACTCGCACTCGGACTAGCCTCCGTCTTCACCCCCTCACTACTCGCACTAGAACTCTTCTCCCCACCATCCTCACTCCCACTCTTCTTCACTTTACCATCCCCGCCATCAACAACAATACTCTCAAACGACCCACTCAAATCGCCATACTGATAGCTGGAACCAGGATTCTGATTCCTCACCTCCACCTTCTCCACCACCATCGTGAACGGCGCAGCGCTGTAATCCGTTTCGCCGCCGGCCCACTCGATGGTTCCCTCGGCGTTGTTGGGGTCGCCGCCAGCCCAGATGCCGATGCGGACGTTCATGGGGGTTTGGGGGTAGTTTGAGCCGCCGTTTGCGTCGGAGTAAGTGAGTGTGCGTTTGGGGGTGCCGTCGACGAGCCAGGTTGTGGAGGTGGAGGTCCAGGCGATGGTGTAGTTGTGCGATGTGGATTGGGTGTCGGGGATTGGGGCGTCGACTTCGCGGTCGTGGGTTGTGGTGTTGCCTTTGCCGAAGTAGTTGGCTGGGGGTGTGTTAGTCGGGGGTTTTTATGGGTGGATACGGAGGTGTAAGGTTAGGAACAATGGTGGAACACTTACTCTGAACATTCCCAGGTTGTCCACCTAGCCACTCCCAGTCTACCTCATCTAGATCGTCACTCTCGAGAATGGCACTGCTCACCACGCCCTTGCCGGGCGCAGCTTTCATGACGAAGCTCACACTACCGAAGAAGATGTACCAGTTCGATTGGATGGTGGGTGCATCGCCGGCTTTGTTGATGGTGAACTCTGCACCTTTCGATGTGTACTTCACATCGCCGGCAGTGACCTTCCAGTTCTCATCGTCGGCACCGGTGGTGAAGTCGTGGGTGTAAACTGACTCGGAGAGTGCGGTGTCTGCTGGACAGGATTTCTTGGTTGGGTCGCAGTCTGTGGATGTTTGGGCGAGAGTTTGGGTAGCTGAGAAGAGGATGAGGGAGAGGGGGAGTAACGAGACGTTGGGGAGATGCATTATGGAAGTTGTAGGATGAAACCGCTCTGCTGTTGGGTTTGTGAACGAGTAACTTTGAAAGAGAGAGATGACAGAGACAGCGACAGTGAACTCAGCAAAGAGAGGAAACAAGCCTTTGAAGCAAGAGGCTGAAGATAAGCACCAGAACAACCCGCGTACCCACCTACTTTAATCACAATCTACAAAGCTTGCCATGCTCAACCCTCCGCGTGGCACGCACCTCCCTCGTCGCCGCAATCAAGGGGGAGAACCGCACCACACCACTCTCCACAGCCCCCGTCACTGTGGGTCCCTTGAATTACCATCGTCAGCTCCCAGATCACTCCCTGTACCCAAAGATACGGGGCATCGATAGCAAGCAGCTGCCGGGAACGAGAGGGTCGCGAATTACAGGTACCAACTCTCGGCCCGTGGTTAAAGCCGCGTGGGTTAATGACGACGCTCGACCCACTTGGCGATCCCGAAACTCAATATATGCGAGCTGGGAGTGTGGCTGGTGTGGTGCCTTGCTAAGTATAGCTACGCGAACACGATAGTAAGCATCTAGCTTTCCAACTCAAATTTGATTTATCAGTCGCTTCATTGGATATAGAAGCTTTTGGACATTGCTTGTGCCCAGGTACCGACGGCAATGCGTGAGTTGTGAGTGGGTGGTGTGGCTGCGCATCCTCCATGTATCCTTATCCTCGTACATACGGGTCGTGTGTGTGGGTCTTCGCTTTACCGAGGTGGGTTTGTGCGAAAGGTACGATCTTTGTACATAAGAAGTGCGTGGAATGTACGGTGTTGCATTGATTTGTTGTGGTGACACGATGATGTCGCATACGCTCGTCCGGCCGAGACAACGAGTTGCCACTCCTACGACCAGCGCGGGAGGAATGTTGGCAGCAGACACGGTTCTACGAGCATGACCTCCTCTTGCACACTCTGTCTTTCACAACTACTACGCTCGATTCAACTCACTCATCATCATCGCACCGCATCTCGCCTTTCCGTTCCATCCCATAGAACGGCGTCGGCGAGACACGAAAGGCCCGGACAAGAATAAGAGCGAGAGCCGAACACGAGATAGAACAGTCGCAGTCGAGTCTCGGCCGGTCGACTTGACGTCTTGATCCGACATGACAATGTTCGAGAACAGCCCTTGTGTTTGTACATATCCGAAGCGATGCACCGGCACATCTCAGACAAATTTAATCCACATCACAAAATCGCACCACCACCATCTCTAGAGCATCCATCCTCAGGCAAAAGCGCACATCTACGTCTCGAAAACCAGATTGCGAACGTTGCACTTAAAAGCGCACTATACAATTGAGTCATAATCGTAATGCTTCTATCGCGGTATCCCATTTCCAACAACAACACATCACCCGCCAACCGTAACGAGCGCAGAGTACTGTTCCATTGCTCAGCAAAAACAGGCTAACCAGTGCAGTTCCATTCCCTCCGTTCCCACCATTCCACGCACACCTCTCTATAGATACGCAGCACTCAGCATCTTCCTCACCGCGTTCTACCGCGTCTTCTTGATTTCCGTCGCCCATCCCTCGATGCCCTCGCCCTTGCTACCAACGGGGATATTCAAATCCACGCCCTCCATGCCTTTTGTGTCTTTCAAAAATTCGTGTCCTGCCATTCCGCCCGCGTTGGCGCGGTCGACGGGTAGGAGTTCCAACATGGGTAACAGGAAATCGGCAATCTTCTTACTCTCCTCTGAGCTGAAATGATATTTCTCGTGGAGGACGTCGGGAAGGGCCCAGTGTCGTAATCGGTGAATGTTACGCAGCTCGCCTTTGCGGTTGAATATCTCCTGTGACCATTTTCCCGACATGCAGAGGCCCTTCGGGAAGGTGCCTAGTAGCTCGATGATTTGTGCGATGTGGTCGTCGTCTTTGCCGTACTTTGTGCCGGATTGTGGGTCGAAGAGGTAGTCGCCGGTGATCAATTCGAATGTCTAGATTTGTTAGTTCACGCCTTTCAGGTTTGGTGGGTTTCATACCATCGCGGCCATACTCCAGACATCGGTACTGGCACCCCATTTGCTACCCAGTATAACTTCTGGTGACCTATATTGCCTAGTCTGGATGTCGTTGGTAAAGTGGTGTCCAACCCAGCAGGCGTTTCCAAGATCTGCAATCTTGACTGATATGGTTTCGAAGGCGTTTTCGACTTGCTGCTCGAGCTCGGTTTTGCCGGAGGAGCTGCTGGGTTTATCGAGGCTGATACCCGATACCTCCTTAGTAAGGAGATCACTAGCAAGATTAGTATACACTTGAACATGGACGTGAGATTACTTACGCGGACTTTTCTCGTTGCTTTTGCGCGTCGTCGTCGCTCGACTTTATTCCGAGCCGTTCTGCCATTGACAGGCTGGGGCCGGCAGATGGAGTTGCTAGAGCACCACTCATTACGACACCGTCTGACGAAGAAGGAGGACTCGGGATAGTCGTGGGGGAGTCTTTACCTGTACCCTCGCTCATAACCTTGTTGAGACTTTGTGTGTTGCCGGGGAAGCTGGAGAGCTCGGCGTGGTTGAAGCTCGCGTTGAGCGGGCTGGGGAGCGGCTGGCTGCCTGTGATGAGGGTCCTCCGTCTCCGCCTGCCGTTTCTAACGCTGTCTTCGCTGTCCTTCTTCTTCGGCTCGTCTTTTACGTATGTTTTTACGATCTGCTCGACGTCGCCGATTTCGATGAGAACATTCTCAGGCTTCAGGTCGGTGTGGATGATGCCGCATTCGCGATGGAGGTAGTCGAGGCCCAGCAAGACCTGCTTTGTGATCTGCTTGACCAGCGGCATTGGTATACCGCGGTGGTTCCACCTCTTGATCAGGCCCAGTAAATTCTCTCCTAGCACCTCGAACACCATGCAGACGTGGACGCCGTTCGGGCCCTTGTGGTTGAAGGAATCGAGGAGGCTGACGACATGTTTCCGGCCGGGGTGGTTCTCGTTCGCGTCGACCACCTTCTTGAGGAGCTTAATCTCGTCGAGGGCGGTCTCTGTGTAGTGCGCGGCGGAGCGCACGACCTTGAGGGCGACGTGCTTGCCGCTGGTGTTATCCCTCGACAGCCAGACGGTCGAGAAATGGCCCCACCCGAGCTTGCGCACAATCGTGTACTTGCCGTCCTTGTACTCCTCACCGACCTGCACCGGGTGGTAGCCGCCCTTGCAGTAGTCCTCCGAGTCCTCCTCGTCGGCTGTGTTCTCGGCCTCATCGACCGACGACGACGACGAGTCGGGCGAGTGGCTTAATTGGTTTCCGTACATCTTGTGCTGGGCGAGCGGCGAGTTGGCGTTCTGCACACTGCGGGGTTGAGGTCAGTATAAGGTTGCGGCAGTCAGGGCATGTCGGGCGCATTAAAATAAGTGAAAGAGGGGGGCGCAGGCTGGGCGGGCGGGAAGGGTGAGGCTGCAAGCGGTGGTGGAGGGTAGTGGTTGCGGGTGGTGGTGGTGGTGAACGTACTTGTACTGAAAGGAGCCCGTCGAGCCTGCGGGCGAGGCGTTCTGGTTGCCCTGGTTCTCCGTGGTGATGATGGGCTTGAGGTCCTGGCCCTTCCGTCGCTTCTTGCCGCCGTTGCTGTTGGCAGCCTGCGCGACCTGCTTGGCCTTGTTGATGGCCGCCTTCTTCATGTCGGTGCCATTCATGGTGGCTTTCCCCGCCACGCGCTGGGCTGTGGGCGGGACTGAGGCTCGAGGGCTGCTGGGATGTGCGTGTGCGGTTAGGCGCTCCGGACGCGTTGGGCAGCGCTCATGGGCAGACGCAGACTATGTATGGGCTTCAGGTGTATAGCGAGGGCAGTGTGGCTCTTCTGTCGCACTGCCTCGCGATTTCTTCAATTGCTGGACACGGGCTTAGCGCTCCCCTCGCCAGCCTATCGATGTCGGGGCTCTGATTGGTGCTCTGGTGGGGGTTTGCACGGGTGCGCGATGCTGCGACAACCACGGGAGATGACTCGCTTGGAGAGATGCGTGATTAATCAAGTCGGACTCGCTTCTCGGAGAATTCGATGCGACTTGGGATGATGATAGAGATGGTGACGGATGGCTGGAGCGCGTCAAAGCCGGAGGAAGCGGTAAGGAAGCAGGCCAGACGAATTATGACATCAGTCGACGCCTACAAATAGTCGCCTGCTACCACATTAGTTCGTCCACGCAACCTTGGAAGCCAGTTTTGCCCAAAGCCTTGCGTCTTGTTAATTAGCGCAGCGAGCAATTTGCCTATACCGGGCCGGTAGCAAGTTAGCAATGTGGTAGGCTTGAGCCAGCAATGCTTGTTGTTGCGACCCGATCTGCAGCACACGTGGGATGTCAACATCACGCATACCGACCAGCGACAGTACTCGGAAGGTCCCTGCACTGCATCATCTGTACGGTACCTTCCGATGCAGAAGTGATACCCAAGATCTCTCTCCAGCCTGTAACTACACATCACGGTAAAAGCCTCCACCGCCCCTCCTCCTCCCCTCCGCCTCCCCCACCCACCCATTGTCAACATCAGCATACCGACTGCACCTGAGGACCCTGGACACATCATACCACATCATCTGTACCTTCCAAATAACGTTTAATACCGCACCTAGGATGCGTCATTTATACCTTCCTATTGAGCATCTAATACTAAGCTTTCGCGATGAAACCGCCTATTCGAGAAAGAGCTGTTTGCCCTTGCTCAGCCCAATCTCTAGGGCAGGAAGGAGCATCCCACCGCTATATAATACATCCGCACCCAAACCATGACCTGCGAAGAAGAAACCGCTATGCAAAACTATATATGTCCCATATCCTACATGCGCGCGCCATCCATTAGCAGCCCTGTAACACCTGACCTGCGCGTCACGCTCAAAGCATGCATCTCGTATATCCCTCACTGCGGAGAGCCGCATCCCACCACCACCACCACCACCACCACCACCCCAACTACAACCTCTACTTCGCACTCACAGCAGCCATCCACTTCTGCTCATCCTGCTTATCGAAATGCAGAAGCATGCCCAGCACAGGAATAAGTTGTTGCTGATACTTCTTGTCTCGTTGCTCCAGGAACTGCAGGAGCACGTTCTTGAGGTACACGTAGTCGATTGCTTCTTGGATCGCTCCACCGCCCCTGGCACGCGGTGAAGCTAGTTGCGACCGCGAGGACTCGACTGAGGAGCGTGAGGACTGCGGGACGGGGGTGGAGCTGGAGCCGCGGGCTTTGAGGGTGCGTAGCTCGTCGGACATTGTCTGTGGAGTAATTAGTGGGTTGTATGTTGGGTTTTGTGGAAGTACGTACCTTGCTGGACTTTTGGAGCTTCTCGAGACGGCTCTGGGTCTCGTCGAATGCTCGTCGCAGATCGCTCTTTTCTTTTTCTAGCTCGTGGGCTTGCTTCTCGCTTTCGTCCAGTGCGTCTCGGAGTTGGCTCATCGCGAGCCTGACTTCGGAAGCCTCCTCGCTAGCTTGTGCGGCTCGTTTCTCGAGATCCTCCGTCTGCTTGCGGAGCGCTCCCTCGGAAGCGACTAGATCTTCTTTGTCTTCCACAGCGCGTGCTTGTGCGCGTTCGGCGTCGCGGACCTTTTGTTTCAGTTCTTCGAGCTCCCGAGCGCGTCGGCGGCTGAATGTGCTAGCTTGCTCTTCTGCACGTTCGCGTTCCTCAACGGCAAGGTCGAGGCGCTCTTGCATCTCTCGTACCCGCGTATCAGCCCGTCCTTGCGCATCGTTCAACAGCCTCCTCATTGTCTCAGCCTCGCGTCCACGTTCGCTGAGTAAGCGATGCGCATCGGCAAGCTCTTCTTCCAGGCTTTCGCTTCGGGCGCGAACCTCTTTCATCTGGGTGCTCATCTCTTGTACCTGGTCCTGCATGCTGCTTACAAAGTCCTGCGCACTCGCGGACTGCGCCGACTTCATCTGGATCTCTTCACGTAGGCTGCTCACCTCACGCGTAAGCTTCGCGACTTCCTCTTCCAGATCGTGAACTTTCTGGCGCGATGCCTTGAGCTCATCTTGTGCCTTTTTGGCATCTTTCGTCAACTTGTCTCGGCTTTCGATGACATCCTTCCGCTCCGTCTCCGAGTTTTGGAGATCTCGCTGGATCTTCTTGTTAGTCTCTTCCAGCGCAAGCCTTTGACTTGTTTCCTGTTTGATCTTGTCGTTGAGCGTCTTGATATCGCTCTCCTTGCTCGACAACTGAGACTTGTATTCCGTGATCTCCGATCTGAGGTCCTTCTCGCGGTTTTCCAGTCGGCGGACTTCTGTAGTCTTGGTGGAAAGCTCGTCCTTGGTGCTACGCAGCTCCGCCACCTCCTTGCGCAATGATGTCAGCTCCGGTTGCGCCTTCTGCAGCACCTCTCGCATTTCGGTGAGGTCCTTGAAGCGGGATGCCGCGAGCTTTTCTGCAACCGAAAGATCCGTCTGCAATGTCTCCGCCTTTGTCTTGAGCTCCGTGAACTCGGCGGTCAACGCCTCTCTTTCTTGTTGCGACGACTCGTTCGATGCTTTGCTGGTCTTCAACTCAGCGATCTCAGCCTCAAGCTTGCTGAGGTTCTCTTGCAGCGCCGCCTTCTCCGCTTGCAGTTCCTTGACCTTATCCTTGGCCTCGGTGTGTTCAAGGCCATAGTCAAGAAGGTCTTGACGCAGGGTATCAATCTCTTCTTGCATGTCTTCTTGGTCCTTTGCCCTCTTGCTCAAACGGTCGATCGTCGACGCCTTCTCCGCGACCTCGGTTTGCAATGTTTCGATAGCTGCGACCTTCTCTTCAAGATCGGATTTGAGCTGCGCGACATCCTTCAAAGCATCTTCAAGCTGAGATGGAGAGAACTCCGCATCCCGGGGGCTGAGAAGGCCTTCAGTATCTCCAGCTTCACTAGGTGTTGCTTCAGGTGTCAACGTTCCACTGGCCTCGGGTCCCTTTCCGCCCTTCTTGTTCTTCTTGTTCTCCTTGGCGCGTGCTCTCTTCTTGGCTGCTGCGCTCTGGGGAGCTTGGGCTGGGGTCGCTTGCGGCTGCTGGACTGGTTCGGGTTTGGTCGACTTCTTCCCATCGCTCGCTTTCTGCAGGTCCTTCTTCGCTTGCTCAAGCTCGGCTAAAGCGCTGTCGCGTTTCGACTCAGTGGTCTTCAGCTGCTCGCGAACTTTGCCGAGCAATCCATCCATAGTCTCGTTCCGCTTCTCGGCCTTGGCTTGTGATTCGCGCAGTTGCGAAAGTTCAGCCTGGAGTTCTTCGATTCGCTGCTTGAGCTCTTGCACCTGATCATCTTCTACAATCTTCTCTCCCTTGTCCGCATGTAGCTCTTCCAGTTCCTTGGATGTTGCGTCAAGCTTCGTCTTGAGTTCGGCGATGGTCCTCTCATTCTGGTCATGAGTATCCTTGTGCTTGTGTAGCTCTTCCTCGGCGCTTTCAACCTTCGACTTGAGATCCACAATGGTGTTGTTGAGCTCCTTCTCACGATCATCAGCATCCCTTTGTAGTCGTTGGTGGGTGTCCTTGAATGTGTTCAGATCGTTCGTCGTAGTCTCCAGGTTCTGCATGAATGACTGTGCCGATTCCTGAGCCGTAGAAAGCTCTTCCTTGAGCGACTTGTTCTCCTCCTCGAGCTTTCCGACCTTCTCCTCGCTTTCCTGTAATTGTGTCTGCAGGCGGGGCAGCTCGCTGTCGTACGAGAAGAAGTCTTCCGTGTCTTCGGTGCCCTCAGTTTGCTTAGACGCTTTGGAGGGTGACGATGGCGCGACGGACTCGGTCTGTGTTGTGGAATCGTCCGGTACAGCCTCGCTGGCAGCCGGCGCCTGGGACTTCAGCGTCTCGACCTCAGCCGTAGCCTCCTTCGCGCGCTTCTCGGCGTCCTCCAGCTTCTTGTTGAGCTCATCGCGCTCCTTGGAAACCCGCTTGAGTTCCTCCATGAGCATGTCACTCTTGACGTTCAGTTGGCCTAGGTATTCGACGAATGCGCCCGTGTCGCTGATGGAGGTGAGAGGGGTGTATTCACGTAGGGAGCTCTCAAAGGCCTCGATTGCGCCCACTCTGGCGTGTGCGATGCGGTACGACCGAAGGAGTTCTGGAGGGGGGTTAGCTTGGCGCATACATAGGGAAGGCGTCACTCACCCGTGTACTTTGGGTCCAGCTTGTCCAGCCTGCGCAATCGCAATTGAATCTCGCGCGGCAGCTCTGGCGGCTGTTCTGGCTTCACTTCCACTTCAGCAGTCGGCCCCTCTTCCTCCTCCTTCTTGCCATCGCCATTCTCCGCATTCACTTCGGCGGGTTGCGCCTTCTCCTTTGGTCGCGGTGTGCCGGCTCGACTCGGCGGGTCATCCTCTTCTCCTACGACAAATTCCGGGTCAAACTCTGAGGGGTCAGGGCCCTTCCCTGCCGGCGCGGCCTTGCTGCTGTCGCCATCTTTCGATCTCGCTGTGCGCTTCGAGGGCGAGAGGTTGCGTGAGTTGGATCTCCGTGTTGTAGAGCTGGATCGTGGAGTGCCCGATGGTGAGGTGGCTTTCTGCCGCGCTTGCTCTTCTGCTATTCTGGCGTCGATGGCCCCCCGAATGCGCTGTGTCTTGTCAGCATGCCCATGATGCAACGTGGATGGGAATCGGTTACCTGGAACATGATGCTGCTGAATTATGAAGGAGTATAGAAAAACATGCAAAGTAGACAAGTAATACACTTTCCTAATGGAATATCAAACACGGAACCATGGGGACAAACCACTATTCTGACACGTTCTGGGGTCCGTCGCGGCTAGGTGACATGGTTCGGGGACGCTGGACAGGCGCTAAGATCAGCCTTCGGTAAACTAGTGCGGCGGGAATCCTCACTTTTTCTCTCGCTGCCCGTTCCCCCACCAGAACGACAACCATAATCCAGCACAATGGCCAACGTGGAGATTTCACTGCCGCTGCCGGTCCTGCCTGAGGGCTGGGCTGGCGAGAAGGACTTCAAGGCCATCGGCCAGCTGAGCGACGCCAACGACCGCAAGATTGAGCCTGTTGGCCCGCACTTCCTCGCCTACGCCCGCAGAGTATGTGCTTCGACGAAGACTGGCATATGCAGTACTGACGAGTTCTACAGAAGCGCAACAAGCGCACTTTCTCCGAGGATGACCGCATCCAGGCACAGGCCAACGTTAAGAGCGTCGAGGAGGAGGACCCCGATGATGTTGACGAGCCCGAGGACCCCGTCATGCTGCAGCGTGAAGCCAAGGACTGGAAGGTAGGGCGATTGCACAGGCTATCGTAGGCTTTTACTAACACCTCCCAGTCACAAGACCACTACGCTGTGCTCGGCATAACCCGCTACCGATGGAGGGCCACCGACGAACAGATCAAGCGCGCCCACCGCAGGAAGGTGCTCAAGCACCACCCCGATAAGAAGGCGGCCAAGGGCGGAACCGAGGACGACCAATTCTTCAAGTGCATTCAAAAGGCCCACGAGGTGCTCTCCGACCCCGTCAAGAGGAGGCAGTTCGACTCCGTCGACGAGGGCGCTGAGGTTGAGCCACCATCCAAGAAGGACACACAGAAGGGCAACTTCTACAAGCTCTGGGGCAAGGTCTTCGAGGCCGAGGGACGCTTCTCAAACAAGCAGCCCGTACCCAAGCTGGGTAACGCCAACAGCACCAAGGAGGAGGTTGAGCACTTTTACAACTTCTGGTACAACTTCGACAGCTGGAGGACCTTTGAGTACCTTGACGAGGACGTGCCCGATGACAACGAGAACCGTGACCAGAAGCGTCACGTCGAACGCAAGAACCAGAACGCGCGCCGCAAGAAGAAGACCGAGGACACCACTCGTCTGAGGCACATGGTCGACGACTGTCTGGCGCTTGACGAGCGCATCAAGAAGTTCCGCCAGGCTGAGAACGCACAGAAGAACAAGCGCCGTCTCGAAAAGGAGGCTGCCGAGAAGGCCGCAAAGGAGGAGGCCGAGAAGAAGAAGGCCGAGGAGGCAGCTGCTGCAGCTGAGAAGGAGGCTGCCGAAAAGGCCGCAAAGGCCGACAACAAGAAGGCCAAGGAGGCAGCGAAGAACGCGGCAAAGAAGAACAAGCGTGTTGTGCGTGGTGCCGTTAAGGACGCCAACTACTTCCACGGTGCCGGCGATGCGCCCGCGTCCCAGGTCGATGCCGCTCTCAGCGACGTCGATACCATCATCGTAAAGCAGGACAACGAGGAGTTGGCTGCGTTGACCAGCAAGCTCAACGGTGTCAAGGATGCCGCTAAGATCAAGGAGATCTTCCAGGAGGAGGCCCAGCGTCTCATTGGTGCTGCAAAGCTCACGCAGGGCGAGCTCAAGGCTCTGGCTTGAAAAGCGGCTCAGGCTGCACCCACTTCTTGATAGACGTTGTTTAGACTTGGACGTAACGGGAATAATGATATGCATGATTCCATTTGTGACAAAGCCTCTTATCTATCATCTTAAACCCAACTCGAATCCGCAGCCAGTATTACAGCAACTCCCAGGTTACTTCCCCATCTGATGTCATGCCTTCACATGTGTCAAATGCATCCAGCGGGCGTTTCCGCGGCGGGCGGTACCAGGGTCTAAAGATGATGGCGTGGATGCGGATCGCGCGACACACCACCAAGAAGCCAAGCGCTGCCGTCACCCGGAACAGGCAGTGCATTAACGACACCCAAAGTTTGGCTTGAGCCGGCATTCCTCTCTCACGACCACTGCGACCACTTGTACCGCAATTCCCTCCGCCATCGTTAATCGCCCATTTACCCCGCGAGCACTATTTCCCCGCGCCAAGGACCCCTACACGACGCACAGCAGCACCGATCGCCTGCGCAAGCCCACGCAGCCAGCAGGTTTCTCGCGGTCGGACCTCACTGGCACTGCGCTCGCCTGATTGGATTTGGCCGACGACCTCGTGCCCGCAATCTCACTCCGACATCACTATGAGCGCGTCCCCCACGTCCAGAGACGGCCGGCATGCGTCTCCAGCGCCGCGAAAGTCGTCAGGGCCTTACAAGGTCAGCCCGCTGCAGCTCCCCACTGGCGGACACCTCGCGCAGGACGAGGTACGACGACCGTCGATACAGTTCCTGGCGCACAGAAATCAGTCGCTACCCAGAGGCCAACCCAGGCCCCGTGAACGACGCCGATTGTCGTCACCGCCGCCTCCACCGTAAGTATTGATTTGCTCATGCCTCATGCACTCCGGGTATATCTAAGCTTTGCGCCCGTCTTCCTCTTTCCATGTACTTATGGCGCACAAATGGCGAAGTATGCTTCCAGCGTGCAAGAGCTCAGATGCGCACTTAACTCCAGATCTTGCGAACACCTTGCAAGGCCCTTGGACTGACACTTCACTCAGCGTCTTCCAACCTCGGGTATCTTTCGACACCTTCGACAAGCCCGCAGACTTCATCGAGGAGAGCTCATTCACACTCATCGCCAAGCACAAGGACTACGAATACACAAAGCGTTCGCGGACGTTCCTCTGCGGTTTCGACGAGAACGAGTACTCGGTATACGCCCTACAATGGCTCATCAACGAATTAGTCGACGATGGAGACGAAATAGTATGTCTCAGAGTAGTCGAGAAGGAGGATGCAATAGCCGGAGACCGCAGCGTAGAGACTGGTCGGTATCGCGTGGAGGCTGACAACACCATGGCCGACATACAAAGTCGAAATCATGACAACAAGGCGATCAACCTGATATTAGAGTTCTCCATCGGTAAGGTTAACAAAGTTATCGACGACATGGTTAGTCTTCCGCGGTGGCTTAGCTGTTTCATGTCTAACAGCAGACAGATCAACCTCTACGAACCAGCGATCTTGGTAGTCGGGACACGAGGCAAGAGCTTGGGCGGATTCCAGGGACTGCTTCCTGGCAGTGTGTCGAAATACTGTCTACAACATTCGCCAGTACCTGTCATTGTCGTACGCCCCACATCGAAACGCGACAAGGCGAAGAGCAAGCGCACCAACGACCCAGACCGCCAGGGTTACAGAGAGATTCTAGCGAAGAGCGAAAGCCTTCCTGAATTTAACAGCCCTCGTAACAGCTTCTTCGCAAATGAGGATGAAGCGGCGATAGTTGGAGGCGCGGCGACCGCACCGAAACCTGCCGTAGAGGCGCATCCTCTAGCACAGGTCGAACAAGCGCCAGACAGCAGCGAGGACGAGGAAGATACTCGCACCACCACCGTGGTCAACGACCTGGTCAATGACGATCCACGAAGCCCGGGCCCGATGATGAAGAGTCCGCATCTACAGAACTTGAGCAGTCCAGAGCTTAGTAGCCAGTCTGGTAGCGACGACGAAGATGGAGACGGCGGAGTCTCAACTTCGGGAACTTCGGCAGTAGAGAAAGCATCAATCGCGACGGGGCAGACAAGTGTTGGCGAGGGAGACGCAGGCGGTGGGAATGCGTCAATGTCGTACATGGACAGTCTCACAAGTGGAGCGAAGGAGTCGAAGGAATCGAATGAATCACAAGGCGCATAGTGGAAGCATCAATCAAGGATGGGTGTACGAAGGGAGGTAGTGTGAGTCTCGAGGAAGATTTGTCGTTTGGCCATACTAATCATGGCCCGCGTCATGAAGGTTGGCGAAGGAGACATGGGCGGTGGAAACCGTCGGTGTCGTACATGAATAGACACGGGTGCAACTCGAAGAGCCCCAAAGACACACCCGCACATTATGGCGCAAAGGGAATTGGGGGCGCATAGTTTTAGCATTCAATACCCAAGATATCTCGTCTCTCACATCAGCCTCAAAGATAGCAGACTGTGTTGTTTCATGTGCTCCTGCCCGACCCCGGTATGATCGACGCGATGACGTTTCGTGTGGCTTGACGCCGCGACATGCATGCGCGTTCCCGGCCCCAGTCCCTCATTGACTGATTGCCTCACTTGCGTAACCTTCCACATCCCCCAAGACCTCCATGTGTCAACGTATCCATACCGCGCCGCGTAATCAATGGGTATCCGCACCTCGCCCATAACCAGGACAAACTGGCAGTAGCCACCAGCCACACATTAGCTGCCGAATAACAAGACCGCCTATCCGATGATCCCGACTCTGCAAGACGACTGCGATGAGTGCATGCCGGACTATGCGCTGCACCGCAGCCCGATTACGGTCGCCATATCGGCGCTTCCCTTTATCGTCACCTTCCTCGTTGCTTCGGTGGCGGCGCAAAAGCTGTTTCCTGTCTTGTCAGGGAATGCGGATCGCAAAGCGCACCATGACGGCGCGCGACTGCCTGGGGCACCACAGCGCGAACGCCCCTCCATACTGAGTAGCCTACGCCCAAATGCGCGATCGCTCGCCAGCATCCTCTTCTCGACCAACTTCGCTCTTTCCGCCGTACTCGCCGAGCTCATCCTCTGCGAAATCTCCAACACCGTCAATCGCGCCACACGAACGTTAGCGCTCAAGATCACCCTTCCTTCGCTGCTCTTCCTGCTTGTCGTCGCGACACCGGCGATTGAGATTCACTCGATCATATCGGGGACTGGGCTAAATATCGGTGGAGAACAGAAGAGTCGGCGACGAGCAGCATGGGTGTTGGAGCTGTGTGGGCTGGCGACATGGCTGGCAGGGTTTTGGTATCTTGGCCGAGGACTGCTGGGCTCGTATCTGCATGAGGAGTCGTATGAACATGATCATACTTTCAGCGAAGGTTGTTTGGAGAGGATAGGCATTATTGGTATTAGTTTGATGGCTTCGCTAGCTGGGTTTGCTGCTATATCCGCGCTTTGGCATACGTTTGGTGTTAAGTATCGTCCGGTAAGCTCATCGTCTCCCAGGGATATGAGTATTTGCCAGGTATACTAATTCTTCCTAGGTCACCGAATCAGACATCGGTCGCAAGCAGGCTGGCATACAGGCTACGAACGACATGCTCCTAACGAAGGAGAGCCGACTCCGAGCGGTCGAACGAAAACTCGCGGATAATCCTCAACAAGGTTTCATGGGCCGCGTAGTAGGCTCGATTCGTGGCAATCCCGACATCCAGGAACGGAACACTCTCCAACTCGAGATACAAGGCCTCGAGACTATGCGCCATACCCTCCAGAACTCCCTGACAGTTCTCCAAAACCGCCGGCAGAACCAGCTGCGATCGCATACCGCAAATGGGAGACTGTTCAACATCGTCTCATACGTCTTCGCTGTATATTGCGCATACCGCATCATCGCCACCACAGTAACAACTCTGCGCCGCTTCTCATCACCAAACGCGAGCTTCGCAAGCAGCGACCCCATTAACAATGTCCTAGCCCTCCTAGCCAAACACTGGGACCCCACCATCGACCGCGTCGCCTGGAGTCGCACAATCTCCTTCCTCCTCTCCGGCGTCATGCTCCTCCTCTCCTTCAACAGCGTCCTGCAAACCTTCTATCTCTTCGCGCGCGTCGTACCCGGTCTCCTCCACCACGCACGCACAAACTTCGCGCTTATCATCTCGCAGATCGCCGCGACTTATGTTATCAGCTCTGCACTGCTTCTTCGGAGTAACCTGCCGCCTGAGATGAAGAGCAAGATTGGTGATGCGTTGGGTGCGCCGCTTGAACCTGGGTTTACGGAAAGATGGTTTGAGGGATGGTTTTTGGCGGCGAGTGCGGCGACGGTGTTGGGGCTTTGGGCGGGGAAGAGGTTGAAGGGCGGGGAGTGGGATGATGATTGTGAGGGGGGTGAGGGGGATGTTGAGATGGGGAAGAGGAGTACGTAGATGGATGTAGGGTTATGTTGTATGTGCGTTGATCATCGTCATCATGGATCTATCGTGAGTCTACGTCTCTGCGCGTAGTCGATTCATCACATCGCTCAACTTTCTGACAAGATTAACTCCAAAGAGTCCGCTCAGGCATCGACTCCATTTTCCCATCAGGAACAAAAGGCCCGATAACAATTCCCATACAGAAACTGCATCTACAACCCACATCTTCGGCGCGTCCACCGATATCTGCGGACCAGCTCGGCGAATGCCATCACCACCCAGCATCACAAAGAGGCAGCGCCCAACGCGTCAAGTGACAGATAGCCACCGGGTAGCGTTGCCTGAACGCCAAATTGAACCCATTTAGCAAGCCTGAGCCGCCCACCCGCGCTTGCTAAGCATGCATCACCCTCTGGACCCGCAATAACGCGCCATGCGCGACGAGCCGTTTGATTGAAGGTTGACGTCGATGTTGCCCGATTGAGCGGGCCAGCGCGTTCTCGCGTTGTGACGTCAGGTTTGGTGGGGCAAGGTGGTTCGCCCATGAAAACACATAGAGGGGGCCTTTCTCGAGACATCTCCATACACACGACTTTCCACAAGCTCTATTCTACAGGTATGTTCGATCGATGAGAGATGGTTTGATGGGGTGTTGGCTAATTGAGAGGCAGACTACTAAGAAACCTATAAACCTGTACGTTGTACCTGAGCTGGTGAAAGGAGAGGGAACTGGCGATGCGAGCTTCATGGCAGCGAGCAAGCACTCACCCAGCCATCGCACCACCTCCCTCCCTACCCATCCATTCATACACTCCCACAACGTCCTCCCGCACCTCACTAACACACCCACCAGACTCCCAAACCAACCCCAAACCACAACCATGTCCGCCCCCAACGCCGGTCGCCAGTCCCCCGAGCCCGAGCGCCAATCCGGCGCGCAAGCCGGCCAGACCTCCGACAACGTCAACAGCCAAGGCGCAGGACCCAAGGAGGGCGCTGAGAAGGCGAGCGACAACACCAAGGATAGCCTGAGCAGCAACCCCCAGCACACTCTCGAGAAGCACGCCGAGGAGACTACGAGCAAGAAGGTTTAAGCAAGGCTTGGGTCAGGAGAAGTAGCGAAACGGACGTGGGACCTATGAAATACAGAGGCAGTCTGGGATGGAATGAAATGAATTGAATACATGAACGACTGTTGTCATGCCATGATGTGTTTGGACGTATATGTGCTTATATCTCTACTCTGATCGCGTGAGTGATGTCTGTCGATGAACTCTTTGTAGCAAAGATGTAGATTTGCTGCATTTCTCAAAGCACGCCTGCTTCTCTGACGCGCTGTTCCTTGCTTCCATTCTCGAACAGGTTGCATAAGCACAGAGTCGACATCTATATCATTTCGTTCGTACAACGTATTCATCTTTGAAGTTGACGACTTCACAAATTCTCTTAGAGAGAACTAGCGATAAATAATTGTGAGTGAAGCCTCCACGTTCCGCAGCCATTCGTTACCAATTGCCCCGCCTTACTAGCCTCACCAACCGCGGCTCTCGTGATGCGACCCCGCCAACTAACCACAACATCTTCTCTCCTAAAGATCGCGTTCTTCCGCCGCTCCCCGCTCCCAGCACCGCTTTGCCCGAGGACTAGTACGATGCTTTTGGGCAAGATGCCATCAAACACACAAACTAGGGCGCTTGGGTAAGCTTCACCGCACAACCACTCCTGCTCTACAGTTGAACTAACATCCCTCAGTCTAGGGGTATGATTTGTAAGACAACACCTAAACTTCTATTGTGAAGTGTGACATGAGACTAACATTATCAAAGTCGCTTCGCATTGTCGAATGTGCGTACTTGTGAAAGGTCGTGGGTTCAATTCCCACAGCGTCCAGTACCTTCTTTTTTGCACATTTTTTTTGAGGCTCAAGGGATAGGGTGTAGAGAGAAAGGAGGTGCGGAGTGAGTGATGTGGTTGATTGCACTTCGACTTGTTGGTTCATTTTTGCTGCTCCGCAACGACTTCAGCAACGTCGTCCTAGAGCAAGCTAGGACTTCTGCACATTGCATTTCCACCTGCACCAGTCGGATACGAATAGGCCTTTGGCCCAGAACCTTACCAGGCCGGCGTTGGCACTAGCCAGACTCTTTTGACTTCCTGCTTACATACATTCTAATATCGTGATAGCTTTCTCACATACAGGGAGACGCCAGCCTCAATCTAAGTAGTCTTCTTTCAACCCCAGGCACCGAAAAAAACATTCCACCCGCGAGAAACCCACTCTTCGGAAGTAACACCCATGGAATCCCAACTGGGGATACCCCAAGATCCCGACGGCGACGGCGAGCGGTCGCGCATTATGATATTAGATGGCGATTCATGATCTAGCATGTCAATAGATGGAGATACCAAACGCAGTGGTAGTGGTAACTCAGGATCCGGTGCCGTGAGAAGAAATTGGCTGAGAGAGGTCGCTCGTTCGTTCAGGGCCTGAAGTACCTGCAGCAAGGTAACTAGAGCGGGGTCTACAGTCCGCGAGAAGAATTCGCTCATGATTTTCTTGAACATTGGGCTGACACGAGACGATGTACCATATTCGCTGCTCCAAAGATTATGAATCCTATCGGTCATCGAATCGTTCGCTGGCGGCGAGAGTACGTGTATGTCCTCAGGAAGGCTGTGATTAAGACCTCCTGGAGGTTAGCCAAATGTTTTCACACTCGCCGATGATCATACCTCCGTGTTCACGATATCCACTCCTTGCAAACTCGCGCCCGAGTTTCTCTCTCGGCTGTTCAACACCGTTGATGAAAACAGCACTATCTTTTCCCTGGCGACGCCTCTTTTGCACTACACGGTTGATGAGGCGCCATTCGTCTCTTGTGCGGTTCTTCCGCATGCCCCATGCCTTCAGTTGGCGTTCGTATTGCGACTGACTTCAGATGCATTAGCTTGGATCTGAGTAGCGGAGGAACATCGAAACTGACCTTGCTTGGAGCCCATATGTTTTCATAATCTCGGCCACTTTCCTCAGGGGTTCTTTTTGATCCACAAAGAGCGTTGTGATCCTGCATCGGTGTTGCTCCCACGTACTAGGCGATATCCGTGGCGCATAGGATTTGGCGTCCTTGGGCATGACGAGAAGGTGATTAGAACAGTGTAAGAAGAAAGAGCTGAGAGGGAGTTGACCGAAAGGATGAAGAGAAGGCTACATCTGGAAGCATAAATGCACTTCAATGTTCTTTCCCACGAACCAATCAAACAAAACCTGGAATGCATCACGACGTAGGCGATACCACTTTGAGAGCCTGCATATCATCCGCCAATCAGCAAAACCTGCAAGTGCAGTGAAGAAGCGAGATCCCGCAAGGGCCAGCAGCATCCATCACCGGTGAAGACTCGACGAGGCGGTGCAATACCTCCCGCGGCACAATCGCCAATGAGACAAAACCTGGAACTGAGACACAGTGAGAAGGCAGTATCAGCCGGGAGATCCACAGACGCACCGTACTGTGGCGTCAGTGTGTAGGGCCGGATTGAGAGTTGGATTTGCATGCGCTATCGTTGCTTGAAGCGTGCACATGTGGTGCTAACGTAGAAGGCGGCATGAGAAGCCACCTGGCAAGGCTGTCCTTGAGTTAGCACGTGGACTCATCAAGAGCTTTCTGCTTTCTCTAGCAACTCTCATATAGTGACTGCGCGGGTCTACGGCACATTAACGCGAGGTAGTAGTAGCAGTCCGTACGGCGAAGATGCAGGTATGTATTTCGACAGAGGTAAAGATGCAAGTATAAGCGGTCACATGTAGACCCATTGTAGTGATATGTTAGAGGCCAATGACAGAAAGCGACAGTTGTGCGGCGGCAGCTTGAGTGCGGCGCCCAAGCCTCGTACAAGCCATAAGGGACGATTTCCCCCAAACCCACGTGTGTGTGTGGTTATCGGCTAGCGCGATCAGTTGACGCACGGCATGCCCGCGGGGCTGGTAGCAGGAGCTCAAACTGCAGGAGCTGCTTGTTGTGGCCAATAAATCAAGGTAGTTTGACCGTCACAACCCCTTCCAAGCTGCGAATGTGGGTAATTCACGTGACAGAGGCGGCTTCTGTGTGGATGCATATGCATTAACATTGCAGCACAAGAGCCTTTTGATTCGCCGCCAGCTCGGTTCCTGCTTCGCTGTACTTGTGGCAACACTGCTCTAACGCCATTGGCTGCTGAGATGTCGTCCCGTACGCAGCTAGCCAATGATAAGCCATTGCTCGTGAAGAGTTGCCCAATTCTTCCGCGGGCGGTGTCAATCGAGGGTAGACAACCTTGGAAGCCTACGATGAACATCGGTCAGCCTGATTTATCTAGAGCGCCTTGCCATGTTTCTCGAAGATTGCAGCTTGAACATAACGAATTTTTCACACAAAACTACATTCCTCATTGACGACGCTTGTCTCGACTCTCTTGTCAAGCGCAGACCACACGTACTGGTCAGTTCCTGTCGCTCAGCCAATCAGAACCACCATGTCTACCATATCCAACGAATCTATCATCGCCATCGTTAGTCTAGTCGCAACATGTCCACCCTCCTTGGTTCTCGTATGGCATCTGCTCAGGCGCAAAAGTCGTGTTCAGAGAGACTTCAATGGTTTGTTGATATGTGTCAATGATCACTGTTCATTGTTGACATCTTCCTAGATGACGAGTTCTTTCGTTCAGCCATCGACCGCAAGATCACGAAGCACATCGATGCCACTTTACCAAAACCCACTCCTACTTACGTTCCTCAACGATGACCATCGCTCGCCTTGCCGACGTAGGCCCAAGAACAATCTCACAAGGCTCTTCCACAATGTAAAGGCAAAGTCGAATGCTCTTACGCAACGCACAAGAGATTTCCAAAGGCCTTAGAAGCAGTCGGGTCGAGCAGATGGAAGAGTTTAGGGCAGTCAGAGGGGCCTTGGCTTAGAGGGAGAGATGTTGTTGACGGTGAAATACACGAAGAGCGACTTAGGATATAGAAACATAATGATGATGCCGCCAGGCCACTTACATCAAAGCCCTGTCTCCACGAGCCCTTCAATCCAGAGTATGATGTTCATTGATCACGACCAGGCGATATCTGCGATACAGCCTAATAGATCACCATCTAGAGATCGCTTAGGAAAGTGAGATCGCGTCACGCTCGTCCGGGGGAGGCAGGGGACGTCACCTCCTATATTTCGGTCTGTGGTCAAAGCGCGAATTTTGACAGTGAGTCGATTACCATAAGGATGTTGCGATATGGAAGCCGTTCAGCGTTGTCGTGATGGTAGGGTCGGGAGGAAAAGCGGTTGGGATGTGGGCCTGTTGACGACTGGCGCTACGCGGGCCGCTTCGGCCCCGGGGCATCTCACCTGGGCAGCCTCGGTTCCACTTGCCCAACTGACAACTCGCAGCGTCCCTCGCGAGTTCAAGCTGATAATCCACGAGCCCTCCTTTACCTGTCTGCAGAGGCCAATGATATTCTATTCTACGATCACATGCACGATGAGGATTTCGCAAGGTAATGCATGGCAGTCCACGATCTGCATAGAACCAAAGCCTCTGCAATCATTGACAGATGCATTTGGTTCATCCTACGCTCCAAGTTACCCCATCTCTGTCACGGACGCTATCCTGATAACGCAAATTGAATGGGTTGCGAAGCTCGATGGCTGATTTGGGAAGGACACCAGCTTGGATGAGACACAGCCCATCGCGACGCCACCGCATCGTGCCGCCCGGCGTGTTCGAGCAACTACTTCCACCCTTCTGCCTCGCCCTACTTCTTCACAGCATTGAGGCGTCAAATATCTCAAGGACAAGAGAATCACTGACATCCCGTAATGGGTTTGCGATTTGAAGGCCCGGCAATCGGTCACTCGCATCGTGGTCGACCCGCATGAGCGAAGGCTGCACCACCTACCGAATAACGGATTCGTACCTGGCAATGCCTACCCAAGCTGATGATCCAACATGACGCTACATACATGACGAGATTGTAGAGGTCCTTCATCCACGATCGCTTTGGACTGCATCGGAACACAACGAACGCAAAGGTGAGACATGAGTTGCACTGCCCTGCGTCATGAAAGAACGCAAGACGCAGAGGATTGGACGCGCCACTGCACCGCCCTGCCAAAAAGAAAGACCGCAAGATGGTGAAGAAGCAATGCGCAATCATCGCTCCGACCACTGCACTGCCATGCGTCATGAGAGAACGCCGCCAGACGAGAATGGAAGAACGCGCAGCGGACTTCTGGCGGATGCGGGTTCGGGCGCTCCTCCCATCACCCTCAGCACCCGCACGAATCTCCACACAACCCTCCACCAATCTAGTCCACGATGCAGATCTCTACGATGCATCTCTGTCAACGTTGAGTCTTATTACCAACGCCACACAGATGTTCCTTGTCGCTGGAACAGATATCGGGCTACCGTCTCATATTGCAGAGTAGGTATCGGCCGGACGGCCGCCGGTTCCTCATAGGCTTCGTCGCATCTTGCTAGCTTTGAATCATTTCTCGCGTCGCAAGAACGTAGACAACTACGGAGCTGAGCACGCATCCCAATACTTCAGGCAAGATGGTCTGGGAGCTTTTACACGCCTTAGACTGGCGTCGACTACCGTCTCAAGGATGCCCAGAGCAGCGTCAGCGGTCTTGCTGAAAGTATTCTAGCGTTCACAATGCCAGGAGATACACGGCTCGGAGAAAGTGTTGAGATGTCTGTTCGCGACATATTTATAACATGCCCGCCCGCTGTGTTCTATGGTTTTCTTTAACCGGCAGGACGTATTCCAAGCAGCCGATGCAAAGTTATCGATCCCGTACATCGATCGTATCTATTCTCATCTTCCGACGACAACTTACATCTCGTTCCACACATTGCAGGACGTGTAACAGAAGATGTCCTCTCTGTCCAACGGGGACATAATCGCTATCATTACCCTCGTCGCAACATGTCCCCCTTCGGTTGCACTGCTATGCCATTGGATCAAACGATCTCGTATTAACAATGGAGTCGGCCAGATTGGTATGTACATCTGACTGCAGCCTTGCAGCATATGATCCCGGCTAATTCACTCCAGATGCCGAGCTCGCCAATAGTCTAGCTCGGGCAAGCATCGGAGATCTCGTCGAGGGTCAGGTCGACCTCCTTGTACCTCTACCTGGTCCTGCTCATGTACCTGGGCGTCATTCGATGACCTCTTTTGGGTCATCTGAAAGAAGCATGACTTAGTAAGTGACCTTGCCACATCTGATTATGTCGATCTAATGTCCGTGAACAGGACGCAACACTACCTGAGACTGTCGCGTACGGCTGTCGAGCAGTCTCGATCACAACGAAAAGCCATAGAACACAATGATCAAGCGTTGAGAAGAACAGATAAATACGGTGTTGTCCAGCAGGGTCGCAGGCTATTGTGCATCATGTTTTCCAGCATGAGCATGCGCGTTGATGTTCGAAGATGGCGATACCGAACAGAATATACCCGACTCTAAAGCTCCAAAGCTACGTACTGTTTACCATCATACACGAAGGAATCCGCGCTTGTCCTATGCACAGAAAGTGGGGTTGTGAGTCCCAAGGTTCCGTCGCTCACATCACGTCGCGTCTCGATAACATTGGCTACTGTGTAAATTACTGCGTTACTACTGCCGCGTTGTGGGCTCTGCTTCGGCATCGACTTCAACCTCTCATCAAGAAAAAAAAGAAAAACGTTGGCTTCATCTTCAGAATTGACATGATCATCTCTCGAAAAGTGGCTCATCTTTGTGGAGTAGCGGACAAAAGCCTCCAAAGTTATTAAGTGGAAGTTCTCAAGTCCATACGTGCTTCGAGGGTTCTGAGGTCGTGTTCTGCTGACACGGATCAAGAGGATGTTTTCGGAATACAGGCCATGGTACACAAGGCTGAAGTACTCGGATTGCGTGACTGCTTATTTCAGAGATGCAGCCGGTCCCTCATGCATTTGAGCGAGGTCATTCCCATTCCAAGACACCAGGGCAAGCAGTACATTACTGGCCAATACCGACGACCGACGGCGTTAGGGCGTCAATGATGTGCCGCCCTAACGCCATCGGTCTAAGTCGAGGGCGAGGCACACGGCACACCTAGACGGGTGCAGTGCTGTGATTAGCCGAGTACTGTTCTTTGGTAATTAGTCGACCAGTAGTATAGGATGCCGCAGCACAGTGCGAGCCTGAACGTGGAGATAAACGCCACGTACATAAGCTGCAGACAGAGTGTGCTCGTCAGCTTCACAGCAAATACCTAGGTATAACATGAAGCGCAAAGTCGCATGTATAGAAAGAACTACAGCACGAAGACAGTTGTTTTTTTACTTATTGACATATACAATATTTCTATCGTGTGCACATCTTGTTGCACCAATCAGATACCATGACATCTTTGTCCAATGAATCGATCATCGCAATCATTACCCTTGTTGCAACCTGTCCCCCCTCGGCTATACTCATCTGGCATCTTCTCAAGCGGAAACACATGGATGTTCAGCGCGAGGCACAGGGTACGTGCGTTAGCGCACATCTACAGTGAGCGACTAACACTACACAGATATCGAGCTCACCTCCCGCTTTGATATCAACCGACACATCATCAAGCATGTCAACGACACAGTACTTCGACCCGTCTTAGCACGCTGCTCTAGAAGATGACACGCATTCACTCATACCAATACCGAGCTTCAACACGAAGGTTAGAACGTCGCTCCTGCTCCACGACATTAGTCTAACATATCTCACAGTACGCGTCACACATCACGAAATCGGATCGATACCCACAAAGCGCTTTAGAGAATTTTCTTAATGTAGTATAGCTTAATTCATACCCACAATACTAATGCTTTTCTAACATATTAACACCAAACGTTCGTGTATTCATGCGCGAACACCACAACCCAGTTTCGTGAAGACTTTCCTCCACCTCACATTCCACCACGGCCTCTCTTCACTGTATCGACTCCTCTCTGGTATGCCATTGGCACTATCCACACTTCTCTCCTCCACATCCTCACCAACAACAACCAACTCCTCACCAATACCAAACTCATCATCTCCAACACACACCCACCTCTCCTGCACCCCAACTTTCCGCCCATTCCCATGCCAGAACGGCTTCTCTTTCTTCACCCCCCTCTTCACGCCTTCCTCAATCCCTTTACTCTTATCAGCATCCACGTCTTCGCTACCGCAGCTCGGACGAATCCAAGGCCCAGTAACCCCGAACATCTGCGCTGCTTGGCGAATCCCTTCATCCCTGTAGCCATACCACTCCCGTCCTTCTTCTATAATCGTGCACGTGGGCGTTGGTGTGCTTCCATTTGACTCTTTCGAAAGTTTCCGTTGCCGTTGTTCCAAGACGAACTCAGGGAGGGGCGTAGCGAAGATGGAAATGTCGCTTTGCGGTTTGCCGACTACGTTGTCGATTTCCGCGTCAACTGACTTCGCCTGAGGGTGGCTGGAGGATACCGACATCGTCGACGTAGTCGAAGACCGCCAGGAAGATTCTGGGTTGCAGACTACATCCCCCCTCCCCCCTCCACACACCTCCTTACGCGGTAGCCTGTCGACCACCACCGGCATACTCTCCCGCGTAGATATATTCGATGGAAATGTTTGGTCGCCAAATACAAAGTCGAACATATGTTCAGATGACTCGTCAAGAGGGAGGTTGGCGTAGATGGAAGTGCTGCGGCCGCGCCAGCAGTGGGATGTTGTTGTTGAGCCCATGGGTATGTTGGGGTGGTGTGGTGGTGGTGGGATGTGTGGTGTGGTGTCGCGGCTTTGTATGGTCCAGGGGTTCTGGATGGGTGGGTGGATGAAGGGGGTCTTGGTGTGAAAGTAGATACAGAAGGTATTCTTGATGTCAAAGTAGATGTGTTTTGGGATGGATGATGTTAACTCTGCATTCTTCCGCCGTCTTTTATATGAATCTGAAATTGATAGGAATCATTACTCACGAAATACCATGGCTCTACCATGAAAGAACGGTGGATACAAAGTAATACCAAGACCACTCACGGGTAACCCAAACATCACTCACACAAGAAGATACTCGCCGTTCCATCAACTCAGCGTCCTTGCAATCCTCAATTCCAAGCTCGTAGCACAGTTCACCCTACCCGCGACCCATACGACCAACAACAACACGACACATGCAGTCAAAAAATAGTATTCCACTTTCTCATCCCACTCTTCTTCCTATCCACCTCTTGCTAGATCCCACTAAAGAAGACTGATATCTCGCTTTTGACTTTTCCCCCGATGGAAACCAAGTTGTATGCGTGCAACGACCAACCAAACATATGCTAAGCTAAAAAGAAAGAAAACGCCGGTACCGACCCGACCCAAGAATATACACAACGAATGAAGTTACACGGGAATCAAACAACGCTGACAAAGGGGGAACAAGTCTTAACGACCTGATCGCTCCTTAGTCTGCTTTCTGCGGTCCTTGATGGTTTCTGCGGTTACGTTAGCACTAGTCACCACGCCACGAACTTCGACATCCACTTACTCTCGTCGTAAATCATAAACTCGTGCAGCGCACTTCCGGCCGGCACCATAGGCAGCACAGGCACCTTCTGGTCAGTAACAACCTCGAGCAGAGCCGGGCCATCGCTCTCCAACAGCCACTTGAGACTGTCCTCGAGCTCCTCAGGCTTAATGCAGCGCTTAGCCTGTACACCCATGGCATCACCGAGCTTAACGAAGTCGGCGTTGCGCTGATGAGTATGCGCGAAGCGGTCGGTGTAGAAGAGGGTCTGCCATTGTGTGACCATGCCCTGCTCCTCGTTGTTGAGGATGATGATCTTGACGCCGATGTTGAACTCGGCGGCGGTTGAGAGTTCGGTCAGCGTCATGCTGAAGGAGGAGTCGCCGTCAATGTCGATGACGGTGCATTCTGGGCGCGCGACCTTGGCGCCGATGGCGGCGGGGAGACCGTAGCCCATGGTTCCTAGACCACCGGATGTGATCATCGTGCGTGGGTATCGCCAGCGGTAGTGCTGGGCGCACCACATTTGATGTTGGCCGACACCGGTGGTGAGGATGGTCTCCTCCTTGCGGTGGGCTGTGAGATCGGAGAGCTTCTCCATGACGGTCTGGGGCTTGATGAGGCCGTTCTCGCCCTCCTTCTCGTAGGCCCATGGGAAACGCTCCTTCCAGGCAGCAATCTGTCCGAGCCATTCTGGTCTCTCAGGAACCTCGTTGACGAGAGGTAGGAGCTGCTTCAGGTTCGTGCCGAGATCACCCTCCACAGCCTCGGTCGCCTGCACGACCTTGTTGATGTTCTTGGGCATGATCTCGAAGTGGATGATACCACCACGACCCTCAGCCGCTGCTGCCTTTGCCGCGGGCGCGAACTTGGAGATGGCACCAGTGATACGGTCGTCGAAGCGAGCACCGAGAGCGAGAATCAAATCGGCTTCCTGCATGGCCATGTTGGCGTAGGCCGAGCCGTGCATACCGAGCATGTGGAGGGACTTGGGCTCAAGCTCGTCGTATCCTCCCAGACCTTGCAGAGTGGTGGTTACGGGAATGTTGACCTTGTCGGAGAGCTCCTTCAGGAGCTGGGGTCCGTTTTCGGTCTGGAGGATACCCTGTCCAGCGTAGATGACGGGCTTCTTCGCCATGTTGATCAAGTCGGCAGATCGGCGGATGGAGTGGTCCAGCTGCTGCTTGCTAAGCTCGCGTGCGGCGATGGTCGCAGCGCTGACGGTGGTGGGGAGGGTGCTGCTCATGGGGATGGCTCTTTGGAGTACACTGGCAGTGACATCCTTGGGCAAGTCAACGAGAACAGGTCCTGGGCGTCCGCTAGTCGCAATCTCGAAAGCCTCGTTGATTCTCCGCGGGAGTTCCGCAACGTTCTTGACGAGGACATTCCACTTTGTGCATGGCCTTGTAATGCCGACCATATCAGCTTCCTGGAAAGCATCGGAGCCAATTGCGCTGGTAACGACCTGACCGCAGAAGACAACCAGGGGTGTTCCGTCCATCAGCGCATCCTGCATGGGTGTGACGACGTTGGTGGCACCGGGACCAGAGGTGACGAGCACAACACCGGGCTTTCCACTCGCGCGGGCGTAACCCTCTGCCATGTGGCCGGCGCCCTGTTCATGTCGCGGCAGAATGAAGTCGAAGTGTTTTGACTGGTAGATCGCATCGAAGACGGGAAGAATCGCACCACCGGGGTAGCCGACTGGGAGGTGTTAGCATTCAGTACTTGAAGTCTGGTGCACGCAATTCATGTAAGCATGTAAGATGTGTCATACAGATGTGCTTGACGCCCTGGCGGAGCATCATCTCGTGGAAGATCTCTCCACCGGTCATGCCAACAAACGAGTGGTCCATTGCAGGTGAGCGGTACGGCTTCAGCGGCTGGACATCCTTGTGGTCCTCACGGTTGAAGGCGGGCGACGGTCTTGAGCGCGGTTGTGTTTGTGGGGCCGCCGCCTGGGTGCTCTGCGGTCGCTTCGCATCTTCCTGGGTGATTTTACTCGAGACGGCCTGCGCGGGTCTGCGGAAAGGTGAGACGGCGAGTCGCTGTGTGGAGGTGGAAAAGTTGCGGTTGCCCTTGAGAGCATTTACAGCTCGTGTGCGTGACTGCTGCATGGCGATTATGACGTCCACTCAGGACGAAGTATTAATAACGCACAGAGGGGAGATACAGCAAAAGCAAGAGCGACGTGGGAGAGAGGGTGGGAGGAAAGTGGAAGCTGACGGACGGTTTTGAGTCAATTGGCCGTTCGCCTTTGAGTCTTCGTCGGGCCCAGGTTCGTGGCGCATATGAAAAGTTAGTGGAGTCGTTTGGCCCCGGTGGCAGGGGTCTTGATTGGGCGATCCCCGCAATTCGAAAGAGTGCTGCCGAACATCGGAGCGCTGTGACAGCCGTCTTAGTCGGTGGGAACACCATAGACACGATGCAAGTTCCCCCTGGACGAGGCCATGGCCGCGCTGCCTCGGGCGACGAGCGACGGCGAAGTGTGTTAACGTCTCTTCACGTGTGCTCTGGCATGACTAATCGAGAGAACAGCCGCCCTGACGCGCCGTACCACAAAAGGTCCACTCGACGCCGATGACATCGTTATAGACGAGTATGCGCCCAATTATTCAACCGGCAGATAATACGGATACAAGACACGCGCTTACACAATGATGCAGCCCTCTCGCTGAGAGTACCGCCACCCTGCCTGCGCGCGTGCGGTCGCCAGCACGGCCTCAAGCTTCCCCGCAGCCGTCGTATGAGGGCCCAACACGCGGCATCGACGACATCCCCCATAAAGACTTCAGCTTCCTCCAGGACCCGCAGGCGTATCATGTCCTGCCAGTCACCAATGTCCCGCCTCCGTTCCTCAATGCGCCGCATGCCCCGCCAGTATCCTCGCCGATAGACACACTTCTCCTATCAGGCCACTACCGTCTCGCCGCCATTGCCGCAGCGCGCAACCTCATCTCCGCTGCGCCAGGCGATCACGATACGCTACTCCACCTAATACACGTACGCCTAGCATGCCTCTGCCTACTCCAAGAGCACGCGCTCGCCGCGCAGGAATCCAAAGTCCTGGGTGACCTAAACAGCGCCTTCTACCGCCATCCCCTCACAAACGCCCATCTCGTACCCTGGGATCTACGCCTCCTTGTCGTACGGCTAGCAGCACTAGGATACGGAGAATGGCGCAAGGGTATAATGGGGTACTACGAACTCGCACGCGAGTGCAGGGAGAGTATCCTCAAGGCAGGCTCAGATGAGGATAAAGCGATCTGGCGATCGCGGCTACGAGACTGCGGTATTCGTGTTGCGAATGTACTGGTGGAGATGGGCGATTTCGAGGGCGCAGGGAGACATCTAGCAACCCTCGCTGCGGACGGCGATCAGACTAGGGAGATCTCGCTAATGGAGACACTCGTCTGGCTGAGAGTCGGTGACATGGCATCGGCGCGTCGTTGTCTTGCCCGCGCATCCTCTGCCTCAGCAGACGCCCTCGTAGACGGCACGCTGAACGCGCTCATCCAGCTCGCCGACTCCGACTACGCCGCCGCTGCCAAATCTTTGCAATCCCTCCATGAAGAGTTCCCTGAAGATGCAATGGTAGCGCAGAATCTCGCTGTTTGTTTGCTCTATACGGGTCGGATATCAGATGCTAGAGACATACTCAGTCAGCTGGTCGACGACAGTTCACCGTTCCACTCGCTGGTGTTGAACTTGAGCACGGTGTATGAGTTGTGTACGGAGAGGAATAGGGAGCAGAAACTTGGGTTGGCGGAGAGGTTGGCAGGGCGGAGGGATGGTGGTGGTGTAGGTTGGGAGCGGAGTAATGCTGAGTTCAAGCTGTAGAAGTAAGAAGTTCAAGAGGATGGCACAGAAGTCGTGAATAAATCGGGGTATCTTGAATGTGTCCGTGTCTTCTCAATAACTAGCCGGTCTCCTCAAGGCCAGGATGTCAGATAACTTGACATTGCCCTTGCCACCCCAGCCCGCAGCTCCTTGAGCTACTTCTGGTCGAACGCGAACATACCAGCCCCAAGCCCGCTTATCCAGGTCCTCTTTACTCAGCACTTTTGCCCATGACCCATACAGCAGTTCCAGTGCGCCCAGCAAAAGTCCTAGATTCCGCTCTTTCTCCGCAGCAATGGTCGCAGCTGTTCTCTTGCCCTTCGGTCTCGGTGCAGGCGCTCCCTCAACCTTGACATCAACATCTCCATCTTCCTTCTTGACTAACTCCGCAGCGGGTGTCTCAAACGCCCTCATCAGGTACGCCCTCGCGCTCTGCGCAGTGTAAATAGGCAGAGTGCTCGAGCCAACCTTTGAGTTCTGTGCTTTCTTCAGGGCTTCCAGGTCGACGCCCCATAGCGCCGGTCCCCTCTCCTCCTCCCTCTCCTCCTCACCTCCCTCAGATTTCACAGTCTTCTGCGCCGCCTCATCTTCCCACTCGTAACCCCACCTCTTCATCACCCTAACCTCCCTCGTCATAATCCGCACAAGTGGCTGTCCCTCGCCCCAGCCTTCTTCTTCCGCCGGTTTCCCCTTCTCTAGACCGATATTCAGGGCTTTGGTTTTACTGTTCATAGAAGTTACGGCTTGTGCTAGACTGAGACGACTGGATATGGGTTGGCTTGGCATGGTAAATTTGAGTAGCGTCACTGCGAAAGCCAGGACGAGTGGTGCGCGATTCGTATAGACAACAGATGAAGTAAGTATGTCCTCATCTAACTCAGGTTCTGGCAGCGCGAGCGAAGCCTCGAGATCCGCGCCGTTCAGAGGTTGGCCATAGGTTGCCTTGGCTTTCTTTGACAAAGGCGCCGGCGTAGCAGAGGCAGCATCTGCGGTACGCTTTTTAGACTGTCGTTTTGCGGCATTGAGAACTGAGCGCGCGACTTTCTCGTCCGTGAAGATGATTTTGAGGGTTTCGTGGGAGGATTTGGATATATCGGATGGACTGCATGGTTGTCAGTATGGAAATGACGCGGTGGTACGCTGTCACGTGCTTACGTGATGAGGTTCGCTGCTTGGAGGTCTTTAATTTTGGATAGAGCTTGGGCGAGAGGGACTTTGGCATCTTGCGACAGGAAACGCAGGAGGGATTGAACGTCTTGTGCCGAAGTCATGGTGATTTGTCTGGTTTCCGTGGTACTGTGGCCGTGGCATGACGTTGTTGGAGATTCCCGAGGCCGTGGGGAAGCCCTGGGCGTGACGCTAGTCTGGACCCTCACGCGCAAGCTTAACTTTCTGGTTGGCACTGCGCGCAACCTCACCACCACCTCGTGCCGCTATCACCTCATGAAATCTTCCATCACGGCGACTAACTGATCACACGCCACCATGGCTTTCAAATTCTCACTAGGCGCCGCGAAAGCCAACAAGGCGCAATTGAACGCCAAAGCGAAGGAGGAAGAGGAAGCGAAGGCGCGCGAGGAGAAGAATGCGCTCGACAAGGTCATGGCCGATTTCGAGGCGGAGCACGGCGCAGAGAAGAGCATACTGGGCGAGGTTGAGCAGCAGGAAGAGGAAGCTGTCTTTGTTCCAACGGGAAGCAAGAGACATTTCACAGGCAGACAGCGCACGATGAAGAGCGGCCCCGGCACTCTCGAAACCGAACCTCTCGATGGCTATAACAGACCAGGTGCACCACCAGGGCGTCTCGCACCACAGATACAGTCACGATTCGGAGGAGCAGTACCTACAGGCCCAGCCGCACTCGATGGCCCGAAGCAGACGGAGAACTTCTACACCACCGTCGTAGCGAAAGCGTCGAACCTCCCGCCCGAAATAGACACGCGACGCGTCGAAGAGCTGTTCGCCGATTTTCCCTCACTCAAAATCGCGCGGGTCGACAGGATACATCAAGGTTCGAGGGTGGAGGGCCGGCCTTCAGCGACGATGAACATCACCTTTGACAAGGATGCCAACGCGAGGGACCTCGACGCTGCGATGAACAAACTCAGTGATAAGAAGTATCTGGGCAAAGGCTACTATCTACATCTGGACCGATATCTGGGTAGTCGCACAGCAGACACAACACAACAGACAAAGGCATTTGGCGCACGGTGGCAGGCACCCGAGCTACCTAAGGGCTTTGCGCCGCCGCCAGATCTCGGTGGAGGAGGAGGGGGTAGAGGGCCGCGCGAGAATACGGAGGATCTCATCATCACTGCAAACCAGCCTCCCGATCTCGCGACACTCAGATTGGTACATCAGACTATCGAGGGCGTCATTCTTGGTGGTGTGGAGTTCGAAGCGGCCTTGATGAACGAGCCACAGGTACAAGAAGAGGAACGCTTCGCGTGGCTATACGACCAGAAGCACCCCGTCAACCGATACTACCGTTGGCGTCTCCACCAAATCGTCACCAACAGCACTGATTCCGAAATCTTCGCAGGGCAAGGCGCCTGGAAAGGCCCCGTCGACCCGCTCCGCCACGAGTTCGTTGACCACGTAGGAGCTTTCGAATCCGACGACGAGAGTCTGGATAGCGATGACGAGGAGGAGAAGGAGAAGCCGATATTCAAGCCCCTACCAGTCGGCGACAACTATCCCGGCCGCGTGGACAATGGCCACGGCATCATGAACCCCAGATCACGAGCGATGCTCCTGTGGATGATCAACGCAATCCCACCCGGCAGCATCGTCTACGACGACCTCGCCGCCATCTCAACCTTTGCCGTCGAACACGCCGCCCAGGGCATGGACGAAGTAACCAGCATCCTCGTCTCCAACATCATCAACCCCTTCCAGCTCACCGACGCCAACACACGAAACCGTGCCGGTGACGCGGCCGTCAAAGACGACATCCGGCGCCCGGACCTCCGCCAGGTAACCCTAAACGCGCTGCGCATCGTCTCCGACGTCCTGCTCGTCACCGCAAAAGAATCAGGCGTCTCCTATAAATACCGTCTAGCCATTGGAACGGAGCTTGTCGAACGCAAAGTTTTCGAACACCTTGAGCAGTTGCCGCAGAAATTGGAGATGGGGCGGATGACCGAAAGGACGTATAGGGAGGATGTCAATGGGATTTTGGCGGTGTGGACGGGGGATCATTTGTTTGATGAGAAGACGTTGAAGGAGTTGGATGATGCGTTTAATCGGAGGGAGAGGGAGAGGGAGGAGGCGGAGGTGCAGAGGCGGGCGGCGGAGAAGAGGAGGAGGAAGGGGGTTGTTGTTAGGAAAACGGCTAATCCTGGTGCAGACAAGGAGGAGGATGGGGAGGAGCAAGCGATGGATGTAGATGAGGGTGCAGAGGAAGAAAAGGATGGGTTAAGGGATCCTTCTCCTACTGCGAGTCAAATGGCGTCGCAGGAGCCTGAGGCACTACCCTCAGCTGAGGCGGAAGCTGACACTGTGGTCAAAGAGGAAGTGGTCGTGCCGAAGGTTGTGGATAAGGTGGTTGAGATTCCTGGAGAAACCGCTGTTGCGAGGGCGAGGCGGTTAAGACCAAAGGCTGAAGATATGTTTGCTTTGGATGAGGAGGATTAGCAATCTGACTGGTCTATACGGTGTTCAAGCGGTGCGTCCGAATGCAGACGATATCCTCGCGTTGATCGAAAAGAACTAAAGTATGTATGATACCCTAGATAGAGAGAAGTGGAGACATCGGCGAGTAAAGAGCGGTGATGAGGAATTCGAGTGCCGACCGCTGTCTTCGGAAATCTCAGATAGTACGAGAGGTTGACCCCACATACTCATGGCTCATGGCTTTGGGATGTCTGGATAACGCGTGATGGTGATTGTTGAGTCGTCCGCACACCTGTATTCTGAACGTATGTCTGCCAGGGCTCCCTTCAACTGGGAAGGCACGAACAGGCTGGTGCCATGCCGCTAGTCATGACCCCACGTTCGATCGACGACAGGCACGCCCCTTGATTCGATCCCCTGCCCAAACGCATGGTCGCAGCATATCCTTTGACGTGATATTGACAGATATATGCGTGAAAGATGGCGGCTCTTTGAAGTTCGCAGGAAACAATCAGGTGCACGCGTGATTGGCTCGTGACTTGGGTGCTCGACTTGTGGACCCCAACATCGTGGAGCGCCCGCTACGGAAGCTCTCCTCCGCCTAAACCAACAACACAGACCTTCAGAGTCGCTACCTCACACCGCCTCCTAGCCCATCTTCGCCTACTTACTCGCGCAGCTGCCCCTCCGGCGGCCGCTCTATCGCAGGGATATTTTCTCCCTCCCAACTCTGCCAAGACTACTGTGTTAGGGCTCTTCCGCTGCCATCTCCGCAGCTTCGCAGCCGTCCTCACCACGCCTAATCCAAAATGCCGACTTTTCTAGGCCTCGCCGTCAGCATCCATGCCGACAGCAACCCGCTCCCAGAATACTCGATACAGAAGCAATCTAAACATCACCGTATCACCTCGTACATCCCTGTCCCACCCGCAAAGATACCGCCGGGCGCTACCAAGCCTGAGCAGTCTTCTTTCGCGATATCGATCACTCTGCTCACCCCAGGTCTCCACGTGCCCTACTCGACGCCCAAGCCAACTGACGATGACCCCAACCCGAAAGCGAAGATTGTCGGGGGCCTCCCAGGTCAAACCGGAGAGCGGGGCAAGTACGGTCCCACGATAGCCCCGTACAAGCCCTTGACCACCTCGCCGAACGAGACAATCGCTGCATACATATACTTTGACGGCCGGGCAAAGGAGGAAGTAGCGACACTGCTGCGACGCGGCGAAGAGACGTGGGTCAACTCACGGTGGGTCAGCGTGCCGGAGTCAGAAGGCGGGGGTCTCGCAGAGCGCGAGTTTCTCTTCCGCGAGGTCGGTCTCGAGAGATGGCTCAACGGTCTGGATCTCGAGGGCAAGGACAAGGACGTGGCCGCCAAGATTGAGCGGAGAAAGCAGCGCCTGGAAAAGAAGCGGGCAAAGCGGAGAGAGGCCATGGACAGCAGCGACGAGGACAAGAAGACCTCCGGCAACGGTGTACTGCGCTACAGCGAAAGCAAGGACGCGCCTGTCGAGACGCTTTCCGGCAACGACGAGTTCTTCACCACCGACTCCGATTCGGACGACGAGCCTCCCATGCCCGAGGCAGCCGGACAAATCAAGGTCGCCCTGTTCCGCGTCCTGGCGTCTGGCGAGATCAAGCGCGGCGAGTACTCACCCCAGTTCGACGCACACGATGACGACGAACAAAACGGCGGAGGAGAGGGCGAGGACGTTGACCACACGACGAGTTTCGCAAAGCCTAAGACGCTGGACCCCAAGTCTATCAGCACCCAGACTGTGACTGGCATAGATCCCCCGGACAAGCCTTACGCGGTCTTTACCTTTTTGTACCGCGGAGAGCGTAAGTTTACAGCAAGGGATACAGGATTTTCGCTAACCAATGACAGGTCAACTGCGGAAGATGGGTATTCTGAACACCAAGGAGACGCCCAAGATCACCTCGCCACAGACCAAGCGGAAATCTGGCGCACTCGACTTTGGCAGCCTGAAGCCTCTGAACGCGGCCGCTGGAACAAAGAACTTTGGAGGTTACCGAGAGACCTCGCCCAAGTCCAAGAAAAAGACGGAGGACGCCATGGACAGCGACGCAGACGACGAGGACGATGTCAAGGTGGAGGATGCGGACGACGACAAGGAGGTTCTCGACAAGGGCTTGCTGTCACCTGAGGATGCTCACAGGCAAGGCGAACTTGCAGAGGGCGTGCGCAAGATCAAGGTATGTGCATTGTTGTCGCCCAAAATTCGTCTACTAACACATCACAGCTGAAGCGTCAACATTCCGCAGAACCTCTCGGTCGCCCCGCAGGACCTTCCCACTCCGACTCGACAGGATCTCCTCTTTCCGGAACGCCAGCGCCAGAAAACGCGTCAACAGGAGAGGCGTCATCCTCAGCCGCCGCGAACACCTCCGGAGAGCCCAGCACAAACTCGATCGCTTCACCCTACAAGAAGCAGCGCGCTTCATTACCCGGTTTCGACGACAACGTGCGCAAGAGCCTGGGTCAAGCCCTCATGGACGCCCACAACCAAGGCCGGGCCAACTCGGATGGAAACATCCCCACCATCGAAACCAAGATGGAAGAGGACGAGGAGTTGTGACACAAGAACATCCGTTTCCAACGCGCATTCGAATGAGGTAGTTTCTCATCGTGTAGCACAACACACGTTTTGTTTGCATTATAACGGTCAACGACGAGTCGAATTCCAATACCACGATGTCACCCAAAACCCTTAATACCACGCGGACACCATAGTCGGGCATTACCTTTCAGGCGCAAAAATTGGCAAACGGAATCCTGCGAAAACTTAAGGGTATGGATGGGGCTTTGGATAACAACTTGGCTCGGCTGCCTTTTTTGGGCTCTGAGCTAGCTGGCTTGGCTGGTTGGTTTGGTGGATTCTGTACATGATCATGTTTCGTATGTTTCTTTTTGCGGTGGGGCTTCGGCACGGCAACGGCAAGATGAGTTGGTGGTATGGATGGGGTATGACGGTTTGGTGGACGAGATGCGGACTTTAGTGTCTTTCGTCTCTGGCGGGTTGGTGGTTGGAGATTGGATTGTCGACTGACATGGAACGAACTGCAATGAGACGTATGATACAATAGATGGTATTTGCTGATGTGACGAGTGTGCGGGTGGACAGTAACCTTGGAAGAGAGTGCGATGTTTGGATGATGAAACACTATGGATGGGCTTGTAATCGGCTGTTCAACATCCGGATTTACCAAGCAGCGCCATGTAAATTACTTCGGGCTCCGTGATCGACCCTTCTTCTGCTCTGGCGATCTATCTTCAGGGACCTCCTTTATAAAGACATATCGCACGGGCGATATTTCACGCCGTTGAGTCACCTGTCGTGGCCACGCACACAGATCCAGCAAGGAGCCCACTTGTCGCACCAAACTGTTCTCACTGATTACCTCTCCTCCTTCTCCAATCTCCTTGCCCTTGTCTTCCATCTTCAGCCCGTAGCCTTGACCGCCCATCAGATTTGCATCTCTCTGTAGGAGTACACCGGACCAGCCTGCGTCTTGAGCGCCGAACACGTCTTTGTGAATGTCGTCGCCTACGTAGATTTTCTCAAACTCGTCTGCTCTAATGTCTTCGCCACTGTCCGTCGAAGCGGCCTTTAACTTGTGCTCGAGCATCTCCTCCGCCGCAGCAAAGATCCTTTGATCCGGTTTTTCGACTCCGACGTCGTAAGACAGGACCGTGAAATCGATGTCATACTCTCGATCCTTGGGGCCGGGGGCTCTTATAACAGGGTAATGCCAGGGACCCATATTGACACCGAGGGACGACAATATCCTCGGGACGCGGTCATCTGAATTCGTTATGACGCCTACTATAGTTTTGTCCCAAGGCCAGAGTCCATGAGAAGCGCCTTGACGTCTCCGGTGTGTTTTCATATGCTGTATCATGCGGAAGAAGGGGAGGACGTCAGGGTACAGTGTGTACCCCTTACGTGACGAGTAGGTGTGGAGCAGTTCTGGGACGAGGTACTTGGGTAAGGTTTGGTTTGGTTCGAGGAAAGGTGTGAATGTTTCCTTTATCACTTTGGCCCACCATTTTTCTGCACCCATGCCTGTTGCCCGGCCATAGTTTGGGTGCTCTGATGATAGGCGCTGGAATGCGGATTTGAAGGATGAGGATACTTGGGTGGCGGGGTCGGGCGTGTTTATGACGATGCCATGCTTGAGGGCGGCTTCGGCGTAAGTTATTGGGATGGGTTTCGTGGGTGTGAAGAGGGTGCCGAAGGCGTCGAGACAGAGGAAGAGGTTTTTCTTCTGGGGTATGGGTGACATGGTGAGAGGGTATCCGGCGTATCGACCGGCATTACCCTACAGATTCGATAGCATCGAGCCAATGTTCTTCTACTTCGCGCGGGAATATCGCTGAATATTACATCGACGTGTAAGGCCACCCAAACTCGGCCCATGTGGTTGCGGAAGGAGATGGTCCAATGAGGCTAGTCCAGGGTCCGCCGACAGCCCCGAGCTACTTGCGGACACGATCACCTCCGCGAATCCTCAACTCCCCAACGTCAACCCTCACCTGCAGTCGCTCATTCACCCAATTCCGCAGACACACAACTCACACACGCAATTGCAAAGATGGCGAACACGAACAAGTACTCGGTGCTCCTCCCCACCTACAACGAGCGCCGCAACCTGCCCATAATAACATGGCTGCTGGCCAAGACGTTCGAGGAGAAGTACGCCGCAACACCCACCCTGCACCACATGCCCAATGCTGACATTGTATGACTAGCAAACTCGACTGGGAACTCATCATCATCGACGACGGCTCCCCCGACGGCACCCAAGAAATCGCCGCCCAGCTCCAAAAAGCCTACACCCCAACCCGCATCCAAATCCGCGCGCGCGCCGGTAAACTCGGCCTCGGAACCGCCTACGTCCACGGCCTGCAATTCGCGACCGGAAACTTCGTCATCATCATGGACGCCGACTTTTCGCACCACCCCAAGTTCATCGCGCCCATGATCGCTTTGCAAAAGACCAAGAACTACGATATCGTGACCGGAACGCGGTATGCAGGCGACGGCGGCGTGTTCGGCTGGGATCTCAAGCGCAAGTTTGTGTCGAGGGGGGCGAATCTTTTTGCGGATACGGTGCTCAGGCCGGGTGTGAGTGATCTTACGGGCAGCTTTCGGTTGTATAAGAAGGAGGTGCTGCAGAAGGTTATTAGGCAGACGGAGAGTAAGGGGTATACGTTTCAGATGGAGATGATGGTCAGGGCCAAGGCGATGGGGTGTACGGTTGCGGAGGTGCCGATTTCGTTTGTGGATCGGTTGTATGGTGAGAGTAAGCTTGGTGGGGATGAGATTGTGGAGTATGCGAAGGGTGTGTTGGCGCTGTGGATGAAGGTTTAGACGTGGTGGGTGAGGGAGTGGTGGGGTGTTGGTGGCCGGGAAGGATGGATGGCCTTGATGATATCTCGGGCAGGTAAGGAGATGGTATATTTGATCTTTCTCCGCCTTTGTCTGATTAGTATGTTTAACTCTTAATCTTCTCACCAGAGTCATCTTGCACCATCCAGTCTCGCTTCAGTCTCTCCCTAAGTGCGAGGTCACTCAGAGACAGTGTTAACTACAGGATAAGGTCCAATCGTCCGCTCCCCACTCGATGCGACGCCAAAACGAAGGGTATGGAGGCTTCTACCGCCATGCCTAAGGTGGTGAGGCGGTACACGATCGGCAGCCTGGACCAGTCACCTACAGTTGGGTTCAGGGTGCCTGCCTTCGACAATCGATAGATGGCATTCTGTCAACGTGATCGCCTGTTTCGGACGCCAAGCGGCGCTAAAGTCAAGTGCTCCTGCCAGGCTCCGTTTGCAGGTCTCACTGCGACTTCGACAACCTCTACTTCGCTGCTTCGCGAAATCAATCTCCTCCGAGATTGCGCACGTCACACAGAAGCGAAACTATCTCTCACAGAAGCTCTGAAGTGCACGATCACCTTATACAACCCACCGAACAGGTTTGCAGCCTACATCAATCTGAAAACGTGCAAAGTAAACGGACTAACGTAAACGTAGGCTCTAGGGTGTTGGGTTTCCCTTGGGCGAGGTATTAACGCGATGGCGACGCACGATGAGTCCAAGCCCTTTCGCCTCATGGACCTCCCCGCGGAGTTGCGCCTCATGGTCTACAAGCGCCTGCCTCGTCAGATCAAGCACACTGAGATTCGCTATGTGACTGGATATTACGCCAGCACGAACGAGAAAATCGGCTCAACAGTGGTCGTGATCACACGTCACCTCCCAGTAGCTATCTTGAGGACAAGCCGTCAGGTCTTTGCCGAGGCGCATGACATCGTCGCAAATCTGATCCGGACTTTCGTGACGGAGTCGCAGCCACGGGTCATAGGCCATGACACCGACCTGGTCGCATTACAAGAGCTCATCTACCTTATGCGCACGGAACGCAAAGCCTATTTGGTTAGTCGTTCTCTATGTTTCAACAATCCGTCCATGTTCGAAGCTGACGCAGCTATAGAATCATCTACAGAGTGGTTGTCCTTTCCATGTGAACGCCACGATCCGGCGACATTTCCAGGGATATTGTTACCTTGACCCCTCCCCGTGGGAAATGAGACAACCACGCGACATTGCCCTCTTTCTTGTTCAAGCGGCTCTGGCGACAAAAGCAGGCACGCAAGCATGGTATGACACTATAGCTACTGTATGCTTCGCGGACCTCGATGATTGGAAGACTAGGTCGATGCTTCGCTCTTATGTCGCGTCACAAGTACAGGTCTCCCATCACACTGCTATGGGCTACCCTGCTACAACTCGCCGCTACAAGGCTATCAAAGCAGATACCATGTGTAGGCTCATAGACGCGCCCGACGGGGGGATTAGAATTGCGCCGAATAATCTGCCCGTCAGACTCGATATCGACAAGTTTCATACGGATGGGAGCTTTGTGTTCGAGCCTTGTATGAGTCAGGAGGATTGGGCTCAAGATTGGTTGCCTTCTTCGTGAAGGATACGGACATGGCGTTCTTTGTAGCGACGGAATTAAAGAGCGTGCTGGAAGTGTTCGTGTACTGTTGCATCAACGCAGTCGTATGACACGATACCGCGGATACCGCTAGGGTGCAGTTCCGGTAGTCATAACTCAATAGAGGCGATCTGGGTGGTATACACGAGGATTGGTGATACGGTACTACCCTATACAAGAAAGAATGAACAGGTCTAGAGACTACATCAAGGTTACAACATGCAAAGTAGGTAACCTAACGTTAATGTCGGTTCTAGGGTGATTCGATTGAAGAATCGTCCGGGCGAAAAGGCATCCAATGGCATCACAATATCGCTCTCATGTATCTCGCGATCCTTACATGGGGTCGCGACCGTCACGTGATTATCACAACTCACGTTCTCCCGACGCGCATGATCAATCACCTTCGACTGGCTAGATCTCGACATACAGCTACTTCCGGAGATCCGATATCAATCGTCCGTTTGCTGGCCAGATTTCGCCAACCATCTTACAAATCATCCGAAATGGCTCTTTCCGGCTTACCCGTGGACTTGGGGACGGCACGGTAATGGTTCATGGTCTCTCCGATAGGATGTCTCTTATCGCTATATCTATCCAGGTCTTCTCATTCGATCATTAATGCCGTTCTATATGATCTTGTTGCTAATCCATAATTGTATTGATATATTGCGGGACATTGAAACCTTCTTGTTTCTAAGAGCAACGCGTATATCCTCCCAGTAACCGACATGTTGACCGACCAGCACAATCCTTTCCCGTTCATGAGTCTTCCCGTCGAACTGCGTCTAATGGTCTATGAGCGACTGCCACGCCAAATCAAACACACCGAGGTCTCTATAGACGGAGAAAGGGCTATCCTGGTCACAAGACATCTGCCGACCGCCATACTACGTACGACCAAGCAGATCCGCCTAGAAGCATGCACAATTGTAGAGAAACTAGTCCGACAGTTCATCGAAGAGTCACCAACAAAGCTCATTGAGCTCGGCAAAGCTGGAACAAAGATGAGACAGAAGAAGATACTCGACTATCTCATGTCACAAATCCCCCGCGAGCGTATGGCCGTCGAAGACGATGAGAAGTCCGACATCGAAGGCATTCTTCAGAGACTGCCCAAGTCCAGTGGACTTCAACCTACCGATCCCGCCGCGGCACCCAACGTCGCTCGCTTCTTACATCAAGCTGCTAGAGCTAGATATTGTCCCGGTGACGACCGTTTCCACGACGCTGCCGGCGGTCTATGGAACAACACTGTCGTAACCGTGTTCGTCACCCGCACATTTTATAAGAACGAAGAAGAGTTCCAATGCTTCGCCGAGATCAACCACAGACACATTCGACATATGTATCATCATGGGGAGATGCCGCATTTTCCGCACGATGTATGGATCCGAGATGGTGGTATTATACAGGTCGAAGGGGATGTTTCTCTGGCGAGGGCGATTGACAGGGTTCCGATGTTATGTCAGGATGGCTATGATGATTGGGGTAATGATACGGGTGTGGGGGATTTGTGGGGGCCGGCTATGAGCAGGGAGGATTGGGATGGGGAGTGGCTACCTTCGTAGGCACGTCGTGAGTGAGGGATGGATGTTTGTACTGCAGTTTGGATGCAGATTGTGATGACTACCTTCCTACATATCATAATTCAAATATTCTTGATAACCCAAAATAAACATCCTGTTCCGACCAAATTGCATTCCCAAAGATCAAGTTCCAGCTTCGCTTCCAATCCCACTTTTCCTTCCCAAACTCCCAAAACCCATCACCAAACCACGCATCTAACCCTCCCTCACACTAACCCCCTTCTTCATAACCAACAACTTGGTCTTCGTCGGCTCCGCAAACTTCTCCTCCTCCTCCAGCACCGGAATCGCCGCATCGCTATGCATAAACGCAATAAACTGCTGCAAATGCAACTCATCCTCAAACGCCATGGTACCCATGCAATCCCAGTCCATCCCGTCATCAACCCCAATCAACACCCGCGGAATGCCGATTGGACATTCCTCGTCGTCAACATGGTAGTGCCGCGTCCACGACAGCGGATGCACTTTCCCCGCGATCTTTTTGAGAAGTGGTGCGTACTTTTCCTCGTTGTGTTGGTGGAATTCTGCGCGGGAGATGCCTTCTTTGCGGGTTGCGACTGTGGTGAGGATGTAGGGGTAGGCACTCGTTTTCGTCATTGTAGTTCCCGGCATTTTGGTTCTGCTGTGGATTCTCCGGTGTTTTCAGGGTATGCGATGGGGATGGGGGCGGGCTGGGGCGGAGCTATGTCGGCGGTGTAGAGATATGCGGCCGATGATTGGCATGGAATAAGTAATCGCAGGATCGCGAAGGATTGTGGAGGATTCGCAGGAAAGAAGAAGCAAAACAAAAAGCGCCTCGGGAGATGAGAGAAGGATTTGGCGATATTAATGACGGGAAAGAACGAAATTTCAGGCCAGGAAAACAGGAGAACGGATGGCTTCCGTATGCAGGCTGGGCCCGTCAGACCGTAGTGTGCCGGTGTCAGCTAATGGGCAGTTTTGTACCCCTGTATTTTATTGGTCTCCACTTCCCGCTCGGTTACCACGAGGGCCGATCGCTGGAGACAAGACAAGTGCGCTAGCTGGGTCTGGACTACTGACGAAGCTTGCGAAGCGAAGTTGTCGAGCCTTTCCTTTAACTTTACAACCTGCTGCCTTTTTTGGTGAGGCCGCCGATTCAGTTGCGACATGTCAATGCCGTTGTGGTGTTTGGACTTGCGCCTGTTATCTCGTTTGTTACTGGGGAGGGCCTGTGAGCGTCGGCGGGTATGACGTTAGGCCTCCAGACACCGCTAGTTTCATCTGCCGATGGCTGCTTTGGGGGTTGGATGTCGCTGTCGGAGCTTGGTGTGTTGATCAGACGGAAGTACGCGGAAGTGGTGAGATATACTTCCTTAGGTCCGCGGAGTCTTTCGGTATGTTGTGTTGATCGTCGCTGCCATGATTGACAAAGTTGTGCAACAGCTGTCATCTAGTACTAATGCGTCACAGTGCCGTGAGCGAACTCATCTCTGAACTATTGACTATTGCATCGCGCATTGTCCGTCGGCTCTTGGCCCGCTGTAGCGTCCACATAGGTACTCGTTCTGTTCCCTTGCGCTTGTGCATCGGCGCGGACCGTCACTACTTCGCCCCGCATGTGCGTGGTCAAGTTCGTGGCCGTCATGACTCCACCGAGGCTTCACATCTATATCGATGTTTAGAAAGTCTTTGGGAAAGTGTCTCATTCAAGCGCATTAATTCTAACATAACTAGAGCAAAGGTTGAGGCCGATCCCCTACACCATATCTTACTTCCGAGTTCTGATCTCGAGAGCCCTCCTCTCGCCCGTGGGAGTGTTTTCTCCCAATCCCCTACTGAGATCCCACCTTTTATCGTCCCAAAGATACCGAAAGACCCCCAGTGTATGTGTCTTGATGACAGTCATGAACTCTTCAATGAGCACAGCCTCACCATCTGCACCCATCCCGCTTGGAGAAGGCCCAAACACAAACGCCGGTACACCGCGATAGCGATAAAACTTACAATCCGTACCACCCAGACCGACAATCTGTACCGGCTCTCTCCCAGTAACGTCTCGCGCAACATCAGCCATGTACCCAGAAAGCGGATGATTGTACTCCGATAAGCTAGCTGGGTTGCTGGCTGCTTCTTGCACGGAGTATGATACGCCAGGAGACGATAGCAGTAGGCTGTCAATCTCATTGAGTACAGCCTCGGCCTCGAGCCCGATCGGCAGGCGGATGTCGGCTTCAAAGATGCACTTTGAAGGGATGACGTTGACTTTGACGCCGCCGTTGATGGTGCCGATGTTCAAAGTGGGTGAGAACATATTCGCTGCTGCCCCAGCGCCCATGATCTCATCAGTAACGGCGTGCGCTGTTTTGGAGCGAAGATAAGCCTTGAGTTGGTGCGGGATCTTTACGGGTATCGACTCGACCACGCGCTTCAGGGTTGTTATCAAGGAGCAAGCGTGTACGATGGCTCCGCAGCCATTGTGAGTGTACGCTCCGTTACCGCCTTGAGTGTTGACTGTGAAGGTCAATCGAAGAGTGCCTACGATTTAGGGTTAGTATTGGTCTTCAAAACTGTTCATGGGTGGATGGAACTTACCCTTCTCGCCGAACCGGATGGACGGTAGACCACCAGGCTCGCCGTTGACAACGCAATCGCCTAGCCAAGGTGAATTTTCACCACAGTGATCAAGCAGATACTTGGTCCCCCATTCGCCTCCCGTCTCTTCGTCCGAGACCACGGTCAAAGCGACGCTGCCAATAAGATGCGAGGCCCGCTTCTTCAGCAACGTGAACGCGATGATGGAAGCCGCGGTGCCTGCTTTCATGTCGACAGACCCGAGACCATGTATCGAATTCCCATCGTTATGTCCAGAGTACGGCGGGTACCGCCAACCCTCAAGGTTATTGACCGGGAAAGTATCCATGTGGCCGTTGAAGACGACGCGAGGACCGTCCTGCAAGCGGCCTTCGAAATCCGAAACCACATTGGGCATGTGAGCCATCGGGGCAACGATGTCTGCGTATATGCTGTTGGCTGAAAGGAATTTCGTAACGACATCTGCAGCCGCTCGGGTGTCGCCTGGTGGGTTGGGGCTTGCTGCTCGGACAAGCCTTTGCAGAAAGTGTATGTACTTGTCCTTGTTTGCTTCGATTTCGCATAGTATGAGGCTTTCGTGGTATTGTCTAGCTGGAGCCATCTTGACTAGAGAAGAAGGTTTGCTATGTGTAGATGGATAAAGATGATGTTGAGATGGTGAAGAAATGGAGGCTTTATGTTAAGAGGGACTGTAGGCTTTTCTTCATGGGACTGGTCGCGTACGGAGATGAAGAGATTTCAAGTTCATTTGTTGAAGGCGACCGTGGTAGTATATCGACGCATGCCATAGATGAGCACACGATACATATGCGCGTCGCATCACTGGCTACGTAGTGTTCGGTACCGCACATCAGCGAGCGCTTCATCCATGTTCGGTGCGATTCGCTTACAATTCGGGATACGCTGATAGATATCTCTGCGGCACAATCGTGCATGGTAACTGGGCGGGGGGCATACATCAAGAGGTTGGTTGCGCATTCAAGACTAATGTGTGACTCGTAGTCCGCTACCTAGTCCGGACTTTCCGAACTTCGAATGTGACTGCATCGCCCACAAGTCTTTCCTTTGAAGATTTTGGTAGTCTGGTTCCATTGCTTGTATCCATGAATGTATCTCATGCGTTCATGATATCGTCGCTTAAGGTTTCCATCTTATCACACAGCCTCAGGAGACCCTCTTACACTGTCCCTTAATCGCTACTCTTCTTTCCATTGCGCGACGCTATTCCAGGTCTGACAATCTCACGGAGCCATAGCCTTGACCTACACATGGCTTATGCGACCATCTTGTGAACATGTCCCAACTAGCGACCTGGTGAACCGTCCTCATCACCCCCATCCGCGCCGCTTATGTCCTGCTCATCCGACAACGTCATACCCTCAACGGCCTCCTCAAAGCTTTCCAGCTCCACAAGCTTGGCCTCGGACGCCGTGATCTTGAGCTCCATCTCCTGCTTCAGCACCTCGACCGTCGCACTGAAGCCAGCGAGGGCCTCAAGTAGCGCCCATGCAGTTGCTAGTGTGTCGAGATGATCTCTCGTCGCTGAAATCGCCTCATCAATCGCGGCGTAGAGGAGGTCGCGGGTAGTAAGAGTTGCGGGGTTGATGAGAGGCGCGTGCGCGGCGAGAACAGTGACTATGGATGCGAGATCGGATACCGTACTTCCTGTGCTTGAAGATGCGGAAGGCGAATTGGCGGCCGGGGAGCTAGATCCCTCTTCGGTGATCTCGGGAAGGACGTGTACGGTGTGTGGCTCGGGTGTTCGTGGCGGCGACGGATCTTGCGATAGCGGCTTGGGCTCGTTTGCGGGTGACTTTGCGATGGGAGGCGATCTTTCATTCTCGTCGACTTTAGATGGGACTGCGTCGCGCTTGAGCTTGGAATTCGGACCGTGTCTGAAGATGTGTCGCAATAGACTTCCTCGCGTCATCGTGGCGGTTGTGGTTGAACTGGCGAAACCGGCGGGGGTCAGGTCGCCGCGGCTATACCGACGGGAGCGAGATATGACTCCCAGCGTAGGGTGTCGGCGTAGAAGCGGGAGATTGGTTGGGTGACGGTGTCGCCGCAGTCGCAGTAAATACTTGCGCACCCACGACGTAGTCGCGCTAGCCAAGGCCACATCGACAAACGCACGATCTTGTATGTACTCTCAGAACACCACGGCTCTTTTGTTCTTCTCATAAATCTCCATCAGTTATTCAAAATCTTCTGATGGCCTTCAACAACACCTACGACAGTGCCCGTGACCCTCGGCTCAGTCGTCAGCCTAGCAATGTCGACATGCCTGATGTAGTGTCTGCTGTCCCAACACCAAATCGCCAGGCCGTTTCAAAGCCGCCTACAGAGCTGTGGGTACCCTGGAACAATCTCCCAAAGAGCACTTGCTAACTTCATCACAGTGCAGCCACGTCTTCGACTGACGGCGACTTGGCATCAATGAGGCGGGTTCCCGAGCTTCTTGCACGCATCGCGGACCAGGAAGCTGACAACGCAAGGCTCCAACAAGAGAAGACGGCTGCCAAAAAGATGTCCAGCGACTATCATATCCGTCTCACGCAGGCAACCAAGTCCCTGGGCGACCTGACAGTCTCATATTCGAAGCGCCTGGAAGAGAAGGACGCCTTACTCAACGAGAACGTCGCAATCGAACAGCGCGACACATTGATGAGGAAAGATACCGCTAAGTCCGCCCGCGAGATCAGCGATATGACGAGCAAGATACAAGAGATGGAGGCCCAGATCCAAGCATACGAGGTCGAGAACAAGGATTTACAAGATCGCGTCACTACGTTGGAGACAGAAGCGCATAGCCTACAGTGTCACGTTCAAGACCTAGAGTTTGAGAGAGAGCAGGGTCGAGCTTCGGAGAGTATCGATGGATATGGAGCAAACGGTAGGAGGGACTCCACGCAACGCCCCATGTCGAACGTTGACGCCACTCCTCCGCGCCAAGGTTCAGATCGAGACCGAGAATCGAGGTATAGCGAGGCGGTATACACTGAGCATCGGAGGACGTCGGGTGGGTTCTACGAGCGCGGTGGTCATCAACGAGGAGCTCGCCGGGAGCGCGGTCGTGACCGAAACGTACGGAGCAGGTCTTCTACCAACGATCGCTTCGTTCCTGACCTGTACCCTCCCACCGGGCCTCGCGCCGACAGGCGCTGATGCAGAGTGCGGGGAGATATGTGGATGATGGTGCTGATGGTGGCGACGAGCGTCAGAACATGGTCCCGTTAGTAAGGCTGAGAAAATTGAAGGACAAAGGTCTGTACGGAGGGCCTGCTCTGCATGGCGGGAAACGAAGCTGTGGGCGTTGTAAGATGTACGCAGCGGGTTCTGACTGGGTGGGTCCCGATATTGGACATTCTTTGCCGTACATACAATACCTGGTGATAGCAGGGACATTAGCATGATGAGAGCTAATGCCGGTTGCTTGAGTCATGTTCATCATCCCCAGTCTGATCCATCGCTAGTGAAACATGCGTGGACCCTCGTTATCTTGTACACTGAAGATAGTACTTTTCCCGTCGCTGTACACAGACCCATGATATGTGTTGAAAGAACGAAGAGGTTGGTCCGAAGTCACAGTGAAGTTCGAACGTCGGGTTGTCGTCACCGACAAGGAGAGTCTCCGCGGACGACCATATATGTGAAGAGACTAGTGGGAAGCAGGGTACGCGGAGTCTTAATATCATGCCGTGATAAATGTGGAGAGGTGACTTGGAGGGAACCTCGCGTAACAGAATCCGACAAGGGGGCAAGAACATCGGGCATACGAGCCGCCTCACGTGACGTGTCTGGGACTCGTGAACGGGCCGCTAGTTCATCTCAGTCAATGACCCCGAATATGAGGTTCGCTAAAGCGGAGAGGATCTGAAGGATTGCGAGGACATGTGTCTGACTGGTTGATCGGGTCTGGACAGGAAGATAGGCGAAGCCACGATGCGACTGCGCCGCATGCCGGTACGCGATCCGACCACTCATGTAGAACCAGGCGTTGCTCGCTGCCCGTTTACCCAATGGTGGTGCTTTGTTCAATAATCGCGCAACGGGCGACGTTTCTTACTGCGTTGGTGGCAGCCGAGTAGTGGACAGAACCCATGTTCGTACTGCAACGCGATAAAAGGGCCGTTTCCGCGTCAGAAGGCGTCCTCGGAGCATCATCCGTCTTTCTCCATTCGTGCGTACCATCTTAAGAACCATGGCAGAACCAATGAACAAACGCGTCGTTGTGGTAAGTCGCCTTATATGGAATGGCTGATATGAGGCTGATGATTCCAATAGGTTGGTGGCTCGATAGCTGGGCTCATGCATGCTGTGGCGCTCAAGTCTCATGGCCACAGCGTTGTGGTTCTTGAGATGCGAACTGAACAGCAGCTACAAGCCCGAGCTGCAGGCTTGAGTCTATGGTCAAACGCACAGAAAGTGTTCACAACATACCTACCTGATGTTGAGCTCGACGATATCGTTTTCCGCAACCCCGCATTTCCAATCCTTGACAAGGATGGTAAGATGTTGGTTGAAGTACCGTTCACGGAAGACGTGCGCACCTCGTGCTGGGCTGGTCTTCACGGTCTACTGTGGATGGCCTGCGAGAAAGACGTCGAGGGACATGGGCCTGTCAGCATGCGCTGTGGATACCAGGTATGCGGGCTGACTGAGCAAGCTGACCACCTCGTGGTGTCATACAAAGGCGAAGATGGCATCGAGGAACAGATGACGGCTGACATGGTCGTGGCGGCCGACGGCGCACGATCCCGTCTTCGAAGTCTTGTGCTTCCTGACGTGAAGACCGATTACGTTGGCTATGTGGCGTGGAGATCACAATTCCCAGAAAAGGATGCGCCTGAGGAGCTACGTTGTGCGATAGAGGGGAAGATGCCTCTTTGCATGCTGGACGGGAGCTACATAGTGGTGTAAGTTGGGTATAACGTTGCCAACCATTGACTGACATGTGGTAGCTATCTGTCGCCTAGCACGATCGGAGACATGCGCCCTGGGAACCGTGTCATCGAATGGTGTTGGTATGATGCTTGCGACGCTTCGACACCAGTATTCGCGGATTACATGACCGACGTTAATGGTATCCGACATAACGTCACCGTACCCGGGAACCTGTTGCGTCCAGATGTTTGGGAGGCTCAGCTTAAGCGAAGGGACAACGTGTTGTCTCCAATGTGGAGGAAGATCTTCCATGAGTCGAACCCGCCGCTTCTCACAGCCGTTCGTTGTATGTGCCGTCCATGTAGATACCCGGTTGAAGATATGTGCTGACTTACGCAACCATCTAGCGTTTGACAATACAAAAGCTTCGTTCTTCGGGGGCAAGTTATTGCTGGCAGGCGAGGCGTTCATTCAGCTTCGTCCACACCTTGGCGCAAGCTGTGATATCGCAGGGTTATCGGCGATTACATTGCCGCAAGTGCTAGGTGGGGAGATGAGCCTCGAAGAATGGGAAAAGAAAGTGGGTAAGCACGCCATGGAGAAAGCGATCGGAAGCAGGGCCACTGGAATTTTTGGTATGACGGGACAATGGCCCGAAGGCTATACAGCAGAGTCTGCAGCAAATTTCTCTGAAGAGGTGATGGTTTGAAGGGGTGAAGCTTGCCGTGTGAAGGGAAGGAGACAAGGGGGTGATGACGTAGGAGATGCTCAGAAATTGGCCCAAGCGCTAGCGAACGGCCTAATCGAATTCAGTCGGATGCCTTCTGCCCACTTGCGCAACTTGTCTTTTCCATCACAATCGCTCATCGCAGCAGGACACAGCTGCTCATCATCTCCAACGACAGACGGCCGTTTAGAGATCAACATGGTCCTGCTATCCTCGGCTTTCATCTTGGCGCGAGCGGACGGTCGGCCGAACGTTGACGCGAACCCCGCCCAACGCCTGAGCCTGGCACCTCTACAGCGAAGCATGCATCCAAATATCCAACTTTTCGGATTCCGCGGACACGCTCGACGTGTTTCTGCCCAGTCGGGGACCTAATAGTGTGTTCATAAAAGGTCCGAATGCTTGGCTTGCCGGCGGTAGACCGCCTAAACTCGAGTTGCCAAGTCTACATCGCGCGAAAAGACATGGGTAACTTCTTCGCATACTATGCGATGTACGAAACGATGTCGAGGATGATGTACAAAATGATGAATCATATAAGTGTAGCTGAGTGTCTTCATCCATCACGCTGCTACAGCTCAAGATGATGTCCGCAAGTATCTTCGCTCAACTCAAGGAGGCTTGGGACCTGTCTTCCTTGGAGACGCGCTCCTACTCCGAGCTTACGGCCAGCATATTTCTCTTTGCTCTCTTCCTGGGCTTTCTACGCGCAGTCTACCTACTCTACTTTCATCCACTAGCATCCTTTCCGGGTCCATACCAGGCGGCACTATCCAATTGGTGGCAATACAAGCTAAGCAAGACTGGCCAACAAGAAGAGACACTTGAGCAGTTGCACAAAGCATATGGTAAGCCTCACGACGAATCACACGCCCAGGCACTGACAATTCCAACATGCACACGAACACTCAGGATCGGTCCAAATGAGCTTCACATTACTGATCCCGCGCTCTACCGTACAATTTACTCACAGAACTACGCCTTTCCCAAACAAAAGTACTTCTATGATGCTTTCGCCGCACACCACTCTGTTTTCGTCGAAGGCGACAAAGAGCTGCACCGTGTACGACGTAAGCTTCTCAGCAACTTCTTCTCGAAGACGCACATAAGGTCGATGGAGAAGACTTTACTTTCCAAAGCCACTTTTTTATGTGATAGAATATCGGAGACTAAAGGCAACGGCGCGATCAACTTTTACTATGCTTTCAGGTAGCGCTCCCCAATCCTACCGGATGCATCATGAACGCTAAAACCATCACAGGTGCCTGACGGTCGATCTCATCACGCAAATGGCTTTCGGGGAGTCTTTCGACTTGCTTACTAAATCCGACGACAATACTTTCGACGCTCCCTTCCACAGGTGCTTTGATCAAGCCGCCGAGTCACTGTGGACCATGCTATACTTCCCCCCTCTCCGGACTATTGCCTTCAAATGCCCACCCAGTATAGCCGCCAAACTCAGTACCTCAGCCGCAAAATTCCAGGCTCTCATCACCGCCACCGCGGATACCGTAGCCAATTTCCGGCACCTGAAGACTTCCGGAAAGTCCTTCGACCATGAACTCGTGTTCGATTCTTTGGAACACCTGGACGATGAACTTGTCTTAGCCGAAGCCATCAGTACTTTGGTCGCAGGCTCCGACACCACAGCCTTCACCCTCGCGACTGCTGTCCAACAGATGAGTGAGGATCCTTCAATCTTCGCAAAGCTAAGGAAAGAATTGCGCGACAGCGGTATTACGGCGAACCAAGATCTCAGCCTCTTGAAACTAGAGCAGCTTCCATATCTGGTATATGCCCTGACATGATCACGATACGAAGCTAACGTTCTAAGACTGCCTGTATCAAAGAAGCATTGCGCTATGCTATGCCCGTGCCGGGGCGACTCCCGCGCGTCGTACCGCATGGAGCAAGGCCACTCATCGTCGACGACAAGATAATTCCACCTGGGACCGTTGTCGGCATGTCTGCATACAGCATGCACTTTGACGAAAGCATATGGGGCGAAGACGCCAGAAGCTTTGTCCCCGCTCGTTGGCTGACTGCAGACGCAAAAGAGCTGGAGAGATATCTCGTAGCCTTTTCCAAGGGTGCTAGGCAATGTCTTGGGATCAATCTTGCATATGCAGAGATTACCCTCACGCTTGCCATGTTGGTCAACAGGTTTCGCTTCGAGCCCGACATTACGATGACGGAATCTGATACCCGACGTCTGGACCACTTTACGTATGAGTTTGAAGGCACTGGCGTTCGTTCTATTGTCCATGAGGATTAGATGTAAGCTTGTGCAGCCTGTGTATCAGAAACATGCTTTGGTTAAGGATCGACATACTGGGTACGACTAGCAAGAAGTCGAGACTGTGAACGAGGAGAAGGAGGTTGTATGAGAAGATTGAACTATTGAACATCTGCGTTCTTGGCGATTCTGCGAATCCAGGCGATGCGATCTTTCATCATCTCTTTCTCTATGCGTATGTTGTGAGGCTAGAAAAGGCGATCGGCTTGCTTACCGTTTGACGTGCACACATGCCCATTGCTGTGGTACTTAACACTGCATACGCTGCATTCATACTCAGTTTGCCTGGTGTTCTCAGCACCACGAGCTTACGTGTGCTGGTTCACGCAAGAGGTGTGTTTGTCGATAGCGACGGCTTAGTATTTGGTCAGCAATGTTGTGCCCTGCTAATAGCAAGAGTATAGACTATCTGTAGCGATGCAGCGAGTACACTAGCTAGCAAATCCAAGTAGCACCACTCGGCACAAGTGCTGCATCGCAAGTGAAGGAGAAGTCTCATTGTAGGTGCAAAGGCTAAGTTTACTGTAGTGCTAAGAGTGAAGACGGTACCAATGTATGAGAGAGCCGATTTGACAGTGCTTGCGAAGACACTTGCATACAAAGGCGCTACTAACTCGCTGGCCTTGATTGTATCGCAAAACGCTGGGATCAATGACTCTTTGTTAACTATGAAGCTCTTCCTCGCTCCTTCCACGAGCGTATATGAGGGACCAGAGCCCGGCTAACGCACCACCCAGTGTCGTCAGATCTGCACTAGCGCGCTTGGCGCGCACGCAAAGTGAAACCGTCTTTTGAGTCCATGAAGTTTCTGCACTGATCAAAATACCGCCAAAAGTAAGACATCCTTCCAAAGGTCCTCGTGCTATACTAATCGCGCCGCAGATATGGCGAATCTCGGTCGAAATGTACAAACCACCACGAACAACACACCAGTACCCCACCAGATAGGGTTCGAGGACTTTCTGTCTGCCCTCATAGCCCTCAAAACCGAGGAACCAAGCGCCCCTCAGACACCTGCGGGCTATCAGCACAGCATTCTCAGCCAGTTCTCGGTTCCAAAGCCCACAATCGATCAGGCCCCAGTACATCCAACGCCAACCAACAGACGTAAGTCAATGCCTGGTCGCAAACAGTCCATTACTGACTTCATGAAGAATTCCCTGGAGACCAAGTTAAGGACGACGGTAATTTCAGAAACGCTGCAAAGTTCGTCTATCGGGTGGGGCTACAGCTAGAGGCCGCGGAACTGGATCCCTACGCCGATGTCCATCCGGTCGACGACGGCATTCGGAGATGGTTACACACGTATCCCCTGGTTTGGGACCTGTATGTGGCAAAGGATCTCGATCGCCGCATATGGCTTGCGGATGCCCGTCTCAAGCACCTCCAAGCCCAGCAGGCCGCTACCGTCTCTGGGGCTGCAGATCGATTCACAGGCGGTCTATACGATTCTAGGTGGAATCTCAACAAGTCTGCACCGTCACAGCAACACCAGACTCAGCCGCAGATTCTGCACCCACAAGCCGTGCAGCCACAAAACAAGCAGCCGCAATTCCCGAAGGCACAATTCGACTTGCAACCTGAGCAACAACATTGGCAGCAACCCAAGCAACAACCCCAGCAACAACCCCAGCAGCAAACCCAGCAGACATCCCAGCAGACAGGTCAGCGGCAACCCCAACGGCAGGCAAACCAGCAGCAACCCAAGCCCGCCCAGCAGTCACCCCCGCGCGCCCAAAAGCACTCCAATCCCGCTGGAAAGCAGACCCAGAACCAAACCGTAGTGTGCAATACACCAGAGGAGTTCTGGAAGTTCCTGGACACAATAGATGCCGACCGCCCCAGTGGTCAATGCCCGTTTCCTCCCAGACAGTCCACATCGAGTGACAGGGATGGTATTGCGAGGGCTGGCAAGTACTTTCATCTCTACGCTGATGAATGTCCTGATATCTTTTACGACCAGTCTGCGGCAAAGGAATCCAACTCCTGCCCGAACTGTGCCCAACCAGACTAGTGTAAGTAGGAGCACCCCATCTCCCAGGCGCTAATTGACTTCTGCGTCCACAAGGCCGACATCAAGAAGATTGTATATCACTACAACCGGGTCAAGCTCCCGACTTACTCAGCACTTATGGTTCCTAGCGAGCCTTCAGACCGAGCGCCGACTCCAAAGCAGATGCGCCTCCAGTTCTCCCCCGAGTACCCATCCCTTCCCAAGGATGGATCTGGTCAGCTTTCTCAAGGCCAAGCCCAGAATCGTTCACCTCGAAAAGATAATGCTCCTACAGGATCCGGCAACTTCGAAGCGGATGTGAAGAAGAGCGACGGTGGGACCATGAACTTGAGAAGAATTCGGCGACTACCGAACCTCATGTCTTCAATGAGACATACAAGCCCACAGGCGCCGCAAAGACAAAAGTTGTTCCAGATGTTACTCCGACTGCGGACGCAGCTCCTGCTTCCATGCAAACAGAAGAGGCCCCACCCTAGTCGCCACCAGCTACCTCATCAACGCAAGGCGCTGAGGACAAGACCAACCAGCCCCTTCCTGTACAGAACACAGCAGCTGATATGGATGACGAGGATGCTGAGAATGGTGGGGCACAAGCCAATGACGTCCAAAAAGAAGTTGTCAAAGTACAACAAGACCAAGACGACGAAGCTTCAGCGCTGGTGGAGGATGAGGAGGTCCCGTGGGGCCCTCATGGACTGAAATGAGGAAGAGTCATAGACCTTCCTCTTTCGTTTCCTTGCTTCATGCTTCGAGTGGATTTGTACACTCGTTGCTTGCTTTTCGATGAGCGATCATTGCGACGCGCGTCTGTATACATGTGACTCAAAGCTCTATCCTGATTCGAGAGACGGGGTAGTTGACCTTTCCTCGGCGTGTCGTGCGAGCATACAGGCCGCGCGATGCTTGCTGGGATGATGGCGCTGCTTTTTCGTATATAGCAAAATCGAGGTCTTCGGACATTGGCTAGTTCTATGCGTGAATGACCTTGAGTCGTCAAAGTTCCATGTGAGGTGACCACGAGTCCGATATCAATTCGTAGTCAAGCTATCAGCTTACCTGGCGGCCTCATACGCTATATGACATCTCTTCCATTTGCGTAAATACATGTTCTGCATCCCCCTCCCTACATTCCGCTCGCTCGTATCTATCAAAATTCATGACGCCATGGACGAGCGCATTCGCTAGCCCAGACCTTCCCGCACGGTTCAAAACTTTCTGACTTGTCCAAAACGTAGCGCTTGTGTCCTCTCGTCGCCAGCCTTTCGTACAACCTGCACACGATACACGCGCCTCCCTTCCGACGCCTACGTTAGGTCCTTGACACAGACTGCTACGAGAATGGCGTCTCATACGTTGGATCCGGCGCTACGTGCAGAGAAGGCGCCCGCCCCGCGATCCGCGACCGGGGACAAGCCATACGAAGAGTACGACTGTGAGTAAATCCCCACTCTGAAGGGACTCGTAGCCAGTCACCGACTCTGGACTTAGGGCAACTCCACACTGAGCAACGCTAATTGCAATACCTACAGCGACTGTCAACGAGATGGACGCGGCGCCTGCCTTGGCAAGTGTCCTGCCGACTACAGGTCCTGCAACAGTCAATCTCCCACTTCGCAACCTCGCACAGCCGGATACAGCAGCCCCATACAAGATCAACCAAGAGCACGAAGAGGTGTTCCGACCTCTACAAGAGGTGGTGGACGAGAGGAATGTAGCAGAGAACCAGGCGTTGCCGCCGACGACGGTTGAGCAGCTGCGTGGAATGATCGCGGAGAGGGATGCGAAGGTGGCAGAGCTAGAACAAAGGCTAGCAGATCAGGGCAAAGAGCTTGAAGAGGCGAAGAACCGGATTCGTGAATTGGAGAAGGTGGTAGAGAACGTGTGGTCCAGTATTGCGAACGAATCGAATAAGCGCGCGAGGCGTTGATGCATACGTCGAAAGCCGCGAGTACGAGATTGAGGTCTAATGGACGTTTGAGGTATACAGTGGGACAACCCGGAGTTGGTCTTGATAGTACTAGAGACATGTAGTAGGAAAGACATCGTATAGTGTCGCGAGATGCATCCTCTACACAGATGAATAATGCCAGCCATACACGAAAAAGTCATTGAACAACACAAAACCCTTATGAAGTGGAGCTCGATGTAAGCGGCGAAAAGAGCGACAAGAGTACAGCTGCGAAGAGTAATAATTCCTGTCCATCCCGTGTTGACTGTAGATATCACCCGCCTGGTGAGTGAAACTTTTGGTAAAGCATGTAGAATTGCTGCGCCCAAGTACTGTGATGAAAGGTAATCAGGCGCAAGATTTGAGGATGGAGGAGAGTGATGAAGCTGCGTTGTCCCAACATCGGGATGATGGCATGATCTGCATGCGCACGTGACTCGTTCCTTGCTGGGCATAGCGTCGGCGCTTCCTAGGTTCCGACCCCGAACCTTCGATGCCGCGCAGGTCTAAGACCATCCCTCCAGCAAGCTGCAACAACTGCATTCTGTCACGAGCCATCGCCGTCATCCGGACTGGACACTGCGCAGTTTCCCATTTAAGTCTCAAGATCGCATCAAGTGTAGTACGATGCCCGAAACCAGGTGCGCGATCGGACATCTCGCGACAGCACTTTCATCTACGGGACTTTTGTCGCGGCCCCGCATGGCTTCAACACACCTTGACGGGCGTTTCCCAACTTTTGTTACCATTCACTCAGAGGAAGAAGAGATGCGCTATTCCACCACCAGGAAGAGATAGTAAGAGTCGCGGACGCATATCATTGCACAATGAATCGGCACCCTGGGTAAGTCTCACGTAACGGCGATATTGACAACACTGTGTTTCACAGTTGTTGTTCGTGAACAAATGTAGCTCGTCACAGCGTCCACTTGGTATACAACTGCTCTGTTATGCCAGATTTACTCACCGCATCCGAACACCACCTCAGTTTCATCCCGACATGTTTCACAGACTCCTTCAAAAGATGACGTCAGATCCTCAGACCCGTCCGGTGGAAGATTTGAGCCCAGCTCCAGCCGCGCATCCAAACTTATCACCGTTTGAGGAGCTTGCGGTGTCGCTAAAAGTAGACACGGATAGCTCGGACGATGCGAAGCAAGTTGATTGGTGGCGCGTCAGCAAAACGTTCGAGAAGCTCGTCGTAAAAGGCGCCGAACTATCTAAGCTGATGATCGCAGAACCATCAGAATCGACTGAAAGTGTATTCACAGCTGTGCAAGATCTCCAAAAATGGGGGTACGAAGAGGACGAATTTACGTACCCAGATACCGCAAAGGAATGGTTCTGCGACATCCTGTGGCTCATTGGACTAAATGGGGACTTTGATGAGAATGAAGGACCCAACTTTTGCGTCGGCCACCAACGCGAGGACCCGAAAGCGGTGGGTGGTCAAGGCTGTGCAGCAACGGAAGCGTTGTTTTGCCAAGTCATCAACCCCTCGGATGGAATTATAGTGGCGTATGACAACTACACAGCCCGAGCCATGGTTGAAGAATGCGCACGATGCTACACAGTTATCCCGAAATTGAAACACTGGTCGGATGTAGCGTATCTACAATGGCTGTCGAAAGCCAACGAGAAGTCAAACCTACGTTACGTACTTCGACACAACGTCCTCAACGATGTCACGCGCTTTGGCGTTACCTTTCTAATGTTACAGGGCAAACTTGTTGTGAAAGAATGGCCGGGGACGACATACAGCGCGGGCTCGGTGGAGTTCGATGCATTATTAGGCTCTCCGAATGGTTCCGGGGTCGCTTACCTCCTCATGCAGCATAGGAAAGGACTAGGTCACAAGACTGTTGATAAGGTTACTGTCTTCAAGGAGAAGTGGGATATCATGTTGCTGTTCCACATCACAGATGTTGGCGGTGACGATGCCGAACGCGTTTGAACATGGCATTTGTACAATCATGTGGCACTGGTACGCATCGTGTGTGACTCATGGGTTAGATAGTACGATGCGAACGAGTGCACGGGAAGAAGGAATAGAATGCGTCAGGTGTGGTGTTGCTACTGGTGTACTTTACATGCTGTGATGATCTTCGCATATGCCGCACGGCGTCTACGATCAAGCTATGCTAGCACAGCAGATCAACTTGACACTGAAGTAGAGCGCTAGGCCGATTGGCATCAGGCAACGGCTTTGTCCACAAGTGACAAAGCGCAAGACCGATACGTACCAGACAATGGCTCTACAGTTGGCGCATCGCACGATCACGGCAACTATCAGATCTCAAAAGCGATCAAGACAGCACCAGATCGCACGATGACAAGTCTCCACCTGTTCTTCTCGCAGTTTGGTGCGAGCCGATAAGGTCAACTGCCTCGCATAACGTGAGTGTAGTAAGTGGAGACGTTGGGGTACTAGAGCGTAACACATATTGGCACCGGGCAGCGGCTTCGTCAAGAATGACTATTCTAAGACCGGTTACCAACAGGCAATTGCTCATTCACCCGGTTCGCCACATGATCATAGTAGAGAAATACTACAAAGATCGTGTGACTACGTGGAATGAAGACGCTCAGTAGTCATCAGCCTACTGAGTGAGCGGCTAAGACATCATAGAGCTCGTGTTGTGATTGCGTACACATCGCCGTGCATAGGCGCGCTATGTTGGAGGGCGTCGTGGGAATGTCTGCACGTGTGCAGTGGTTCTGATGTTCCATTGGGTGCGGTATACTCGTAGAGGGACTTCTCGACGAGGAGTATCTTGTCCCTGGTGAAATAATGTGCGACGTTGGACGCGAGGCTGTCTGCTCGATCAGGATGTGATGTGCCCAAGAGCGGTGGCCACCGTTAAAGCGACTCGCCGTGTGGCTGAAGTTTGTATGGGTGGCAGCTACCTGGTTAACAGCTGTGAGCCAGCTAACCCTTCGCCGAGACCAAACAGCATCGCGTACATGCGACTGCAAGCTCGAGCCGGCATCTTCGGTGCGACCGGAGTCTGCCAGTTGGCGAGCATGATGCGAGCCCGCCCAAGTGATACTCGACCACTCCGGATCAGAAATTCGAGATCAGCCCACTTGATCTCGTGTTTCCAGCGACAGCGTGGTCCGAGATGACAAACATCTGGGGTACCGAAAGTCTTATAGCATAGACCGTAGTCGCAGGTGTAGTCACAATGGTACAATTCCGGCCATAGTCGTCCATCGTTGAAGCTCCCGTTGGGGAGAAAGCCGTACTGGTGCCATGGCTTCCTAGGAGGGACGACTGTACCCCACGGAGTGGGCTCAAAGTCGACGCTAGACACATATCTTCCAGCGGCTCTGGCGTTGTCAATGGCTATCCCCTTGGCGACGTATCGTACTTCCCATAGCGAACGGGTATCAATTTGGCGGTGCGTAGTGAGCGATGATAAGGGCAGAGCCATGGATTCATCTGCTGGTATCGCGTAGCAAGAGAGGTCGGGGTCTTCATGTTCTGACTGTGATTTCTGCTCGTCGCGTGTTTTTCGATCTGACAGGTCCCTGCTGTATGATTCGTTGGCGGTGCTGTACGCTGGATCGTGGTGCTTCCGAGATGTGTCTCGGTGCTGATAATCCTCATCGCAGGAAGCACATTCACCAAGCTCGCAGGCATCAACGAGATCACCTCTTCCGTAGTAGTCGTAGTAATCATCGAGTCCGATGCCGAAGGCTTCCGTGCGCTGCTGGACGTGAGAACTGGATGGGTCATGATCTGCTTCCTCGTGGACGCGTGTACTAGCTAAGATAGCGTCAGTATAGAATTAGTTGCGCACGACAGATTCAAAACTTCATACCTTTCGCGCGATTGCGCGACTTGCGCGATCTGGTATCGTGACTCTCCGGGTCTCGTTGGGAGGAAGGGCGACTCTGGCCTTCCTCCCAGGTATGTCGATTATGTGTGTTGATTGATTCTGTATAATTTTTAAGGTTTGAGTTCATTGATTGAGAAGGTGTGACAAAGTTCGAGCCAGTATTGTCGAACGAGTCTTCTTCAACGTGCGCGAACCGTGCGCTTAGCGTTGCGCTTGGTCATACCCCTTTGGACCATCCCATGATGGCCAGGCGGGTATATACAGCCTTCGCAATTCGAGTACTCGTTGTCCCACACTTCCCGTGTAGAATCAAAGCAATGTCTGCTCGATAGCCCTGTATAGCGTCAAGTGCTAGGGCAGTCGCTGCTTGAGTTATGATGGCGTTTCGACGCTGCGAATTAGCTCACACTCGGGGTCTTAGATCACATAGGAGATCTGGAATAGAAGTAGTGAAGTCTAAGCGACTGCTAGAGGATGAATGGAGCATGAGTCAGCACAATGATAGCTGGTAGAATCTTGATTGAATTATGATTTGACCGCAGTGAGTCGATGCTATCGCACATACGCGCTCACTAGGGGTACTTCATCCACGTCACGAACTAGAAGATTCCGCAAATATGACGGAATTAATACTACCAAGCCATATACTCCCGCAGAACGCGGTGCCATAACTCGATGACAAGGGCGCGGAGATGTCGCACGCCGTTAGCATGTGAAACAAACACTATGCGCTATTGCATAGCCAGAAGAACGGGAAATAAAGCAATACCATACCTTGAAGTATAGCCAGGGTCAAAGAACAGTAAAAGCACGAGCAATACTATACCCAAGGTACAGCCGAATGGCAAAACACGGTAAGCAGCGTTGCTTACCAGAGACCTAAACAGCTATATGCAATTGCGTATAGCCCAAGAACATCATCAGACCGAATCTGACCACAGATGAGAATATGAAATACCGTACTGGCACAGTACGGCCATTAGATAATGCAAGTGCATGGAAGAGCGCAAACTGAAGAAGCGATAAAACAAGCTTCACGAGACGGGGATTTCACAATCTTGCGGGACGGCGAGATTGAGTTAGCATACAGAGAAAAGGGGGAGCTCGTTGGATGAGAGCTGATGTTCAGCAGATGTCGTCCCATGAGCGTGAGCTTGCACGCCGGCTGGGTAGTACCTTTGATTCAAGGCGTTCACCAAGACCTAACGTGATCGCTTTCATGCGGGCTATGACTTCTGGTAGTTGATCTGAATGTTCATTTGTGTTCCAGTTTGCCATGAGTTGGCGAGCAAGCTGCACAGAGACTCGCCCGCTGGTGATGAGAAAGCAGAGATTTGTCCATGATAATTTGTGGTCCCATCGGCAGGAGACACCAAGGGGGCAGCTGCCCGGGGTGCCAAATGTGTACCAACAGAGGCTCAGCTGATTGGACTTGCTACAAAGGTAGCGCGCGACCCAAAGCAATCCGGAATTGCGCGATCCATCTTTGTTGTTGGGGTAGACGTGATGTGGCATCTCTGGCCGATGGGACGCTTCCCAGGGAACCGCATCAAAGTATTCATCACAAGGATGTGGCAGCGTGACAACTGTACCAGATGGGCCAAGTTTGGCATGGGCGACCTTTTTCGCGCGCGCTCGAGCGCCCATCCACCCCTCCCAGTGTAGAACCTTTAGAGGAGTTTTATCTTTGTATAGAAGGCTTCCTAGAGACACATCTGAAATGGATGGACAGCCAATGTCAGTCTCGCTTAGCGAGAGATGTTCGGAACATGTTTTTGGCGTAGATCTCCTCGATGCTTCGAATGCTGTCATAGGTTCATTACCGGTACGAATTTGAGCGGGTGCGATATAAGATGGCAGTACTGGCGAGCTGCTGCCTATCTCACCCTGTGGGACCTCAATCGCGATTTGATCGTGCGAGCTCATATCCAGATTGAAGATTTGCGGTACGATCGATTCGTATTTGGCTGCCGAAGACGCTGGTACTACTAGAGCATTGGGAGTTCGCGGCTGTGGTGGATGATGTGCGTATTCATCTGAGACCGCCGGTGTCCCAGAGCTTTGTTGAGAGAGCTGGGGCTCTGGAAATAATGTCGACGGGCCTCCTTGGTATTGCAAGCCGTATGTTGTTTGACAGATTGGCGTGTACTGTGCAGGTGATGGCTCTGCGATGTCATACAATGGCGGAGTCTGATGTGGCGTGTATGTTGGTACAGCATGCGGTAGATTGTGATGAAACTGCGATTGTGACGGGTGGGCCGGTTGTGGCGGTAGATGATATTGCTGTTGCGAGTGATGGTATGGTTGCTGGAGTACATATTGCTGCCGTTGCGGGCCATGGTCATGTGGTTGTGGCGGATTGCATTGAGGTGGAGGCGCAGCACATTGCACTTGTGGGACAGGAAGATGGTACGTTTGCAGCGCATGTTGTTCAGGTGGTTGATAACCCTGCTGCTGCGGAAGGATTTGCGGTCGATGTGAATAGTACTGCGTTGATGGCACATAACAGTCTATTGGTGGTGCAAAGCTCTGCGGTGGTGGGCTGAGGTACTGTGTCTGCGATATAGAATACTGTTGTAGTGGTGGAGCATGTTGTTGAGGTGCTGCAAGAAACTGTTGTGGTGGAAGGTATCGCGGTTGCTGGAGCGGATACTGCGGCTCAGACGGTGCGTATGGTGGAAGCGGTACGTGTTGTTGAGGTTGTAGAACTAAGTTGCTCACGAGTTGAAACTGAGGTGGTAGCAGTCCGCTGGGATACGGTTGCCGAAATTGAGGATCGGGATGTATTTGCGGATACATCTGCTATATGTCAGTAAAGAGCCGCGACAATTGCGATTTTCACTCACATTTTCGATGACTGGAGAAAAAGCCGAGCAAGACTGTAATCGCGGGGCAGAAGGATAGGAAGGCGCGGACTGTGCGCTTAGCGTCCCGCGTAATCACGTGATCATCGTGTTCATGGCAACGGATGGGAAAACTTGAACAGCTCTGTTTGCGCGCCAAGAGCGCTAGTCAATGTTACCTTTTTGGATGAGAACAATGAAATCTTGCTCAACGCCAACATCAAGCTCTCGCTCTGCGTCAGACATGATGGCTTTCGCGCGATCTCCTCTCAAGGAGCAAAGCTTGGCATTCAATGACTTCGTGTCCGGGTTGGATGCGCTATACGGTCCTCTCGAAGCTGCACTTGATGCGTCGGATGCCGAGCTTTTGCCTTTCATCAAGGCGGAGACCGAAGATACTGACATCGAAGCCGCACTTGATGTTTCAAATGCCGAGCCTTTGCCCTTCATCAAGACAGAGACTGCAGACACTGACATGAAAGCGACCATCGCTCCTCAAGCCGACCAGGCTCACTAATACGAGTACAGTGACGACTACCCCGATTCACGCGAACGAAGCCTTCCAACGCATCATACTCGAGACAAAGCACTCCTTGCGCGCTTCGAACATTTCCTCCCAATAGCCATGTCCAAAGCCGCAGAAGCTACGGGCATCGACTATACCGGATGGGACGAGCACAAGGCCCTTGCGGCGATTGCCAAAGCCGTTGCGGTCTGGCCACGCCATGACTTAAGCTTCGTCGAGACTGATTACGAGCACGCCAAGCGCAGTTGGAAAAACAGGACTGACAAGGGGTACGATAGGAGGGTCCTGGCGGCATTTGACGACGATGACATCGCGGCTTTGGCTATCTACAATCGGATGAAACCGAGATACAGAAGACGTGTACTTACCAGGATTCGCCAAGGGGAGCGCCGCGGGAAGGTGTCGACTGGTGGTGATCATTATGAGCCGGGCATGTGAAGGGGGAAGACGAGAGAGCAAGGTCTTTGTCAAAGCGTTGGTTTGAAACGAGACCTGCTCTTTGCCTGTTGAGTGAGCTTGAAGGAAGGTTGTTATGGCATTGTGGAAACATAGCGTCAAGCTGAAGCAAACGTGTAGCTTCTGATGTGACAGGAATTTGGAGGAACAGAACGTATTTGGCATGTGGTGTTGATGGCCATCGAGTTTGACTACTTGGTGTGGAGGATGTATGCTAGTACCGTCCTTGCTGTTACTGCATATGAAGTCGTCCTGATCACACATCATTTTCTCATCGTGATATCGTACCTCGTGTCCTCCAACGCGTACCTTTCACGGAGCCATCCAGTCAATCCGAATTCCTAACGTAGCTCCAGCGCTTAGTCATGCGTGTCGTTCAGATAGCCAGACGTCGATCCAATGCGCGATGGCAAGTCTAGGCAAGAGTGAACATCTCGCCCGTCCACCCATACTCTCTTTCGAGCCTCCTGCCATATCGCCTCGCCCAAGTCAAAGGCAGCTTGCTAAGCGCGCCGTGTGGAGCATGGAACTGGATTGCGCGCTCTGCACCCAGGGTCGTTGGTGTGAACCTCCAGGACGAACCGTGTAGCTTCTCAGCTTCGAAGCCGCGCTGGACCATAGCGTGAACGAAGTCCTTCCATGCTACTTCACCTGGGACGTCCCGCGCGGAAGGAGAGAAGAAGAGAGTCTTGAAGACCAGATGAGAGCGCTTGTCAACTGTCAATTGTGGCGGCGAAGAGTCCAAGGGCTCACAGGACTTGAGTTGTTTATCAGCGAGACTGGCCGGATCGCAGGTGCCACGAGTCTTGATCTTCTTCTTGCTTATCGCCGATGGTTTTATGTGCTCGTCACAACCAAGTGTCTCGATTGTGAGAGCCTTGTATGTAGGCTGGGGGTGAGCTCCGTCATCGAGATGGGTGGTCGGCTCGGTCCATGCTGCAGTGCGACGAATAGAGCGTCCGCGGGTAATATCGCGCTTCAAGATGTTTGGAAAGGTTGCTCCCGCCAGCTTCTTGCACAACGCGTCGGCAGTCTTCCAGAAAGCATCCAGGTTCCTTTCCGCCAGGCGTAAAGTATCCGTTGTCGCACGACTACGTCTCTCGGTGATTGGATAGCGGAATTTCCCGTCTGATGGATCCGCCATGCGGGCCAACTTGAGATCGTCAAAACGTCGCATGGTCGATACAGGTCCCCACATTTCCGTGAAGTGCCAAAATTCCACCGCCAACTCTTCCTCTCGAGAACGCATCTCATATTCGATGTGTGCAGACCACGGTTGATAAGATCGAATTTGTTGGATGCATTCCGACGAGACTGACAATTGAGAGAAATCAGCCCATACGAATGGTGATAGAAGGTCTTTGGCGGCAGGATGTTTGATTACCAGCCTCTCTAGGTCATCTAGTTCAGCCACAAAAGCTTGCTTGGGTGGGTTGCGCGGGCCTGTAATTCGGGATAGGACGTTGAGAAATCGGAGAGTGACTGGATCCCCAGCTGCTTTTGACGTGGCGATCTTGAAATAGCAGCCTTGACTGTTTGGGTCTGCTTTTGTCTTGACATAATAAGGTCGCATGCCTGGTGTAGCGGGAACACGTTGACGGAAGCACTCATGGACATCCATGTGAATTGCATTTAGAGTCGTCCACAACCTCAAAATGTCTTTGCGATAGTCTTCTGGCAGCTCCGTGCTTGGGTTGAACTGGAAGCCATGACGCAAGGCAGTAGAGGTAAGGCGGTCAAGGAGACGGAGACACTCATGCCAATAGGATAATGCATAGTATGGATCGGTGATTAGGTTCCGAAGGATGAGGCCGTAGATCGCATAGGGCTGCTCCTTCATTATAGCGCTGACGTTGCCGTCCAGAGAGGGGATATATTCGGAACGATGCGTCTTATAGTCGTTGAACACCTCTGAAAAGTAGCCAGGATCTTCGCGTAATGCCCAGATGTGATCTTCTAGTTCACCGACTTTGGAGCTGATGACGCAACGTAAACGGTCGAAGCTCAACTGTCCAGACACACCGTACGGAGTCATCAACGAGACCTCCGCTCGGCTTTTGTGATCGGTCGCAGCATTGAACAAAGATTTCGGTCGGCATATGACAGGATATTGGTCCAGACGTGCTTTCTCATTTGACAAGAGATCGCCTACTAGAAGAAAGCAGCACCGCTGGAGGAATGTATAGAGTATCTTCTGTATGCCGAGGATCTGTAAGCCATGACCTGGATAGACGCTTCTGCCCTTGTGGATTGACTGGCGGGCTTCACTCTTGCTTCTCCAATACTTCAGCCGGCCGTATGTGGCGCGCGTATCTTTTCCTGCAAAGAACATTGTGTATGTTTGCAGATGAAACTGAAGTGTGTCTTCGGACCAGCGGGTAAGTGGGGCGTGAACGAATTCCGTTTGACTGAACGATACGATAGGGTTATGGCCACGCGAGCTCAGCAAAGTGAGAAACGTTCCGGGCTGAAGCAGATCTTCCATGTTCAGGAATGGAACCATGCAAGCTTCGCTATTTTTCGCAATCGCTACGCGCGTCATGTAGTCCATCGCATCGCCGCCTGGAACGAACGAGTACACTGCCGCGTTATCAACGTCCATGTCAGGTCGATGTTCGTTTGGGATGTTGGGCTGCGCCGCAAGCAGAAGCTGCCTTTTCTTGCTGATACTCTTCTTGGTCCATCGCTTCCTAATGGTGTCTTCGTGGCGTTCCAGGATGTAGCGTATTCTGTCGAAGGCTCCGAATATGGTATTGACTTGGTGCTGGGCGATTCGCTCCACTTCTTGACGAGAAGGAAAGTAGTCGTTTGCGGGCCAAGAACGAAAGAATTCGTACAACTTTGTGCCGCCGAGAGGGTTGTCTGCAAATCGGTCGAGAAAGACCTCGTCGTCTGATCGCTCGGGGTCGAAGACCGCCGCTGTTCCGTCTGGCTGGTTGCGCGGCGCCATATCCAACGTCCAAAAGCCGACTTGACGTGTTGATGAGGATGGCTTAGGCGACGAGACAGAAAGTGAAGGTAGCGGTTGAAGGGTCCAGGCAGAAACCGCGCAGTCGGTCTAGCCCGATCTCGATAGTGTTAGCGCGTCATCTGCCAGTGACTTAGGATATGTACTCAGAGCGGGGACGAAGCCAATACGCAGTGAGGATGCGGAAATTGGCTACAACAAAGCTGAGAGAAATATCGTGTGGTCCAGACTCCTGATGAGCATAGCACATGGGCCATGTCTCGAGAAAAGCGTTTGTGTCCACAAGATGTCGGGGCCATGATTGGAAGTCTGTATGATGGTGAATGGCGAGCTGTCATTATGCGCGTCCTCGTTGTCGCAATACCGAGAACCATTCGAAGGATCACTCGTCGGTATTGCTGTATCCACCGACAGTGATCACAAAGCTGTTCGATATAGATCGTTGTAATGACTTGCACAACCTCGTTTTGATGTGGTTGCCAGGCCACCCGTCGCAATATGATCTCCTTGATGTGGCCTTTGTCAGGCTTTCGCCGCGACCCAATCCTGGTGGCAGAAGTGCGGCGCCTTCGTTGGAGCATGCCACCAGCATCCTGACCTGCATCGTCTGAAGTCTGATCAGACAGTGAAAGCGACAAGTCGAAAGTTTCTGCGCGTGACGCTAAGTCGTGATATGAAAATATCGCGCCATAGTCGCACATTGCCCAACACCTCCCACCCATCTTCTACCGCACCTTTCGCGTCGGACACCGCCCACGCTCCATCTTTCCACGATCAAGCCGCGACCTCTTTCGTCCAATATCGACGCGATGTCGGAACAGCGCGACACCGCTTCTGTGTATGGCCGCCGCGATAGTGATCCTGACCCGCAACGGAACGCACCCTCGGAGACAGCGAGGCGGACAGATGGTGGAGTTGAGTGTGAGTATAAGTCTACATCATACTTTCGTGTGACCGACGCCGACGTCATGAGCGAGCGCGATACCCTTCAAGCATCCTGCGGTGGCTGCATGACGGGGCGCGACGACCTCGTATGCGCCAGGGTCACACGCCTTCCCTCTCTTGATCAGGTTAGCTGACATTGTATTCGCAGACGACCTTCCAACCGAACGCGAACTACAGCTGTTCAGCGTGCGAGTAGAGACGGAGCCCAATGTCTTCAAGCCCATTGGTCCGGTGAAGGGTCTGAAGGCACCAATAGAAAACTGCCTGCCGCCATCTGGACCGTACTACGACGAGTATACCCTCGGGAGCCATTTCGGCGAAGCCATGTTCGATGTGCACGCCAACGGCGAGATAAGCGTGTGCATTGTTTGTTGGGGGGCCAAACATGATGATACCCACAAGAAGTGTAGGAAGAAGTGTCGGGTTTGCAAGAAGAATGACCATCCCGGACAGACTTGTGGTCAAATATACGCGACGATGGCTTGGTGGAGGGCTCGGGGCTACAATGTGGTCAAGACAATGCGCGTACGTCCCAGCGTAAGGGAGTTGGTATACCTTGTCGCCGCCAGCGTCGTGCACAGCTTCAAGAAGCTTACGGACCCTGTTGTCCTGAAGGACAATCATCCGCTCGTGCGAGAGCTTTACCGAAAAACCTCGATGCCGCAATATTCGCCGGCGAGAATCGTCTGGCCCAAGCCAAAAGGGCTTCAGAAGCGGTCAGGGTCAGGCGTTCCCAAGCGGCAATCCAGTCAAGCCGCAGAAGGTGTTGGACCTTCGAATTCGGAGTCCACCCACAGCGTAGACCCCACTCGCGATCCCCGCCTTTTGGCTCGACGCGCGGCGGTGGAAGAGGAGGAGGTACTTGGTGGTGAAATCGCTTCCATCGCCGACCAACCGGTCACACATGAGTCTGGCGATGGCACTGCAGAAGCGAGCACCTCTGTTCAGGAGTTCGCGCATGAGTCTGAGCAGATCCGCTTCTTACAAGCCGAGAATAGGCGCCTAGCTGAAGCTCTCGAGCAAGCTCGCATTGAGCTTATTGCGAAAGATGCTCGCATTGCGGAGTTGATTGGTGGCGCCGGTTCCACGGGCGCGAAGCGGCCCAGGACATGAGGAGTGGTCGATTGCGGCGATGGATCGGAGGGATGAGTGGTACTTGAGGCGATGTGCCGTCGCTTTCGTGAGTTAGATATCTGCAGCGTTGATTCTCGCTACAATACCTTTAGAGCAGAATCAATCATCTACTGTAGCTCTACCATACATACACACCACATGCACACTAATTAAGGTATACGAGTATGATACCTCTGCTGGAACAGCTCTACTCTGAAACAAGTATCTGCGTGTCGTAGCAATTATTACAGTACAAAAGGAATTAACGCGTATAGCGCGGGGAAGTTGCGAGACTATTTGACGACGAAGAGAGACGCTTCAAAGTTGACGCCTGTACGCGTGAAAATGATGTGCAAAAGGTCGCGGTGAAGGAGACTGCGCTAAGAAAAGCAAAAAAGAAAGGGCAAAAAGAAGAAATCGTGCGCTGATAGATGCTCGCCCAATGAGCGACCGTCGGTTGCGGTCACCCACCCGGCTACGGATCCGTTGGAGCAAGCTGGTAAAGCCCCGAGGGGCCAGTCCCAGAAGGTGTTACATGTCCTGTGTCACACGATGGGAAACTCTAGACATGTAAGCAATATAACGTGAGTGTATCGTAATTTGCGGGGCGTGTGGGCCTTTGGCAGTTTAGGCGACGATCGAGAAATTCACACGAACCTGCGCCGCCTGCGCAGGCTTGATGCGCAAACCGAACCATGAGCGAGACAGTCGTGACTGACCACCTGCCACTAGCTCTTTCCGAGTTCACGTAATCATTCTCGTCGACGTGAAGTCCGTTGCTGCGACGGCATGGTGCGATGTCATTGACGTGCGTAGTTGTGATGGTGCGTGGCTGCTGCGATGCATTGCGATGTACGGCTGGACGAGCGTGTGGAAAGAGTGATGAAGACGCGTCGTCGGAAGATCGGGGATGGAGGTTTGCCGCTAGATTAGTCATCCCACCTCCGCTTTCGCAATCCGCCGCACCGGCGCGCCTCACAACACCACATCCCCATGTCAACAAATATCATCCAGAAGTCTACGTCGCTCTGAAATGTCGCAAACTATCATTTTGGTACTCATGTAGTCTCTAGAGACTGGGTACATGTGTCTCCTATATATACACGCACATCCTTCCACACACATCCTTCCACGTCCATCATCAACCCATCCGCGCGCAGTATTCCACGACCGAGGCCGCTTTCCAATGGTCTAGTATGCGCCACCAGTGTTAGCAGGTTGAGCGCGCAGTTGCTCGAGCTCCGCCCTCAGCTTCCGAATCTCACGATCCTTCACAACTGCCTGCATTCTCAAGTTCAGATTCTCGACCTCCTGGTCCTGAAGCTTCTTTTCGATATCTTCTGGGTCAGTCGGGGCTTCGCTGCTGTTGCTGACGCTATCGGGCTGCGGAAGCGCCAGTTGGCCGGGCGCGCCATAGGAGGTGCGACCCTGGAGACGCGGGTCGAGGCTGTTGTCCACGGATCTTATCGGTATGGTATATGGGCTCATCGGTGGCGGAAGCGGTTGCTGCTGAGGGGCGTTCGCCACGAGCGTTGGTCCACTGCGCGATGGAATGAACGCCGAGCGGTGCCTCGGGTCCGCCTCAAATATCTTCCGCATCAATGCCTTCGACCTTGGCTTGTCTTTGTAGAAGTCCTGAACGATCGGATGCATTTGGTTTACAAGAACAGTGTTGTTGGGACCGCGTGCATTATACATGACGCCGATGCGAGAGAGGACAGCGAGCTCTTGTTTGTCGGGACGGATTTGTCGATCTCGAACGGCTTCTGGACCGCATGGAATCTCCTGCTGGCGATACCAGTCTCTATTGCAGTAGAACAGGGAACAGCTCTAGCATCTATGTCAGCAGTGCTACTGCGCATTCGCGATAGGTCTTACCTCGTCCGGGTGGCGGCGGGTTCCGCAGACCTTGCATACTTTCCCGCAAGACCTGGTCGAATAGCCTGCGGCGGGGTGGCAGGTCCAACAGATCATGCAGGGTTTGTACTTGAAGAATATCGGGCCAAAGACGGGAAGGAGAGCGTTCTGGTCGTAGTATGGTCCCGCAGGTGGTAGGTATCGCTCAATTGGGTACGTAAGGCCAGCAGGGAGGGTCATCGACGAGGGCGAAGAAGGCGTAACAGCAATGTTGCCAGGAAAAGACGGGAGTGATTCCAAGAATCTGTCCGCAGCGTCGGAGCTCGGGAACTCGCTCTTGATACCGACTGGCTGAATATTGGCACCAGTCGGTTTCCAGCGCGCAGTGGCCTCCGAGTCAGGTTCAGTTGGTTCTGCTATGGGTCAGTAGGATCGATAGAAGCTTTTTGGGTCCTTACCTTCGACTTCCATCACGCTGAGGCGCTCATCATGTATTGCCTGCTCGGGCGTTGCAGACTGGTACTGTTGTCGCTGCACGCCGTCGTCGAGCGCAGAAACACCAGGACTAGGGGTAGATTGAGGCGGCTTCGGGGCGTACAAGGCTTGCATCAGGTAGAGATTGGCCATCGCGAAGTGTTTGGGTGGGTGATGTCTGTGTGCATGGACAAGTCGAGTGTTTGGCTGTTTGTTGTCAACAACGCGTCTCGGCTTGGCGTGTTGCTCTCACCTACGGACCCAATTAGGTAGGCACGACTGTGACCTGGCAGCACGTGGCTGCGACATCACATGACGCGATCTTCTACCACGACTGTTACGATCTCTAACTCAACGCCATGTTGGCTGTGCGTGAAGGGAAAGAACACCAGAGCAACGTAACGTATGCGGAACACGTAGCCTTCAAAGTGAACAAAATCTCAACAGCAAAGGTGATGTAAACTCCTAGTCACAGCATGGCATCAAGTGCGACGAGAGCTTTTGGTTAAAACTTTCAGGTACGGTGAAGGCGTCTTGCACTACGCCTGATGAACCAAAGACACCAACTCCACACACCTAACCTTCTGACCATAGCCTCTGATCCACGACAGTCTCATGTATCGTATCGTCCAATGTACAGCCCATTCACCAGCATCTAATCCAAAGACCATCCAAGCTTGGCCTTGAGCGTCCTGATCATCCTGTCCTTATCCTTACTCTCAGCAATGTATTGAAGCTCCCGCTGGTCGCGCTCATGCAGCAGCTTCTCGTAGTGCAGTTGTAGACTAGCCGTAGGGGACAGAGCAGGATATCGGGGATTCTCCGACAAGGATGAAGAAGGAATCGTGATGGAGTTGGCAGGAGGGACGATCTGGAGCTGCATGTTATTGTCTGGCGGAGTTTGTGGCTGGAGCCAAAGACCTGGGATCGCCATTGGCGGATGGGAAGAAGGTTCTTCGGTGACTTGGCGGATGGATCTCGCGAGTTGGAGATCGATGAAGGGTAGATCGTGTGCTTGAACATCCGGAATACAAATGTCGGCGCCGCTGGGGGGAGCTGCTACCGCCTTGTTGGGATTGGCCTTGACCGTCATAGCGGCGCTCCTGTGACCGTTCTCGTGGGTCCAGATGATGGGCGTGCGGGTACGTATGCGATGCTGTATTGTATGGTCGGCGTAGTGTTCCTTGACATCATCATTCTCCATGTTCGGCAAGACGTCCATGGAGATATGAGACATAGTCTGTATGATCCCGAGGCCATGAAGATCTGCAACCTGGTTCATTCCGGGACGTAGCGCGATCATATCGTCGGCGTGGGGAGTACATCCGTGATCTTTGCGCCACCTGTACGAGCAGTAGGCCATAGCGCAGAGCTATAACGAGTTAGTGATGAGATCTCTATGGCAGCAAGCACGACTTACCCTCTTCGCGTGCTGGTCCTTACATCCGCACATGCCACACGCGTTCTCGCATCCGGTAGGGTCTTCAAAAGACTCGCACCCAGGCTGTAGACAGTGGAAACATAGACCCTCTCTAGGTACATCCGGGCCGAATATTGCGATGATATCGAATTGGTCGTAGTAGGCACCAGCCGGGGGTAGGAACTGCGTGGGCGGGCGGCCTCTAAGACTGCTGAGCGACATGACAGCGAGAAGAGCTACGAGGTAACATTAACACATGCAAATCACGACATGGGTAAGGTAGGGAGATACAACGTACGGATTGAAGGATATCGGCGGGCGATGGATGTGAGATATTGGTTCAAGATTGTATTGTGATGAGTACTGACTAACTAGTGTGGAAGGAGAGCCTAGGTACCCATCGAGGAATCACGTGACAATGAAGGCCTTGGAGTACAACACGGGACGCGAAGTCGTTCACGCAGAGGCTTGTTTGTTTAGTTCGCGGCGGGATCCCCTCGCACTTCTAGAAGGAGACACCTATAGCCACAGCTCACCGGATGGAGGCTTGCGACGTCCAGATTCCCGATCGTGAAGAGCTTGGTTTCGAATCTGCCCTCTCCCAGTCGGCTGTGGAGTCCTCGTCAGCTCGTGCGGTAAGCTGATGCTTTACGCGTGGAGTCAGATCAAGTCAACACAGGTAGCGAGAGGAAAGGTGGGAGAGGGAGGCGGGGCTGAAATATACTGAGAGTTGCGCTAGTAGACACTAGCGCAGGCGCTCAATTAGCAGGCACGTGAGTGTAGTCCGCAGTCACCGACGCGTCTCCGTCTTGCGCCTTTTTGACGTAGTCGCGTTATCCGAGCCCCTAAAGACACCGCAACCATCTTGGAGGACGCCAATGCGTAGGCATGGAGCCAAATCGTGTTGATACCGATAGGATGGAGGACGATGGGGAAGAGGCTGCTGTCCATGTAAGTCTTTCACTGACACCTCGTCGTTCCACAACAACAACACTGACCAAAAGATAGCAGCAACAGCAACACTATCAAACCACCTTCTCCGGTCATGCGAGCCTCCAGGATCCCGAGCGCACCATCAGTCTCGCATTTCGTCCCGCATATGACGGGGATGGTGTCAATCAGGTGAACGACTGGTTGAATTCGATCAGCAGCGCCAGTAACGATCCATACTTAACAGCCCCGGATTTCCCTCTTCCACAATGCCCTACTACACCCTCCATGTTCCAACCAGATTCTTCAACTCCCGCACCCGGTTGCGAACGCATCACCAAGGAGGCGTTTGAGCTTGTTTTGGAGCAAAATGCGAGATTGAGGCAGGAGCTGAAGTTGGTGAAGGAGGCTCGCGCAAAGGCGGAAAAGACGTGTTCTGATCTGGCGGCTTGGACTTTGTGGGAGCGAGAAAGGCTGATGCGCGAGTTGGAGGAGGCTAGAGCGATACATCGTGCTTTCATCCAAGACGAGGTCGACAAGCTCATCGCCGAAGAGACAGGCCGTCTACCTATGGATGAGTAAGGGGATGGCGATTAAGCTCGAAGTTGATTTATGGTGGTTGGCATCCGCGAAGTACCTATGAGTTATGTTATCGACGTGTATATGCCAGATGGCCAGCCGTAGATTGCTCATATCCCCAAATATATGGGGTAACCACATGCAGGCTGTAGCTCCACGATTCGTCTCGGTTTGTTGATATGAGGAGTGATGTAAGGATTTGCTGGCTGCTTCCTGATTCGGACTAAGGGTGGAACGACTTGCGCTTTCACCGCGCTGTAGCGCCGTCGTAAAAAGGACAGTGCTGGCGACCTGTTACCACACATCTCCTCAAGTCCATTACCGTTGGCCGCATATACAACATGGCGGAATTTTCCTTGAAGAGAATGTTGTTCACGACGCTGCTAGCTACACGCATCGCTATAGGAGCGAGACTTGTCCCGCGATATCAGCCAGAGACTGAGTACGAGGCATCCAACGAAGATGGAGAGGAAGACACGACAACAGAAGCGCACGAAGATTCCGAAGACGAAGTTGACGAAGGTGCCGAGCGGGTGCCAGCAGCGGAAGGTGCTCGAGACAACGCCGATACGCTACGGACCCCATCCGAAGACTGCGACCTCCGCGCGACATGGACTGCTAGCATCAACAATCTCTGGAGATGCGTCGCAGACAAGGTCGCCCTTCTAGCCGCACAAGCTAGAGACGCTGCACTCGATGCTGTCGAGAAGGTGAAGGAGCTTGGATTTATTGGCACAGCAAAGGCAATCGGGCATTGGATGAGGCTGAATCCGTGGAAGACGGCGTTGATCGTGGTGCCTCTCGTTGCGCTTGCAATCACAGCGATAGCGCTCTCGGCCACGGGCTTTGGTCCAGCTGGGATCGTTGCAGGTACGTGATCTCGGAGAATGCATCGTGAATATTGAATACTGACTTCTTCTAGGCAGCGCAGCCGCGGCCATGCATGCGGGTATCGGCAGCGTTGTCGCGGGTTCGGTCTTCGCAACGTGCACCAGTGCGATGATGGGTGGATACGGCGCAGTAATTATATTCGGAGGTGTCTGGGCCATATCGACTGCGTTGGTGATCTCAGTCGCGGTCATGCGAAAGCGTTGGAAGAGTCACCATGAACGAGCTCTGGTACCCCAATATCTGGCGACATCAAAGTCTGCATCCGAGATCGCGAAGCAAGCCGCGTCCGATGCCGTCTTTTGGGGCATCGTCGCCGTAGCCTACGCGGTACATCGATTCAAGAGCTGGTATCGAGAACGCGGAGAGGAAACCCGAGAGGAGCATGAGTGACTTAGGACGGATTGAGCCATTCTACGTGGCGTTACAGATTGCCATACACCAGAGGCTGCAGCATGTCATTGTGAACAAGCCGTTGATAGAGAAGCAGGACTGTTAGCGAACAAGATCGGAAAAATGTATCCAGCGACTTTGAAGTAAAAGGCAGACATTGGGTCATAAATTTTGATGATAGCTCGGTCCAGCATGATTCCGCGTCGACACTGGAGACATTAGGTTCTCAAAAGCATTGACACGCGGGTGATTCGCTGTGCGTCGCAAGGTCAAAGCTCCGTTGTTGAATGGATGTGCTGATGTAGTCAGGGTTCAAGCGCAAAACAGTGAAAGACAAGCCTGAGTAGCGTAGATCCGCAAGAAGGGTGTGGTCAATGGCTCGCCCATTATGTGACGGTGGTTGTGAGGGGTTCAGGAGTCGTCCGAGCTGGGATGGGGCGACCCACTAGCGCTGACTAACGATGATGCAGGCCAAGATCGGCGGCGGCCCGGCAAGCCTCACCTCCTTCCTCGCCAGCAACAGACGCGTCCATCATGCCACCAGATCGTTCACGCACCACCAACTCACAAGGTAGGCAGAAGTCATGCTCAGAGTGCGCAAAGGCAAAACGAAGATGCGGTCTCGAGCAGCCTCATTGCGCACGATGCGCCAGGCAGCACTTATCATGCGTCTACCCTCTACAGCCTCGGTCGCAGGCCGCGATTCCGCAAAATGACACATCTGCGACACCTACTGACTTGAACCCACCAAATGCGCCAACGGAGATGCTAGAGATTGATGATGGCGGTCTTGCTTTCGACTTCGACCTACCTGGCATGCCAGCCAACCCCACCGCAGACATCTTAGATTTCGACTTCTGCACCGCAACAGACTCTCTCGACGCGCTTACGGATATGCTCAACACACCAGCTCACCAGGAAGATCAATTGACTTTACAAAAGTCTTATACCCCAGTGAGCCAGCCCTTCTCAGCAAGACACCTGTCACCCTTCGCAAAGTCCAGAGTGGAGTACTCAATCGAGCTCGTCAAACTCGCGCCAAAGATGATGGTAGAGCAATGTTGCACACCGTGGGCTCACCCTTTGCTGTACGAAGACCACATGCCACGATCGTTACAAGACGCACACGCGGCATGTGCCCTTTACGTTACCATGAACGACAACAATGCTGAGCACGTCGCACGATTCATCACAAGTCGCGCAGAAGAGCTCATAACCACTTCTATACCGACTGCACCCATCGAGGTTCTAGCTCGCACACAGGCTCTGATGCTGTATGAGATCATGCTCATCTTTGGCGGTGACATTCGACTATACGCTCGAGCTGACGCCTTGATACCGCATCTGGAAGATGTGGGTGTCGTCCTTCTACCCATCGCAGCAGAGGATCCCGAGCTTCCCGCCACCCTTCCACTTTATCCCAGTACGGCCGCTCGCTCAGCCTGGCAGTCGTACATGTTCCGTGAGTCAGCGAGACGCACAGCCTTGGTAGCTTTCCACATAACCGTCATATACACGTTGCTTAGTGGGCAGATGAGGTCTTGCGCCAAGGAGCTCTCGTTGAAGAACCGCGTCACGCTTTCTGCACACTTGTGGAAAGCCACGAGCGCTTTTGACTTTGCCATGGCGTGGAATAGCAAGAGTCACTTTGTTATCAAGGAGCTAGACTTCACGGATGTCTTGAGAAGTGCGCAGCCTGATGACCTTGATACGTTTGCTAACATGATGCTCATTGGACTTCAAGGCATCGATGACATACGGGGCTGGTATCATACACGAGGGGGCACTCTGATGTAGCCTTCTTCCGATCAGTGTCAGCGCGCCTGGACTGACTCATCTCACTGCCGTCCAATATCAACCCAGGGCCCATCCATTCCAAGCTTCCGGTATCCAAAAACTTCGAACGGGCAAAGCTACCTAGTTGTTGTCACCCAGACCCTCCATAGTGGTCCCCGGGACCGGCGTCTTTTAATAGTCAGCGAAGCCCAAGAAAAGCACAATATACAACGACTTACCTCGGGGAAGTTCCACCACCGATCCACGTTTTCGATGAACTCCTCTCCCTTCTGTTTGCCATACTTGATGATCCAAGCCTTCTCAGTATTCGAAAGCGGATGATGGCGCCAGGGACACTTGACACCCATCTCACAGCGTTTCTTCGTAAGGTATGTGGTGAAGCAAAGCCCCAGGTCGTGGCGCTGCTCGGAGCCGTACATGCCCGGTGCGATCTTTCCGTTGGCACCGTTGATAAAGCGCTGAGCCTTGGGCTTGCTCGCGTACATGGTGAAGATACGGTAATCGTAGCCGCGGAGGTCGTGCACGGTCGGTGGAAACTCTGCTGTATCGGCGTTTTGGAGGTGCGGCAGGCCCAACTTGGGCTCTTTGGCTGACTTTGCTGTACTGGGCGTTTGGCTGGATCTGCGGTGCACCGACTGAATTGGCGCATGCTGGACGGTCGGAGGATGCGCTTCTGGACCTTCGTAATGGCGGTACGGCTCCTCAGGCCTCGGATACTCAGGCTGTGGCATCTTCCGACCGGTACTCATTCTCACCGCGGGAGCAACGTGGGCCGTCTCTAAAGCGTCGTCGTCCCAGTCCACTTCGTCCTCGACGAAGTACTCCGAACGCGAAGGCGCCTCACTGAAGTGCTCCTGATGATGTTGCTGCGCATCTTGGTCTTGGCCGTACGCTTGCTGGATGTGAGCTTCCAGTCGGCTGGCATCTCTCGTGCGACTGATCCGGAAGGCAGCATTCTGCCTGGGCGACCAATGCCTGTCGTCGTCGCGGTCACCGTATCGGCCAGCCATAGCCTTCGCCTCATCCGCAGCCACCTCAGCATCAGTCTTGATCTGGCCAACCCGAATCTTACAAGCACGAGCGATGTGTCCCTGCTCTCCACACCGAAAACAACCCTTCTTATCAGTGAAGGCGGCTGGGCAATCTGCAACCCTGTGCCCTTCATAGTCTTAGCAAGGAAGAGTTGGGAATCTGCAGACACCACGAACCTTTCTTATTACAAGCAAAGCACCGCTGGTACTCTGCCTTCTCCGGCTTCCGGTCCTCTCGCTGCGGCTCCACGTCCACAGTCCCCCGACGCAGCGGTGACCGCTCGCGATACCGGGCTGGCTCTCCACGCCAATCTTGCTCATCTCGGGGATCTTGACGCCGGGCAGGCGAACGACTACGCTCACGATCTCGCTGTCTCACTCGCAGTTCTTCTTCCGCCCGTGCGTAATCTCGTTTTCGTACAGCGAGCTGCGGACGGCGTCGACCTTGCATCCTCTCGCCTTCCGCATCGTCAATCCCCCTGCCCCGGTTTTCTTGTTCTTTGGGTCCCCGCGGTGGGGGCTCGGACGGAGGCGGTGGAGGGTTGTTCGGACCGTACGGACCTGGTTGTGCTGGCCGGTCTCGCATGTTGGGTTGCCGTGACATGTCTGTCTGCGAGAGTCAGTGTAGATGGTACGTCAGGTTAGCCAAGATCAATTCAGAGGTATCAAGCTGGGTTTATTGTGGATGAAGTGGAGCTTCTGTCAGGTGGGAGTAGCAAGTCTACGTGACCGTGTATTGACGCACGGGCCATGAGCGCAGTCACGCAGCGTAGTAACGCAGCGTAGCAGCGAGGGTATGTTTTTGTGTTGTGACGTCAGGCTGATTCCATTATGGTTTTTGTATCACATACAAGCTATCCTTTGGTCCTGTTGAGGCCAGTTGATGTGGATATGTACTGCGAAACGCTGGAAGGGATGACACGATCGACCCTATGACATAAGGCAGGTACATGTATTGTAGGGCACAAGCTTTATTACGCAAGATATGGATCGATACATACTGCAGAGAAAGAGAGACGTTGAACCGGATTCTGCAGTCTACGCTGGCAGTTTAGTCGTTTTCTGCCTTCTTAACAGACGAAATGGAGTCTACGATGTATTCCGTCTTTGGATATTGTTCATCGTTGCTTGTCGTAGCACCTTCTCGGTTACTAGTCACACCTTTAATAATAGCTAGTAATCATAATAAGGGAATCTGCAGAGTAGATAGCGATGTTGTTAGCAAGTACTTCACGTAAAATCAGATTCTAGTGTAATTTATAACGAACGGCATCTACATTGGAACAGCTGCAATTGAAGTAAAGTTAGTGTAGAGTGTAAGTCAACATGAGGAAGTCAACGGGTATTAAGGACGAACTAAGATTCGCGGTTATCCTAAGGGTATCTCTAAGTGTGTGTGTTGACCCAGGAAGAGGATATGAGAGCGCCATGGATACAGATCTCCATGGATTATGTTGACACTAATTGTGGCAATGTCTATATGACATCACGCACTGTCTGCCGAGTATGAACTGTAACAAAATATCATGCAACATCTCAACCACGAGGTTATACACACCTCAGTCAGATAATCATTCCAACCCCATCGCAACTATAGTAAAGTATCACAAATGGCGAGAAGATGGCGGATGTATTCAGCATCGATCTGTATCTGGGGCTGTTCTGGCGATTCGCGTATGGTCAAGAATTGACACCCTGAATATCGAGACGCTACACAGCATTGGGCAGTTGACCCTTGATGACAAGTCTCTGCATATAGAAATAATATGATTGCATTACTCAACGGAAGGGGATATCTGAAAAGCATTCCGCAAAAAGTCGTAAATCGTGATAAAACGGTAGACAAACAGCCGCCCTGCCTTGCGGACACCAAACTCTCAAAAACATTACTGTGCGTGTACGTCCAAGAAACACCAAAGTGTGACATATTCGTCAATTACCGTGGCCCATACACCGGGTAGGGCGGGTTGGCATACTGCTGTTGCCCCGGCGCCCGCGCATAGTCCTGCGGGTTGTATGCATATGCCTGTTGGCCCTGCTGGCCACTTGGCCGCCTCTGGTGAGCGCTGTGTTCCTCCTTTGTCTCCTCCATGGTTGGGAGCTCGGCCGCGAATGCCTTTTGTTCTAGCCCTGGCGATTTCATGCCCTCTGATGGCGCATACGAGCTAGGGCGTGAACTCGCGGTGCTATGCGATGCTGTCGACCAGCGCGCATCTTGCGGGTTTGGCGAGTATTGCGATGGCTCGGAGGCAGAGGAAGCGCGGTTATCGTGAGGGGAGAGGTGGGAGGGAGACGGCTGAGGGTGGTAGAAGTCGCCTGGCAACTCCATAACCACGTCGTTCGTGCCTAGGAGCTGCTTAGGTGGTACGGGCGGGCCGGGCTGCTGCGCGGGCTGCGCCCATTGTTGGCTTTGCCTGTGCGGTGACAGGGGCATCTGGTAGGGTTGGGTCGGCGATGGCTGTGGAGGCGTGTGACCGTAAGTCGAGCGATCAGCTGGATTGACCGTCTTCATGCGCCCATTCTCCATCATCGCTTGGAGTGCGCCCGAGTCAAGCAGCTCCGCCTTCTTGACCAACCGCTCGATCATGATCGTGCAAGCCGCCTTCATTTCCTTCTTGACAAAGTTCATCATGGCGACGTTGCATTTGATCTCTACATCCTGGCGAATGTAGAGTCCCTCCGGTGGCGCAGACGAGCCCAGCTCTTTCGGCTCAGGTGGCTCGCCAATCTGGTTGCCGCCAATGTGCCACTTCTGGCGCAGGTCGACGTTCGCAGGCGCGTAGGTGTGTGTCTGAAGACCGAACGGCAGGTCGTGGAAGACACCGCGGAACTTGATTGCGCCGCTCCCCATCTTGCCAATGCCGGGTATGTACTGTATGCGCTGCGATATTTCGTACCATGTTGAGTAGTATTCGTCTGCGGGAGCGTCGCGCGGTGCTTTGATGGGCTCGTGGCCGGTGACGAGGGGGTTCAGCTCGATGATCTCGCCGTGGCTGTGGAGGAAGTCGATTGCGAGCTGGCGCGGTATGAAAGACGGTATTGGTGTGATTTGCACATACTGCGTCTTCTTGCGCATCATATTCATGGCGGGCGATCAGTGTCGAGTAGGGCCGATGTAAGTGTGAGGTTTCTGCGTCAATTGCTCGAGGATGCGATTTGAGAGAAGAGGCTGCGCCACGACGGCAAAGGTGGGTAGTAATAAGGACGTTGCTGACGGTACCCCTGCTTGTGTAAGTAGGTTTGCAGGCGCTGAGCCGTGGCCGGGTCGTCAGCCCAAGATCGCCGTGACGAAACGCGTCATGCACGTGCATGTGATGTCAGAAACACCCAAGATGCACGAGTAATCTTCTTTTTCTGCTACCCTGCTGTTGATGCGATCAATGACTTGCGAGCGCGGTTTGCTTGACAATGCGGTCTGCTTTCGATCGCTTTCATCATTGCGGCCCTGTAGGGCGGTTGGCGCCCGCTGTGGATCAGCCTAATTATAGGCTTGCAGCTTGGTCGCCGGCATCTGTCAGCTCCATGCAGGTGCTGGTGGGGGCAGGAAATCTGAACTTCATCAGCTTCTCACTGTCGCAAGCCGTACATGGCTTCGAATCACCAAGCCGAAGCTCGACACATGCCGCGACGCCAGTGCTGGTGTCCTTGGTGCCTTTCTTTGCTTTTGCCTAACGCCGGAATCGTGGCCATCCGAAGGCGTAGCGTGACTGCGCCAAGTTGTGCTCCTGGGCGGACGCGACGACTGGCATCCAAGTGGCTGAGCCTAGGACAAACAATCCCACTGTCGTTCCTCTAGTTCGATGCCACGTTCGCGGCGGCGACGGACCCTTCGAAGTCGCGATGGGTGAGATTGAGATCCTCGACGTGACGGCATAATCATGTTTCGGAAACAACAAGACCTGAGGCATCAAATCTCCTCGACCCCGCGGAGCCCCTGGATGCCGGCAAGTATGGGAGTGTAGCCAAGGGTTCAACAGTCGCGGGTTGTCGTTCTCGTGAAAGCGCAGGTGCTCGCATTGATAAAGAGTCAAGAGTGTACTTCCTTTTGACGATCGTGGTAGCCTGTTCGGTCGTACTTGTAGCAGCTAAGAACAGATCCCTTATCGACATGCGACCGAAGGTCGATGCAAGCAGGACGGTGCATGAATGCGACTGGTACCACTCTGCCAGTAAACCAAGGGAGCGTGTTCTAGTGCTATTCGAGACGTTCTGAGGTGTCCACTCGAACGATCTGGCTACAAAAAAGAAGATGGAAACAATGCGAGTGGGTGAGAACGAAGAAGGTGAGCGTGGGAGATGAAACATCTCGGAGCGAGTTGCAGAGTTTTGTTCCTGCCTTTGTCGAGACCCTGATGACCCTGACGCTTGTTTGGCTCGAAGGCAGGAGCTACCGCAACCTCGACCGTGGTTCATGCCATGCGCCTCAAGCACGACAACACGACAACGTCCCATCAAGGCCATGTTGGTCAATGCGCGAGAAGTATCACGCTACACTGAATCCACCGAGAGAGTCCAGCTGGGAACAGAACATAGCCATCATACCAGCTCGAACCTCGCCCGAGGCTTGGTATCACACGGCTCGTAACTCGTCTACCTAGGTACAACCCATCGTGAACCATAGGATGGCTACCCAACTCCAATATTACGGGTACGCCCACACAGCATCTGTATGAGTCAAAGACGAGTATAAATCCCACCATCCACGCACCTCCACAATTCAACCACACACACCGACAAACATGAACACAACCCCCAACCCCAGAGGCCCCTTCCGCGAAATAGGCCGAGGATGCTGCGGCAGCATCTGGATCCGCGGAGTCGACCCCTGGGTCATCAAACGCGAACACATGCATACAAACCGCTCCGTCTTGAACGACCACAACATGCATCGACGAGTTATCGCAGCAGACGAAACACACACGCTACCTGTGCGCATACCGAAATCTTACGAGGTCTTGGAGGCTGATAGTTTCTGGTGGGATAATAATTTCACTTGCTTTCCTCCAGGTGAAGAAGTGAGTAGGAGCTACACGCAGGAGAGGATACCTGCTGTAGGACTGCCTATTCGCGAGATGCTCATCGACAGATATTGTCGCGAGACGCTGAAGGATGCTACGAGGAAGAGCAAGAAGAATGAAGATTGTCTCATTCGGCTTTATACGGGGAAGCGGAGACCAGAAGGACGCCCGCCTGGCATGTTTTTCAACCTGCGCAACTATGGTCTTTGCGTCGATCAAATGGAAGAGCTGGGTATGAATCCCGTTGTCATCGCGAAGACTCTAGCTGAGGCGCTCGCGCATTGTTACTGGAAGGCTAAAGTCGATGCGAATGATGTTGAGTTTGTTCTTGCCCCGTCTACATCATCTATCAGCGGCGACACGCCAACACAAATGTTCAAGCTGCTGGATGAAGACCTCGTCATCTGGATGCTGGATTACGACTGCGTACGTCATATGAGTCAAGACGCGGACGGTATCGCGCAAGCAGCCCACGCGTTCTGGCGAAACGACCCGTACTTCCCCCGACCTTTTGCATACGGCCATACAGATGCTGATACCGAATTATGGCACGCGTTCAAGGCGCACTTCCTCCATGTTAGCAGGCGCATGTTGACAGAGAGAGAAAAAGAAGGTATAATCGGAAGCACACTGGATCTTCCGCGAGAGTGGATAACCCAAGTAGAAGCCGAGGGACGTCGGCGCGCAGCAAGGCAAGAACAGCGAAGTGAGTGAAGGGGCGGGATAAGGTGTAGCGACACATCATTCCTTCACCTGCGGACCATGTTCAAAAAATTGGCAAACAAGTGAGGAACGACCAGAGTTTCGAACTCGGCTGTTTTCTTAACGGGGGGCCCAGTGAAGGGGAGACAACTGCGGGGGGCCCAATGATGGGGAAGACGGCGGGGGGACCAAACTGCTCTGCGGCCGCAGTCGCGTTCGATGAGCAGCTCTAAACCCGGGTATTAGATATCCAGCATGAGAGGCTCTCATACGATTTCGATGTACTGTGGGTTGAAGGGTCGAATTCGTGCTCACGTGCACTCGAGGAGTGGACCAGTGACTTGAAAGGGCGCGAGTTTTAGTATTCTTGGGCCCTGGTAATATAGGTCAATCGTCAATTCGTTCATTCATTTCTAGCCCATGCTTGCGCGCAAATATCACAAACACCCTCTGTTGATCCGTCTCACTGCTCTGTCACAACAACATCCAACACCCCCTTCCCACTTCCTTCCCTCACCCTCCTAACCTCAACCCACCCATCCTTCTCCAACCTTACAATCTTCCCATCAACACATATCCTCCTCCACCTCCCGTTCTCCTCCTTGCCCTCGAACTCAATCCTCAGCCCATCAATACTCTCATACCTCACATCCCCATCATCCACATGCTTACCCCCATCATACGCCTTATTCATAATCCCCATGACCTCATCGCCGCTCCTCGGGGTGAAATGTACTAGGTGCATACTCCCATCTAGCGGTTTAGTAGCAGGAGAGATGCAGAACGGCTTTTCGAGATGCGATACCATGGTTGCGAGGATGTACATGTGTTCTTCTTCCGATAACGTGGTCCACTGGCCATCTCCTTTCAAAACGGAGACCTTGCCTTTGTACGGATGTGGTAGTGAGCCATCAGCAGGATACAAAGCTTCTTTCGCGGCCATCTTGAAGCGCTCGACGCCGTGCTTACGGTACTCGGTTGTGTCACTGTCGCCGACGAGCGTGGCGTGCATGCCCCAGGATGCTACGACGGCGCCGTGGAGAATGCCGTTGCCCTGTGCGTCTTTAGGTAGTTCCTGCTCTTGTCGGCCTTCGTCGATAAGGAGGCGGGCGCCGGGGGAGAAGGTAGCTGTGAATGTGGGTAGGGGCTTTGTTTTCCATGATGTCAGGGCGGGGAGACCCCATGCGTCGTATTTTCCCGCGTTGATGGAGTGGTAGAGCGCGTTTGCTGTACCGAGAGGCAGGATGACGACTTGTGGGGAGACGTAGGTTTGTGGGTTTGGTGCTTTGGATGATAGGCCATTTACGAGGTCTACGATGCCGCCGTCGCCTGAGAGGAGCATGATGCGGATGGGTCTTCCTTCATTGGCGGCTGGAAACAGGACGGCGTCGGTGAGTTCCAAGATGCTGGTTGGCGATTCCGTGGTATGTACTTCCAACTCTTCCATGCCTCTGTGTCCATGTATGCATTCGAGGATCGGACCGACGGCGCTAGAGTAGAACTCATCCGCGAGTCCATGACCGGAGCCACTCGAGATGATGACATGAGTCTCGCGCTTTTCGGGTGGTGAGAACGGTGGTTGTTTATCGCCAGGTTGAGGTCTTTTTGATAAACTGATCAAGAAAGGTGGCCTCGTAGGATCTCTGTGCTCTTGTAATGTCAAAACAGCCTCTCTCTCGCCATAGACGCTTTGAGTCGTGAACACGATCTTGCGATGCTGATCGTCCCCGCCAGATCTGTTCATGATGGCAGCCTAGTGTAGACAATGACTCGGCCGGACTTTTTACTGTAGTGCGTGCGATCGCAAATGAGTAAGATGTTGATCAGTTCATAGACGGCCAGAAGTCGAACCGAGCGATGAACGTCCGGTTCCTGCCACATGCAATGTCACCCACTTCATGGTGTGGAGATAGGCGTGATAGGCTGGCAGCCCAATCGCGCAATCCCACCTGGCCCATTTTTCGTTACGGTAGGCGCTAGTCCGCGTGCGTCATGTTCAATAACGGCCTCGTCGTGAGACGAAAAGCACGCATCAATCTGAAACTTTTCCGTTAGAACAGATTTTGATGATAGGGGTTGAACATCCCTTCCTGCCATTATTAACATCGCAAAGGATTTCTCCGTCTTATTGCCAGTTGTTAGATTCGGGCAGCGGCGTCAGCAAGGGTTACGTCATCACTTGGCGATACTACGCAGCCGCCTGGGCTGGAGGAACTCAGCCGCGCCTGCCAGCTACACCAACAAATTGACATTGCGGCGCAGCCAGCCGACGTCGCATTCCACGCCTGTCGGGACACCACCAGGCCCATCCTCCTGCCCACGGAGACACGACCGTCCGCATCAGCGACAGCAAACCCATCGGATCCGCGCAATCGCGCCCACCACACGCAAACCGCACATGCGACCCTAAGCCCACCCCCCAACAACCCACACGACCACCGCCACCATGAACGGCTGGCTCGTCTTTATCATCATCCTGCTCCTCCTGCTCTCCTTCTCCTACTTCGGCTGGTACTTCTACGCCCGGTGGAACGCCTCCCGCAATGGCCTACCTCCACCTTCCATGAACCCAATGGTAGCCTTCAGCCGCTCCTCTGACGCTGGCGCAACCTCAAACTACCCGGGTCCCGCGCCCACTGGCATCAAAGGCTGGTTCGACACCCAAGTGCGCAAGTTCAAAAACAGAAATAACCGGTACACAACGGGTAGCGGCTACGAAGACGCCGGCTACAGCGGCGGGCGCGGCGTCGGCGGGGGCCGCGGCGCGGGAAGTCGTCTTGATCCTGATGAGGCGTGGAGTGCGCGCGTGGGCGACGAGGCATACTACGAAGAGCAGGAACTGGGGCTTCATGAACCGGCGTCTACCCATGGTGGGCAGACTGCGAATCCGTATGCCAACCCCACGCCGTATAACAATGTCGAGCCAAGTCGCGGACGCAGCCGCACACGCGACTCCTACGATGAACATCTCGATGCGCAAAGTGGGAGGAATCCGTTTGGCGACGATAATGCGGCGAGTCTGAGGGGTGTGAGTCCTAGGCCGGTACTCGATGCGGATACGAGTTATCGGGGTGGTGCTACGGCGACCATGCCGAGCGTGAGCAAGCACAGGAAGGCGGGTAGTGTGGATAGTGTGGAGAACAGCCCGACGGAGAGTCGGAGGAGCGTGTTCAGAGAGGGGTTGTAAGGTGATGAAGAGTTTGGACGAGGATTTCTGATACTATACCTATGGCGGGATTGGACTGGTGTTTTTGAACTGGCGGGGTCTTACCCGACGGATTGGACCTGAATCATATTTTGTTGTACTTCATGCTGAGCGGACAGTGCTACATGCTATGTTGACAGTGTTAGTGCCGATGCCGATATCATTGCCGTGTTGATAGAGTCTTTTCACAAAAGCCCGAGGCTGCATGGCAAGAAAGCCATTGGACGCTTCATCTTCAGCTGTGTTATCTGGAAGCATGCCAAGCAAAGAGCTCAGTGGCTACGCAATCAAAGCTGAACTCTAAACTTGAAGCTGAGAATCCTGGCCGCAGCTACATGCAGCTCTATTGGAACATCAGAGCGAATGAGTGCGAATTTGACCCACGACTGATGCTGACTATCAGTTGTAGGCGCCTATATCATTCATAGCCTTCAAAAGCTGGGTCAAGCCTTCTGTGCTTGCACCTCTCAACACAAAAGAGCGTTCACGTTGAGTAAAGGCCTGCCTATCTACCAAAATTGCTCTTTTGTTGTTTCTCCCTGAAGATCCGATCTATTTACAAAATGGAAGATCCTGCTGAGACCCCCCTCAAAGGATATCCAAAGCTTGCAATTGTGATGGGAGAAGACCCGGATGTCGCCATATTTCGACGCTTTGGAGCTCTGAATGCGCTTATTCTCATGCGCCTCCAAGCTGAGCTCATCCAAATCGAAGAAGGGCTGCAAACTCAGCAACCGAGAGATGACGCCCCTGCTCAGCCTCAAGAAGATGCCTCTACAAAGTCGTCCAGATTGAACGTGGAACAAGCGATCAGGGAGGGTGATGAAAAGCCCCCAAACCAGATCGCATTGCTGGAATTGGCACAAGCGAAATTGAACACATACTGTGCGCAGCCTCCCATCATCATCTCGTTTTAAACATCTAATAATTTGTTATAGATAAATTGCTTCTCACTACAGCAGAGGTCATGCAGTTGCGACGACCCAGTGACAGGAGATTCAAGTTCCTGCGGAGATGGCTGCGTACGAATGAAGTTGGGAAAGACTTCCAGAAAGATGACGACCATGTGCGAATGTGGAGCGATGACGACCTTCTACGAATGTGGAGCGATAACGCCAAGCTCGACATGGTGGCGTTGACGCGTGAAGACCACGACGACAACGTGCCATCAGCGTGGTTCGTCCCAAAACTCGTCAAAGCATACGACTACTTCTTCAAATTGGTACGTGTCAAGGCATAGCAGACGAATTTGGAACTCACGAATTACAGTTACGCCCGCTTTTCCCTACCACAAAAATCCAAGACCCCGAGGACTACGATTACACCACGCTGATCGCCGTTGTGACGTGGACCTTGACCCTTCTATCGACTATCGCCATTTCGCTGCTCCCGAGCCTTATCATTCTCTGGCTGTTCCATGTTAAGAGAACTATCACCCGGATTTGGATCACCATAGTGGCTACGATTTGCATTGGGGTTCTACTCAGAGTCCTCGACACCGCGACCATTAAAGAGATATTCGGTGGTACAGCGGCGTATGTCTTCCTCAATGTTAGATCGTCATCTTGCAACTGATTTTTGCAATAGTTTCGCGGCCGTCGAGGTGGTCTTCATAGGTAGTGCCAATGGTACTTATGCTGGATCATGAACAATGGTACTGCTCACGCACGTTGGATTCGCAGTTCTAGGTTGTGTGTAGTATGCCTCCAATCAGATCCAAGCGTAGATGGTCGAAGGGCTTTGACGACTGTGGCGCTGTCTCCTAAGCTAGACGTTGGCTTCCAATGAGAAAAAGGAAAAGAATTGTATTTCTGGATACCACCATGTGCTTGTGCATACTCTACAACGCATCCAATTCGCTCCTTGCACGACCTAAGAAGGCCTAGGATGCGTCTCATCAAATGACGCATCTTCCCCAACAACAACTCGATACACCACTCGCGCATACTTGTCCGCCTGTTGCGATTTCTCGGACAACCCCAACTGCTCAAACGCTGATCGCGCATGCAGGAAGACTTCTACTAGACGATCTTCCACGTGACCCCATCTTGTAATAATCAAAGGCGCAGACGTGCGGTCAAGCCCGGTAAAGGTGAAGCCCATAGCTTGGAGAGATTTACCCATGGCCCCCAATGCTTTGTCAATAAAGAGGCGCTTCCATTTGGCTTCAACGAGGCGCTCCATGTAGATCCGTGTCAGTACGTGGTACGGACTCCACAGCATGAGCCTAGGCACTTCTTCCGCCGGACGAGCGTACGTCTCGTTGAGCGCCTCGGCTAAGCGTTCGACCTCGTTCGTATACTGGATTCCTGTCACCGGAGATTTAAAGAGTTCTTCTAGTTGGCCCAACAAGTCCTGCCTCTTCGTCAGGTCCGCAGATTCGGTGGTTTTAATATCTTCGCAGAGCGGGCACTTGCAGGTGAAGCCCCAATGATCTAGCTCTTCGACCATCTTCGAATTGTATTTCCCTTCCGGAAAAACATACGGGAATGTGACTTCTGTGCCCGCATCCAAGTCCTTGGTCGCGCGTATGATGATCATGTCTCCAATGAATGTTCGACAGACGTTGCCCAAACAGCTGTGGTTGATGTATGAGGCTGTGATCCAGATGCCACAGTCATGGAGGTTCTCTTTTGGCGTGCTCCTCTGTGCCAATCGGTCTTTGTATATATCCAGACTCGTGAGAGCACAGCCGAAGTTGTTGAGAGCCGTGATTCGTTCGATGAGGAAGCTGAAGAGGGATGGTGTTAGTCTGCCACGTCAGTTAACTTGAGTGATGGGGCGGTACTTACGTGTCGACTACCGGTCGACCATCCATGTGCTGTGTATTGACCGCTTGATAGTCGCCATGATACAAGTCGGTGAAATCAGGGGCCAGAGAAGGGTTCTTGTACAGCTTCTGCGCGATCATGCGAATAAGGTCGGCCTTGACGCCTGTGATGTCCGAGTTCCTCTCGACATTGACTAAGCGAGTGAAGCTTGCGTTGCCTTTCTCGCCCTCATCAAGATGAGCGTGGCTGAAGGCCTTCTCACACAGCACCAAATCGCCGACCTTGAGAGACTGGGTTGTGAATAGACCGCGACCTTTGCCTTCTACCGTGCGAATCTCTACTGGCTTAGTGTACGAAGCGTGATCTAGATGCGGTGGTCGGAGTTTTGTTGCTTGGTCTTGGAGGTGTTTGAAGTCGAACTGTCCACTAGCATGCTCATCGCATCGACGCCGAGCACGAGCAAGCGCACGAACGGCGTCTTCTCTGTTCGGAAACAGTCCACAGAGCCTTTCTAGCACGTTGCAGCACTCTTGATAACGGGCCAGGTAGTGAAGTGCTTCTGACGCACAAAGCAAAGCCTCGTCTGATACTTCTTCGTTGTAATTTCCGATATCCGAGAGCGCCGCTTCATATTGCCTAGTTTTGAGGTAGGCTAACGATCGATTTCGCTTGATCTCCTTGATCTCGTCGGGTGTAGGTGATTGCAGCAAGGCAGCTGAATACCTAAACCGTATGTTAGCGTACTGACTCGCTCGCTACCTGCAATACTCGCTTTTCGATCGCCTGCCAGTTCTTCCCATCGTCTATGAGGGTATTTCCCTCGAGCTTCAACGTGTCTGCTGTTTTGACCTGCGGTCGTTGAAATAGCTGAGGTACTATGATGTCGCTGTCTGAGAGGAACAAGACATCGGAAAGATGGTCCACTCGCAGACTGTAGTCTCCAGGTGCCGTAAACTTGAAGAACGGCTCCTTGATGAGAACAACCGAATGCTTCTCGATGATATCTGTGGCTGGGCGGGTTGCTTCATCGTCCTGCTGGTACAACCGCAATGGTATGACATCCCCGTGCTCGTCTTCCGCCAGAACCTCGATCGCTGCCATGCGTTTTGGAGACGTGATGGACCGCAATACAATATAGCGACCGCTATGGTGTCGTTCAAGCCGAAGGTCTTTGATCGCGATAGGCTGCAAGTTCTTGAGAGGGACGACGGAAGGCGGATATGCCCGTGGTAAGAACGATGTGTTGATCAGAAGCCTCTCCTCGCTATCAGAACTCGCTGTTCCAAGCCCCTGCGCCGGTAGGAAGGCTGCTAGCAATGCATTCTTGTTCTTGCGGTCTCCGGGAATCTTTCTTTTCATCTGCTTAGCCTCTTGTAGCACGGCTTGATACTGTTCCATGGCTTTCTCGGGCTCATTGAATTTTGCGCGAACATCCATTGCTCCGTAATCTCTGATGGCGAAAGATGTGAAAGTAGAGAGATGCCTTTCGTGGCGAGTCAAGGGCTTTTCACCCCAGACGGCTGATTGTCAAAAGCGCTCGCCTTGTGTGTTGAACAATCATTTTCAGAGGGAAGCACATGTGTTTGTGCCATATCTCGCGTGCACATGAGCATGCCAGGCTGAATGTGGCATCTGCTAGAAGTATACACCCACTATCTTTGATACACGCTTGGCGCGGTCACCATGACAGGGTTTCCACTGAAGCACGCGTTCGCATCAACCAAGCCTTCCGCGGAGACACGTAGCGACATGGATGATACCCTCGTCCCTAGTTGTCGTCCGGCCAGTTGACGAACAAGCTATCATCCAACTCTTCGAGCAGCCTCCGTCTCAGCTCCTCATCTGAAGACACCAGCTCATCATCAGAATCATCTACAGTCTTGACCGGCGCTGGCTGCGGCGCTGGCTTCGACCGCGACTTCGATATACGAACCAGATTGCCTCTCTTGCCGTACTTGAACCCCTCCGGAGGTGGTGGTGTTTCGGGCCGTGGCAGCGGCTCAGGGCTCTCCATTTCTCGTGGCGGACATGTGCGATTGATGCCGTAGAAAGTGAGGTGCCTTCTCCATTCCTTCTTCCCGGCAATGTATATGCCCGGTATCCGCATCTTCAAGTAGCCGTTTCCTAAGAAGGATATACCGAGTCGAACTTCTGGGTTTCCAGCACCGTCGTAGTTCTGGCGGATGCCTTGGAGGGGCAGCAATTCGGGGGACGGAAGTTTGGGGAGGTCGAGAGGAAAGTGCCATTCGTTCTTGAGGCCGTGGAGGGAAAGCTTTGCAGTGGCTTCCATCGAAGAGAGCGCGGTTTCCGTGCTATGCTCTCCAATGATGAGTGTCCCCGTCTTCCATTGATGGAAGTTGAAGCGTCCAGTGTATATCAACGCTCGGTTGTCGACTTCGTGTAGGTCAAGATAGTTGGGAGAGTAGAGATCCCATTCACCTCGTACGTCACCGACTTGCACTTCCTCTTCTCGACGAAGTCTTATCGCTAGATGTCTATGCGCTCTCTCGACGCGCTTCTCGTGCTCTTCTTCCACCTTGATGGCCGCATCATAGCCATCGCCGTCAACCTCGAAATCGGCGAGCTCTGAGTCGCCGGAATCTGACTCATCTGAGCCGGTTTGGCCGGTATCAGGAAGAACAGATGATTCTAGCGCATCTTTGATCCCATTTCTGGCCTCGATTGGCCACTCTGTTGGAGTACCGAAGTTCGCATTCTCTTGCGCGATTCGTTTGGCGGTGTTCGCATTGCGACTGACTGTTGCATCATCGGTAGCCTTGCGTTTGGGAGCTGATCATGTCAATCCAGCCCTTCTCAAGGCTCTTGATGGTATACGCACCTCTCTTGGGCGGCATCACGATCTGTGAGCATCTTGACGCGTGTTGGAAGCGTGGGGTCGCGTCCAGCCGCGCGGGTGTGATCGGCGGTGATTACGTCATCTCATTTCGTCTTATCCCTCTTCGGGTGGGCAATACCAAAACGCCTCTTCTCCTGCAATCTTTACGCTCATTGCAGTACAGGACACGTTCATCTTACACCAGTCACCTTTTACTTCACGTTATTTTCACTTTCCACATGGGTCGTGACTGCGATAACGAAAACGATTGCATCCGTCACATCTACGCACTACCAAAAGACAGACGACATGTAGACAAGAAGACTCCCGTTAATGCACAAGAAACGATCGCGTGACATCCCTGTACTCCATTCCAAGGTCCCGACAAATTTGTTCCTGGCTGTAGTCCGGATAATTGATAGGAATAAGCTTCTCCAAGAAGTCATTACGCTCCTTATCTGCGGCCCTCTGCTCCAATGTCAAAAGCGCCGTAGTAGAGACGTGATAGTCATACGCTCCCTTCCCAGCGACGATATCCCACTTGTTATCCCAGTCTTCAGGGACCTCTGGCGAGTTTGGGCCGCCAAAGACAGCGGCCGTAGGAAGAAACTGCCCTTCGTATGCCGGATTGCGGGGCTGAAGGTTCACGGTACCGCGATGGGCCTCTGCGCGCAAGTAACACATGTTGCCGACGCGACTGATGATGTGATCGAGGACGTCCCATATCTCCGGCTTCTTGTTTGCCGAGGACAACATCGCAGATGCCATTGCGATGTCTCGGATACATTTTAGACTGACTTTGGAACCAGGCGTCGAGCCAGCTTTCAAGTCCCCAAAGTCTCGCAACCAGGCTTTGATGACATGGATCATTTTGTTGGCGATGAGATCCAGCGTCATGATGTCGAAGTTGAGAAGGAATTCATCCTCCTTCATGGCGTCTCGATAAGTCTCGAGCGTCTGGAGAGGACTAAGTTCTTGTTTACGACGTTTGCCATGCTTTGACTTCTTCGACTTAGTTTCCAGCCGATGTCGGACTACGCGCTCCAGAAGCCAGATCGGCTCGTTCTTATTCTTGCCATTCTCGTCCGTCTTCAGCATCACCCGCTTTAGGCCGTCAAAAGCGGAAGCCTGTCTAACGAAAGCGGAGAATATTTCCAGTTTGCGGCCGCCAAGGTTCTTCTTCGTGTCCATCGTCTCGAACAACTCATACATTGGCCTGCCGGCGCGCTTGTACTTGGCAAGCACACTGGGACTGAAGCCTCGCATCAAAAGTAGCCGCTTATCGCACTCTTCGTAACCGACCGGACGGGTTCCTAGGAAGATATGCGTCTCGTTTTGCTTGGCGATAAGATATTCCATGTCAGGCCACCGTCGCAGCAGCCCGTTCTTGAGTCCGGCATTGTAGATGTGGCAGGCGAACAGGAGTTGCTCGGAATGTCTTGCAGCCTCAACACCGAACAGGTGCACACCTTCCTTATAACGCTCTAGTGTGCATCCAGCATAGGTTGGTTGGTTCTCGAGGTAGAACGGGCCATCCACCAAGGTTCCTCCCCCGAGCCACGAATTGTGCATCTTGAACGTGTCGCTGACATGGTCAACCCTTTCAAGATTCTCAAGAAGGCGATGCCATGAGGAGACTAGTTGTGTGTACAAATATCGGCCCCATTCGCCGCCGTGGTTTTTTGCAAAGTCGATGTACCGTCTCAATGCGCCACTCATTCTTGCGTTACCATCCAGGAGATCCCGATGCGCACGAGGCACTTCCGCACCAAGCTCGCGGTGCATGTCAACGAACATCTGGAGTGCGAATATGATCCAAGTGCTTGCTTTTTGCTCCTCATCGATAGTGTGAATTGCGCGAGCTAGGATATCGTGGTCTCGTGTAAATGCGCCCACATCGGCTGACCTAGAGAGGCTCAAGAAGACGCTAAGGCACCTTCTCATGTGAGTCTGCTCGGTTCTGGCAGTTTTCCTGCCAGAGTGATAATCTACCATCACTTCCTTCTTGCCGTCGTGATCGAAGAGATGGTCTCGGAAATATACGTTGTAAGTGTCTTTGCAGACGAAGGTTTGCGGTGACAGTTTGAAGTCATCGAGATCGTACCAGCCCATCTCGTCTTTTCCGGTGATGCCGCTAGTACCTTGTTCTTCGAAGCTCTCAAGGAACTTGATCACTTTGTGGTGGCTTTCGAATTCTGGAAAGTCTTTGAGAAAGGCCTCGTTCACCCGTCGCAAGATGTCAACTGCGACATTGGCGGTCGTCGCTGCTGTGGTGAGCGCCAGGCTACGTTCCTTGTATCCGCGCCAGGTTTTGTGGACGAATAAACGAATTGCTGTCATATCTTTGAGGAAACAGAAAAGCGCAAAGGCCTTTTCACTCTTTCGGTTGGCAGACTCCTTGATACGGTAGCTTCGGGTCTGCGTGTCTGTCGACACTGAAGGCACGTAGCCCGATGGCTCAGCATGCTCTTGAACCAGACTGAGGTGGTCGAAGAAGTTACATGTGCGATTATCCGTAGATGCTCCTTTCTCGCATTCTTCCTTCGTCTTGCCTGCTGTCGGCGCTTTGAGTGTGTGGTAATAGTAGTCGAGGATGTCGATGAAAAACTGATGGCCTTCATCATCAATGTCATCACCAGCTTCTCGCTCTGGCTTCGCTCGGTAGAAGCCTGCACATTCTTTGCGAGCGGTAATCACACTCCACAGAATAGCTTCGATATCGGTCGGCAAAGTGATCTTAGCCTTCGCAAGGATATCGACCAAGGTCTTGAATGTATTTAGAGGTACTTCGCTCACTCCGTTCTGTCGGGCTGCAGCGCGAGCTTGTCCCTTAGGACGTCCGTTCTTGATCAACAAATGGTCAATGGACTGAACCTTGGCGGCTGATGTTGCCAGCCAAGTAGCTACAATTTGCGTACCACTTTTGTATCTGAGATGAAAGGTAGTGGTTAGCCATCCCGCGTAGACGATCTAGATAGCGAACTCATACCGTTTGTAGGTATCCACCAGAAGAGATGGTAGATGATCCATGATAAGCGCCGGCGCCCAAATGTGCGTCCTTTCTAGGAATCGGAAGAGATCGTAGACGCAAGTACTGGACGAAATGACAGAGTATGGAGAAAAGAGAGCTACCGACGCGGTGTCTGTGCGCGCTTAACCTATTCGATACCCTGAAACAGATACAGTCTCAACGACTATTTCCACGAGATGTCTTCTTTTGATCCGCGGAGTCTCAGTTCGACGTGCACAAATGGCCTATCGATAAATGACTTGAGACGAAAGACACTTGTACGTATCGCGATTGCGCTGGCAGTGGTAGACTTTCGCCGCAGCTTTCCATCCAAAAGAAGGGACAAAGACGTTTTCGCTCAGCCTGTAAGACAACGTGTATACAATAATGAAGCGTCTACTTCAAGGTCTTGCACGAGACAAACAGCATGGGACACGCTCCGGTAGTTCTCTCTGCAAGCTCGACAGATCGTCGTTGCCTCCGAGGTCTGCTCGGTCCACCGGAACCAGGAAACGAATGTCGCGCGTCAAGATGGAGCCTGCGATGCTTCCATTAATCACCAAAGCAATGAGAGGAAGCCAGCCACTCAGTCCAAGAAGGGGACGATACAATGTACCCCAGCAAACGATTTGGCAAGAAATGATGGACGCATCGAGCTCGACTCGGCCAATAAGTGATGGTAATGACAGACGCTACAGCGCAAGGGCACACTGGAGGCGCGGCAGTAGTTCGATGATCGTGCGGTGATGGAGAGGAAGGGATTACCTCAGATGAAGTTTGAGGCTCCTGCGCTAATCCGATTAGCGCATTACCCCGCCACAACAATCGCCTCAGCCTTTATCGAACAGCGGAGCATACGTGAACTTCAATCACACTCAAAGTCACATTATCTGATCTGATGGAGGGTTTTAAGTCATATGTTCCATTCAGATCCCTAGTATAATCTTTCCAAATGTATATTCAGTCCTAATCCCTCTAAAGTCCCGGTTTCTCAGAGATATTCATCCGTATATCCCATGCAGAGCCATGCCCAAGTCATCGGATCCTTAGCCAAGGAGACCCGGTATTCCTTCTTCGAGTCAAGAAGTAGAGAGGTAGTGCAAGCAGCCGCTTAACACTGAAGGTTGCAAGCCTTGCACCTGCCATCATAGGCATTGCAGACATCGTTGTGGCACTTGGCGTAGCAGTTCTTGTCGCAGTTGCCCTATCAAAGCACGATCATCAGTACATCTCCTCGATCTCAAATCTCAATGCGAGGAAGACTCGAATCAAACTTACCGCACGGCAGTTATTGTACTGATCATGACACATGTTGCAGACATCTCCCGAAGACATGCAAGTAGGACCTGGCTTCATGATGCACTGCTGACCCTTGGGGCACGACCACTTCTTCTGCCAGCAGTGGTCCTTGCACTCGAGGAGGTCGCCGTTGCCGCGATTGCAGTACTCGGCGCCGTTGTTGGAGCATTTGTCGCATTTGTCGCTGGCGAAGACGGGGAGAGTGATCATAAGGACGCTGAGGAGAAGGAAGATGAAGTGGAGGGGTGACTTCATCTTGGTGGTGAGGGTGGATTATGGTTGCGGTTGGTGAACGAGTAGGTGTTTTGGACGGCTGGGTTTGGGGATGGATGGTTTAGTGATGGAGAAGAAGCAAGGAGATGAGGAGAGCTGCAGGAAGGGGACTTTATATGCTACCAGAGGCTTGAAAAAGGTAAGTGACGCAGTTTGCAGGACGGTGTGGTTACGGAGACGTCAGGAGACGAGGGGAAGCGGTGGAGAGCCAGTCATGGTTTGCTATCGCCTTTACTTGGGCGTTTGAAGCCACATTTATCTTATGGAAAGCCAACAAGAGCGGTGGAGGAGGCGGCATCCTTCACCTTGACCCTCGATATCAGAGTCAGTGCGCTGGATCTCCGACTCCATAGCTATCCCTTCCAACCGCCTTCCTCAACCAAAGCAGCTCCATCGTATCAGCCGCCGCTATGCCACAACATGCACGAACTATCGTCTTCTGATCAGCGAATGCCTCATAGAGGAAGTCTCGACACTTACCAGATCTCTGCCTCGAAGGCGTCTATCGTCCGATACAGTGCGCGGATGCGGTCTCACACCACTGCGGATAAGGGCACCTATAGTTCCTCTGCCAAACACCATTATGGCAGATCTGAACAGCGTTGCCACCGGGGGAGCACCGGATTGCAGCGTGGTGGGGGCATCTATCGGGCTTTGATCCTGAACCGGCGATGACGGGTACAGTGACTATGAGGAGGGCCAGGATGGCGGTGAGAGTGTATGTGAATGACTTCATGGTGCGGAATTCCTTGATGTCGAGGTTCTTTACGTAGGTGCGATGGAAGCTTCGGTTGTGAAAGGTGGTAGGAAAGTGCAGTCGCGGATGGGAAACGAGTAAAGACGGGGCTGAAGGTCTGACGATGTAGGACTTGCACGAAATCGAAGAATTTTCGAGCGTGTATGGAGCTACGAGACGCTGGTGGTGAGGCTTGTGTCGTCAGTGGCATGACGACGCGATGCACGTTTACTCGGCTGTTGAACATGAGGCAGGTGCGTTCGACCCGACCAATTTCGTTATACTCAGACGAGCTATCTACGGATTCTCACTACAATCATACTAAGCATATATTTCGACGCCGACGTATGAAGGAGACAATAGTCGCGTCGAGGATTACTTCGTTCGCGATTTCTATGAGTCTTCGGCATGTTGTGGAAAGTGAGGACGCATGTGCAGGCAGTCGTTGTCGGTAACATGCATGCCATCACGTCATTGTCGTTCCAAACCAAACGCCCGGTATTCCAATCTTCTGCGCATAGCCAGGTACGTCGAGAGATTAATGATTGTTGTACAGTGATGTCTACCATCAGGCCGAGTTCGAGTCGTCCCTCCCCGTCCCACTAGCCCCTCTTGGCGAACAAGGGTCTCTCCGCGCATCGCGAATTTCCAGTCCGATCATCACCACCAACACCAACAACCCACCTCCGCCTTGCCCCCCGCCATTGCGCCTCACACAACACCCACAATGAACCTCTCCGCATTCCGACCGGTGTTCCGACCATACAAACCCACCCAAATCACGCAAGCGACAAACATCTGGCAAAGAACCGCACAACAGACATGTCCGCAGCAGCAGCAAAAGTCGCAAAGAGCAGCTTTCTCATCAACACCAAATATGCAGAAGAGGAGTAAAAAGGGACCGGGGAATGATCCTAGGATAAGTATGACTCTCCCCCTCCCTATATCCCCATCAACGCTCCCTCGTGTAACCCAATCCACCCACCCTCCCATCACCACAACAGCGTCGCTAACACCCCCCACAGCAAACATCCGCTACCACCTCTCCCACCCCCTAACCCCCCGCCCCCTCCACTTCTCCCGCAACCGCTCCCTCCGCCACTGGACCATCCACCGCGCCTGGCTCCTTTTCCTGCGCAAGCGGCGCTGGGCCGAAGAACGCACTTTAGAACGGCAATACATGGCCATGCGATCTGCATGCGAGCATCTCCGGCTCATGGACAACAACGGGAATCTGGTCAAGGAAGAGGAGGCTGGTGGGAGGGGCGCGGATCCGTCGAGGTTGGGAACGAAGGGCAGGGAGGTGGGGAGACTGTACAGGAGTGCGATGTTGAAGAGGGGGATTTGGGGGAGTGTGCCTGTGGAGTATGGGAGGGTGCAGACGGATTTTCCGGCGAGGGAGGGGTGGAATCATGGGTGGACGAGGGATTAGAGACCTGCGAGAATGCGTTGGGTTGGACGGACGTGGATGCAATGATGGGATTGTACAATATGTATATAGCAAGAAGGGGGTCGATGTCGTTGTTGGCATCGCGTATACATTCATTGCCGTCTCAAGTTTCACGGAAGATGACAAAGGATGCGTGTAATATCTCATTGGTAGATTACTGTGTTCTGGTTGCCAACCTTGTTTATTATTCCTCAAGAATATACAAATAATTGCCAAAGTAGCCGAATGAGTGGATGATGGAGGCGCTTTCTCGTCAATCATTAAGCCAACATCTTCGAGTAGACAGACAGAGCCCAACTAACGCATGTTTCCGCCTCGCTTCTAGTTCGACATCAGAAGCCAGTCTTTTCTCTTTCCAGCTCGATCAACAAAAGTTATGTGTAATGCAGTTTAAGCGCTCAAACAGTAAATCGCCCATAAAAGAAGAAGAAAGGAATTGAGAAAGAATCGAAAATGGAAGCCCCAAATATATCGTACCAACTCCAGTGTGTCGTGACTCCGCCCAATGCAGTGTGTGATATGAAGATAAGAAGAAGATATAAGATGCAAGAGAAACGGCTTCTCAAAGTCTCACAGGACAACGCATCCGCACCCGGGATTCTCCTTCTTATCCACACTCAGCAGCGCCGCCCTAGTCGCCGCTTCAAAAACATCGTCCACGCCGTCCCCTGTCAGAGAACTACATTCTAGGTATTTCCTCGCGCCAATCATGTCCTTCATATCGGCGCCTTGTTTCGGTGTCGTAAACCGCAGACTCTTCTTGCGCATTTCTTCCTGTGCGAGGGGGTCGTCGCGGAGATCCTTTTTCAGGCCGACGAGGATAATGGGGACGGTGGGACAGCGTTCGCGGGCCTCCTCTGCCCACTTGTGCTTAACGTTATCGAGGGAGTCGGGGGAGTCGACGCTGAAGCCGATGAGGATGACGTGGGCTTTGCTGTAGGCGAGGGGACGGAGGCGCTCGTAGTCTTCTTGGCCGGCTGTATCCCATAGGGCGAGTTGCACGGACTTGCCGTCTACTCTACAGTCGGTGACGTAGTTTTCAAAGACGGTTGGGACGTAGCGCTGTTACACATTAGGAACCGAGAGCCGGCTTATCGGTCGATGTATTGGACGTACTGTTGGAAAATATCCGAGAGTGAAGACGCTCAGAAGACTAGTCTTGCCGCAAGCACCGTCGCCAATAATGACCAACTTCCTAAAGGCACAAGATCAGCATGTTGTGTGGGTGAAGGGTGCATGGTGTGACGGCGTCGGCGTGACCGAGAGTGGATGTCGGCGCAAACAAGAGGATGGAGTGCAGTGCATGACCAAAAAGAGGAAGAATTGAGCGCGAGTCGATAAAAAGTGGACATGGGGGACATGTAGGGTGGCCTATTTTTAGTTGGTCGTGTCGTCGGACCGGGTGCGCCAATGCAAGCTATGGCGCAAACCGGGGTGTCTCAGCTCCAACGATGCATCGTACCATTGCGGAGGGAGAGGTAAAGCAGAATTTGACGGAGGAATTGCCGACGAAATAAACATTTGGTGTCGTCAAAAGAGAGTCGGACGGAAGGAAAAAACGTTGGGAAAAGCAATTGCGCGCGTAAGAAAACGGTCGTGAGAGATCGACATGAGATAAGTTTTGACCAGGGTCCAGAAAGTGAAGATCAAACGTACCTGCGCATTACAGGCTCGCCATTCTGCTGCTGCTGGGCCATTGTGGGGGTGTGTTTGGGGAAATGCCGCACTCAGCGGGAGTCTTGTCCGGAGATGCTGGGTCGTGTTATTGGCTGGAGCGCGTTCGCAGTTGCGGTCGTGGTGTCGTGGAAGGCGAGGGGAGTGGTGCGCGGGTGGAAGGATACAGTGAAGTAGCCCTGTTTGCGCGAGAGTGTTGTCGAGGGTGTTGTCGGGGTAATGCGAGTGTAATGGCGCGAGCGAGGTGGTCTCGGGCCCAACAATGGTGATTGGCGATGTTATGGCTCGCGACGGGCGAAGGTCAATGGCGCGCCTGGATGGAGAGAAGCGACAGACTACAGAGGAGGCGACAGACTACCAGCGGAAAGGTAGTGTGTGTCGGAGTGAGTGTCGGCGGGTGGGTGTCGAGGTGAAGTACGGGTGCAATGGGAGCAAAAAGCGGTGGTGCAGTAATGAAGTGGACGGGCCGGTGTTTAAGAATGAAGCTTGGGGACGATCACAGCGGAGACAGGCACGAGCTAAAGCTACAGACGGCTGGGCTGGGGTCGGGGGACGCTGGCACTGGCGTGGTCAGGGTGCGGTGTGCGAGAGCGAGTGTGTTGAGATACGAATGAATGGCCGTCGCGGAGCACTTGCACTGCACAGCCTCTCGCCCAGTTCCTTCCGTTCCAGAAGACGCCAAGACGTGGCACCTGCGGCAGGTGCGAATCGCAACGCGGTACCACAATGGGCCGACGACCATCAACAAGAGGCTACGACAGCGCGGCATGTGCTAGCAGCCCGAGCCCGAGCACACGACCGTCATACCCCAAAGCCTGAACGCCAGTCTGCCGCGACACAGCACGAAGCCCCCCATCTGCCCTGGTGTGCGTGACGCCCCTCCAATTCCTCTCCTCCACCTCCACCTCGCACTTTTGCTCCCCGGTGGCCGTACGCTAGCCCTCCCGCGCCATCGCCCGAGCTGTCACCCACTCGACTCCCCAGACCCGCGCTCTAACAGCCGTGCAGCAGGACACCGCGACACTCTCCTTCCATGGCCCAGGGAACACGCGGGCCCGCCCCGGCTCAGATGCCGCCCAACGGTACTGCGACGCACGCCCACGATGCCACCCCGACCGCCGTCAACCGCAAGAAGCAGAAGCGACGCGAGAAGGAGGCCGCCAAGCGAGCCGCACAGGAGCCGCCTGCGCCTGCGCCCGCGCGGAATGGCGTGTCGCCTGCCCGAGGGCCGCCCGGCCAGCAGCAGTACGCCGACGCGGAGCTGGACGAGGCGGCGTACGACGAGGGGGAGTACTACTCGGACGAGGAGTACGAGCACGCGTACGGCACAAACGGCGACTACCCGCAGGGCTACGGCCACGCCCCAATGCGCAGCCAAGCGGGCAAGAAGACGCGGCGGAAGAAGAAGGCGCCCTCCGCACCCCCTCCGCTGGCCTACACCCAGCACGTCGCATCACGCCTCAGCCCCGCACCCGCCCACCAAATGTCGCCCGCCCACTCGGTTGCGCGCTCCGGCGCCCGCGGCGACCGCATATGGAACACGACCATGCAGGACGAGCGGGACCGCATCCGCGAGTTCTGGCTGTCCCTCGGCGAGGACGAGCGCAAGTCGCTCGTCAAGATCGAAAAGGAGGCGGTTCTGCGCAAGATGAAGGAGCAGCAGAAGCACTCGTGCAGCTGCACCGTCTGCGGGCGGAAGCGCACCGCCATCGAGGAGGAGCTGGAGGTTCTCTATGATGCATATTACGAAGAACTCGAGCAGTACGCGCACCACCAGCAAGACGTCGGTAGTTTCATTCCCGAGGCTAATTATGGTTATGCGTCCAGTGCTCCTCACCACCCGCGCCCCATGCTGAACCCCCACCCCCCGCCCGGCCCCTACGACGACGACGAAGAAGAGTACGACTCGGGCGAGGAAGAGGAGGAAGACTCCGAGTACGACAGCGAGATCTCGTCAGAGGGCGGCTACAGCTCAGGCGAGCGCAGTCTGCCGCCGCCCGAGCCCTCAGACTTCCTCCAGTTTGGCAGCAGTCTGCAGGTCAAAGGTATGCCCGCCCCCGACCCGTGCTGGGAGCATGCTGATTCATCCTTTTAGGTGGCATACTTACGGTTGCTGACGATTTGCTCAAGAACGATGGGAAGAAGTTCATCGAGATGATGGAGCAGCTCGCTGAGCGTAGGATGCAGCGGGAAGAAGATGCTCAAGTCCAGGCTCACCCCGGCGCCCAGCACCGATCCTACAGCGGCCACAGCCACAGCGCGCCTCCGCCCGACGAAGACGACTACGACGAAGAGGGCGAAGACGAGGAAGAGTACGACGACGACGACTACGAGGAGGACGAAGAGGATGAGGAAGTGCGTATTCTAGGCTGGACTATCTATCTGCAACTAACCCCGCCTAGGGCGCCATGACCGAGGAACAACGGATGGAGGAAGGCCGGCGAATGTTCCAGATCTTCGCAGCGCGAATGTTCGAGCAGAGAGTACTCCAGGCGTATCGAGAAAAGGTGGCCGCGGAACGACAGCAAAAGCTACTCGAAGAACTGGCAGAGGAGGATGTGCGGAAAGATGCGAAAGAGGCAAAGAAAGCAAAGGAAGCCCAGAAGCGCAAGGAGAAGAAGGACAAGCAACGGCAGCTGAAGGCGGAACAGGAGGCTCGCAAGGAAGCCGAACGAGCAGCCAAGGAAGCCGAGGCCAAGGCTGCGGAGGAGAAGCGACTAGAGGAACAGCGGAAGAAGCGAGAAGAGCAGCGCAAGAAGAAAGAGGCCGAACGCAAAGCCCAGGAGGAGGAGAAGCAGCGCAAGGAGGCCGAGCGTCTGAAACGACAGCAGGAAGAGCGCGAGCGACAACAGGAAGCAGAGAGGAAAGCACGCGAACAGAAAGCCCTTGAGAAGAAGGCCAAAGACGAGGCAAAGCGAAAGGAACGTGAAGAGCGGGAAGCGAGGGAGAGAGAAGCGAAAGAGAAGAAGGCACAGGAGGACAAGGACCGCAAGGAACGGGACTCGAAGACCAAGGGCCAAACGCGCAAGGAGGATCAAGCCGCCGCTGCAGCTGCCCACAACGCTATTGCTGGTGCGAAAAAGGCCTCACAGCCAGTAGCTGTTGCGCTACCTCCTCAATTGCTAAAGCAAAATTCGTCTACGGGAATGCCATCGCCGCAGGTCACGCCAGCTGTACCGAAGGCTCCAACTCCGAACCGATCGCGCCAAACATCGCACCAGACATCCCACGGCTCATCGCCAAAGACTCCTCATGCTACGCTAGGAACAAGCAAGTCGACATCCCCAACCTCCCAGCTGCCGAACCAGTCGATACCAAGGTCGATTTTGACGAAACCGCCAATTCAACAGCAAGGTCTGGGGACCCCACATGGGCAGCCATCGTCTCCGATGCCTCCAATGGGACCACCGCCAGGTATGCAAGGGCCACCAGGACTGGGTATGAATATGCCTCCAGGGCTGAACGGCTTCCCTGGCCATGGATCAATGATGCCTGGAATGATGGGACCACGTCCAAACATACCATTCTTCCCTCAACCAGCGCCCCAGAGCTTCCGTGGATTCCCACCTCCTGGCATGCACACACCAGGTGCACTTCCAATTGGCCGCGGTTTCCCGATGGAAGGACCACCTGGCTTCCCAGCGCCTCCAGGCTTCACAGCGCCAATGCCATCCGCCTTCCCGATGGGCATGCCGACGCACTCGCGGCAGGGCTCGGGGTCTTTTGAACGACTCTCCAACGAGAGCCCCATCACTGGTCCTCAAGCACAGCCCATTCAACGGCCAACGCCTATCAAGCGCCCTTCAAGCGTGAAGGCGGGCGATGAAAACGGACAGCAGGGGTCTGATGTAGACGAACTGGCAAATCACCTAGGCAGCAAAGCGCTGCTGGACGACGATGACGACATTCCCGAACTACCCGATCGACGCCCAAGCATGCAACAACACGGCTCAGTGAGAGCGCCATCATTCGGCTTCGCAGACATACCCGGGTCGCAATACGGCTCGTTCGGAGCACCAGGCGGCGGCAGCATCTGGGGCACACCACCTCTACAAGGCTTTCACTCTGGTGCGAACTGGGGCAACTCGCCCACCTCCAATATCTTCAACAGCCCCTTTTCCATGAACACCACCCGCACCCTCGAACGCAACGCAAACGAGCAGCGCATAGTCTGGCTCCGCCGTACCATCTGCGCTGCATGCAAGACCCTCGCTCCTCGCGCCTCCGACGCAGACGGCTACGTCGATGCCTCGGAAGTACATCGCCAAGTCGAGGCTTCGCGCGGTGCCATGGATCCTGCTGTAAGCGTAGATGAGATCAAGGAGGCGTGCGATATCCTCGATGTCACGCATACCAATGGCGGGGGTAGTCTGGAGTACAAAGAAGATGCCAGTGGCAGGTTGTCGCATATCAAGTTTAGTGATGGTGCGATACAGGCTCCTCCTTCGAGCTTGGGCGAGATTGGTAGCCCGGTTCCGGGTCATAGTGTTCTGGCTGGTGGGTTTGGAGGCAGGTTTCCTGGACTGGGACCGCAGGGGTTCTGAGATGTTGTTCTCTGTTCTTTTGGACTGTCCCATTCTTTTCTTTTGGCCGAACAGGTTTTGTCAACCTCCGTGTGCTGAGCCTCTGTTCTCTCATACTTGTTCCTTTGGTAGAGAGAGACGGGTCGTCGGTCTAGTCTAGTTTCTTCCTCTTGTGATTGATGGATGCAAGTGGAGGTAATCTAGTCGCTGAGAGATGTGCCATGATGGGATGGATATTCATGTGTGTTGAATATGTGATGTGTGATGTGATGATGTTGTCGATGTTAACGTTGATGGGCTATTTTCACGATATCATAATGTGTTCTAATTTGAACACAATGCATTGTTGTCTTCAGGGGAATCTTACAACATACTCATGTCCGACCTGGAATGACTTTCATGTTCTACTAAGTTAAAGGCAGCATATCGAGCTTATTCTAGCCGTCTAACTATTGCTAAGATATCATAGAACATTCGGCTATATGCTGTCATCAAAACATCGTGGCTTCATCACACTCATGCGGCACTGCAAATTAAGTTCGACGTCGTTCGACGTTGACGGGTAGTGTCGGACGATCCCCACCCAGTACACCGGAACACAGCACGTTGTGGCAACGTTGTAAGAGGAGCGGTCAAGCTCGCCGCCTCGTACCAGTGTCACAAAACCCCGCAATTGCGACATCCCACCACCTCAAAGGCAGATTCTGGCCAGACCACCGCAATGACGTTACATTGAGTATTCCATGGGTATCTGAGTTTTGGCAGCCTTATAATCTGGTCGAAGCGATGGCGAATGACGGTATTTTCCACTCTATTAATAGGATGAAGCTGGTAAAAACGTGGTTAGCCAGGCACGCATCATCATCGTCGGTCCTGCATCGTCGGGTGGGCGGGGGAGGCGGAGGGGCGGAGGAGGGGTGGTGGGTGGAGGTCTGTTAGCTTCCCAGATGAAGCAGCCTCATGCTCTTGATGTTAGGTATCTATCTCATGGTGGGAAGGCTGATAATGTGGAAAGCATTGGAAAGCGGCTAGCCAGGCACGCAGCGTCACCGCTCCTGCATCGTCATCCCTGTATCCATCATCCCTGCTAGCCTCGTGTCGGCCGGCGGGGTCGTTGGAGCCTCATAGCTGAGCTTGCTACAACATCGAACATTCCACGTCTTTTTCCTCTTTGCTTCAATTGAACCACTAATTCACAATAGCTGCTTTCTTTACATCGCTACATCTCATTTCTCGCATCTCTCACTTAGACACACCACACACATCATGTCCGACCCCATCGCCGACGCTGCGCAAAAGCACCCTGCGCCCGAGGGCCTAAAGTACACATACGGCACTGCTGGTGTAAGTTCAGGGGAGGATTATTCGAGAGATTGAAGCATTCGGATGCTAACAGAGATCCTAGTTCCGAACAAAAGCGTAAGCCATCCCCTGCATACATATGATAGATGGCTACGGTGCCAGCTATTGAGTACCTCCCCGCGCGCCCTCCTGCTGGCGACCCTCCCACCACCGACCCTCCCACCAACACTCGTCACGCACAAAACTCCCGAACTACGCTTACCATAGCAGTGATGTCCTCGATTCCGTCCTCACTCGCGTTGGACTAATTGCGGCGCTCCGGTCGCGGGCGCTCAAGGGCAAATGGATTGGTGTCATGATCACCGCTTCGCATAACCCTCCTCAGGACAATGGTGTGAAGCTCGTCGAACCAATGGTACATTTCTCTTTCCAATATGAGGGAAAGTGGGGCTAACAACGTTCTAGGGCAACATGCTGCAAGAGGAGTGGGAGGTCATTAGCACCGAGATGGCGAACAAAGCCACCCCCGAAGACGTCTCGAAATACTACCGCGAAATCGCCGCCCAGAATAAGATCGACCTCAGCATACCCGCACGCGTCGTCGTAGCCCGCGACACAAGAGCCTCAGGTTCAAGGCTTCTCGGATGCCTCGTCGATGGCTTGAACAGCGCCGGTGCCGAAGTCAAAGACTACGGCTTTCTCACCACGCCACAACTACACTACATGGTTAGGTGCTTGAACACCGAAGGTACTAAGGATGCTTACGGCACACCTACCGAGAAGGGCTACTATGAGAAGTTTGGTGCGGCGTTCAAGACTGCACTCCGTGGAAAGAAGCCTTCTGGCAGCTTGACGGTCGACGGTGCGAACGGCGTTGGTGGCCCGAAGCTGAACGAGCTCATCAAGTACCTTCCCACCAAGGAAGAAGGCGGTCTTGAGATCTCCGTCATCAACGACAACGTCATCAAGCCCGAGAGCCTGAACGTCGACGTAAGCAAACATATCTACAACTATCGGAAGTTTGCTAATTCGCGAACAGTGCGGTGCAGACTACGTCAAGACCAACCAGCGCGCGCCTCCTTCGTCCAAGGCTGGACCCGGTGATCGATGCTGTTCGCTCGACGGTGACGCTGACCGTGTAGTATACTACTTCAAAGACGAGAAGAACGTGTTCCGACTACTCGACGGTGACCGCATCGCGACTCTCGTAGCTTCCTTCCTCGGCGACACCGTCCGTCAAAGTGGATTGGCAGACAAGCTCAAGATCGGAGTTGTGCAAACCGCCTACGCCAACGGCGCCGCCACGAAGTACGTCGAAGACAACCTCAAGCTCAAGGTCGACTGCACACCTACCGGTGTGAAGTACCTGCACCACGCAGCCGAAAAGCTAGATATCGGCGTCTACTTCGAAGCCAACGGCCACGGCACCGTCATCTTCTCGCACGACACCCTCGACACAATCGAGAAGCACGAGCCCCGCAACCCCGGCGAGAAGGAAGCCCTCGACGTTCTGCGCGCCTGCATCAACCTCATCAACCAGTCCGTCGGCGACGCCCTCTCCGACTTCCTCCTCGTCGAAGTCGTCCTCGCACACAAGCACTGGGGCTGCCAAGAATGGCTCTCAACTTACAGCGACCTGCCTAACCGCTTGCTTAAAGTGCTTGTTAACGACCGCACCATCTTCAAGACTACAGATGCCGAGCGCAAACTCACCAGCCCTGAGGGTCTCCAGGCGCAGATTGACAAGGAAGTGCAGAAAGTCCGCCAGGGTCGCTCGTTTGCGCGTGCCAGTGGGACAGAAGACGCTGTCCGTGTCTATGCTGAGGCTGAGACGAGGGCTGAGGCTGATGACCTTGCGAGGAAGGTTAGTGAGCTTGTGAAGGCTGCCGGTAGCAACTAGGAGTTGTTCAAGGACATTTTGCTGGAATTATACCTGTCGATACAGATAATCGCGGGCACAGAGATTCTCATGCTATTGTATCGCTTGTGGATGCATGGATGGATTGGATGAAGGAATGAATGAACGCGATGATTGTCAGTAAGGGTAGATTAGATGGGGTAAAAGCGAAATTCATTGATTTGTTCAACTTTGGGTGTAATCGTGTGAAGGTGGTTGTTGATTAATTTTTTGGCTGATCCAATGGGTGCAGTGGTGAGAACATTTATCCACCTTCCATCCTCTCTAAGAGAAAAATGACGACGGAAATTTGTTTAGATATCACGGCAGGATCAACTTAAAGCTCAGCATGTAAAGAGTGTGATTTTTGAAGCACCTGTCCAGTACGTTTTGAGCTTTGTCGGTGGTGTTGTGCTGTATTTGGTTTCGCGGGCATGTCCGAATCGGGTAACTTGAAGGAAGCTGTGGATTGCAGTCGCAGGTGCCTGGTTTGTTACCACATGGCCTTTGGAAGTCCTCTCAGACCAGCACCAGCAAACTTCACTAGCCAGAATGAACAAATGGCACTGCGGAAATGGTCTCATCTTGCACTGATGCGTAGAGTGAAGCAACGATCAAACGGTATTTACAACTGGTAGATGTGGTATGCCTACCTAGGTAGTTCGAGCTTAGGTGGCTTCGGTATTCTCACTGGTTCAGTCTGTTCGGACACAATAATGACCAGTTTCCTCTGTTTCAATACAATCTCTTCAGTGCGACTCAACCATGAGTGAGTTCCGAGATCATGAATATCTCCAAGATGGCTCGGTATTCTTTCTCCCTCTTCCCCACTTCCGACACACATCGCATTTCACCGCTGGCTAGGATCTCGGCAGCACCGAGTTCACGGATCATCGACACCCAATAAAACTCCACGCAACCCACGATCCATCTCCAAGCATAAACGTGGCCCATTTCATATCGTCCGAAACATGCATATTTGAAACGAGAGTGGACTGGACAAGCCTCATCAAATCCGAAGAGCCGCCTGCGCACCGCCACATTTCCGTATCTCATTCGTCGAGTTATGCACAGTCTGATCACGATGAATCTTGCTGTGAGAACGCGTGGCAGTGCAAAAGCATAGCAGTAGCGCAGCTTCATTCTTCCGCTCTCCGCAAACTACTCCGAGCTCACTAAGGGGCGATCTCTCTGGAAAATCTTAGGGCAGCTGGCCAGGCCCTTCAGGCCAAAAATAAAAACCACCCGCCAGAGATGCCATGGCAGAGCCGCGTACCCGGCGTTAAAACGGCGCGTTGGGACAGCCAATGGGTGGGCGTGCCTGGTGGAAGGCGGCTAGGGTCTGGCTCTAGCGAGGCGTCACAGCTCCCTCTAGCGCCGACATCTTGACAGGGCACGACAGGGATCGACGGCCCTTTTCCATCCGCTTTCACGGGCAAGGGACGCGAGGCACTGCTCGTAGCTCTGAACTCTCTCTCACTGCCGTTACTGCTTACTGCTGCCGTTGCTTGCTTCACTCTTGGCTTTCCTTACACTTTGCTTTGTACACTCATTCTGCTTTGCGCGTATACCCACTTGTCATTTTTCCTTGTGAAGCGCAGCAACCCGAATAACCCCGAATACGACCAGCGGCGATCTTTACGATACAGCAGATCTTACTCAGATCTCAGTGAGAGAGAGGGGGACACGAGGAAGACATGCGCTGAGCTCTCGGACCCGAGATCGACCCCCAATACCACGTGTACCCATCACACGTGCTACCACAATCGCTACCACACCTTCGCTACACGTTACACCCGTCACTCGCTATGGCTTCCACAGTACCGAACGTGCTGCTCCGGCGGGACCTGAGCATAGAGCAGAAGTTCGAGCAGTTGATGACAGAAAATGCCCTGGGCGCTTCGGTACACGCAGCCCCCCATCTGTCGAATGCGACTCTAACACGCCCAGGTATCCCAAGACTCCGTCCTCGTCGCTATCGGCACATCCTTCGGCATCACCGCCGCCATTTTCATACTTTTCCTCCTACTACGTCCTTTTAATACTATCGTTTACGCGCCCCGTCTCCGACACACCGACGAGAAACACCGACCGCCGCCTCTCGACAAATCGCTGTTCGCGTGGTACAAGCCCGTGTTCAAGACGAACGAGCCCGAATATGTTGAGAAGATCGGATTGGATGCGACCATCTTCCTGCGTTTTGCGCGCATGTGCAGGAACATGTTCGTCGTACTCGCCATCGTTGGCTGTGGGATTATCGTTCCCGTCAACGTCATCAAGTCGGTGGAATTCCAGAAGAATTTCGACGGAGACATGAGCGGCAAAATCATCTTCCTGATGACACCTAGAGATCTATTTGGTCAGGTTTTCTGGGCTTTCGTCGTGCTCGCATACCTTATCGACATCATCGTTTGCGGCTTCTTGTGGTGGATGTACCGCGCTGTACACCGGATGAGACGCCAGTACCTCGAGCACCCAGACTACCAGAACAGTCTGCACGCGCGGACGTTGATGGTTACGGACATCGACCGCAGCTTTCGCAGCGACCAGGGCATTGTGGAGGTTACGGACAGCTTGAAGACTACGCCGGAGGTGCCCCGCGCGTCCATCGGACGCAACGTGAAGGACATCCCAGATCTTATCGAGGCACACGAAGAGGCGGTCATTGAGCTGGAGAAGATATTGGCAAAATATTTGAAGAACCCGAACAAACTACCTGCCGAGCGACCGCTATGTACTCCCTCCAAGAAAGACCCAGAGTTCACCGACAAGGCGCAAAAGGTGGATGCAATCGACTACCTCACAGCGCGCATTCAGCGATTAGAAGGCAAGATTAAGGAGGTGCGGGAGACAATTGACAAGCGCGATGCTCTATCGTACGGATTCGCTAGCTACGAGAGCATCGACTCTGCGCACATGGTCGCCTTCGCAGCGCGCAGCAAGCACGTCAAAGGCACCACCGTCCGACTTGCACCCAAGCCAAAGGACATCATCTGGAAAAACCTTACCCTCGACCCCAAGACGCGACGCTGGAGGAGGACCGTGAACAACTTCTGGATCACCCTGCTCACGCTCCTGTACTTCATCCCCAACGCACTGATCGCCGTCTTCCTGTCCAAGCTCTCCAACCTGGGTTTTGTATGGCCTACCTTCCAGACCGAACTAGCCGCACACGCCGATTTCTGGGCCGTCGTCCAAGGTCTCGCAGCTCCGGCACTTACCTCGCTCTTCTACTACTTCCTCCCCATCATCTTCCGTCGCTTGTCCATCAAGGCCGGAGATACAACCAAGACATCCCGAGAGCGCCATGTCACAGCACAATTGTACGCTTTCTTTGTCTTCAACAATCTCTTCGTCTTCTCGCTCTTCAGCGCCGTCTTCGGTATGATTGTCATGATTGTCAATCTCGCGACCCAGGAACACGTTCCATTCATGGATATCCTACGTCAAATCAAGTTCTTCGACACGACCATGCGTACGCTATGCGAAGTCTCGCCCTTTTGGGTTACCTGGCTCGTTCAGCGTAACTTGGGTGCCGCTATCGATCTGGCCCAGGCGGTCAACCTGGCATGGGGAAGTTTCTCGCGTAAGTTCTTGAACCCGACGCCCAGAGAGCTGATTAGTCGGACTGCGCCGCCGCCGTTTGACTATGCGAGTTACTACAACTACTTTTTGTTCTACTCGACGGTTGCGCTGTGTTTTGCGCCGTTGCAGCCGATTACGCTGGTTATCGTGGCGATTTACTTTACGCTCGATAGCTGGATGAAGAAGTATCTTCTGATGTAAGTCTTGAAAATACCCCTCATTTACCCAGCTAATTCGTCTTCTAGGTACGTCTTCTGCACCAAGAACGAATCTGGTGGCGCCTTCTGGCGTGTGCTCTTCAACCGCATGCTCGTTGGCACATTCTTCTCCAACTGCATCGTTGCACTGCTGGTCGTAGCCCGCGGTTACGAACACAAATGGACCATGCTGGCCGCCATGGCCCCTCTCCCTCTCGGCCTAATCGCCTTCAAATTCTACTGCAAGAACGCCTTCGACCACTCGCTCAAGTACTACACGCAAGGCACACGCGCCAAGGGTACCGAAGCCCCAACACCAATAGACAAGGAATCACGTCGGCGGGATCGTGTTGCCGTGCGATTCGGGTAAGTCATCTATACACTGTCTCGACAAAAGCGAAGTTACTGATTGTTATAAAGCCACCCCGCCCTCTACCAAAAACTCACCGTCCCCATGGTGCACGAAAAATCCAAACACCTCCTCGCCGAAGTCTACCGCGGCCGCCTCGACGGCGACATCGGCGACACCGCCGCCTTCTCCGACGTCTACACCATGAAACGCATGTCCAAAGAACACCCTGGTAAAACCGCCTCTGCCAACATATCCAGTGGAGGAGGGGGCAACACCGGCCCCTTTGAATTCGTGTCGGAATCGAATATGGATTACGAGAATTATAAAAACAGACCTGAGTTTAGCGATGAACATGGTGGCGAGGGCAGTTTGTATGGCGGTAGTACGGTGGGGAGGCCTGATACACCGGGCAGTCATTGGGGTCGCGATAATAACTCGACAAGCAACAACAGCGATCGTGGGCGGAGTACAAGTCGCGATTCGGAACGTACTATGCGCGACGACCCTGGCGTTTTGTACCCTGCTGGCTACCATCAAACACCCAGTGCGTTGCGCGAATACAGTCCTAGTCCTAGTCTTGATTTGAGGGGCGTGGATAGTAGAGAGAGTCCGTATGAGATTGGAGGAGGGGATCAGGGGAGGTTGGTTAGTGGGGCTGCGCCTATGGGTGTGGGGAGTGGGTTAGGAGGGGGAGGTGGGCAACAGTATACGCCGTATAGTCCTAGTAGGGATGGGGCGAGGGATTACTTTGCTAGGTAGTAAAGGGAGAGAGGGGGGATGTGTGTGTGTGTGTGGGTGACGAATTTCCTTGTGTTTTACATCATATAATTGCTGTCTAAGAGCGGCATTTAGATGGGCGTTTGTGGGTTTAGATACCAGAACTATTTTCGTTGAATTTATCATCTCAACTCGCATAGCGGGTGATGGTACAATTGACGCTGGATTACACGAACCCGCTAAGTCTTCACAAATTTGCCTTCAACAGATATGTGACTCGGCATCATGTCTTTCAGCACCTCCAAGTCATCAGTCTTCAGCGGATTAACCCCCCAAACCGCCAAATCCGCCACAAAACCCGGTAAAAGCCGTCCCCTCTCTCCCTCCTCCCTCAGCAGTTCCGCCGCCTTAGTAGTATGCAACGCAACCGCTTCCCCCACACTAATCGCATGCTCAACCCCCCTAACCCCAACCACCGTCTCTCTTGACGCCATCCCCCAAACCGACCGCATAGCCGCAAAACTGCCAACAGGATAGTCGCTCCCGCCCGCTATCAGCGCACCAGCATCCAGCCACGTCCGCGCGGGGAAAGTGCGAGATACGCGCTCCGAGCCCCAGTATACCTCCTGGACACCCGCTGCGTTATGGAGAAGAGGGTGTTGGATCGTTGTAGCGATACCCAGCCCCACAGCACGTTTCTGCTCACTCGGCGACACCAAACCCCCATGTTCCATGACTAGGGTTCCGGGTGTGAGGTAGGGGAAGCGGTGCATGAGTTCCTCGTATACATCCAGTACCAATTTCACAGCACGGTCGCCATACGCGTGTGCTCCTATTTTCCAGCCTCGGCGCACAACGGCGGTCATGGCTTCGACGAGCGCCGGTTTCTCCCACGTGAGCATACCGTGGTAGGAGGCGAGGCCGCAGCAATTGCAATCTGCGTCTTTTTCGCGGCCGGGTGGGATGGACAGGTAGGGAGAGGATACGGCGCCTGCTTCCATGCCGCCGTCGACCATGAATTTTACGCCCCAGACGGAGAGGTAGGGGGCGGTTTGGAGGTGGCGGTATGATTCCATTTTGGTGAGGAGGGATTCGACTTGTGAGGCGGTGGTCATGCCTACGGCGGGTATGAGGGCGTGGACGCGCACGGCAAGTTTTCCGGCGGAGTGCGTGGCGATGAGGGCGTCTAGATCGGGAAGGGGGACGTAGCAGTCGCGGACGCTGGATGTGCCTGTTGCGGCGTATGCAGCGGATGCGGCTTCTAGACCGGAGATGCGTTCGGAGAGGGTGGCGGAGGGCTTTATTTTGAGGACGGGGATGGTGGCGGAGTCTTGGAATAGGCCGGACAGGCTTCCGTCTGCTTCTTTTCCGATGAGGCCGCCCGGTGGTGATGGAGTGTCGGAGGTTACGTTTAGGAGGCTCGTGACGGCGGAGTTGACGATGACGTTGTGACCACCTCGCATGACCATAATGGGGTGTTTAGTAGAAACAGCATCGAGTTCCTTCAGCGTAGGCAATCTCTGCTCCTTGATATTATACTCCAACCAATCCGTCGCCGTACAAATCCACTCCCCCTCCTTCGTCTCGCTAGCGCGCTTCTTCAATCTTGCAAACAGTTCATCCAGGCTCTTGACGTCATGGACTGGCACGTCGAAGTAGGTCAATCCGGCGAGAATCAGATGGGTATGCGTATCTGTGAATGCGGGGAGGACTGTGGAGTCTGGTACGTCGATGATCTGGGTTTGGCTGCCGATGAAGTCGTCTAAGCCGGATGGGTCCTCGGAAAGAGCAATGATGCGTCCGGAGAGGAGGGCTATGGAGCGCTGTGGTGGCATGCTAGGTTGGAGTGTTTCGATTGTGCCCGCGCGGATGAGGGTGTCTGCTTGGGGGTGGGAGGTTGATGAAGTCATGACGGGTGAAATATGCTGTGCTGTCCTAATAGTGGTGATGCTGGTTTGTAAGTTATAGCGAAGAAGTGGTTGTTTTGATCATATAGTAGTGCAAGTCTCTCAAGTACTTGCTCGTTCTACTTGTACCCAAGTGTTCGGCCGAAGGTCAGTCACAAATGTTAATGCCCGTGGACATACGTTACAGTCAATCCATGACTTTATGCAGACGCGTGACAGCGTGTTCGTATAGCGCCGCGGCTCCAAGTTGTGGCTGGACCGACATCGTGAACAAGTTTGTGGCAATGGATGTTCGGCGTGGATGTCCTAGCTAGAGGCCGGTGGTCGCGTGCTTAGTAGGCCGAAAGCGGCGTTCGGGCTTAGAACGCGCGGCACGATACTACGGCTAAATGTTGATGTCAAACTCTGTAGCTGTGAAGTCAGTACGACGAAGGTTGTACGAAGCGCAAACGAAACCGTGCGAACCCAACTTGAGACATCGCACATCGTTTCTCCGCAGATTGTGCGTGCGCGCCCGACGAAGCAAGGACAGCTGATAGCTCGATGGTTGATTGATGACGTTAATAAAAGGAGTGTGGACAGTTTCGAAGCGGCCACCATTTTTCTTGTCGTTCTTTAGAATATACGATCAACCATCACCTAGTAATGCGTAAGCATTTCCCTCCTGCGGCTTCGCCTGCATTCTCTGGACAAACTTCTTCTTCTTCCTCTCTGCTTCCCTCATCTGCTTCTTCCTCTGCTTATTCGATATCTGTTCGCTTGGTATTCCCACACCAGCAGACGTATATATCTCTTCGATCAATTCCTTCAGCACGTCGTGTTCAGCTAAGATGCGCTTCGCCTGGCCCGGTACACCCATCACATCCGGTATCGAGGGGAAGTCGGACATGTGACCGGCGATGATGTGCACTGTCCTGCGCAGCCTGGCGTTTTCGTTTTCTTGTGGGTCCCTGGGGTCTATTGTTTGGTCAGGATCCATCATTGCCCTCGCGACCTTGACCATTTGGAGTAACATGCGAAGAGAGTAGAGAGCGGCGTGCAGTCTAGCCGTGAGGTGCACAAAAGCCCAACTGTTATCGAACTCGCAATTCAGTACGCGCAGGACCAAGGGTATGGGCGGCGGCGTGTTGAGTTCGGTAAGCACTAGACTGAGACCAAAGAGCGACCATAGGAGCTGTGAGCTGACGGACTTCTCCTCACCCCAGGATCTCAGGCTGCGCATCTGCGACTCCAGGTCATCCACTGGGCTCTGGTCAAAATGCCGAGGGTATATGGGAACTTCCTGGACTGATACTCCTTGCGCTTTTCTTCTGTACTCTTGTACTACCGTATGCTCTATTGTCGCACGTAGCTTGTAAACCAGTCTACGGATATCGCACCCTATGTTCCATGCTGATGCCTGGGATGGCTCTTCAATAAGTAAAGGCAAGTACACGTGCGGGTCTTCGATGTTGGTGAAGGTTTGGTGCACATATTCAGATAGCCGGACGTCGATCTGAGGCGGATTTACTAAGTCTGGTTCATCAAGGTAAGCCGGCATTGTAATCTTCGCGACGTAGCGGCTAGCGAAGTCAATGTACCGGCGAGACTTCTGGTATACATCCTGAGCTTGGTGAGCTAGCAGCTTCGTACTATCTTGTGGATTCTCGATAAGAGTGTATGCAAACGTCACCAGACTCTTCACTTGTAACTGCTTTCGGATCTCGGCTGGTAAGTACGCCTTGATACCAGTAGAGATGTCTGCATCGTGTAGAAACACGACGAGCGTATATACCGAATAGTCGTATAGAATAAGGTCGGTGTCGCTCGTAAAGATGATGGATCGTAAATGTTTTTTCGCGTGCGACGCGCACCAGTCATCTGCTTCTCCCGGTACTGTATGGGTATATGTAGCAAAAGGTGAATCTGTCTCTACTAGCGCTTCTTGCAGTGCAGGCGCAAGGAACGCGTATGAGATGGAACCTAGGTATGTGGGAACAGGACAAGAAACGGTAGCGTAGTTGTTGCGAAATTGCTGCACTCGTTTGTTGTTCGCCTCCATCCTGGACAGCCTCTCGGCTCGTTTTGAAGTAGGTAAGGCTCCATCGAAGTAGATGGCAGACCTGAGAACGTGCGATCAGCAGTGGACGACATAAGCTCACATCAGCACTCGCATAACGTGCATAGAACGGTCACGGTCAAGTGCAATCAAGCAACTTTCCCATCTCGACGCCACGATAAGTGAAGTTTTTTGCAACCCCTGCAGCAATGGCGGTGAAGTGAAGAACATATGTGCGCACCTTATTGGCTTGCCGTGGTGGTTCCGTGTCCGGGCGCTGAAAAGCAACTGTAGTTTACTCACACCTTGATGTTGCTCTTCTCCAACGAGTACAGCCAGCGGAGTGCTTCAGCGACGATGTCTGCATAAGACGGGATTCGAGTGGCGCTAGCGGCTGAAGCGAGGGCCAATTTGTGAGCGTGGTAGGCGAGGGCAGGGCCGTCTATCACGGCGGAGTAGCCGTCTAGCTGATCGGAGGAAAGCCGCGTCGCATAGGGCTCGAGACGCCTAGCAAGGCCCTGGATACCCATTTTGACCAGGTGGTTGAGGGTGTTGGGAGGGAGGGTGTGTTCTAGTCGAGACGGAAGGAACGATGGTATGCACACGGCCAGGGTACCCCCGCAAAGGGTCTGGGGCGAAGCGAGGTGGGGAGTGGTCAGTCAGGAGTGTTGTGCAGTGTCTCGGCCTCAGATGCAGGGCTAGCGCATGGACGCAGCGAGTGTTGGGACGTTGACGAGAAAAAGTCGTCGATGATAGCCAGCGTGGCGTTGGTCTTTCCGCTGACGAGCTAGCGCCGGCGTCATCCCGCGTGGTGGGGGAAGCTGGGCCCCTCACCAGCTCAAAAGTTGCCAGCTGCCACATCGCCCGACTCTCCAATTGCTTCATCTTTCTCTCACACAGCTCGAAGAACATACACAGTCAATATGAGCGTCCGAACAGTCGAATTGAAGCCTTTCCAGGACCAGAAGCCCGGAACGTAAGTCGACTATACCCAAAAGAGCTGAGAGGTCTGATGAAGCTATGGTGTCGATGGATGATAGCTGACATTCGACACTACAGTTCTGGTCTCCGCAAGAAGGTCAAGGTCTTCCAGCAGGAGCACTACTCAGAGTCCTTCGTTGCTAGCATCCTGCAATCCATCCCAGAAGGCGTAGAGGGCGCGTTCCTCGTCGTTGGTGGTGATGGCCGTTACTGGAACCCCGAGGTCACCCAGACCATCGCCAAGATGAGCGCTGCCTATGGTGTCAAGAAGCTCCTCATCGGCCAGAACGGCATCATGAGCACACCCGCCGCCAGTCACATCATCCGGATACGCAAGGCGACGGGTGGTATCCTCCTGACTGCCAGCCACAACCCCGGTGGTAAGTCCTCCACTACGCATACACTTCTCCCATCTAACACAATCAGGCCCCGATGAGGACTTTGGTATGAAGTACAACCTCGCCAACGGTGCCCCGGCCCCCGAGAGCGTTACCAACAAGATCTACGAAACCTCGAAGACCCTCAGCTCGTACAAGATCGCCGACATCCCCGACATCGACCTCAGCACCATCGGTACACAAAAGTACGGAAGCCTCGAGGTTGAGATTGTCCACTCCACCGAGGACTACCTCAAGATGCTCAAGGACATCTTCGACTTTGACCTCATCAAGTCGTTCCTCAAGGAGCACTCCGACTTCAAGGTCCTCTTCGATGGCCTGAGCGGTGTAACTGGTTCATACGGTGTCGATATCTTCGAGAAGGAGCTCGGCATCCCCAACAGCACACAAAACTGCATCCCCAAGCCCGACTTTGGCGGCCACCACCCCGACCCCAACCTTGTCTACGCCAAGTCGCTGGTCGACGCCGTTGACAAGAACGGAATCCAATTCGGTGCTGCCAGCGACGGCGACGGTGACCGAAACATGATCTACGGCGCAAACTCTTTCGTCTCGCCCGGTGACAGCTTAGCCATCATCGCACACCACGCCGAGCTCATCCCATACTTCAAGAAGCAGGGCATCTACGGCCTTGCCCGTAGTATGCCTACCTCTGGCGCCATTGACCTTGTCGCCAAGAAGAAGGGCGTCGAGTGCTACGAAGTGCCCACCGGCTGGAAGTTCTTCTGCGGTCTCTTCGACTCTGACAAGATGAACATCTGCGGTGAGGAGAGTTTCGGAACCGGCAGCAACCACATCCGTGAGAAAGATGGTCTGTGGGCTGTCGTCGCGTGGTTGAACATCTTGGCTGGTGTGGGACAGCAGACTGGAACCACACCCAGCATTGCGTCGATCCAAAAGGACTTCTGGACGACCTACGGCCGCACATTCTTCACCCGCTACGACTACGAGGGCTGCGAGACCGAGGGCGCCAACAAGGTCACCGCCCACATGAAGGAGCTCATCACCACCAAGAAGGACGAGTTCATCGGCTCCACCGTCGCTGGTCGCAAGGTTCTCGAGGCCGACGACTTCTCCTACACCGATCTTGACGGCAGCGTCAGCAAGAACCAGGGTATCTTCGTCAAGTTCGACGACGGTAGCCGCATCGTTGTTCGTCTGTCCGGCACAGGCAGCAGCGGCGCCACCATCCGTCTCTACATCGAGAAGCACACCAGCGACGAGTCGACATACGACATGGACGCGCAGGACTACCTCAAGGACAACGTCAAGCTCGCGACGGACCTCCTCAAGCTCCAGGAGTACGTTGGCCGCACCGAGCCCGATGTCAAGACCTAAGCGCGTCGTTGGAAAGGGGAACGCGTAGATGTAATAGCATGATTAGACGAAATGTACACGAGATATCACAATAGTAACTTAGCACCAATGAATGGAATAGCATGGCTGACGGCCCCCTGGCGAGAATGTTGTTCGTCATGACCTCGTTGCGTTTGGGCGAGTGTGTGGCTTAGCTCCGACGTCATTGCCCAATCTAAACATGCTCCGTCCGCAGCGTCTCCATAACAGCCCTCCGTCCCCACTGCGAAGGTCCCTAGTCCTCGACAACCCCCGCCTTTCACGATCCCTCCACGCGCGTCTACACCTGTCGACGCTTTCTTCTTACTTCTCTCTCCTCCTCAAATCACCCCCAAAACACGTGCATCGCAATCATGGCTGAGAAGGAAGGATCGGCAGTGCCACCCCAGGCCAGAGGCTCATGGACGAGCTTCCTCAAGGTATGGAATTATCCCAGCATCCTCACGTGTCTAGGGATATATGCGCATAGCGAAATGCTTGTAGCTTAGGAAATCATGGTGTTCGATCTGGACATGGCATTTGACTAACACACGATAGTCCATCGCGTCCTTCAATGGCGACCTGTCGACGATGACGGCGCCTGCCTTCATCCTCTCCACAAAGTCCCTCACCGAGTTCTCGTATGTCGCTCCGTATCTACCGCATAGGAAAACAGACTAAACCTCAATAGCTCCTACTGGACCGAACACCCCTCCGTCTTCGTCGCACCGGCCGCCGAGAAGGACCCTGCCAAGCGGGCCATGCTGGTGCTGAAGTGGTTCCTGAGCACACTGAAGCAGCAGTACGCCAGTCGGTCGGAAAAGCTGGGCAGCGAGAAGAAGCCTCTGAATCCCTTCCTGGGCGAGCTCTTCCTGGGCAAGTGGGAGGACCAGGCAGGCACAACACAGCTCGTCAGCGAGCAGGTCAGGTACGCGCACACACGCGTTTGCGATGGCTCAGCCTGTCGTAAGCATGCCACGCGTATAGTACGGGAGAGCTAATGCATGCGCGCAGTCATCATCCACCCGTCACGGCTTACTCCATCTGGAACGACCAACACGGCGTCCGGCTGGAAGGCTACAACGCGCAGAAAGCGTCCTTCAAGACCACCATCAATGTCAAGGTAATTTCCCTTAGCATCTTCCCAGTGCACCGCTAACATTTCACAGCAAATCGGACATGCCATGCTCCACCTCGACAACTACAACGAAAGCTACCTCATCACCCTCCCCGCCCTCCACATCGAAGGCCTCATCACAGGCTCCCCCTACGTCGAGCTCAATAGCAGCACCTACATCCAATCCTCCACCGGCTACACCGCGCGCATCGACTACAGCGGCAAGGGCTGGGTCTCGGGAAAGAAGAACTCGTTCACCGCCGTGCTATACCCCGAGGGCAAGGAGAAGGAAGCCATCTACAAGGCCGACGGCCAGTGGACCGACTCGTTCCAGATCAAGGATGCCAAGACCAAGGCCGTCGTCGACACATTCGACCACAAGTCCACAAAGACAACGCCCCTCACCGTCGCCGCCATCGAGCAACAAGACGACTTCGAGACACGGCGCGCGTGGAAGAAGGTGTCGGATGCGATTAACAGTGGCAACATGGACCTGACGAGTGCGGAGAAGACCATCATCGAGACCCGCCAGCGCGAGATGCGACAACAGGAGAAGGACGCTGGGAAGGAGTGGGAGCGCAAGTTCTTCTCGAAAGCACCAAAGTACCCGTTGTTCGAGCAGCTGGCCAAGAAGATTGGCGAGGGTATCAATGATGGGCAGACGAATGGTGTGTGGAACTTTGACAAGCAGAAGGCGGATGCGGCGAAGAGCCCGTTTCACCCGGATGTTGTGCCGCCGATTTATGAGAGGAAGTGAGGGTAGGACGTCGTTCCTCTAAGGCATACATGTTTAGTCAGATCATCATGACGGATGAGTATAATGATGCTTTCCGTGGGACCAAAATCCTACGGAAGTCGGGCTAGGGTGGGACGGAGTCGTAATACACATGAACGAGCGACTTGTCCGGAACCATGCTGTCCAAGCAATGACGCATGCGGTCTCACAGCCTCAGGAGCATCTATTTCATTGCTACAAGTACTCTAGTATTACCAAGAACGAAAAGATTTGTCTTTCACAATTGTTGACGTCTGAATCTATTTCACAATTCCCATTGTTGGGTGATGATACAGTTACTTTTACACATGCGCTCGCGAGCAAAGCTTGGCTGTTGAACCCGCTTATTTTGTAACGTCTTTTGAATCCGTTCTCTTGTCGTTGCCATGGCGCTGCCAGCATTGTCGGAAGATTTCCATCTAGATATCGAGTTAGTCTGGATGTTTTTCAAAGCCACCTTGCTTCTTTTGGTTAATCCTCGGCTCATCCAAGGTCCAGAGGTCAGAAGCAATGCTCGTCACCAAACGACTTACCTCTTGCTTACAGGCTCGCCAATCTTTCTTCTCGTAGTAGCAATCTGTCAACTTTGCATTTTCGTCTGCGCAGCCGGTGCTGTAGATGCGCTTGTCCCTGGTTGTTCGAAACCTTGGTTAGCTTGCTCGCTTCTTGGGCGTACTTTTCTTTGCTCTCAGCTGGTGTTCCCCGGATCTCCGCATCTACCCAAAAGCTGGAATTTCATACGCACCAGTCATCAGGCTCATCATCGATTAACAGCTGCGCTGCTGCTGCGCGGGAGTTATCCTCGTTTGACATATCTGAAAGAGCTTGAGAGAGTAGAAGGGTATACGTGGTGTGAAGATATCGGGTTGCGGAAACTTGCGCAGAGTCTCGTTATTGAGAGAGTTGATTTGAGCACGGTCGGCCAAACTCGGTCCGCACTACTACTAAACGTCACCAACAGTCAGTCAGCATACGAATCGCACATCGCATATCAATACCGCGAACATCATGGCGAGCAAAAAGATGAATGTGCTGGTATACTCCGGTACGCCTTTTCAAACTTCCTCACACCCCCACCAAAATTACTAAGCCATCCCAGGCAACGGCAGCACCACAGAGTCCGTCCGCCACTGCCTCTACACTCTACGACGCCTCCTATCCCCTTCTTACGCCGTCATACCCGTAACAGGCGACACCCTCATCAAAGAACCCTGGTTCAGCACATGCGCCCTCCTCGTCTTCCCTGGCGGCGCCGATCTAGGCTACTGCCGCACGCTCAACGGCGAAGGGAACCGCCGGATTAGTCGGTATGTAAACGCCGGCGGTTCCTATCTTGGTTTCTGCGCCGGAGGATACTACGGTAGCAGTAGATGTGAATTTGAAGTCAACGACCCTAAGATGGCTGTTGAAGGAGAGCGGGAATTAGGTTTCTTCCCTGGCACGTGTAGGGGACTGGCGTTTGAGGGGTTCAAGTATGCGAGTGAAGCTGGGGCGAGGGCGGCGGAGATTAAGATTGAGAAAAGTGCTTTTGAGGGGGTGGATGAGGGGGTGGGGGATGTGTTTAGGAGCTATTATAATGGTGGGGGTGTTTTTGTTGATGCGGGGAAGATGGAGGTTAGGGGGGTGCAGATCCTGGCGAGTTATACGGAGGATTTGCATGTTGAGAGTGGGGAGGGGAAGGCTGCGGTTGTGTATAGGAAGGTGGGTGAGGGGCATGCTGTTGTTACTGGGCCGCATCCTGAGTAAGTCTGTTTCGATCTATGTAACACGTTTTGACTAACACACCGTAGATTCGCGTCCCAGAACCTAAGCAAGATCCCCAGCTTACCTTCGTATGCCACCGTCATCAGCGACATCGCAGCCACAGACGCTACTCGACTTGACTTTATGCGCTTGATCCTCCGCAAACTTGGGCTGCAGGTCAACGAGCAGGAACAAGCGGTACCGTCCCTTTCCCGTCTGCACCTCACCGCTCATAACCTATCAGACGTCGCTGACCTCGTCGCTACGTGGAGTGAAATCATCACTGTAGTCGATGGCGATGAGTATATCAAGGGCGAGAACGATGTATTTCGCATTGAGAAAGAGGGGAGCGCGTGGAGCGTCAAGGAGTTGAAGAGGGCTGTTAGCGCTGTGTCGGAGAAGCTGCCTACCCTTGCTTCTGTTACGGACAGTGGTAAGGAAGGTGTTGAAGAACAGTCTAAAGAGGAAGATCCCAAGAAGAACAAGCCCAAAACCCCCGAGGAAGAGATACAAGACTGCATCACCTACACATCCACCACCTCCCCCAACCAAATCATCTCCTACGAAAAGATCGTCAAAGTCATAATCCCCCACTCGAAAGCCCTACCCTCACCTGAAGAAACCCCCTTCCACAACGAATCCTTCTACTCAAACCTCCACCACTACCACACCAAGCTCCGCAACCCAAACGCCTCCTTCGGCAAACACCTCATCTACGCCGACGTCGTAACATCCACCAACACGCTCCTCGAAAAGAACCCGTCTTTATTACGCAGCCTCCCCAACGGCTTCACCATAACAGCAACCACGCAGATCGCGGGCCGCGGCCGCGGAAACAACGTTTGGATCGCGCCGCCGGGGGCACTCATGTTTAGTACCGTGCTGCACCATTCCTTCACGCTGAGTCAGAGCGCGCCGGTGGTGTTTGTGCAGTATCTGGCCGCGCTGGCAATCGTCCAAGGCATCCAAAACTACGCCCCCGGCTACGAAAAAATACCCGTAAAACTTAAATGGCCAAATGACATCTACGCGCAACTCCCCGGCTCGGCCAACAACCCCGTTGTGAAAATCGGCGGGATACTGGTTAATAGCAGTTACTCTGGCTCTACATACGATGTCGTCACGGGCATTGGTTTGAACCTCAGTAACGCCTTGCCGACTACGAGTCTAAATCAATTGGCCAAGGGGTGTACGCCGCCGTTGAAGGACTTTACGCCGGAGAAGTTGCTGGCGAGTATACTCGCGCAATTTGAGACGCTGTATAGTACGTTTACGCAGAGTGGGTTTACGAGGGAGATGGAGGAGTTTTACTACGCCAACTGGCTTCACACTGATCAGTTGGTTACGCTGGAGAGTGTGGAGGGTGGTGGGGGTGCGGTGGGTGGGTACAGTGGTGGGGGTGCGGTGAAGGCGAGGATCAAGGGGATTACAAGGGATTGGGGGTTGTTGCTTGCGGAGGAGGTGAGGGAGGTGGATGGGAGGGGGACGGGCAGGGTGGTGCAGGTGCAGAGTGATGGGAATAGCTTTGATTTTTTTAGGGGGTTGGTTAGGAGAAAGGTGTAGGGTTGGAGCTGAGAGGGGAGACTAGGTCGAAGAGGGGGGTGTGTGATAAGGGCATGTAATAAGAATAAATCCTGGATACGTTGAGGAGGATAGTATTCGACGAGCTCGTGATGATGAGACCATGGGATCAAAAATGGACCTGTAATACATCGAGAAAGATGGTATGTAATGAGATATGCTGCAAAAGATCTGAACTTTTCCTGTCATGACTTCCTGGAACAATTTACTGAACTCCTCAGCTCATTCTTGCATATCCCGTCAATTATATTCTTATCCGCGAGTCCTTCGTAAGAATGCATCCTTCCGTGTATAATCGCTCAGACTCCGGTGTCCCGCCGAATCATTTTCGTGAACCACACGATCTCCTTGTTTGATCGAAGTCCCGCGCCGAGCGCACTCACTTGTGTACCCAGAAGTCCATAGACCGCCAGTCTTTACATTTCTTTGATGCAAGCGGATGGACCAACAAGCGGGGTTTATGGCCGGGGAATCGATCAATTGTCACACACAACTTTCCCGTGGCAGCACAGTAGGTGCACGCTCGCATGTAACGCGGTTCGCTCGAGGATCCTGGAGTTTTCCCTCGGTCCAGCAGAAGTCTCACGCACTTGGTCGTCCTTTTGCTATCCTTCATCATCTTCTCAAACTCTTTTCTGTTGACTGCTGTCTTCAAGTAGTCTTCGTTGAACTTCCTGGCAGCTTCTTTGACGAATGAGACTGGGAATTCGCACCAGTTATGCATATCGTAGCCTTGCCTAATGGGTGCCCAGAACTCTAGGTCTGTGTCCGATATCTGGACGACTTCCCTGCCAAGCAATTTTCGGAACCGGTCAAATTTCAGGGCCGCGCTGTAGTATCCTTCTTTATTGTCGCCGCTGTCAAACAGGCTGGACTTTGTCATGACGGTGCTCTTTTGTGTGAGCCATCGAGGCGCGGCTTTCTCGAGACTCGTATCGGCGTCGCTATCAGTTTCAGAGGCGCAGCTGGAAGTCGGCGGCCAGGGGTAACTAGACGCTTCCTTGGTTTCTTTTGCAATGACGTTGGCTGATTTGTCCTCAGCGGAATCCTCTTGCTTGACAAGATCCTCTTCGTCATCCATCGGCTCCGGGCTTGCTTTCCTCGTCTTTTTCGCCGCCTGCGTAATGTCACTTCCTTTCCTCTTTCCGCTCGCGGTTGATGATAGAGTTCCTCGCGACTTTGGGGTTTGAGCTGGCAGATGTTGTGCGGCCTTTGATAAGCCTGGTTCTGCTTGGATGTTAGTGGTTGGGCGTCTTCACATTGAAGCTCCACTTACGTTCGCCTTTCTGCACTTTAGGTCCGCTAGGATCTCTAACAGTCTTGCGGCCACTACCGTCGCTGTCACCATCAATACCACTATTGTCACCGTCACGTTTGACCTCTACGGGTGCTGGCACGTCGTTGGCCTTTCGAGTCCTCGCAAGGTCATCAAGAACCACTGTCGCGATGGCATTGAGGTCTTCCCTACGAATACCAGCTTTGAGGCCGTGGGTGATGACATCGATGACTTCGTTGTCGCTGATGCTCGCGAGAAGAGCTGTCCTTGCACCAGCCACGATGGGGTTGCCGGAGAGTGCAAAGAGCGCGTCGTGGTAGGTTTGTGCTGTTGACATGGCGGTATGGGTAGCGAGACTGTGTTATTGGGTAGGAGTGCAGAGGAAGATAGGTGGAGGAGGGGACAGAGAATACGAGGTGCATGGAAGGCGGTATATAAAGATAGGGTGGGGATGTCTGCGGGGACAGCAGGTGAGAGACGTGACGAGGGGAGCACCTTTACTTGCGCATCGATTCCGATATAGGTTTCCAGTATAATCACATTGTTTACGGTGACGGAAAGATATGATATGCGTCTGCATTGTTCACTCATTCTCCTCAACTACTCGATGTACGAAGGAACGTGTTGATCAAGGATTGTATTTCCACAGCCATCGACCAAAATGTATCTCAGAAGACTACATCGACTTTTCCTTCTTCGAACTACAATGAAGAAGTCTTTGTATTCGTCTAGTCGACATTTGGAAACCATGATCTTCTTCGTGTATGACTTCCCGTTGATCAATTCCTCCGTGCCCGTGTGACAAACTCACGCGTCAAGATTACTCAAGAACGCACCCAATAGTCCAGCGAGTCTATCATTGCCCCACGGCGATATTCCTGAGGTAAGGGGACAAAGGCAAGGCTGATCACTTCCCTATCTCGCACAAGCCGAGCGCACAAGCGCTTCGCCCTAATACAGCGATCGCAGGCCTCGTTCATCTGTCCTGTTCGTTCACCACGCTGCTTCGCTCTCATGATGACGGTATCATTGACACAGCATTGGGTAGCCACTCCCTTTTCGCGTAGTCTCAGTAGCTTACCCCACTCTGATATATGGAGATCGGTAGACAGGTAATCTTCATCAAACTTTGGGGCGAGTAGGGTAACCAAGGTGCTCGCGCTCCGTAGCCAACCATCGCAGAAGACACCCCAGTGGAGGATTTCCATGCGCGGAACGATCTTGTTGCCGATCATCTGCTCCCTCTCACAGTCTCGAAGGCTCACCTTGCTGGCGGAGCCAGCAGCCTGCGTGGCGACTACAGGAGGTGTATCGGGTTTGGAACGTTTGCTGATAGCAACGCGGGGAGACGGTGAAGGTGTTCGCTTGCTTGCTACCGACATGGCTGGTGTTGCTGGTCTGCCTGATGCCGGATGATCGTTGATCACCATGATCTCGCTCAGGGCTCGTCCATGGTTAGTTCAAGCTAACAAAACCTGTTGTAGGCTACTCACAGTGCTGCTGAATGTTGTGCTCTTGCACTTGCTCGATCTTCACGCTAGCTGTCGCGTGAGACACACTAGTACCGTCACCGTTGACTGAGGCCGGGTCCCTAGCGATGACGTCCAAGATAAGCGAAATGATATTCTCCAAGCCTCCGCGCGCGAATTCTCTTTCCATGACTTTCTTCAGTAGTTCCGAAAGGTCGTCATCGGTGAGGCCTTGGAGGAGGTTTTGGCGGGCGGTGGCGAGCTGCTCGTTCCCGGAAAGCGTGAGCAAAGCCTTGAGATAGGCGTCGATGGTCGCCATAGCGAGCAATGATCAAGGGAGGGCGATGTAGGGTGAAAGGTGGAGGAAAGGAAGAGCGGTGTTGTTGTTGACTACGCGGCGCGGCGCAACGGCGCTAGCTGTGAAAACGCGTGGATTGGGGAAGTGCAAACGGACGAGGTAACGCGCACGCATTAGTAGAAAGTGAGCACTATTAAATCAGACAGAAAGAATCAAGACACGGTGTAAGACCGATCTTCGTCAACAAATCCATCATAAGCACCGTATCCGTCCTTCCTCGACTAGCTATCGCAGCCTGGGGATCAAGCCCCCGAGGTCGGACCTCTCGTGTTTGAAATCAATACATAGTCCAGCTGCCAGAATCCCATGTCAACGGCCGGATAGCAGCTTCATACACGCCAGCGAGGCCTTTCTGGGAAGAGAAGGCGGGCCTGAGCAGCATATCTAATGCTACTCCTCTCCAAGTAGGCGGCCTGACCCGAACCATGAGGGTGAAATTGGTGCCTTGAACCTCGCGCAGTACCTCTGTTGCGCGTCCTCTCCCAGTAGGCGACCTGACCAGGACCATGAGGGTGGCCTCTGGGCATAAAACCCCTGGATACTGGTGGACTTCCTCCTGCGCGCGTTGGCTGTTCCTTTATAGTATCGGGGCGTTTTTGCGCTTCTCGGCCTCGTTTGGGATTCGAATTGGTGGACACAGATGCTACCATTGACGAGCCCGGGGTTTGAGCAAGCGCGCTGTCATCTACTTGAAAGTCTACATTAGTCAGGGTTACGGTTGCCTAATGATAATTACATTGTCTTACGTTTGGATCTCATCATGGTGACTCCGTTGTCGTCGTCTGACTCTGGTTCCATCTTGATCACGACCTCGCCATCTTCATTGGCATCTTCATGCTTCACTTCGACTTCGATCTCTCCATCTAAATCATGCGCGAGCTTCGAGCGAGAATCCCTTGAGATGATACCCAGCATGATTAGCGCAATGTCCTCCAATCCTTCTCTTTCGAACTCGCATTTCACGCCTTGGATGACTACACGCGATAGCTGATTATCGCTGAGTTTCTTGAGTATGTCCTTGCGCGTGTCGGTGTCTGGTTGGCTGTGAAACTGCGCGAGTACGGCTTTGAGATCGCTATCGTAGTATGACATGGTGGGTGGTGATGAAAGAAAGACCCCTGTTGTGTTGTTGCTTGCTATCCAGCGTGAGGGCGATTTGTTCTCTGCGATGTCCCGTGGGTAGACAAGAAACGTGTGATGACCCAGCGAAGGTGTTAGTGTTGGTCTTTGTTTAGCGAAATGTTTGTCCGAATGTTGTGTAACGCCATGCGACTGCACCGGGACTAAACGAACGCGTGGGCACGTGACATCTCATTCGCGGCATGGTATTACGTGCTAGAAGGCTGTGTCGAACCGCTGAGATCGGTTTGGAAACCGACCCCGAAAGCAAATGCGACAGCCTTCATGAGCGTGGCGTGAACAGTCTAGTGTGGTGTAGTAGCACTTGAGGTCGTGGTGACTGCTGCTCCTAGATCGTCCGTATTTGGGCAGGAACTTGGCCAAGCATTTGGCTGCTGACATTGCCCATGCCCCGCGCGCATCGAGCGCTTACATACGACTGACAAGATGTTGGAGAATTTGCATCGATCATTGAGACCTCTACCAGATCACGGTTGACTCGATTCGAGATTCTATTGAGCAAGATTGAAAGTCGCTGGAGTAGCTGCGAGTGGATGACGTCATGCAGAACGCTAGGATCGGTGACAGCGTAGCGGCCCGTCAATGTTGGGAGTGCTTCAAACGACGCCTGGTGTGCGATCGCACCCTGCCGCAATGCAAGAAATGCACCAAGGCTGGTAAGGAATGCCCGGGTTATAACGACCAGAAGCCGTTGCAATGGGTTGAACCGGGACACGTGACGATCCGTCCGAAGAAGAAGAAGGAATGCCGGCCACCAACATCCGCCATTAGAGCAGTAAACTCCGAGATACACGCACCCGTCATTCCTCATCAACCCGTTGCTGGCACTGGGGTCTCTAGAGACGCAAGTCTACCAGAGCCCCTCGGACAAGGAGGGTGCCCGTGGCCGGTCTTCGAAGAGCTTCAGCTTACACCGGAAGAGATCAACTTGTCCAAGAGCCAACTTGCCAGTCTATTGGTCCGAGAAGACAAGCCAGAATGGTGGCGCAACTCTGGCATAGAGAAGCAGGTCGACCCCACTGAGCTACCAGCTGCTGAGGCCGGGGCGGGCTGTGGAGTGGGCGAACGCATCATGTGCATTGGCAACAAAGACCAGATCAAGGAAGTAGTAGAGAGAGGTCAGCACTGGGAAGCCGCGCTGCTATTGCAGTCGAATCAGAGTCCTCTTGCAAAGATACAGAGACTGCTGCAGATCATGGAGATGAACAGACTTCCACCATATGATTTCTTGTCGGATGAGACACACGATGTGGTACAAGCCATCAACTACTGTATGTGGACGCAAACCCGGACGACATGCATGTATGTACTAACGCCGCTAGTCAACGCTAAGATATATCCGGATATCCAAGAAACCGATTGCCTAGCACCCAACCCAGCGGTGGTTTATTTCCCAGTGTGGGCGTTGCATATCTTGGCTCCAGCAATGCACTATACGACTGTCTGCCTGAGTCTCAACTACTACTTGACCTCGTCGCCGCTGGGCAAAGACCGAGCTGTCATTGCGGAAAATCGCCTCAAGATATACCATTATCGAGGCCTTGCTATACGCGCTCTCAACGAGAATGTCGCGAGAAAGGAAACGCGCAGTAGTGATCAGACGATCGCCAGCATTCTCATGTTTCTGGCAATGGAGGTACACTCTGACAAATCTGACACTTGCGGGTCCAGAAGGCTGATGGTCCTCTTAGGTACACAGCTCTACAGATGTTGACTGGAGGTCGCATGCAGATGGCATGAAGCGACTGATAGATATGCGTGGTGGATTTGGATCACTACGAAGCACAGTACCTCACATGACATCAGCGCTAGTAATCTTCGTACTGTTGGTATAACGCGACGATTGCGACGAATGTGGCTGACAGCATGCAGCATCGTAACCTTTTCGAACAGTCTTGGTCCAGCATCGCATCAGATCAGCATCACCGAGCCACTCGAACAGCAAATCGAGGAAGTGGAGAAGGTATATAGCCTTATACTTCCTTACACGCTGTGTCCATCAACACTCTTCATTGAGATCATCCGCATCAACCGCCTGCGTCAGGAGCTCAGCCTCTCGCCCATCGTCGACCCAGATCAGTACGCTCAAGTTGCACAAAGCATTCTTTCTCGTATCGAATCCTTCGTTCCACGAGAATGGGCACAGTCGAGAGAGCAAGAAGATGACTGGCAGCTGATTGCATCGATTTGGCAGTCTGCAATCGCACTCTACTGCATAATGTCCTTGCAAGCTGTTGACATTATTCCCAGCAACACAGAGATGGATCGCATGCGAATGCGACATCGCGATCGTCTGCTCAAAGATCTGAAGGCTTCCACGCCCTTGAAGCAGCTCAAGAAGATATCGACATTTCCACTGTGTGTGCTTGGCGTGGAAGCGGGCTATCACGTTCAGCAAAGCACTCAGATCTGGATCGAACGGCACTTGGAGGATCATGCGCGCTTTCTTGGCAGTAACAGCCCTTTGAAGGCGCGAGAAGTGCTCCGACGATACTGGCGGCGGAAGAAACCTGGTTGGAATGAGTGCTTTGATGAGCCGTAAGTGCTTCATGTCAAACGCTTTGAGAGGAGTACACTAATAAGATTGATTTGCAGGTTTACAACTCTTGTACCAGCGGGTGTCTGCTGATCGGCCTGACGAATCGATGCGGTCTTAAAGGTTATGTAACGGCCGACTGAAACAGGTTTTCGTTGGCTGCTTAGGCCAATCCTGAATCTAGATTGAATGAATCATCGACTATTACATACCGCCAGTGCTTCCCAGAACCGGAATTGCCACATTCGATGGGTCACCGAGATGCCGAAGTGCATGCGCACTTGACTCGGTTCGGCAGTAAAGTAGCGAGCTGAGCTGACTGCATTTAAGGCAAGGAAGCGCGACCTGGTGCTTGCCAATAACAATCCCACAATGCCATCGCTGCCATTGCTCCTCCTCATTCGTTGCTGTTCGTCTTGGCCCTTCTGACTTCCTAACAGGGTTAGCGCTGATAGCAGGCGGTGTTTGAGGCTACCCCAAAACAGCGAGACTTTCAACAGCGAGCATTAACTAGGAAGAAAGCTTGGCCATATCGCAGTCCGTTTCGGTATAAGTGCGCAGCATATGCCTCATAATGTATGCGCGAATCAAATTAGCCACGACTGCGCTCTACTTCGGTTCTGGCTGGCTATTTTCGCCTAACAGTTCTTACTAACGATAGTGCTCACGAATTCGATGTCATTGTGGCTCCGTTGATCACGTCCGGCTTTGACGAGCGCTTGATTCTGATGCGGCCCCCACAACTAGCACTGCGCGAAGGACGCCTCGTCCTCTCCTGTTGCATCTGCAAGGCTGACCAGGTGGGAAAGCAAGATTTAGTAAAAGTATATATAGTGTACCAGACTCTAGGGAAGCATCTCGATACCATCGACAGGCCGTCACACCCACTGTACCGAAATGTCTTCAAGGACGACCCTTTGCCTCGCGTTAATCGCATGCCTCAACATCGCTGCGACGGCGTCACAATCATCTTTTGAATATACCGAATGCTCCGAGGATTCCGAGAAAATCGCGATCAACTGGACAGATGCGTCCACCGTTCTGGGCAGACCCGACACCTATCTCGGAAAGCTGGCTGTACCTCTTGACTATACGCTGCCCCATTCGAACAACAACACCCTCACCCTCAACATCCTGAAAGTCAAAGCGACCAGAGAGCCCAGGCTAGGGAGTGTGTTGACAAACTGGGGAGGCCCCGGATTGCCCGCAACAGATTGGCTTCTGCAGCAGGCTCGTTATGTTCTTGCGTAAGTTGCTCCTTGCTGTGTAGATGCTGCGTCCAAGGACTAACAGCTCTTCTCGTGCAGCATGACAGGCGGCCAATACGATATTATCGGTCCCGACCCCAGAGGCACTGGCACGACAATGCCCGTAGATTGCTACAACGACGAGATGGAACGACTGGTTGCGACGTTGCGGACACCCACGAGGACCAACTCGTCTGAAGTTGCGTTGGGCGCTGTTTGGTCTTACACCAAGCAATACGCAGCACGCTGTTTCCAGAACGAAGCAGTGAATGGATCATTGATGAGCACGGCGTTCGTTGCCAGAGATTTCATGAAGGTTGTCGATGCTCTGAATGTGGAAGGCGAAGATGGTCTTCTCCGGTACTGGGGTGAGTTGAAGATGAGTCGCAGTATTTGTGATTGTTGACTAATCGACCTCAGGCATATCCTATGGCACGTATCTTGGCCAGGTCCTGGCTGCTATGTTCCCAGACAGGGTCGAGCGAATGATGCTTGATGGAGTTCTCAACCCGCTCGAGTATCAGCAAGGATGGTACGTAGCTCCCTCCAGATGACTGCGACACAAGCTAATTGCGAAATAGGGAGACCGGTCCAGCTACATCTTCGCCCATTGCTTTGAGAGAGTTTACCGAGCAGTGCATCGATGCAGGCCCCTCCTGTTCCCTCTTTCGCCCCAACCTCTCCTCCGACACGCTGTACGACCAAATCCTACACCTGAGCGAAGAAGCCAAACGCGAGCCAATCGTTATGGGCCCCAATGTCACCACCGATATCGTCACCTACGAGAAGCTCGCTGAGGCTAGTGACACCGCTTTGCGCATGGGCCTGGCATCCGGGCCTTACTTGGCAGGCTATCTCAATAGCATCATGATCCGCGAGACCCCGGAATACAACCACACCCAATATCTGGTGAGCCGCGCCTTCATCATACAGGATGCAGCAATCAATGCAGATAACACGCAGCTCATCCGCTGTTCCGATGCCATGATTCGTGCCGACGAGCTCGCCGATATCGAGGAACGCGTCCAGCGCATAACGGAATTGGGTGACTGGAACAGCGATTACATTATCGGCTCGTATATAATGTGCTCGCTGTGGAAGGTTCAGGCAAAAGAGCGGTACGAGGGCGACTTCAAGGCGAAGACTAGGTACCCTGTGTTGCTCATCGGTTCGCCATATGACGTCCGCACTCCGATCTCCGGGGCTTATGCGGCGAACAAGACGCTCGAAGGAAGTGTTATGCTTCAGCACGATGGTCTCGGAGTAAGTGGGAGAGCTTTCCTTTGCTTTGTGGATGGGCGGGGTTTATTCGAGAGAGACAATGGCTAACAATATTGGTAGCACACGGTAATGTACAGCCCCGGAACCTGCGCCATGACCGCAACCACTGCGTATTTCGTGAACGGAACTATGCCGGAAGAAGGGACGGTATGCGAGCAAGACTTTGGTGTCTTCTCTGGAAAGAGCTTGAATGATACCCTTGGCCTTCTTGGTGAGCCTTAGTCTTCCACAATTCGGATTGTGAGACTTCGTGGGGGCATTGTCGAGACAATAGAGGAGGTGAAGGTTGATTCGTTGATGAGAATTGGATGGTGTGTTCGGAAGCGAATGGCGGGTGATTGCTTCGGCCTGAACGCTGGATGGACGTTTCGTAGCTGCTCGTAAATCTTCCCGATGTGGCTCATTTCTACCGCGCTGCTCTTTTCTCTCGCTCCTCGATAGACATCGTGAGACGCTCGATGTGCCGCATGTGACTACTCATTGGGAGGTAGAGAAGCTCGAGATACCCCATGTTCCCCGTGCATACTTCTCCCCAAATCTGAAGAGCACTCCGTTAAGTCTGACATATGCGCCGAGCGAGATCGAAGTCTGGCCTGCGCGAAACTTATCGTGCAATGGAAATATGCACAGCTTGGGGCCCATGGTGTCCAGAATGACTCTGACACATAGACGCATCCGGCCATTGCAATGGTCACAAGCCCTGTCCTTGTCTCCTTCGGCTGAAGTGTACTTTGATGCGCCTGTGCCGCTGTACAGCCAGTGGCAGACGCACATTCCCCTCTGCATGAAGCGTTCTGCATCCCTCACTATTGACCGATACATTGTCGATATTTTAGGATGCGACATGTAGACTCGATTGAATATTGCGTGGATAACTCTACCGTCCCCAGGTGATAGGTCATGAAGAGGTAGCCAGGCGCCACCTCCGAAGCTGTTTGGAGCCCATACGCCTATCCTGAGTCTGGGATCTGGCTCGGTTGCTGAGGCTGCGGGAAACGTAACGAAGTTCACGTCCGTCGCAGGATTTTGGTTCGCGTACAGCACCACCTGTGGCGCTACTGTATTGCTTTCTTCCTCATCTTTAACAGGATCTTCTAGATCAATGACTGTCGGAAGTATCGCGGGGCGATAGTCGTATGGATGTATGACGTTATCCGCTTCCCACATGTCACTCTCGTAATCGTCCTCGTTCTTGTCATCGTTCTCGTCATCACGTAAGTCGATGGTGTCCAACGATGAGCCGCCAATCGGTTCATTTTTGCATGCCTTACTAGCAGGTTCCTGTCGCTCGCTATTTGTATCCTGAATAGCGCGCTTTCGCTTGGCCACCGAAGGGGTTGCTGCTTTTACTTGTGTCGCGTCTATCCGAGGTGCGATGGGGACAAACCCCAGAGATTCTGTGGTGATACATATCAGCCGGCGCCTCATATGTCCATAATTGCATGTTTACCAGTCTTTGGAACTGTCATTGGCTCGATATTCGGATTCTCTTTGAGAATGTTGAGCATCGCGCAGACCAATCGCTCTCGTACCTTTCGGTTGGTACATCCGGTTATCCCTTCGACGGCAACGATTTCCAGCTCTTCCCAGTTCAGGCCATCAATGAGCCTCATGCGCGCATCGGCGAGCGCTTCATTACCGGTCAGCAAAAGCAGCGCCTCCAGATACGAGCTCGTCATCGTGTAGACGCGCACACGTGAGGGTTGCTGTGGTGCGAGGTGAGTAGCCGGCACCGGATGTTTGTTGATGACGGCGGACGGCAATCCCCGGCCGAGCTAGTGACTAGCGCACCGTCCAAAGCTCGGATCCACGAACACCAAAGGTTTGCGACTCCGCATCATGCCCAGCATTCTTCACACACACGATTGTATCTCACGGCCTCTTCACAATGATGTCAAGGGCAAGCTCGCGCATCACTAGAGGGCCGGTGTCGCATTTCGCAACGCCATGACTGCGAACCTTCGTCGCCTAAGGCAGCCGATCATCATTAGCTACATGTTTTGTGTTCCATCTCTCCTCCGTCTACTTCCACATCCATCATATCCTTCTCACTGGACACCAGGCTTCAGCGGTCAATGGAAGGAGGCGATTTAGAACATCCCATCGCGTTGAGATCTTCCCGGCTTCCATTGCGAGATTAACGTAGACTTCAGCATACTCGTTCCGTTTCCCATTATCCTCCGTTGACCCATGCATCAATGGAATTCAACGCCTTGCCTTGACGGTGAGTTTCGGGTAGAGGCACTACACAAAGCTTTGTACCCCATGGAATGTCGCTCACAGCGCGCACGCAGAGTCGCTTAGTGCGGATGCAAGCTTCGCAAGCCGTCCAATCGTTCCCATCAGCTTTCTGGAGATTGAATGTACCGCCTTCATTCTGCCACACGGCTACGTTGATGCAACCACCTCTGATATTGTACCCTTCGGCGACACCCGTCGCCACCGCCGAGTATGCGGCTCGTGTCGCCTCTTTGTCAGCAAAGTGGGCAAAGAATCTGGCATGGATATCGGTGCCGCTGTTGCCATCAAAATAACTGAGAGGCTGCCAACGCTCACGACCGTTGAGGCTCGGGACCATTGCGCCTATCTTCAGGACGGGTATATCCAGGGTTGTGGAGCGCATGTCGATGACATTAATGTCGGCGTTGGCGACCGCAGGAGCGTTATCCCGTAGAGCGTTATCAAGTCTTGCAGTCGTACCCTCCCAGTCTTCATCGTCGTCTTCGTCTCCATTGGAGAGGCTGCTGGCACCGTCACATATCGCAGTGAGCGTGGGCGCTTTGTGAACATGGTGGCCGGAGGATTCTACGGTTCCCGTGGCCTTCCGTTTGGTTTGGCGCCCCGGTAGTGCCATGCCGAAGGTTGGGGGGATATGCGCGGCTAGTGTGGGTGCGGGCGCTGCTTGCATGTTGCTAGGCTCCCGGGAGTCTGTGAGACAGTAGTTCAGTGTCTGCCTCTCACTCAATGCTTTATCTCTTACCGTTCCTTTCGATGGGTGGCTCAGACCCCGCCCGCTCTTGTGGTTGTTGGAGCGAATCGAGCATGTAGAGACACAACTGCACGGATGCTTCGTCGGCAGTGAAGCGCTCCATACCTTCCTGGATCAAGGCAATGCGGTCCTCGCGACTGAGGCCTTGAAGAAGTAGCAAGCGCGCATCGTCGAAGCCATTCTTGGTGAGGTGGCGCAATGGCTCGAGGTAAGATTTCGCCATAGTCAGTGCAGTTGTGGATTGGGAATGGAAAGCGAGTGGAGGAGAAGGGCTTTTTGACATCTAAGCAGACGCGATACGCTAGCGCCAGAAACGGAGATACGTCAGAGCAAACGGATCACCGCCAGGAGCACACATGACAAGAGAGACTATCCAGTCGTTAAGATTTGACGGTATCCATGCGGCAAATTGCGACCCAATATGAACGCTGTTATCACCACCCCAGATTCGGCTGCGCGACGAAGTCATACACAAATACCTGCTCGAGCAACGGGTCCGTCTCATTCTTCCGCGATGTTAGCGTCAACTCTTTTACAACGACAGAGAGTTCAAATACCTTCAGCTTATCGTGCGTCGGATCTTTATCGAACACCTGCCTCGAGGCTTGATCCTACTCAATGTCAGCACTCGCGATGCGGTCGCGTCACCATCCATTTCATACCTTGAAGACTACAACGAAACCCAAGTCCCACACACTCTCCCTCTTCACATTCGTGAGGTTCAATGGCGTATTCAGCGGCCTTCCTCCCTTTGGGCCTTCGACTAGCAATTCCGGGTGCTCAGCGTAAAGCGCGAGAAAGGCGGATGCGCGGTCGCCTTTTTGCTCCGCGGTGACGTTGGGTAGGAACCGGAATGTCGCTATGCGCGTTACCGGGGATGCATCGGTGGAGTTGGGCGTTGAAGTAGACATCGTAAAGGAAGAAGCAAGGCTGAAGAGGGCGACGAAGGCCGTGAGAAGGCGGGAGTGGAGTTGCATTGTGCTGAAATACAAGCGGCGGGGTATGCGCTTTAAGCAATGTAAGGCGGAACAATGCTGTGCGACTTCAACCAGGGCGTAACACCATAGATGAGGAAAGCCGTTGTGCATGCAGTCGGTCGCGATGCTGACCGCGGATTGGTGCGCTAAACTTTAATCTGACCTGCATGCGGAGGTGGGGATACGCGGGCGGAGAGCCGAAGTCACCACATCACATTCGCGTCGACGCACGTTAGGTGTTTTTATAAACTTTGACGTTTTGTTATACTATCACTTTTGAGGATACATATGCTATCGCCGACAAGACATGTTTGTACCAATCGCGGTGATACAAGAAATAGAGAAGAAAGAACAATACAAGGTTGTACAGCTGGCCAGCCATCGCGAACAACAGAACAACCAAACACAAAGCAAGATACAGAATAGAGATGAAAGAACTGTAGGGCAAGCCTTCTTGACTTGCGCTCAGTGCGACGGCGCTAAGAGTCCTGTGAACTTCCAGTCGACTCGATATCGCTCGACGATAAGGGTGGCGAATGAGCCAAGCCACTCTTGTGGCCTTGATCTCATCGCAGCTGAGTGATGGAAACACTTCTGTGCTCCAAATATCTCCAGGTAGTATCCACCAAGTATCTTGGTGGTGGATGGCCGATGAGTCGTCAAGACCTTTTGTCTTGCGCTCATCCCGACCGGCGGTTCAAGCCTCTATGGGTCTTTCACTCATCTCGGTCGTCAGCTGTCAAGTCTCTATGGACGGATTCAGCTGAGCTAATGCAGTGGGTATGCTCCCGATGGACGCGCCTCTCTGGTCGCGGCGACGGGGTGGGTGATGAGGCAAGACCTTTTGCGTTGCGCTCGTCCTGACTGGTGCTTCAAGCCTCTCTGGGTCTTGAACTCATCTCGGTCGTCAGCTGTCAAGTCTCTCTGGACGGATTCAGCTGAGCTAATGCAGTAGGTATAATCCCGATAGACGCGCCTCTCTGGACGCGGTGACGGAGTGGATGATGAGGTGAGCTCTTTGAGCTTGCACCTTGTCGACTGGGTGGGGACGTCTCTCTGGATTTTGCACCAGCTCGACTGTTGGCTGTCGATGTTCTCTGACATGATCGGCCGGAATGAATGTCGGCACAGCTTGGATGGATGCGCGCTTTGGGCGCGGAGGTCGGTGAGAATAGCTCTTTTGGCTTTCGTTCGGAAGGGAGGTCGTCCTAACACGGCGAAGATGTGGCGAGCACTGGAAGCCTTCTGGACTTCGATGCATGCGAGATGTTGGTTGACAAACGGGCGCTGTAGGTATGTTGGCCAGCGCTGGTCTGGTGTCTTTGGTGAAAGATCCGCTCGGCGACTTGAGAAGATAGCCTGGACGATTGCGCTCTCTAAATCTGGCGACGCCTAAGCACTGAGGTACGACGTTGGGCGCTACTGCGCTTTTGATCCTTTGCATCCTCTTTGTGGCGAGCCTCGCGCTGTTTTGCGACCACTTCCTTGGTCACAAACTTCTTATTGCGACCCTGGCGCTCGACTTGCTCTACCTCATCTGAAAGGCTGGCGCTGCGTCGGCGCTTGACACCCAGAGAGGAGGCGGAAGATGGCGTAGGCGACGGAGCTGGAGGAGCTGACGGGGCGGAAGCTGACGGGGCTGACAAGTCGGCAGCGGTCGTCTTAGCCTGGGATAGTCGAGCGGAGCGCCGCGGGTTGATCTCGACACGTCCGGAGGTCTGTGAAGTCGCTGAACCGGGAGGACTCAGGAAGGATTGACTACCGAAGCGGCTGCGGGGGAACGAGTTCGGGAAGCCTTGCGTCTGGCTGAAAGGACTCTGCGATCGGCCCAGAGTCTGCTGCGACTCACCAAAGTACGTAGTGTCTGGCGTTTCCTGGAACTCCTGCTTGACACCTGATACCGAGAACTGTAAGCCCGAAGAGTTGGACGAGCCGACAGAGCTCTGGAAGCCGGAGGTGGCGTCCTCGACTTTGATAGCGGGTGCAGGGGATGGTACTTGCTTCACTGCAGGGCGGGTCTTCTTGATAGCGTCGAGGTTATCAGAAGTGAATGAGACGGCGTCGGGGTCCATCTCCTCGAAAGCGTTGAGGGTGCGCTTGGCGTTCGTGATCGTGGCCTTGTCTGACTTGATGGCGGGCGCAGGTGGAGACTTGGAGTCGACGGTACGATGAATCTGATCGTGGTCCTGGACGTCGCTGCCAACGCTATCTTCTACCTTGACGAGGTCGTCCTTTGCGATAGCGAGGGGTGCGCGCTCGATAGTCTTCTCTTCACCGACATCGAGATAGTCATCGGCGCGCTCCCGAATCAGTGACGTCTTCTCGTATACCGATTGGTCGACTTGCGGCAAGAGTGTCGCGAATGCCTCGGACTTGTGGTGAAGATTGAAGGAGTCGTTGACACCTTCCGGACCGTGTTCGAAGTTCTCAGCCTTGGTAGGCGCCTTGCGCGCGACGGAGGAGTCAATCTCAACCTTGACGGGCGCTTCGCTGAACCCGTATGGAGGGTGGACTCGATTGGCGACCGGGTCGAACAGGCCTTTGCGATACACTGTATCGTGGTTTGCCGTCTCTTCGGCTCTTGGAAGCTTCGACGCAGTCTTTGATGGCCGCACTGACGGCGGTGTTGGCGCCGTCTTGATGTTCCATGGGACGTCCATGAAAGACTCGTGGATATTGCGCGGGCCGGTATTGTCACGGTCGTTCTTGTCGGGATTGGCTGGGCGGAACGACTTCGAAGTCGCGCCCTGGTCCTTGAGCTGAGCCCTTCTTTCGCGAAGACGAGCACTATTGTCTAGGTCCGCTTGGAGGTTGGGTCGCTTCGGATCGTAGGGAAGCGAGTAAGGCTCAAGCTTTTCGTCTAGAAACTGCTTGAGATCTTGGGAGCAGCTGGGCGGCAGCGTGACGCCGTGGTTCTTGATGATGTCCTTGATTCCGTGGAAAAGGTCAACCGGCCTCTGCTTCAGCAAGAAGGCCCCTATGCGATGTTAGCAACGAAGGTATCAGGCAAGGGGCGCGGACGCGGATATGCTTACCAGTGACGGGACGCATCTTGAGCGCGGCCTGCTGGTTGCTGGAAGGAGTGGAAGACATCTTGTGAGTGGAAGTAAGAGATTGTGAAGTAAGTGGATGTTGACGACGAGTAGTGGTTGGAAGTGGACTTTAGAATGCGAGCGGCTGTGATAACGCGCAGAGTGCAGGTAGCGGGTGGTATATAAAGACTGATGGTCTGAGCTGTCGCGTTGTTTTGTCAAAGGCGGGGTATCGCGGTCTTATATCGAGGCTGCGTTGTGATTGCCTAGACGCAGGTATTCACTATGTGGTTATGGGTCGCAAGCACAATGTAAAACGCGATCTCGGCGCAAGCGACGCCGGAAGCAATGAATGTGTCGCGACTTTTTTCTAAATCGCGCATCCAAGCGCTTCATTTCAGGAACTACCCCTCTTTGCATCGCTGGGTGGGTCGACGAAGTGACGCGCGCAGTCACGTGTTGTGACATTCACATCGATGGAACCGCGTTTGGTGTTCAAACTCGCAACCGCTTTAGCAAACCTGCCATGGTACCTTGGTATTTACGAAGCGTACCTATGGATGGCTTAGCGCAGAGCCTCGCGCAACGCGCGCAGCTTCAGTATATCGACCTACCACAGGCCTGTATAGTCAAATCAGTTACTAGGTTTTCGGTCACGTATCTATGGTTCTGCGATGAGAGCGAAAAAATGTGAAGTCGTCTCAGCGACGCGCATGTTGGCCGTTCGCCCGCCAGCTTTCCGCATTCTCGCAGAGCCGCTATCACGACAAGGCAGTGACGTTGTTGTAGGCGTTCGCACTTCCCTATTCCGATTGAATCGCGCGTTGAAGTTCTCGCATTCACCACATACGGCAGCTACCACCCTCGTTCCCCACGATACGAAGTATAACCGCCCACCTCTTCAGCATACGCCCCCGGAATCTCTTTGCGCATCGCAGCATTCGTTGCAACTGTAGTCGGCAACCTTATATTTGACATTACACTACGAACTTAGAACACATACCGTATTCCGCAACCGCCACGATGGTAGACAAGATCGGGCGTCCACGCAAGGCTGTAGGCAGCAACCACCCTTACGAATCGGGCGGGAGCACGAGAGGCCGCCCACAACACCAAGCCTCATCACAAACAGAAACATACTACAGTGCACACGACGGCTTCGAAAATGCGCCCATGCAGTCCGCTGCAATAAACGCTGCACAACAACGCGACTTCGAAGAAGCGCAAGCGGAGCCAGAACCACAATCTCGCTCGGCCAATATCCGCACCAGCACCGCCGCTGAGTCGCAAATCGGTGCCGACGAAGAAGAAACCCCTTCTCAGCCCTTATCCGCTTCCTCGTCCTCTTCATTAAGCTGGGAAGACCTCCCATCGCCCCAATCCACTTCCCTTCCGACCGCCACACCCTTCCCCGGCACTTGGCCTGCCGCCCTCCACGACACCAGCGCCGCGCTATCCGAGGTCTCTACCGCGACCCTCTCATTCGCAAGCGCTCTAGCATCGTCTGGCATCGGTCGCGCATCATGGAGTATCGGCGCAGCAACTCTTTCCTCCACCAACCGCGCGGCCCTCTCTTTCACCACCTGGGGCATGGAGAAGACAGGCGTCATGCCTAATGAGCTTCCTCGGCCGATGAGGAGGTGGATTCAAGGGAAAGAGGACAGGGACCGAAAGAGGAGACAGGCTGAGCAGAGAAGGAGAGAGAGGAGGAGAAGGGAACGGGATGGACAAGTGTTCACCGGGGGAGTGGACGAGGAAGGGGGTTATGTGCTGGCTACGCATGAGATGGATGGTACGCTGAACTTTGAGGGTAGGGGACCTGTGGACATGCGCGAAGAGGTCGGTGAAGAGGAGGGAGAGCAGGAATTCGCGGCGGAGGGATCGGAAGAGATCGAGGAGCGGGAGGCCGAACATGAAGACGATGGTCTGACGCGAGTGTTTGAGTTCGATGACGATGAAGACTTATGAGAGTTATTAGTAGATAGACGAAGAGACGAGCGATGTAAATGTATCCATGACAATATATAATGAAGCTTTCTGACACTGCGTCATGCGCCTGAAACGAGAGCGCTCGTACAACACCCTATGTCACCCATTCCGTCCACCATCCCCACTATACCACACATCTACAAATTGACAAACTTCGCCGAGTTGCACTGTGTGTCACTAGCAATCGGCTTCCCATTGAGCGCAATCTTGAGATGCCCCTCCCAAGTACCCCCATGGTCCATCTTAAAGCAAGCAGCATCATACCCATTCTCCTGCATCCACTTCAACTCCCTCTCAACCGCGTTCCTGATCGTCTTCGACTCAGACGTCGTGTCGCACTTGGGACCAGAGGTGGTTGCGTAGTACTGCCACACAGCGCCGTCGACGTTACCGGAGATCACGGAGCAGCTGTTGACGTCGGATTGGCCTTTGATGTAGACGGCGAGGTAGTTGGCGATGGAGACGATGGCGAGGGTCGCGGTGGCGCCTTGGCTGACGAAGCCGGCGGCGACTTCGATGTCGGTGCGGGGTGAGAGAGGGGAGGCGATGTCTCTGGTGTCGAGAAGGGCGTAGCTAGAGGGGTTGGGTTAGTGGATTGCAATGAAAGATGTAGGGGAAGGGGGGACGACGACTTACTCTTTCTCGGGGGCACCGATGGCGAGAGACTCGGCAGCGCCGAGGAGGCAGAAGATGTGGGCGAGCTGGAAACGCATCGTGAATAAGTGATGTATAGCAAAAGGGGTATTTTGGGTGTGTATTGTGACTTGAGAGAAATCGCTGTGGTGGGATGATGACCTCTATCTCGATGCATCGATTACTTATATACGTCTTCAAATGAACACAACCTACATGAGGCCTGCGCTCTACCTCCCCTCTTCGTCAACAACCAAGCTCTTGATGATCGTTTCTGCCTCGTCGGCCTCAGCTTCATGAGGCCTCCAAACACACTGCCCGCCTTGATCACAAATTGAGAGAGAACGTTCGATAAACGGCGACGTGAATCCATGCCGCAACGCTGTGTCAAAGGACCGACATAGATGGTCGCGGGATGCCTGATGTACGGTACATGGACACCATCGAGTATCGCAGTCAAAATAAGCCCACCCCACGAAAGCTTATGCCGATCTTGATCTGTCTTGGTTTTAAGATTTGGAGATGTCGGTCGGTGCAAACGTAGGGTTCTTTTACGGACCGATCCGGTACGCCTTAGGTACACAGCCTTCGTGCGGCTATGCGCGACGACTAAACATGGAACGCCTGAGCGATGCTGACGTAGATAGTCTACCCAAAGCAGCTATTTTTGAGCGCGGGAACTTTGCGGGGGCTGTGATTACTGAAACACCGCAGAAAGATGGGGTCCAACGTCTTTAATCGGACCGCCGCACAGGCTAATGAGAGAACGCCTAAGAGACGGCGAAGTGCAACACCATGATTGATATTGTATAGACGCTGATCCAAGAGGGGCGCCTTACACATACAGGGCTGTACGGCGGTTTCCACGGGATGCGATGAAGACAGCATCGGTCTACCTGCTTGCCAATCAAGCATCTTGCCTCTATCCAGTACACTTCGCTCGTATCGCGAGGCATTTCTCTCCAGACCCGTTGACATCAGGCGTGCAAGCACTTGATCATCATGGCTCAAGGCGTGCAGCAAGTCAATCTGTGCTCGACTCTTGACAACTTATCAGTCGGAACGGTTCATCGTGAGAGTGTATATATATCGGGCAAGACACACAGTTCTACCGCATCATCCTCACCACTCAACCATAACTACTTTACCGTGCTTTCATCTCTTACAATACAACATCCCCAATCCACTACCCATCATGCGTTTCTCAACCATCGCCGCTACCGCTCTCTGCCTCGGCTACAACGCCATGGCCCTCTCTCTCCCAGAGCGAGAGGCTCTGCCATCGTTGAGCGAGGAGACACAATCTAGGTATGATGAAGAAGCCCTTCCTAAAACCATCCTCCATCCCTACTAACTGTCCACACCAGCGACGACCTCGCCAAACGCCTCACCATCGAAGAGCAAATCGCCATTCTGGGCGCAGGCTCCATGGTCGCACTCAACGTCAACGCGATTGCGACTTACGTTTCCAATCTCATGAAGGCGCAAAGCGAGGCCAACACTTGTGGTGTTATCTCCGGGGCTGTTGATGGGTACGTCTTGCCTCACTATGGTCCACCATGCCCAGGTGTTCATTGACTAATGTCTCACCCGCACAGCGTAAACTACCAATACCACGCGGCAACAACCGGAAAAAACTGCGACACAACCGCCGAAGTGAAAACCATGAAAGACGCCGTGACGCGCGGCCTAGAATTCATGACGAACAACAACATCAACCAGGCGTGCTTCAACATGCAGCATGGCGGGACGTGGAGGGGATTGTTGCAGTTGGCGAGTGGGGATCGGCAGATTGTTAATGGCAAGTGTGATAGTGTTACTTATACGCTTACTGTGTAGGGGTAGGAGGTGATAGGGGGGTGGATGGGGAGAGAGGTGGGATGGGGGAGGGGATAGGGAAGGAGATGGAGGAGAGGATGGGTAGTGTAAATGGGAGTTGAAATTGACGTTATTTGCTACTTCCAGCGCGTTGTTTGTCGATTGTGAGGATTGCTTTATCATCATCTACGTTGTGATGTTCTCGTCCTTTCGATGCGATGCTGATGATGATGATACATTTGTTGTTCGAGTAGGCTCCCTAGATGGATTAATGTTCTCTTATATGAACAACAATGTGCGCTGCCAAGCCTGACATAGGTACCAGTCAGCGGACGATGGAGTCACTAGCGAAAACGCCCAAGTCCGTCTCCTAGCTCATGCAATCAGTTGGCTTACTCTTCCGTCAATCAACTTGGCCGTGCCATAATGCGCAAACAGGTGAAACACCGAGCTCTTTGAACACATAACGATCAAGCCGGACAATCACAAACACCCGTCTGCTATCCAATCTACTCACACATGCACTTGACTCACATGCCAAGCACATTCAAATAACATGTCTTATTGTTGCAAAGGGTATTGTCGCATTGGGGTGACCGTTCAAAGTCGTCACTCATTATCTTATCAACTCATATCTATCTTACCAACACATATCTACCCGCCGCCACACTTCTCTTGAAATGCGATGCGCGTCTACAACCTCTCCTTCTGGAGACCCTTCCAGCCCCACTCTTGCGCAATCAACTCCGCGGCGCGCTCACCGATACCCAGCACAGTCAACATGGGGTTGATGGTGGGCATCTCGGGGAAACAGCCCGCGTCCGCAATCCTGACGCTCTTGAGACCGCGAATCTTCAGCTCGGGGTCCACAACGGCCATCTCGTCCTTTGTTACGTCACCCATCTTGGTTGTGCCAGCGGGGTGGTATACAGTGTGTGCGACACGGCGACCGTACTCGGAGAGCTCTTCGTCGGTGACGACCTTCGGGCCTGGGGCGACTTCGCGCTTGATCCAGTTGGAGAAAGGTGCTTGCTTGGCGATCTCGCGGGCGGCCTTGAGACCGGCGACAATGGTGGCTGCGTCGTAGCCTTCGGGGTCGGTGAAGTAGCGGAAGTCGAGCGCGGGTTTGACGGTGGGGTCGGCGGAGGTGAGGTAGATGCGGCCGCGGGAGCGGGGACGGGGGATGTTGGGCGTCATGCAGAATGCATCGATGGGGGAGTCGTAACCCATGCTGGTGATCATGTTAGTTGCAGCGCGGAAATGTGGGGTTGTTGGGCTTACCGAGCAGTGTTCAGGCAGAACGGGATTTGGTAGCAGTGAGCCATGATGTCGGCAATGTCGCCGTCTCCACCGGCTGCGTTGGGGATCTCGCGACGCAGGAAGATACCAGCGTCAGAGTCCATGGTGGTCTGGTTTGCGGGTACAGGCTTGTTGAGCTCCCAGAGGATGATGCTCTCGGGGTGGTCTAGCAGGTTCTCGCCAACACCGGGGATGTCTTTTACGACAGGGATGCCGAGGTCGGAGAGTTGTTGCTTGGGACCAAGACCGGAGAGGAGCATCAGTCGCGGGGTGTCGACGGCGCCAGCGCAGAGGATGGTCTCGCACTTGGGGTTGAGAGTGAACTTCTCGCCGCTCTGGAGAGCGAGGTCGATGCCGGTGACCTTGTCGCCTTTAACGTTGACCTTGCTGACCCACGCGTTGGTGAGAACAGTCAGGTTGTCGCGCTTCTCCTCGCCGCGGAGGATGGGGTGGATGTAGGCGACACTAGCGCTGCTCCGGCGGCCATCGTCGGGGTTGTATGATACGGAAAAGAAACCGACGGAGGGCTTGAGGGCGCCCTTTGTCTTGATTTCGTGGTTGAAGTCGTGGATCACAGGAATGTCCATGGCGGTTGAGCACGAGTCGATCCAGTCAAGGCAGAGCTGGTTGCGGTGCTTCTCGTGGACAGGCTGGACGGTGTTGCGCAGGTTGTCAAGCACGCGCATGAAGGTCTTGAAGCTCCAGCCCTTGCAACCCTGGGCCTCCCATCGCTTGCAGTCGTACTCAAACGGCCTGAAGGAGATGAGGGTGTTGTGTGATGAGCAGCCACCGAGGACCTTTGCACGTGAGTGTCGGATGTGGGAGTTGCCGTTGGGCTGTTCGGTAGTGCCGTAGTCGTAGTCGAGCTCTCCTCCGAGAAGGTTGAGCCAGTCCTTGAGCAGCAGCACACGGTCGTCCATGAAGTCGCTTGGGCCGGCCTCAATCAAGAGGACCTTCTTGTTGGGGAGATATTCGGTGAGTCGCGAGGCGATGACACAGCCCGCTGTGCCTCCTCCGACAATGACGAAGTCATACTCGGCATCTTTGGGGATGGAGGTCACGGTCTCGAAAGCCATTGTTGCGTGTGGGTGGTGGGCTTGGGGTGATGGCGAGAATATACTTCTGCTAAAGAGAGCTTTTCACGTCAGGAGCAAGCTTATATATCCAGGCGGACTATCGCTCGAAGGAGACGACGTTGTCTAGATGGGCCGGGCGTCGCGATCGGGCGGTCGGCAGAAGGTCGGAGCAGCAAAAGTGAGCTGACGATGAGGCTGGGGAATGGAGAGTCGTGCGCCGCTGCAAGATGTGTCGTTCGCCTTCCAGATAAGACTGTGCTAAATAGGGCCGTTTACGGTTGGACCGGACGCGTGCACGTGCTCAACCAACGCCTCAGGATGCGCGATGTTGCGACGGGTGCGAGGAAGGAGAGGCGATGGGCCGAAGTGATGGCAAATAACACGCTGCGAGGAGAGAGTCAGTGTGATTGATCAATTGCGTCCAACAACGACTATAATGATGTTGGCGACGACGTGGATGTGGCAACCGTGGTTGCCAGTGAAAGAAAAAAAGACGTCGTAAAAGCGTCCGATGATGTGATGGGCGCGTTGGGCCTAGCGCGACCCCGCTGGGCTGCAGCTTCCGAGCTGGCCATCCCTGTCGGTCGATGCCGCACCTTCCCCGATCGCTAGGCGGTGAGGGCGGCAGCCATCGGAGCGACGTTTTTGTGCCAGACAGTAGCAGCGACAGGAAACGACGCCATCCCGCTGAAAAGCGCGCGCTGCTGCTTTCTCTATCTCGCTCGCATCCCTTGCATATCCCTCAGCTGACGTACCCCTCGGCGACGTTCCGAAGGCGAAGGATTACTGATCGTGAAAGGAAGTAGAGGCGCAACAGCTGCAGACAAGCTCCCCGCCGCTATCGCCCATACAAATGTTCGTTCACGTTACATCACCGCGCCAATCTTGACTGCTTGGCTGACACGCGCAGATCAAACTGTGCATAAGAATTCTCCCGGTACATCTCGCTCATCGTGACCATCGTGGCGACCAAACTTTTGCGACTCCGCGTCAACACCAGAAGCAACCTCAGGCTTTTCCATTGCGCCAACAAGCCACTTACCATGTCTCTCCCATATGCGCCCCGATCAGCCTACTACGACGGCAAGCTTCAGTCAGGCTCTTCCACTTCCACCTTCCAAACCATTGACCCCGCGACCGCTCATCCAGTCGCGAACATCCACACAACCTCCAACGCTGGCATAGATGCTGCGATAGCCTCGGCGCAACGAGCGTTCCCTGCATGGTCCGCGACACCACCCATCGAGCGCGCGCGTATCCTCCAGCGAGCGGCTGCCCTGCTCCGCGCACGCAATGACGAACTCGCCCGCATCGAGACCAGCGACACGGGCAAGCCCTTCTCCGAGACCTCGACCGTTGACGTAGTCACCGGCGCCGATGTCCTCGAATACTTTGCGAACCTCGTAGGCGGAGGTGGCATGAACGGCGAGACGGCACAACTGCGACCAGACGCGTGGGTGTACACAACCAAGAACTCGCTGGGCGTATGTGCGGGTATTGGCGCATGGAACTACCCCATTCAGATCGCGCTGTGGAAGTCTGCGCCCTGTCTGGCAGCCGGCAACTGCATGGTCTACAAGCCTTCGGAATTCACACCACTGCATTCCACCGTGCTAGCGGACATCTACGCTGAAGCTGGTGTGCCACCGGGTGTGTTCAACGTCGTCCAGGGCGGCGGCGAGGTCGGCGCATACCTCACCAAGCACACCGGCATCGCCAAGGTCAGCTTCACCGGACAGGTCTCGACAGGCAAGAAGGTCGCAGGCAGCGCATCCGGCGAGATGAAGTACGTAACAATGGAGCTGGGCGGCAAGTCGGCATGCGTCATCCTGCCAGACGCGGACGTGGATCAGGCAGTTGACGGCGCAATGCTAGCCAACTTCTTCTCAACAGGACAGGTCTGCACCAACGGCACACGAGTCTTCATCCCCGAAAGCATGAAGTCAGAATTCGAGAAGCGACTACTGGAGAAGATGCAGTACATCCGCCCCGGCAACCTCCACGACATGAACACCAACTTCGGCCCGCTGGTCTCAAAGCCGCATTACGAGAAAGTCATACAGTACATTAAGCACGGCCGCGACAATGACAAGGCAAAGATGCTATGCGGCGGCCCCGAAACCCCATCATGGGTTGCGTCCCACAGCGACAAAGCGTACCAGAACGGCTACTGGGTCCAGCCCACCGTCTTCACAAACTGCACCGACGACATGAAGATTGTGCGCGAAGAAATCTTCGGCCCCGTCATGTCCATTCTCACATACAAGACCGTCGAGGAAGTCGTCCAACGCGCCAACAACACCGATGTCGGTCTTGCCGCGGGTGTCTTCACCAAGGACCTCAACCTCGCACACAAGGTTATTGCTCAGCTCGAAGCGGGTATCACATGGGTCAACACCTGGGGTGAGAGTCCGGCGGAGATGAGCGTCGGTGGCTGGAAGCAGAGCGGTGTTGGTGTGGAGAACGGTAAGAAGGGGCTTGAGGCTTGGGTCAGGAATAAGAGTACGCTTGTGGAGATGGGTGGGGCTGTGCCGACTGTCTTTGCGAAGTTGTAGAAAAAGTAGTGTGGGGGGATGTATGTATATAGTTGATACCAATCCACATTTGATGATATAATGCGGAGAAGCTCGGATTGGAGTTTTGTTCTTCTTGTGAACGAGTCTAGTTAGCTGGATTAATGCAGAGGGCTCCCCGTGACATAAGCGGCTGATGCATCTCTACCTTGGCTTGCATGTTGTATCACGTACAGAACAAAGGCGCATCCTTCTTTGTTTTTGGATCACGACAGCTCCCTAAGCCCGTTGAAGTTGTAAGTGCTACGCCATCACAGGATCGGGTATGTGCGATACTCTCTTAGCCTCGTGTTTTGTACAACTCACGCAATATATAAGAAGCCAACATTGCTATTAATAATATGGCATCAACTCTCCCCTTCCATCTTCATCGCGATCAAGCGTTCCCCAGCCACCCACAAAAATGGCCAACACAAACACAAATACAAACCTAACGCGCCGCTTCCTCATCGAACTCAACGGCCAATTCGTCAGTACACTATCTGACACCGAGACCGCCAATCTCGCGGCCAAGCGGCAGGAAAAGAGCCAAGCTATCATGGGAGACCGCGACCAAGCTGCGGTATTCACGTTGCAGAACGGACTGCTGCTCTGTAGCTCCGGCGTGACTCTCCTCGCTCTAGGCCGGTGGGTGCTCGAGGAAGATGAGTTTGAGCCTATGCCTATGTACTGGGCTGAGCGGTTTGATCGGGTGAAGGGGGTTCAGTATACGGGAGAGGGCGATGATGTGCAGCTTGAGTCTTTTGGTATGTTGGTGGTGCTGATAGTATGGTGAGATGTTCGCGAAGAGAGAGAGTGGGGTTTATCGACAACCCACCTGCATCGCGCAACTTTACAGTTCTTGAGTCCCAACGCGCGTCAGCGATTGTGTTACTTCTGCCGATCTTGTGTTACCAAATGCCCTCGCGTGTCCGGACGAGCCTGTTATCTTCGTGAGCTTCAAGCATGGCGGCTTGGTCACGACCCCGTTCATGACATCCAGCACCAGCCACCAGTTCATCGCGGCCCACCCCGAGCATGTGCGCGGATGTGCTTGTCGTGGCTTTGGTCCGTTCCGAGCTAACCATCTCGATGACTCCAACATATACCAAGTCGACGACGCACACCGCGCCTTTGTACCTGCGTACCGCAGGCACGTGGCTTATCTAGATACCGCACTGGACTGTAAATACGTAGGAGGGTATTACCATGTCCACATTCGCAACAAGTCTCATCTTTGACCGTTACTAAACCAATCCTTATTTACCTGTCAGCGGGGTAGAACGGCTAGAAGCGGTCAAGAGACGTGTGAGACTTTTGAGCCTGGCAGATCTTCCGCAGCACAGGGCGCATCATCTGGAACGACAAATTGAACATCGAGCAATGGTACGGGCGGCCAAAGTGTAAGGAAACGAAAGACATAAAGACTGCTCTTGTGATGTACCGAACACCATCTTCCAGGCCTTGTCCAAACCTCACACTGCTGATCTATCACAGTTTCATACACATTGTTTCAATATGCGCAAGTCCGACCTTCCTAACGAATTGATTATTGAAGTCAACGGCCGCTTCATCGCCGACCGTCCTGAGCCCGACCGTGAGGACACCGACGGTAATGTCAAGAGTGAAACCCCAGCGCACATGGGCGAGCTGAAGCACGCCGCGGTATTCAAGTTGGTAGGTGGTCGCATGGTCAGTGGGGAGTGGATTATGGCCATTGTCGAGGGCGGATATGGCGATGACTATTCACCCAAGGGCCTGTGGTGGATCGACGGCCATGACGAATACGGACAGACCCCAAGGTTTCAATATGCGCGCGAAAAGCATCAGGACGTGTTATACTGCGGCACTCGTACGTAGCTGTATCGCTCGCTCAACCCGCGTCTCTAGCTAATTGGTTGCAGATGGTCTGATGCTTGCTTTGCCTACCGATAATGAGGATTGGATGCACATTCAGCTTCTACATTCTTTATTAGGTACGTACGAGACGTTGCGAACATCGTTGCGACAGTTCTGGAGCTGACGTTACTAGCTGGGGTGATGAAGATGCACTGGCAGAAAGTATAATCGGACTATTATGCGTAGAGTTTGCGTGACGATGGCAAATCACGTAGAGCCTGCTGCGCAGTTCGAGTGTCGTGTTTTTAAGAACGCCTCTTATAGCCGCTAAGTGAGAACAAGATGCATAATCGGCGTATGCATTTTTGAATCGATGTGCGTGGTATGTATACGTGTTCCTTTGTAACCTTTTGCCCGACTAGCCCAAAAGGAACGTGGTCTCAACACCATCCTTTAACCAGTATCTACCGTCTCCATATCGACGGAAGCCCTCATCGTCGTCCTCGCCCATAGAAACATAGACTTCGTTGCCTTGCTTATCAAGAGCAAACGTGGTCTCCTCTGGCTCGTAATATGGGTCAAACGACGACGAACCGGCACTCGACTGGTCACTATCCCATGGTTCCTCGTCCGACGAATAGGTGTCTAGCAGGAAACTGTTCCAGGCAAAGTATCCGATGCGTTCGTAATGTGTATCGTGCTGACGCAGGATGAGTATCTGAATCTCTTCTTCGAATGGAGTAGGGTGTCGCAGTCTATAATGCCTCTCCGCTCTTCGAATGATTACGGCGCAAGGTAGTTTAACACTTCCTTGTTTGCGCCGAAGAACAGGTTTGTCCTTGGCATCCCAGAAAGCGTAGACGAATAGATCCAGAGATTCACTGTATTGGATTTTAGCATAAAGTCCCGATCGATAGTCCGAGTCGTCCGACACTATGCCTTTCACATGTACGAATTCGATGGGTATTATTTTAGTCGTCACTCTGAGGAACCTCGAGCTCTCCGCTCCTGATAGATTATGTTGTTGTGATAGCTTCCCAGTAACATGGCCTAATGGCTTGTAATCGTCCTCGTACCAGACTTGGAGCGAACATTCGTCTGAGATGCAAGGATGCTCCGAATAGTAATCGACTCGACCACGCCAACCGACAGGAGACCAGCTGGGAAATTGCTCACGCCGAGGGAGAGGGTACCGGTGTCGCCAATTCAGAAATACGTACGTGGCTATGTCATCTTTAACAATATGAACGCCCCATATGTGGTCGTCTTCTGCTTGCGTGTCGAGCGCACCAACAATAGCGTTGAGTGCATCATGATCATACGTAAGGCGGCGCCCTGTGTATTCGTGCATCATTCGCTCCATGTAGGCTAGTCCCGGCTCTAGAGTTGGGTCGCGTAGCGTTGCAGCGAGGTTTTTAGCGGCTTCGCTCCCGCGGTCTTTGTCACAGATGTATTCCACGCCAACGTCGGTGAAGTACATCCGTCTTCTCGACAGAAAGCCCTCTTGGAATGTCCATCCTCGACTATACCAGTTAGACAACTGTATACAACGCCAGATGGTCCACCTGGTATGTACGAAGCGTAGTCGATCAGAAACCGCGCAACAACTAGGCGTTTCGAAGTCTTTGGTGATACCCGGAAGCCCGTATGTAGCATCTGCATTCAGTTTCTCTAAACCCGCGGCTGCGATTATAGTTACCTGTGACGAGGAGTAGATCGTGCCCATTTGGTTGATTTGATGCTGTCGCGCTATATCATCGTTTTGGTCGATGCACTGCGACATTAGTTAACGCCTTAAAAGACTTCATCGGCTGGCGTACATATCTGTCGATCCAAAGGTAACGGTACCCAAGCATTCTAGTAGCTAGGATGCTATCCTCAACGGTGCGGGGAAGTATGTCCGGTATTCGCGGAAGATCCGGAGCGTTGTCCAATCCTGCTTTTCCCCAGACATATGAAAGCGCAACGTATTCGCAGTGTTCCGGTGCCGAAACGACGATTCTATTGTGACAGTCGAGCACCTTCAGATCTTGGAGAGTTGAGCCCGGCGGGGACTTGCATTCGACGTGTGACGATATGCAGTTGCGAATCCACTGCCTCGCGTGCGTAAAGTCGACCCGCTTTGGATGGACTTTGCAGGCTTTGATGAAATCTTTGTCGTCTTTATCGTAAAGCATGAAGTCTGCGAGCACATGCACGCGCGGAAGCCAGACAAGAAAGCCTTCATCCCTTTCCGGAGGGAACATGTCCCTTTGCAGACACGTTACAGGTTCATCGTATTTCGCAATCCCGCGTCCGATAACCCGGCAGATTGGACAAGAAGCGCTTTGAAGTTGCTCTGGGGTTTCTGTGAAATGCAAAGTCTCAGAAAGCGATACATACCACCGTACCCAGGGTATGGCGGAGCAGCGTTCGCACTTCTCTCCTTCCAAAAATTCCATGGCGAATCGAATGTCAGTCGGTCGGACCTGTCCCCCACTGCATGCCCAGTTGAACACGGATTGTGAAGATTCGAAGCTGTGATGGCCGAGCGCTTTTTGTTCTAGCAGGCTTCTTAAGGAGTGGTGTGTTGAGAGTCGTCCTTGGATCTCATAGCGATAATTGCCCCGCGGTCCATCTGACCTTGGCTTGGTGCGGCACGGGCTGAGCCTCACAAATGAAGAATGCCACGCACGCTGCACGTGCGATCTGCATCAAACAAATGGCCCCGAGAGCGCACAATGGCCCCCAATATCACTCTCGCGAGTCCTGTACTGGTCTTCCACTGGCTCGGCTCGTTCACTGCTCCAACACCGGCATCTGCTCAGCCACCAAGCGTCTGCATTCGCGCCCTGCGCCCCGCGCCCGAAGTGGTTGCGCAATAATCTTGATACGCGCCTCGCGATAAGAACTACCGTTGCGCATTATGCCAGATTGACTGTTCGATAACAATGGCGATTGTGCGGATGTACGAGCGCATTTGTGCCCAGGTGAGGAGCTGGTAAGCCGCGACGGAGGCACGGAGGGCTGCTGGCCTGGGCCCGATGAGCTAGGCGCGGGTAGCGGCATCGTCGTTATCACAACGGGCAAACCTCGCTAACTGACACCACCGTGTCTCGCGGTGCCCTGTCTTGCGGCGCAATCCTGCTGGAAGGGGTGTCAGGTAAGGCGACCACCCTAAGAAGGGCACCTAAGATGTCATGGTGTCGCCATCGAATCTTCCGGGGCAGCAGTGCGACAAGCATGTGCACCCATACGCGGTGCGATCTTTCGACGTTCGCACATCTAGTGCCAGACTCCTGGCGTATCTTTGCTTTCGACGAACTTGATATGACATAAGAGTGTTGTGACGCGACGCCTACACATAATCTCCAGTATACTTACAGGCTCACGTCGCTTCTTGCCCAGTGTCAGGTCTTTCGCCATCGGGCGCACGCTTCGGCTGCTGTTCGCATTCATTGGCATAGCCATCGGAGTTGATCTCTTCGTTCTCTTCGGCTGGACATACATCGAATCGTTGCCAAGCGATATTCTAGGCAACCAAGCTTTTAATCCTAAGCCATTCGCGCCGTTGCCGCATGAACTCAACGCGCAAGCCGACAATGGACTGGACTTCTGGACTCGGAACACCACGACACAGTTCAAAAAGATAAAATACGCTGAATGGCGGGACGGCTCCACAGACGAATGCGCTCTCTTCCCAGTGCATCTGCTCTCGAAGGTTCAGGTCATTCTGAAGACCGGATTAGCAGACGACAAATTCCGAACGGATGCTCAGCTCTCAACAGTTATAAAGTGCATCTCCAATGTCTTAATCGTTTCAGATGGCAATCATACCTACGGTCGCGACCTTCGAACTATCGACGTTCTCGCAGACTTGCAACCGAACATGTACCTGAAACCAGAGGACTACGGAGGCGCAGAAAATCGCAAGTCGCCAGGGCACGAGGCTACAGCAGGGTGGTTATCATAACCCAGAGGACAGAAAGTACGTTACTGGATGGGATAGGACGAATATGGACGCTCTGAAGTTTGGAAAGACGTGCGCAGAGGGGCCGCATTGGGTGAAACCAAGTATCGAACGGAGGTATTGAATGCATGAGATATATATGCTAGAAACAAAAAGAAGATTACATGCCTTCCACGTTAGAGATTGCGATTCTGTTATAGAGTGCGAAATAGATTTCGGTCATACATCTACCTTAATCTTCGACCCCGATATCCTTCAACCCTCCCTGCCTTGTCCAGAATATCTTCCAAGCATTCGGCCACCGCTCTTCCTTTAGCCCCCGAAGCCATTCCGTCACGGTAATCTCCGTATCTGCATACCGGATAACGCCGTTCTTGATGCCCTTCCAACCCTTCATTGGCCCTTTGATGTAGCGGTGATTTGCGCCGCAAAAGCTGAGCCACGGCTCATCGGTCTTGTCCTCCGTTTGTTGGACTCCCTTCGTCTGCTGGATGCGCTTGAAGTGGCAATCTTCGCACAGATCGCAGTTTGGACAGATAAGGCAGTAGTAGATTGGCTGAGTCCATGATGAGATGCTGGTTTCACACGACCCATTGCAGGCAAGACCTTCTGGGAACACATCTTCGTCCAGCTTGTCGGTTTCCGTTTCATTGTCGGACTGCGTCCCAGTAACGTCTTGTTCTCCTAGCTCTGTAGGACCCTGCTTCCCCTCAATCGGCTCTTCCGGAACATCCTTGCTTTCAACACCGTGAGCTTCATCCGTCGGGGAATCGTTCCGAAGAACGTCGCTTTCGTTTAGCGGTTCGCTTTCCTCGTTCACTGACTCTTGTTCTGCACCAGCTTCAGTATCACTCTCGTTAGAAGGCGTTTCCGACTGTTCCGGCTCAAGATCTTGCCCATATATCACGAGGTCCAAGATCGAGAATTGGGCGCTAATCGCGATTCTTGCATCAGATTCCAGGCTGTCCAAAGACGCCAGGACTTTAGCTAGTAGTCGCAGACTTGACGAGTCGTTCCACGAGATGCTGTCTTCAAGGCCGGCGACACACTTCTTGAACAGCTCCTTCATGTAACGCTCGTATTCCTTTGCAGGACCCATCAGCCGAAGCATGTTTGCGCGGAGCATGTCGACGTGAGATCCTCTAAAGTTCTTGTTGTCGTCATCGTGCTCGTGAGCGCTTGGCAGATCCCTTAGAGTGTCCATGATCGCTTCTTTCTTCGTTGGATCAGCAGTAATCTGGAATTCACAGAACAGAATGTCGGCAAGGTCCATTCGGTGACGCGTCCTCGCCTCATTCATAGAGTCTTCATAGGCTAGGCTGGGCTTTGTTGGCAAAGCTAGGAGCTCCTGGCGAAGTGTCCTGCCGTTTTCAATGTCGCCCAACATCGGGTAGTAGATCTCTGCGATCGCTCCCCGCATGTTGAACAAGTGTAAGCTTTGTTGCGGAAGAGTATTGGCTAAGCTCGTCAACCAGCCGATGAGTAGGCCCGTCTCGTTGCACAGAAATGCTGCCTCTTGCATGCGCCTCACTGTGCGCTCAAACACATAATCCTCAAGATTGTACGTGAAGAAACTGTTGCGCTCCTTCTCAGTCCAGCTCTTGAGGATTTCCATCAGTCTTCGCCTGTCGGTGTCGTTGTCGTTCAGGAACAGTCGCGTTATGTCGTCAAGTATTGTGCCAGCTAGTGGCTTCTCACCCTGCAGTCTCCGTGCTTCATTGTATGCGTGCAAAGCTTCATCGACCTGCCCTATAGCAGAATAGGCTGAAGCCTTCTCCATCACGATCCCGATGCGTATGGACTTGGTCTTCTCAATCTCTTCTTCGGCAGATCCATCCGCATCATGATTCGGCACCATGTTGTAGGCGTCGTCATAGTACTTGATTGCGTCGGGCATCTGGTTGCATCGCCTGTATGCCAATGCTAGCAAGCGCATCGTAGCGATGGTTTCCAGAACGTCTCCCCTCATACACTCCACTGCTGTCTTCAGATGCACTGTAGCTTCTGTGAGCAAAGCCTCTCTGCGGTCGTCGTCATCATAAGTTGGGGATCCGTAGTCGGACAAAGTGCCCCCAATCGCTCGAAGAGTCTTGTAGTCCGCGGGTGGGATATCATATCGCGTGATGATAGCGTTCATGTAGTTGAGCGGGTCGAATTGCTGGGAATCGTCGGCTTCAGAGGCGTTTGACTGCACATCATCAGAAATGACATCGAAGAAGAGGATCAACTTACACGAGACAACGCGGCCTTGGCGAATCTGAACCTTTCAGGTATCCACCATGCATCACTCGCGTCTAGCCAATTGTGAACATGGCCGTGGGCGAGCGGAAGCAGAACATTCGCTCGATCGACCGTGAGCGTCCAAAGTTTGACTTTCTCATCCAAGGATCCATCTGGTAATGTGGACACCCTAGCTGTCCAACTGAAAAGAGTGTCGTACCAAGCGGCAGAGGTGTCTTCAGCGCGCCCAGGATAGATCTCCGTGTGTCGCGCTAGCTTTTCGAACAGCTTGGCGACGTTGTGTGTGTTGTCCGTGATGCAGTGCAAAAGTGTCACGACATCGCGGACAGCCTCAGGGCTCGCGGTTTCTGCGTCCAACTCTTTGAGATGCTCATACCAATAGTCGATTGCGTAGCGAGTGAGCCCGGAGCTCACCGCTTCAAAGGGCTCTTGAGCGGCCTTCATCATGACGTCTACACACATCTGAAGGATGGTCAGGTGTGCAGCAGTGGCAGGCGTCCGGAATTCTGTTACACCATCGTCCTCGACGCTCACGCTCTTGAAGTATTGCCGGAGTGACCGGTCCTGAAAGGAAAGAGAGGGATCTCCGTAGCCGAGCTCTGGGACGTCATCATCTTTTGACTCGTCGTTCTCGTCATCGTCTTTGTCATCGTCTTTGGTATCCTCCTCGAGCTGCCGAGTTTGAATAAGTTCAAGGATGCGAGAGGAACGTCCAATGATCTCTACTTCGACATCGAATGTGTCATCCGAGAGAGCGAGTTGACAAAGGCTGGAGGCTTCACCCAGGCTAAGGGATCGCTTCGAAAAGGCCAGCCAGGCGAACAGTTTCTTCATTGCCTGGTATTGCGCTTCCGATCGATCATGTCGGCACTCTTCGAGAAGTAGGTCGTAAAGTCCATGAAGGTTTGGAGGCATGTTCTTCAATGCTTCCGAGACCGCTCTCTCTCGACCGATGTAGTTGAACCTCCTCAGCATGTGTTCAACATATAGCATACTGTCGGCATACTTGACCACTTCGCGCGTGATCGCAGTTTTGGTAGTTCGAGTGAATTTACGTACGCGCGGAAGTGTACGGAGACGGTCCTTCACGAGCATCCTCATATCTGGCCTGATCTCATGCTTGGTTACCTCGAGCAAAGAAGGCTGAAGTATCTGTAGCGTGGGCTTATCGTCAGGTCTGCTCGTTGCAAAGACTGAGATGCTGGCGTTCCGGTGCTTCAGATCCGATAGAAACTGCGTAAAGGTTCCGCCTTCTTGCACATGGGCTTCGTCTAGGCCGTCGAAGACAAGGAAGAGACGGCCATCAGTGTCGTTGTCACTGGGAAACATCGAGAGGAAGAATCGTTCCCAGGTGGACATGTTCGCAGACTCACTAGGCTCCTGCTTGATCTTAGCCGCTACCTGTTCGGCATATCGGTTGTTTGATCCGGCGATCTGTAGCGCAGCGGAAGCGAACGCGTTCTGCATCGACTGTTGATAGGGATGTTCTTCCTTGAAATAGAAGTAAGCCAAGCAGTCGTGTTCGCTTTGGCGCAGTCGAAGCTCTTGAACGACCGAGTAGGCTAGAAACGACTTTCCGACCCCCTCGGCGCCACGTAGCCAGAGTAGGGGTACTTTCCCATGTACCCAGTCCTTGAACCTCTCATGTTCGCGGAGCCATCCAGCTGTTTTGTTCACCTTCGATTCGCGCAACTCTTCGTCTTGTAGCAAGTTCTCCTGGTGAGCGTCTTGCCATGAAGGAAACACATTGTACTTGTCAGCGAAGAACTTCTTCAGTTCACGAAGCGCTTGGAACTTCCGGTCGCCGATGTCTCCCTTCGACTTTTGAGATGACTTCTTTTTCTCCTCAATCTCTGGTGCTTTACTGGTCTTCACCGTGCTCTTGAAGATTTGCAGGATCAGAGCATGGTCTTCCAATTGCGTGTTTCGTACATCGTTGATGACAAGATGCAGGTTGATCATGCTTTCGTAGACCTGCAGAATGCCATGTTCCAGGCTTGAACGGTAGGACTGAAGTTTCTCATCGAGCTCGTCCAATTTTGCATTGTTGGCAAGCACGTCGTGCTGGACAATGGCGAGAGTGCCGTGCATTTCAAGACTAACGGTTTCGTTGAGTTCCTGTATAGCCGCTTGCATTCCGGCATAGGTCGCGATGAGCTCTTGATCGACCTCGTTCCACAATGCATTGAGCCATTGCTCTAGAAGCTGTCAGCACGTTCACTGCATAGGAAAATCCATCTTACTGAATCGTTTGTGTTTTATCAGTTGCTTCACCCTGGCGCATACTGAAATGTGCATGGAGAACACTCTGACAATCGCAACTGCAAGCGATTCCGACGGCGCATCGTTCTTGAGAAGCGAAAGTCGTTGGAAGAAACGGGCGGAGTATGCGAAGAACTCCTCCACACTGTCGTAATCAGCTTTAACCCCTGCGAATGCCTATCCATAATCAGTGCCTTTCCATATAATGAGTGTTTATACTCACGGAGATCAAACGACTTGCGGCAGTGAATACAAGTCCCACAGGCATCGCTAGAGCATTGGCACCGTCCGCGACTGCCTGAAAGCCGTCAATGCAAATCTGGAGATCGCCAAGGTGATTCCCCATAGCCGACCGAAAGCTTGCTTTCTTGCTCCCGTCATTGCGAAACCCCTTGAACTCGTCCATGGCGGCATTTGTTTGACGCGTCACGTCGTCGACATTTTTCACGCCCATGGTCGCAAGGTCCTCCCCAGTGCGTTCTTTGTAGTCTCTTACGGCGGCTCTCCATAATCGACCGAGATCAGTGGATGTGTTGGTTCGCGTAGTCTTAGACGCCATGATGCGGCAACGAGAATAGGAGTCGCGAAGGCCACGAGGCTAAGAACGAAGCTGTGTGCGAACGTTGCGAGATAATGCAGGCAACCACCTGAGTTATAACATAAGCCATCCTCACCTTCGAAGCCTGCAGCATCAAGGCGTCCTCGGGTAAGCATGGTTCAGCCTCACTATGCATGCGCTGGTGGCGGGGGGCCGAAACGAGGTATCGTCTATGGAGAGATGGGGCGCCCGATCAATATACTCTCGACGCGAGCCCAGTATTCCATAGGCGGAGTGTGACTGTTGGGAGCAGCAGAGGGCTACATTGGGAAGCTGCGTGCAGCTCAGTCATTAAGCTCCTCGTTCACGTACCTACCAGCGACGTCGAACATCTGCGCGCTTCTGCAGGCAATAATGCACACTCGCCGGGCCGCCATTCGCTATCGCGTTGTCGCGCTGCCGGTTTGGAATTAGAACGCGATGGTGGGGGTGATGAGGGTGCGACGATGACCATTGCCTTGCGACTGCCACTGCCGTGCCTACGTGATCAGGTCCGAAGGGGATAGCGGGACACGCTCAGCTCGTGCATGAGGAGGTATGCAGCGTTCTGCTCGTACTGCAGCAAAGGCGTATCGGGACAGTGTATAGATGCGCAACATCCAGACCATAATTCGACACACGATGGGACCGAGTCTGCTGTGCCGGTATGTATCGTGGACGGGAATCGAGACCCAGCAGCTCAGACAGCCAAAGCAGCCGCCGGCAGAGCGACGGCGTCACACATCAAGCCCAAACGCGAATTAAGATAATCGCGACCAGATCATCGCGAAACAAGCCCGGATTCAAGGAAACCAAGAAGCAGACAACGAAGACAGGAAAGGAAGTCCGCGATGTTCATCCCTGCCGCATGCTTGCACCATTTTGTGGAGGTGTCGCGGCCCGATTAACTGCGGAATGTCTTGCGCTAGCGTCTCCGTATCATTATCTGCAGTCAGCACGCAGCTCACATCAAAACTTATGACGGCGTCGCAACGGCCCAGGCAGCGACCTAGCGGACATGTCAGCTCTCCAAGCCCGGCGGGAGTAGTGTGCTGGCGTTCGCATGTTGAGATGCGCGCCCGACACTTCGGCACTAATCAAGATTGGCGGCCGAGGCAGGGTCTTTTTTGAGCGGTGGACCCTTCTTTGATCACACAAGATCCATGAATCATCCTTTCGACTTCTCCATCTCAACCAATTACCGTCGCCCCAGCGCCTGGAGACGCGTTCCAGACGCAGATGGCGTCATGCGGGTCGACCGTTAGTCCATCTGTTCCTGCCATCGCGGTGCGGCGCCTTACCACAACCGAAACGGTGGATGGTGAGGCATAGATTTCACGCTTTCGGAGCGTGGCATGCGCGAGCCTAAACCGCAGGCTGCCGACTATTTCCCTTCTCACACGTTCTGCATACTCATCTTTACGACTGGAAAGACTACATACGAGAACCCTACCGCGACTCCTTATCCTGCTTTGCGCGCATCGCTTGCATCCTCCCGCGAAGCGAACACCCCGCTATAGACATCGCAGCAGCGACGCGACGGTACTCGACCCGCCAATAGCCTGCCCAGCAGCCCGCACAGTCGCGACTATGGCGACAACGCCCATCGAACACCCCTCGACTGTCAGCAGTCTGCCCACGCGCCAGAAGCCGATTCCATACTCCTTCGCCAATGGCCGGCGCACCCCGCTGTCGTCCATTCTCCCTCCCCTCGTCTTCGGTACGGCCACGTTCAACTCGCAATACAACACCGACCCCTTCGCGCTCGACACAACTGGTCTCGTGACCTCGGCGCTCACACATGGCATTCGCGCCTTCGACACCTCGCCTTATTACGGCCCCTCCGAACAACTGCTCGGCGATGCGCTCGCGACACCGTTCGTCCGGGAGACGTTCCCGCGCAACTCATACATGATCCTGACCAAGGTCGGGCGGACAGGGAGTGAGGAGTTCGACTACAGCAAGGAGTGGGTGCGCCAGAGCGTCAACAGGAGCTTGGAGAGGCTGCACACTGAATACCTGGACATGGTATACTGCCACGACGTCGAGTTCGTGAGCCCGGCGGAGGTTTTGGAAGCAGTCAGGGAACTCCGCCGCCTTAGGGACGAAGAGGGCACAATTCGGTACATTGGTATCTGCGGATACCCACTAGATGTGCTGGGCGACATGGCTGAGCTCATCCTCCGCGAGACCGGCGAGCCACTCGATGCGGTGCAGTCCTACGCCAACTTCACGCTCCAGAACCAGGCGCTCGCCGGCCCGCGCGGCATCTCGCGCCTGAAGAATGCAGGCGTCGACGTCGTCCCGAACGCCTCCATCCTTGGTATGGGCCTCCTCCGACACGACGGCATACCCGTTGGGGGCCTCGGAGACTGGCACCCCGCCCCATCCTCTCTCCGTGAAGCAGTGCGCAAAGCGAGCCACTTTTGCGACGACTACGGCGAGCGCATCGAGGTTATCGCCATCCGCTTCGCGCTCGAGACATGGATATCTGCTGGCGCGCTGTGCGGATCTCGTGGAGACCCCGCATCAGGTGTGCCCTGGACACACGAGTCCATCGACGACGTCGGCGGCTCCAAGCTGGGTGTCAGCGTCATCGGTGTCTCGCGCGCACCCGAGTTGGAGAAGACAATGCTCGTTTGGCGATCTATTCTCGATGGATTGGAGGGCGGCAAGGAGACTGCGGTTCAAGCAGGTCGCTGGTACCGTGCGTGGGAGTGGAGCAGGAACCGCAGGAAGGCAGTGCAGATCCTCGCCGAGGGAGTCCAAGAGGTGCTCGGTGACGGCTTTGGCTACGAATGGTCGAGCCCTGACCCGGGATTTATCAACAAGAGGGTGAAGGACGCGAAGAAGGCTGCGCAAAGTGATGCGCCTGCGGCGTGGTTGACGCCCGCTGCAAGCCCGGAGGCGGTGCCGGTAAAGGATGCAGGCGAGGTCGCGGAGGACAAGTCCCTGCCGCTACGGTAACAATAGAGATAGTGCACATGTATATAATGAATTGAACCGCACATTTCCTTGTGTCTAGTTTTTTTTGTTGTCGCCCTCTTCGGCTCGTTAACGCTACAAAACAGTAAACGATTTTCTTTTCCCTAACAGCGACAAACCGCCCGCCTACTTGTTCGCTATAACCCTAACTACTAACGTCTTACTCTGTCTAATTATTCTCTTATACCTCTTAATCTACGCAACACCTATAATAATAAGCTTCTCTACTATCTACGTATTTAGTCTCTCTCTCTAAAGCGTAATCTAACTACCTACTTACTAATAATCTACCTACGTAACTATAATAAGACTTGTCTTATCTCTTAACTTCTATAACACTATATCTATAACCTCTATTCTTATACTCTTCTAATAGGTAGTAGCGCCTAGTTAAGAAAAACTCTAAAGAATAAATTAATACTTATTTAATAGTTTTAATTAACTAATAATACTATTACTAATATAGTATCTTATATCTAATTTTATAAACTCTATTTAATAAAAAGATATTAAAAAACGCTTAGCTATCTAGTTAGTCTTAGAACTACTAAGAAATTTTAATAAACTTAGAGTATATTACTATTAGCACTAAGACTTCTAACTAATACTATACTTATTTATATAACTTCTAAGCTTAAGTAGTAATTAAGAACTACTAAGATAATATAGTAGTAATAGAAATACTATAATAGCTTTATAGTATATATTCTCTAATAACTATAATATAATAACTATTTCTCTAGGTATTAATAAAACTTATAGTAGTCTATTATAGCTACTATCTAGTAAATAGTATCTTTCTATAGAAGATAAGCTATAAACACTATATTTTTATTATTTTATATCTTAGAACTCTTATAAAGTATTCTAGCTAAGGTATTATATTACTAATATATAGCTTTCTTAATAGCTAAAAATAGTAGTAGTATTATCTTTAGCTTTACTATATATACTAAGTTATAGAGAAGAATAGTATAGGTAATAGAGTTAGTACTAGTATATCTTATAAAAGAGTAGTATTACTATTTTATTATAAGTAAGAAATTAATATTATACTTAATAAAGAGCTTATATATCTTACTAATAAGTTTCTAGAAAGTAAAGCTAAGAAAGAGAATAATAAAAAACTTTATACTAGTTATATATATAATAAAGATAATAGAAATAATAGAAATAGAAATAATAGAAATTTTAATAAGTCTAGTATATAGCTCTAAAGTACTAGTAAAGTAGCGCTATAGAGCGCTTATAATAGCCTCTAGTATAGCTAGAATAAAGTAGTTTATAGTAGCTTCTATAATAGCTTCTAGAATAATAATCTTAAAAGAACTTATAGAGTAATATATTTAAGAGAAAAGTAATTAATTAATAATAAAAGGCTTAATTAAGCTTTAGTAAGTAAGATAATATAACTAGTAATAAGATTAGCTTTAGAAAAACTTACTAATACTAGAAAAACTTATAAAAGAGTAGTAACATAGTTAAGAGCTTATTTAGTTAGTATAGCTTTAGTATTAGATTTAAGCTACTATTTATATTTTTAATAAGTTTTTAGATTTCTAATTTATCTAGAATAAGAATAAGAATAAGAATAAGAATAAGAATTTTATAAGCTAAGATTTTAGCATTTTATTACTTTATAATCTATAGCTTAGTTAGTTATAAGCTATTAAGAATATATAATTATATTATAATTCTCTCTACTATAGTATAGATAGATATTAGTATTTATAGAATAGTTACCTTACTACTCTAAATTTTAAAAGCTTTAACTACTACACTAAAGATAGTAGCGCTAAGAACCTAAGCCTTAGTTTATCTAACGCCTATATCTCTAAATATAGAATTTTAACTCTTTTTAAAATATATCTTTTTATATACTAGTAATAAATCTTACTCTTTTTAAACTAGCTTACTATAGAATTATTAGTTTTACTAATAAAAACTATTACTAATATTCTTTTACTTATTTTTAGTGTAATATATACTATTTATCTATTTCTATCTATAACTTAAATATACTAATATAGTACTTTAGCTATTTAAGCTTTATTTCTATATTTAAATAGTTTTTTTATAAAGTTTATTTTTCTCTTACTTATAATCTCTTTTATACTTTATTTTTATTAAAACTTAGTAAGAGTATTAACTTAATACTTAATAACTTTCTTTAATATACTTTTTTTATTATTACTTTAGTAATAGTTAAAAATCTACTTAAAAATAAGCTAGCTAGTTTATAAAATAATATAAGCTTTTTTATTTTATTCTATAGCTATAAAGAAAGTGTTTTATTATTAAAAAAAAGAGTAGAAGTAAAAAAGTTAGAGTTATTAAGAATTTAACTTAGAAGAAAAGTTTTATAGCTATTAAAGTATATAAATATCTATTTAGTTAGTAATATATAGTAGATAAAGAAAAGTACTTACTAATATAGTAAGTAAAGTAGATATTAGAGTATAAAAAAATATTCTTAGAAAGCTTTTATATTACGTCTATATATATTTATAAAATATAATCTATAGTAGATTACTTTAAATAATATACTAACCTTAGTAATTTATAAAACTAGCTAGTAATCTATAAAACTTTTATAATAATATAGTTATAAAGTAATAAAAGTATCTAACTAAAAGAAAATATAAGCTAACTTAATATAGTATAGTATTATAATTAAGTATTTTAGATAAGATTTAAGAAAATCTAGTAGTAATCTATAAAATTAGCTAGTAATATACAAAACTTTTATTATAATATAGTAATTAACTAATAAAAGTATCTAACTAAAAGAAGATATAAGCTAACTTAATATAGTATAGTATTATTATTAAGTATTTTAGTTAAAATCTAAAAAAATCTAGTAAAAATAAATAAAACTAGGTAGTAATATATAAAACTAATATTAAATTATAGTAGCTAAGTAGTAAAAGTATTTAAGTAAAAGTAAAAGAAAGCTAACTTAATATAGTATAGTATAGGTATTTAGTAAAATAGTTAGATTTATTTAAAATTACCTAATAATTTATAAAACTAATATTATATTTAACTAAGTATTTTTATTTTACTACTAATAGAGATTAAAAATAAGCTAACTTCTTATAGCTTAGTAAAGTAATCTACTAGATTACTTAGAATAAAAAAGAATAAAGTAGTAATCTATAAAACTAATAATATAATCTACTAACTAAATATATTTTATTACTAACTAAATATAAAAATAAGCTAGCTTCTTTTAGCTTAGTAGAGTAATCTACTAAATTAGTTAAAGTTATAGAAAATAAAGTAAAAATTTATAAAACTAATATTATAATTTACTAACTATATATATTTTATTACTAACTAAAAGTAATAATAATCTATCTAAAAGAATATACTTAGATCTACTAGCTCTAAGTAATTTTTAGTAGTACTAATAAGAACTAATAAGAAATAAAAAGTAGAACTAAAAGTCTAGCTCTAAGCTATTACTAGTAGCTATCTAACTTTATTATATAAAGAATTAGAGTTAGATTCTTTACTTTTACTAATAAATTGCTAGCACCTACACTAGCTACCTACTACGTTTCTTTATCTTTTATAGCTTTAATTATTTATACTTAACTATTAAAATATATTTCTAGATATTAATAGTAGTATTATAATTATATATACTTTTTTTCTTAATACTTACTACGCTTTATATACTATTATACGTTATTATTAAAGTTATACTAATATAAATAGTTAAAGTTTATATATAACTTTAAGTATACTATATAAGTATCTTATAGTATATTAAGAATACTAAGTTTATATATATTACCTTTCTATCTACTCTTTAGTATTAGTATTCTATATCTACTTTATAATAGGTAGACTTACTATATAATACCTAGCGCTTCTATTTACTAATTACTAGTTTTAGTATTATTATTACTATAGCGTACGCTTACGTTACGCCTACTATCTACTATAGTAAGACTATACTAAGTATTATAAGTTACCTCTATCTACTTAAAATATATCTTATCTTAGTATAATAAATTAATACTTATAACACTTTATAGTTTACTTATATATAGTATATCTATTATTTTTCTTATTAACGCTACTATATTAAATACATAGATTTTATTTTTTAGATTTATATAACACTATGTAGATTACTTTATTTATATTATTATAATATTTATATAAATTACTCTATTTATATTATTATAACGCTTACACTAGTTACTTTATTTATACTTTTACTACGTTTACACTATTACTTTACTTAAGCTCTAAAGCTACTCTTACTAGTTATCTAATCTATACTTTTATAATACCTATAGAGTTTATATTCTTTTAGTTTCTACTTTACTAGCGCTAGTTATCTAATCTCTATTACTATATTATTACGTATATTACTATATTTTCTTTACTTTATTTTAACTACGTATTTTTCTATTTATATTATTATAGTATATATATAAATACTTTATTTATATTATCTAACGCTAGTCTACCTAGCGCGTAAGATTAGAGAACGCTAATAGTTTTACTAAGATAATTATATTATATTTTACTTTATAGAAGACTAAGAGTAAGTATACTATATTTCTAAAGAATAACTTAATCTACTATAATAAAGTATTAGAAAGATAATATATATAGTTCTTTCTTATAAGTTATCTTAACTACGTAGATTATTATACTTATTTTATCTAACTATATATATAGAGTGCTTTTATACTATCTTACTTAATTTCTAATTTCTAATTACGCTCTTCTCTATAGTTAGCTTATACTTCTACTATACTTATTCTTTAACTCTACTTAGCTTTTATTAAATATTAAATTCTATTTAGTTACTAATTTTCTTTACTAGAGCTTACTAGAATAAATAAATCTAGTAATAATAGTTTTTACTAGAGTTTAGTAGTCTAATTATTATATTCTAAAGCGCCTATACTTATATTCTTCTTATCTTTCTTTTCTAAACTATTATTTTTATTCTTACTCTTATTTATTTTATAAATCTTACTATAAGCTATATTTATTACTATTTTAATACTTAGTATAGTTTTTCTAGTAATTAGTGCCTCTTTAATACTCTCTAAACCTAGCTACTTTTCTAATACTTAACTAGCTTTATATATATTAGACTTTTTCTTTCTTACTAGCTAAAGAAATAAGTTTAACTTATCTACGCGTAATACGTATTTAAACTATTAGTTTAATATTTTCTTATATAGAATAAAAAGTAAACTACTCTAACCTAAGTTTTATATAATTATATACTACTATATTACTAGTTTAAGTCTTACGTAGAATATCTTATAGTTTACTCTAGATAGTAAATAGTAGACTAGCTAAATAAGTTCTATAATAGCTTTACTCTATACTTAGTTTTTACTATAATAGTTACGTATAACGTTTCTACTAGCGCACTTATCTTCTAGTTAGATCTACTTTATTTTATATATATATATCTACCTAAGTAATACTATTACCTATTATACGCTAATATAAATAGCTACTATTACTATCTTATACTTTATATATATATTCTATATAAAGTAGAAGTTTTAGTTTATCTTATCTTCTAGTAAACTTCTAGATAATATAGCTATAACTATCTAGAATTACTTAAGACTTTAATAATTACTAGATTATCTAATAAATAGAGTATCTTATTAGCGCTAGTTTTAAAGAAACTATTAGGTATTATACTATAAACTAGTATTACTAAACTAGCGTACCTTTACTAAAAATAAAGTTACTTTAGTATATAGTATTTTTATAAATATATAAAATACTCTATTACTATCTATCTTTCTACTAATTAGCTACATAATTATTATTTTATCTTTTTTTACTATATTATTATAAGCTTCTTACTTCTTCTATAGTATATCTACTATAGATATCTATAGCTTTATTAGATAGTATTACTTTATTTATAAGTTTTACTAGATTACTATTCTATATACTTCTATCTATTAATTATTATTTATAACTATTATTATATATATAATTTTCTATTCTATTATTATATTCTATAGTAGACTATTATTATCTTTTCTTTTTTTATTTTTTTACTTTTTCTTCTTCTCTCTAGCTACTATATCTTCTTCTCTAGTAACTACGTCTTTCTCTACTTTATATTCTACTTCTTTTTCTACTCTTCTATTTATATTCTTTTCTATACTTTTCTTTACCTTCTCTTCTACCTTTTAAATAACTTTTTTTTTTATTTTCTTTTTTACTATACTCTATACTTCTTTTATAATAGTTTTTAATATATCTCTCTTTATATTATTTTCTCTAACTATTTTTTTATTATTCTTTTCTTTTTTTTCTACTATTACGTTAATAACTCTTATACTAATAGTTAGATTATTTTATATATATTAAAGATATAACTAAATAGTTATACTTCTATAGTGCCTAGAAATAACTAGTTTATTATTACTTAACTCTACGCTATCTTTATTAAGCTACGTAGATAAATTACTAGTAGAGTTTCTACTAGTTAAACTTCTATTATAAAGGTTACATTTACTATTTTTTATATTTTACTACTTTTATTATAATTAATTTATACGCACTAGAGAAAACTAGTCTACTTAGCTCTAAGCTATATATTTTCTTAATAGTACTACTTAGAAATATAGTTTTTATACTAAAGATAGAATACTATTCTTATTCTTAGACTTATACTTTATAAATACTATTAATATATTTTTATCTAAGTCTTCTAGAGTTTTATTTTATAGTTTATTAATTCTACTTATTAGTATAATTATATTATATACTAAGTCTACCTAAAATTTATTATCTCTATACTTTAGTGTCTCTTTTACTAGCTATATAGCTACTAGAAGTAAATATACTATAAAAACTAGCTTATAAGAAGTATTATTCTCTATAGTAGAGATAATCTAACTAGCTAACTATAGAAACTTATCTCTATTAGTAGAGCCTATAAATATACGCGTAAGAAAGCGTATATAGTATTAATTTAGAAGTTTATAGATATATATATTATAGAAAGCTATATCTTAGAAAGCTTTATTACTTTTCTATAGAAAGCTTTATATACTACTATTAAAAGCGCTTATTACGTTTATAAAAATCTTACGTATATTAGTAATAAAATATATAGATATTAGTAGCTATATTATAGTTAATAGAAAGCTAGTATATAAGTAATTATATTTATTTAATAATACGCATAGATATAATAGTAAGAATAGAGTTTATAGTAATATCTAGATTTACCTAGCTACTAGAGCTTATACTAGCTCTAATATCTAACTTATAGTACTACGCCTCTCTATATTAGACTATATATTATACGCTATTACTACGTATTTTATAACTTATATTTAACTTATATATAATCTATAGCTTTTAAACTATAGAATAACTTCTCTAAGTATTTAATTATTATATAATATATTATATTCTTATATACTACTTCTACTACTTTATAGTTCTACTAGTATATATCTATATATATTTTAATAACTTTTATAAACTACTTATAGACATTATATAGTACTATATAATTATATATATTACTAAAGAGCTTAATACTATTACTTACTAGCTTTATAATATTTAGCTACTTTTTTACCTTACTAAAGCTATTTCTATATTATTTAAGTCTATAAATAGCTTTACCTATACTATTACTTTATATTACTATATATATATAACTAGATAAGGTATTTAGAAGTATTATAAAGATAAATACTAATAGATTAACTTATAAAGGTATAGTAAAAATATAAGAAAAAAGTATATTAACTTTTCTAACACTATATAAATAGCTAGTTAACTTTACTAGCGTATTTTTATAGTATTAGAGTAGTTTACTTTTATTACTTTTAATATCTCTACTCTATTTATCTTAGTAGATAAGATATATAATAGCTTTACTATCTAACTAAATAGTCTCTAAAAATAGAATACTATAGCTACTACTTAATAAACTATTAAAGAGAAGCTTTATTAGGTTCTAGATCTTTAGATTAAGCTAAGCTATTTTAAGAAATAGCTATATAGTAGTATTTAGATAAAGCTATTAGTAGTATATTATACTAGTGTATAAGGTGTTCTTATATAAATTAGATCTTTAATAACCTAGAAATTACCTAAAGAGAGAACGTCTTTTAATAAGAGCTTTTTAGAAATATCTTATTATCTATAATCTTATCTTTTACTTATACTTTTTAGTATTAGACTCTTATATAATACTTTAGATAATAGAATCTCTCTATAATAGAACTCTTTTCTACTAAACTAATATCTATATACTTTTTTATCTATACTAATTACCTTACGTTCTTATAGTAATATATCTTTATACTCTCTAATACTTATATAAATAGTAAAGCCTATAAGAATATATTCTACTACGTAGTATAAGAAGTAGTTAGTATACGTTAATATAACGTATATAGTAATAATAACTATAATAAATATAATAAGTATAGACTTAGCTCTTTTCTTTAGATTAGCTAGAACTATAATAGTAGTTATGTTTAGACTAATTACGTTCTTACTACTAAGTAATATTAGATAAGATAATTACGCAGATAAGGTAACTACTTAGAAACACTAGAAAATAGTAATTTAACTAATACCTAGAATAGTAATATTAGAAGTATAATAAAATACTAAGCTAACTAGATTAATATAACACTATAATAGTATATTTAGAACGTACACTAGTGCGGAACTATAGTTTAATAGAATTAATAACTTAATAAAGTATTATAGTAAGTAAAACGCTAAGCTATACTAACTATAAAAGTATTTAGAAAGTATTCTCTACTACTAGATAGAGAGAATTAAACTCTATTAAGCATTTAGAACTTATCTTTTAATTATATAATCTCTATAGTATAATATCTATTTAGTATTTAAGCTATTAACTAAAGAAGTATTAGCTTCTTTATAAGTTATTTAAAACTATAATAACTACTAAAGAAATAGAAGAAGCGTAAGGCGTTAAGAAATCTAGAAATTCTCTCTTCTAAGCATTTATCTACTACTTCTTTAACTACTTTAACACTAAAGATACTAACTTCTAGAACTATCTCTAAAGTAGAGAGCATATTATTATTTATAATAGTAACTAATAGTATAGTCTCTATAGTTTACTCTAGATACGCTGCTCTAGTCTTTACTAGTAATAATATTACTAAGTTTTTTAAAAACTATAACTAATAAGCTAATAATAAAGGTCTCTCTAATAAGATAAGAGTTTCTATTCTTCTAGATTATATTAGTAATAAGAATTACTCTATTACTTATATTATTAAGCTCTTTACTAGTTATAAAAAAAAGAACTAAGCTAAGCTTAAGATAAATATAAAGAAATACTAAGTAGATAAGAATACTACTATTAAGATAGGTAAGCGCTTATACTTATAAGCTTTTATCTATAAGTATATAAATAATCTACTTAGTCTTACTAAGTATTATACTTACTTCTACGTAATAGTAGAAGTCTACGTTACTAATAAGTAAGTTCTAAGAAAAAAACTTAGCTTTCTCTTCTACTATAGACTTCTAAAGTATAATAAGTAAATAGTTACTTTTATAATATCTAACGCTTCTAAAGGTAATAATTAGGCTAAGTACTATATAGATAAGATCTACATCTTTCTTAAGAAATACTATAGAAAGAATAACACTATTAATAATATATATACCTAGAAATATAGTAGTATAGATACTAAGATAAGATATATTATACTTACTAATAAGTATGCTATTTTTAACCTAGAGAAGGTAAAAAGCGTTATTACTAATCTTAAGAAGTAATAGAAGAAGTAAGAATTTCTACTTTCTTCTAACGTAGATTCTAAGATAGAATAACTTATAACTTTACTAAATAAACTAAGGCTTAACGTAAATATAGTTTATTTCTTTATAGCCTACTTATTAGTTACTCTAATATTTAAGAACCTTTATAATACTCTATACTTTATAGACTAGATAACTAAAAAAAAGCTCTTTATTAAGAGAAATAATAGTTTTTTTATTACTAAAGTATCTAGAAATATAGCTTCTAAGAAGAGAACTATTTAGTATAGAAAGGCTAAGTATACTAATACTTACTATATATATAATAAGAAAAGTTATAAGATTACTAATTATAAACTCTATAATAAACTTTATAACCTAGATTAGATTAGTTACTATTAGAATAGTAAGTGTAAGTAAGAAACGTACTATTTTAGCCTACTCTATAATTACCTTAACTAAATCTCTAGTACTTCTCTATTAATCTATAAGCTTAAATAGCTTAGGTCTAAGATTAAAAAGTATTTTAATATTACTAATAATATAACAGAACAGCCTATATATAGTATTTATTCTAAGAAGTTTAAGAGAGACTTTTACTCTAAGTATATTTTTAAATAATTAAACTTAGCTAATATAATTACTTATTTAGACTATTATATTAGTTATAAGAATACTTAATAGTAGTTTATCTAGTTTTAGAAAGGTGTTAAGTACTCTAAGAAGGCCTAGCTACTTAATAATATTAATTCTAATAGTATTATTATTAGTAGTAAGAATACTACTTTTTTCTATAGCGCTAAAGGTAATACTATTAGACACCTAAATAAAAGTATTCTTAGTAACTCTAATTAAGTTTATAATAGCTATATTAAGAAAAGAGGTAGACTCTCTAAGTAATTATAAAGCTCTTAGCTATTACCTAAGAAGAATATAATTAGATAGATTTCTAACTTATAGGTATTAGACACTACTATAATACTAGAGAATAGTTAGTTAGAATAGCTATTTCTTCTATAAGCTTCTAACACACTATTTATAGTTATACGTCTACCTACTAATATCTATATTAATAATAGTATATTAGCTAATTCTAGATATTTATTATAAGGCTATAAGAAGAAGGTAGTTAAGTTCTTAGATACTCTTTCTAATCTAGAACTTAAGAAACTTATTAAAGAATAATCTAATTATATTATAATAGCGCTTCTAAGTTAGAAAGTATAAGAAGTAATAGTTTCTAACCTAATTAGTTAGAATAATATTACTAATTAATTATATAATCTTCTAAAAAAGAATAGTATTAGTATAAGTAGTATTAGAATAGTAAATAGCTTTAAGGCTAGCTACGCTATAGATTTTAGGTAGGCCTAGTTTTTATCTAAAATCTATACGCTCTTCTATATATCTATACTCTACTATTACGCCTTCTATAAATACCTATTATAACCTCTACTAACTATATAGTTATATTAATATAACACTAATACCTCTTATAACACTATTAATATATACTACTTAAATATATAAACTTAATATAAAGTTACTAGTTATAGTAACTTATAGAGTAATACTCTTAACTATATATCTACTAAGGCTGTATATAGAGTATAGTAACGCGCTAGACACGCGTTTGTATAAATAAACCTACTAGAGGCCTAGGTTTATATTTATAGTAATTCTATTAAATATCTTATTAATATAAGTACGTAGATAAATATTCTTTACCTTAGCGTAGCGCGCGTATTAAAGATACTATATAAATACTAGATATAGAAGCTTAGTAACCTACTATAAGATATTACTTCTACTAATAGAGCCTATAAACTATTTATTAGTACTACGTTTAACGTCTCTATATATATTAGTACTATAGTTATTTACACTACCTTCTATATTATTATAAACTTTACACGCTTAGCTATACTTAGAGAACTATAGTATATAGCGTTATATATTAGAATATAATATAATATATTTAGTAGAGTATAATATTATATTTAGTCTAAGAATAGAACTAAGTTAGTTTTCTTTATTACCTTAGACTCTACGCCTATACACTTATTCTCTACTATAGACTATAAGTAAAGTAATAAGAATAATAATACTATAGAACACGTATAAGTTAGCACTATAACTAACTCTACTTTAGAGCTACCTTAAGATTCTCTTACTATTTAGTACCTACACTAAGAAGCGTAATATAATCTAATATATAGTTTTAGGTAATATAATATACTATTTCTAGTAAGTATATAATAGATATAGAGAAGATAGATACGCTTTTTCTTTAATAATAGTGTAGAAGTACCTTAAGTAGATAAGAATATAAAGCTAATTATTTAGTATAAATAAAAGCTTACTAAGTATACTATTATATATAAGATTAACTATAAAAAGATACTTAATTACACGCGTAGAACTTATTAGTAACTAGAAGTTACTATCTTATATAAGACTATAGATAAGAAGATTTAATCTATTAATATTTCTTAAGTAGATAAGCTAATAGAGTTTAGATAGAAAGACTAGAAGAAGTAAGCTATTTAGTATTAATAACTTCGCCTATCTATCTATAAACTAGACCTAGAACTATATAATAATATCTTTAAACTATAATATACTATATTTTTATAAGAAACTTACTTTATACCTAAGAAACTAGCTAACCTTTATATTAGATTACAAATTACGTAAGAAGAGAAAGATCTCTTTATCTAGATACTCTATAATAGAAAGATAGCTTTATTATAGAAATTTACTAAATCTAGTAGAATATACTCTAATATATACTTACTATATAAGATCTATATAGTTAAATATAAAGCTTAGTAAGTATAAGACTTTACTATTTCTAAGAAGCTTAAGTAGATTATAGTAGATATAGCTAATACTTATCTTAATAGAAGTACCTAGAAATACTATAATAGTTACTATTATAACCTATAGTACCTAGTCTCTAAGAAGAATAGAGGGGCTTAATAGATCTCTAATATACAAAAGATTAATACTATTAGTATACGTAATATAAATCTACTACTAATAGTAGATAAGTTCTCTAAACACTTTACTAGATATCTTATTAACTTTCTTATAGATCTCTATTCTAGTTATAATTAGATTACTCTTTATACTGTAAGCTAGAATATAATAGCCTTTTAGATACTAGTTAGTTTTTTTTATTTATATACTATAGTTATAGAAGTAACTAACTTAGTTATAGTATTCTAGCGCGTTATAATAAAGATTCTTAAGAACTATTAGCTAAACACTATAGTATTTATTAATAATATTACTTATAGAAGTTCTAAAATAAACTATAGTAGTAAGATAGCTATATCTAGTGTTTATTACTACATCTATAAATATATTCTCTAACTTAACTACGTTCTTATAAACGTTAAGCGCGTAGAAAAGATAGTTTTAGGTAAGAAATACTACTTTCTTATAGAGCGCCTAAAGGTTATTAGCTATAAAATTAGCTCTAAAGAATACTATTCTAATAGTAAGAAGGTCTAGAAGCTTTTAGATTAGCTATCTTACTATAATATACGTAATATTTACTCTTTTCTTAGACTATATATCTACTACTATATCTAGATAAAAGAGTTTACTACTATTACTAAGCCTCTCTTCTATCTTCTTTATAGAGATATAAAGTATAAGTAGAGTCTAGATTAGAATTAAGTAATATATATACTTAAATACGCTATATACTTAGCACTAGCGCTAGTAAGTCTTAACTACTTAGATATATTAAAGTATAAGGTCTTTTTTATAACTAACGCTAGTTAGAATAGAGAAAAAGCTTACCTTAAGTAGCTATAAGCTAATAGTAGACGCTACTCTATTTAATTTAAGAGTATACTCTAGTTAGTAAAAGAACGTCTTTAGTATTCTACTAAGTTAGAATATAAAGTAGTACTATAGGCTTTAAAAAAGTTTTGTATATATCTATATAGTATATACTTTACTATTAAAACTAATACTATAATACTTATTACCTAGCTTAATTACTCTTCTACTAATAACCTAGAATTAGTTATAAATTAGTAGATTTCTACTATTCTTCTTTAGAACTTTAATATTATCTATATTCTTAGAAAGAAGAACGTTTTTATAAACACTCTCTTTTACTACTCTAAATCTAATAATTAGGTTCTACTAGAAGAGTCTAAGAATAATCTTAAGAAGTTTATTAACTATATAATTAGAAGTATAGAAGAAGAGCTACTACCTATTAGAGTAGCCTAGATACTTAAGTATAAGTATACTAAGTAATCTAAATAGATTGCCTAGTTTCTTATTAATCTTAAGATTTCTAAGAGTATAATACTAAAAGAACTTTATGTATAGAAGAAGAGAGCTTTAAACTTCTTTATACGCAATTACGCGCTCTTCTATAAGATCTTAAGAAACGTTACTATACGCTGCGTTATTAATAACACTAATATCTACTTATAAACTATATAGTTAATATATAAGACTATTAGCTATTATAGAACTAATACTATATACTCTATACTCTTCTAATATTACTAGTAGCCTAATATATATAAAGACGTTTAAGAAAGAATTTAGCGTTATTCTAAATACTAGCTTTACTTTTCTAAGAGAAGAGTTAATATATTAACTAATATATATAGCTTTATAATCTAGAAGTTAGTTATAATTAATATAGTTTATATGCCTTATTACTAAGATAAGAAGTATCTTATTATTACTAAAGAATACTTAAGTAGATAGCTAGAGGCTAGAGCGCTTTCTAATAATAAGTCTAGTACTATTACTAAGTTTATTTATAAGAATATTATCTATTAATAGAGTATAATACATAAGCTCTTAGTTAATAGTAGACTAGACTTTACTAAGATAGTAAAGTATCTTATAGCTAACTATAAGATTAAGTATATCTAGTTATTCTTATATAATCTATAGGCTATAGATAAGATTAAGAGTAGATATAAGCCTATTATTAATACTCTTACTAAGCTATTAGGCCTATAGATAAATAACTTACTTACTATTCTTCTTACTAACTACATTTCTACTTAGTCTTAGATAGGCTATTTACTATACTAGTTAATTACTAGTTAAAACCTAGTTCTACTATTAGAATTAAAGCTTCTAATATAGTAGACTCTTCTATTCTAGAAAGTAAAGAATTACGTATAACTTCTAGTAATACGCGTAATATAACTAAACCTCTAGAACTAGTTTACTAAGAATACTATTATCTAAACTAATTAACTATATTAAGCTAAAAAAAATTATTAGAATAATACTAAGAAGATACGCTATAAGAAGCTTTAACTTAGTAACCTAGTTCTTCTATAAAACTCTATATAGAAGATTAATATATCTAGAGATAAGAAGTTTAATACTAGGTAAATAGGCCTATATTGTATTTAATAGCTATAGCTAGAGTAAGGCACCTACTAGATTAAGAATCTTAATAGAACTCTACTTCTATACACTATTTCTAGTAAGAGACTAAAACTCTTTTACTAATAAACACTAGAAAATATTACTAAGTAATATTATAGCTAGATAAAGCTTTATAACCTAGATAGCTAGAAGAACACTAACGTTTCTACTAATATACTAGCTAGCTCTATTAACACTAATAAAGAAGATAGCTAGAATACCTCTTTCTAACTATAACTTAAGAAAGAAAAAGTAAGTAATGCTCTAAGGCTTATTAATTAGCTAAGTATTCTTCTAAGACTTATTAGTTAGCTAAGTATAGTTATTACTAAGCGCTTTATAAAAGAAGAATAGAGAGTATTTAAGCTAAACTTTATTTCTTTTTCTAATTTTAATATATTATTAGTATTAAATAGAGAAAGAGCTTAGGCTATAGAATAGCTTTTTATTAGAGTTAACTCTATTATATATAAGCTAATATTACGTATAAGCTAATACTACGTATAAGCTAATACTACGTATAAGATAATATTATATATAATATAATATTATATATAATACTAGAATACTCTATAACTCTATTATAGCTTCTAGAGCTACAGCTTTTTATATTATATAGCGTAAGGTATATAGGTTTTACTTTAAGTCTAATATATTCTTCTTTTCTAGTCTACCTATTAAACTACGCCTTATCTATATTATAATATAAACTAGTAACACTAATATTAGCGTAAATTCTACTCTTTTATAGATACCTAGGTATTAGAAATAATACTCTATACTTATAGCTCTCTTTACTCTACGCTAAGAATAATATATTTTATAAATCTATAAAGATTAAGTAGTAGTGTAAAAGTATATTATTCTTAGTAGCGCTATTATTCTACTACTAGATTTATATTATCTTTACGTGTATAAGCTACCTTTCTTTTCTTATATCTACTAAGTATTAATCTAGAATTAAGTATATTCTATAACCTTCTACTAGCTTCTTTAAATAGAATATATAGCGTAGATTATTATTTAGAGTAGTAAGAGCTAATAATTAGAAGAGGTAATAAATGCGTAATCTCTTTAGCGCGTTCTTAATAACTACTTATTCTAGCTTATAGTCTTAAATTACGCTAAATAGCTACTTAGCAAATATATTACTAATATAGCTAATTATTAAAGTGCTGTAATATATATATAGAATAAGGTGTATATACTATTTTACTAGCGTAAGTCTAAAACTTACTATAGCGTGTCTTAGCGATTTAAACCTAGATAGAGCTACTCTTAGACCTCTTAATAGTTATTAGTTAGAACTAATACTTATAGTAGTAGAATATACTCTATATATATAAAACTAAGGTATATATATATACTAAAGTTATATTAATTAATAGCTACTAGCAATAATAGCTAAACCTAAAGATATTATAGAAAATTCTAAAACTTAATTTAAAAGTTAGACTAAGTTAACACTACTACTATTATAGTCTATAAGAGAAAGTCTACTATAAAAACTATATTATCTATTAAAGTAGAAGCTTTTTTCTTACTATCTACGTAACTCTTATAACTCTACTTCTAAGAAGTTAAATTTACTAAAGTAATAATAACTTATAAAGTTCTATTCTTTCTAAAAGAAATAAAGAACTTTACGTAATACGTGCTATACTACTAGAGGTAAGATAGATAATAGATTATTCTATTTCTACACTTATAAAGCTCTCTAGTTAGTTCTTATACTATAAGCTAGCTCTTAATACTTCTAGAATCTATAATCTACGTAGACTTAATAGAGCTAAGTTATATTATCTCTATTAACTATATTAGATACTACGTATAGAAGTATAAAACTACTTTATCTATAGACTTAATATTAAGAAGCTTATCTAATATAATATTCTTATACTAAGAGTTATCTAATAACTAAATAGCGTATACGTTTAGTAAGAAGAATAACTTAGGTATAGAGAAATACCTCTTAGAGTACCTTAGTAGAGTATTTAGGTATTATTATTATAGATATAAAAGAGGTAAAGTATTCTTTTTATAAAGGCGTTTATTAAGGTAGACGTAAGCTAGCTTATACACTAGTAGGCTTAGTAGTATTAAGAGTATATAATAATGTTATAGAGAGTTATTATCTTAAGTAAGATTAATATAAACTACGTACTATATCTTATTAGAGGTCTTTAGTAGAGAAGCGCTTACTCTAGTTATATTCTTAAAAGTAGTTAGTAGATATAATATAAAGTCTAACACTTACTATATTTATAATAGTATATATTCTTCTTATAATACTAGTATATAATATTTACTATAGTATATAGATTAGCTATCTATTCTAGCGTGCGTAGTATACTACTATACTCTCTTTACTACTTATACGCTATAGTAGTATAAGAGTTAGTTCTTAATTATACTATACGCTATACGCTAAAGTGCTACTCTTACTATATATAAGCTATATTATATAAGCGCTTTACGTATATACGCTAATAGCACGTAGGTACTATACTTATAATTTTCTACTATTCTATTTCTACTACTTTCTAACTTATATAGTTACTACTTAGTTATAAATATTATTTCTACTTCTAGAGCTATAATATTGTAGAAGAGTTTATATCTATAAGTTTAGTAGTAAACTATAGAGTTACTTTTCTATAAGAAGCTACTATATAGAGATTAGATAGATATACCTCTATCTATCTAGTAGTATAGTAGCTAGTAACTATAGCTACTTAGTAATAAGTAGTTTTTTATACGCTAGACTAAGCTACTACTTAACTAGTACCTATTAAAAACTTAGTGTGTTACTTCTAGAGAAAAGCTATTAGCGTTAGTAGTATTATTATTATTAAACGTGTTTAATTTTTAAAGTATACTTAAATATTAGTTATATTATATTAGTCTCTCTTAATAGTTATAAGATATTTATATTCTAATACTTAACTATACTAGATTAGTATAAAAATATAAAAGGTATACTAGATTACTAATACCTAGATAGTTACTAACGCATATAAGCTATAGCTCTATCTAGTAAGAGAGAAAACTAATAAGACAAAATATACTATAAGAAAGAAGTAAGTATATTTTAATAAATATATTTAGTAATAAAGAGTCTAACTTTAACTTACTATTATCTTAATCTATCTAAGATATAAAGCGTCTAATACTAAGAATAACTTATTAGAAGAAGAATTTCTAGAACAAGTTTAATAGAAAAGTTATTAACCTAAGTATTAAGAGTAAGAAAAATAATTCTAATTTACTATTTATATAATATATTAACTCTCTAGTAAGCATCTTATTACTCTATTATAATACTCTAGCTTAGTTTCTTAAGCTTAATATACGCCTACTCTAAGAAAAACACGTTAGTAGCTAGAAATAGTAGCTTACTAAGTAATAATAAAAAAGAGAAAGTAATAGTTTATATAGTTACTAGTTATAAAGATAAAAAAGCTATATAATTAAATATAGTATAGTATAACTTACTATAAGATAAGTAGAGTAATCTAGAAAGGTATTACTTCTCTTTGCTTTCTAGAACCTTCTAAAAAAAAAAGAGTAGTAGTATTTAAAACGTAATTATATAGAAATAAAAAACTTTTTTAATATTTATAATTTTAACTAGCTTTTTATTTTTCTTATTATTTTATAACTCTTTTTACTACCTCTTACGTATTTCTAGAACGCTATATTATTTATAAGCTCTTTCTAGCTTCTATTATCTATAGTTAGATATATAAACCTTAGAATAATAGCTAGAAGTACCTTCTAGATATTATAGCCTTAGATAATAAAGAAGATAGTCTAAAACTATTACTTCTCTCTTTAAAGCTAGAAGTAATAGCTCTAACTATATTAATTCTATATTATTAGAGATTAAGTATTAAAGTTAGAATATCTATAAGAATTTTAAAGAGTATATAAAGTAGAGCTTAATTAATATTCTTATCTAAGACTTCTAGAAAGTAATAGACTTCTAAAGAAGAAAAGCTAATACTCTAATATAATTACGTAGAGAAAGAAAAGTCTTATATTATCTATACTCTAAATACTTACTCTTATATTTTCTTAGTTTAGGTTACTTTCTTTTTTATAGAAGTCTTCTTCTATATCTTTCTTATACTTCTAGCTTTCTTACTTATATAAAAATACTTAAAGAAAAAGATATTATCTATAAGATATCTCTAATTCTAAGTAATCTACTTATAATAAAGTTATCTAACTTTTTTTTTATAGTTATTAAAGCTATAAGCTATATTTAGCTTATATACTATATAGTTATCTTCTAGAAATAGCGCTTAGTTAATTAGTCTTTTATAATAGTTATATAATACTTATATCTAGACGCTAAACTTTGTATAGTTAGCGTAATAGTATAAGTAGTATATTAATTTACTAACGCGCAGATAATCTCTTTTCTTCTAAGTAGGTTCTTCTTCTTAAGAGATATTCTTTTTCTTATCTAATATTAGTACTTTTATAGCTTATATAGTTTCTATACCTACTCTATCTTAGTTTCTAGCTATTAACTTACTTATAAACCTATTCTTTAGAAGCTTATTATTATCTTAAAAAGAGTAACACTAAACCTATTAGACTTAAAGTTACTAATAATATACTTAATAATATTAGCTAATATCTTTATTATTATAGGCGCTACTAGCCTTACTAGCTAGAGTCTCTAGTGTAAATAAGATCTATATAAGAGCTAGTTTATTAATACCTACTATAGTAAAGTTATAATAGATACTAAAGCTACGTATTGTAAAACCTTATCTTTAAAAGTAAAAGCATTCTATCTATATTTACTTAATAAGTTTACTAAGTTAGAAGATCTTAAAGAAGAAGATCTCTACGTTATAGATACTAAGTTTATAGATAAACTAATAAAGTTTATTAACTACTTATATAATTCTAACTATAGATAGTACTTTATCTTCTATAATAAGTATAATCTAAGAGTTTATAACACTATGTTCTTTATATAAAGGCTTATTCTAAAAAGAGAGAAATTAACTTTTAACTACTTTAATAAGAAAGAGAGAAAAAGAATAGATAAGCTAGGTAAAAAAGTGCTTACTTATCTTTATAGAGTAAGCTTAGTGTTACTATCTATAGCTTTTAAGATAGAAGTAATAGAATTACGCTATTATCTTTACTAGCGTTTAGGTACTACTACTCTTAGCTTTCTCTAATACTTCTAGTATAGTAAGAATACCTTACTACTAGAGCTAAGCCTCTAAGTAGATACTAGAAGAGTACTTACTCTTTTAAAGATAGAAGTAATAGAATTAAGCTATTATCTACTTTCTCTTTTATTATATATATAGCGCGCTTTAAAAAGAATCTCTTACTTTTTTTCTCTTTTCTCTATATTCTCTATACTTAGAGAAACTATCTTCTAATAGCGTAATACGCTACTTAACCTATACTAGTCTTACTTCTTTTCTAATCTATACGCTAGGTTCTATTATTATTAAGATACTTTTAGCTTTCTAGGCTTATATTCTAGAAAGTAATATACTTAAGCTATATAGGTATAAAAGGTAAAGATAGACACTTTTAATTATCTATATACTAGGCTAGATACTTATAGAAGTAGGTCTCTATCTAGAATATACGCTACTAGCTAGAAATAAAAGTTTAATAAAAAAGAGTAAGAGAGAGAAAGAAATATCTAATAGATAGAGTAAAGAGGTAACTAACTACTAGAATAAGCTAATAAGCTACGTACACGCTAAAATATTATAGAAAAGAAAATATAAACTTTAGTTCTTAAAGAGCTTTACACTATTATCTAAACTAATATCTAGATATAAATATAGTATGTAGTTAGAAGAAGCTATAAGAGCTATAATAGAAGAATCTAAAGCTAGAGAAAAAGAGTAGTAGCCTATCTATATTTATATAGTTAGTAATAGTAAAGATAAAAAAGCTCTAGAAATAACTAGAGTATAAAAGAACTTACTATAAGATTTAGTAGAGAAAATAAAAAAGACTTTAGTTTCTATTTATTTTTGCAGACTTTCTAGAATAGAAAGGTTAGTAGTATTTAAGATATAATTGCGTATTAGAAGAAAAGTCTTATAATATCTATAGCTTAGATATTTAATCTTAAGTTTTCTTACTTTGCGTTGCCTTCTTCTTTTTAATAGTCTTCTTCTCTTTCTTTAATATACCTTTAGTCTTCTTACTTACCTAAAGATACTTAAAGAAAAAGATATTATCTATAAGATATTTCTAATTCTAAGTAACTTACTTATAATAAAGTTATCTAACCTTTTCTTTGTTATTATTAAAGCTATACACTAGGTTTAGCTTATAGTAGGTATAATTATTCTTTAAGAACTATACTTACTAGATTCTTTTTCTATAAATATTCTAGTATTCTTAGATTAAAACACTTAACTATCTAGAGTTAGTATAATAGTATAAGTAGCATATTAATTTACTAACGCGTAGATAATTTCTATTCTTCTAAATAGCTTCTTTATCTTTATAGACGTTTTCTTTCTTATCTAATATTAGTACTTTTATAGCTTAGATAGTTTCTATACTTACTCTTTTTTAGTTTCTAGCTATTAACTTACTTATAAACCTATTCTTAAAAGGTTTATTATTATTAGTATCTTATTTTTAGTTATTTCTAGTAAGGTTATTACTATCTTCTATAAGAATAGAATACTATACTAAGCTCTAGTTATTAGCTAAAGGCGTAGATACTATAGCTACTTAGGTAAGATTAAAAAATTATATAATAAAGTTACTTAGGTGTAGAATACTAGGTATAGAATATTAGAAGTAGAATATTAGAGGTAGAGAGTATAGAAGTAAACTCTAAATTATAAAAAATAAGATTATATAGTACTTCTTCTTCTCTATCTACTAGTAGTTAAATTATTAGGTATCTATCTTTTACTCTAGATATAGTAAGTACGTTATCTACTCTATATTTATAAAAAAAAGATAAAAAGCTATAAGTAAAGGTAAAGAGTAGTATGTTATAAGTAATATAAGCTAGCTAGTAGTATCTAAGAAATAGATAGTAAGTAGCTTTTACTATAGAAGAGTAGCGTTTATAATAGATAGAAATAAATAAGCTAATAACTATAGACGCTAATACTATAGTAATAGTAGAAAAAAAACTAATATTAAGTAGAAGTAGATAATAGGTAGGCTTAGCTATAACTTAGTTACCTAGTTTAAATATTAAGAAAAGTACCTAAAGTTATACGCATAATAAGAGTGTTAGATATAAAGTATATAATTTAAAGTTTAAGTTTAATTATAATCTAAATAAACACTAAATAAACTAAAGCGCTAGCTAGATATTATAGTAACTATATAGCAACGCTATATAAAATACTAAATAAGTATACTTATAAAATATTAAAATAGAATACTACTATATATAGCTACTCTATTATAAACCTATCTAGAAGATCTTACTAAGTTAAGGCTTTCTACTCTTCTAATTATTACGCTTATAGTATTAGAAGATAAGATTATAGCTATCTAAGTTATATATAATATAGTTAACGTAATAGTATCTAGTAATTATCTCTATTCTCTTTGCCTTCTTAATATTCTTAGTAGGTATCTTATTAGTAGTAGACTTAGCCTTAAAAAGAGTAACGCTAAAGCTACTAGACTTAAAGATACTAATAACTTACTTAATAACATTAGCTAATATCTCTATTAGTATAGGCGCTATTACCTTTACTAGCTAGAGTCTCTAGTATAAATAAATAGCTTCTTATAGCTATAATTTACTAAGATAAAGCTACTCTAGAGCTACTACGCAAGTAAGCTCTTATTATTTAAGAGCTTCTTCTTTAGCAAAAATATTATTTTCTATAGTAATACTTTCTTACTAGATTCTCTTAGTATAGCTTCTAGCTTTAATATTTACTATTAAGATTACTTTGTAGAAGAAGTTATAATAAAGTATTTTAATCTAATCTTAGTAGAAGTAGTTATAAGGTATATAAGGTGCTAGACTAATAATTAAAACTATATTAATATTTACACTCTCTACTAGGCAAACTCTATCTACGCTACTATAACTAATGTATATCTCTACTAGCTAACTATATCTCTTATACGTCTAACTACTACTTCTCTACCTAAGCGCTTTTTATAGCTTTCTACTCTCTAATAAGTAGCTATCTAAAGAGTCTAACGCTACTACTCTTAGTCTTATCTACTACTAGATAGAGTTTACTTAGCTACTAGTGTAAGTATAAAACTAGTAGGCTATTATAATAAAGAATAAGATCTATATAAGAGCTAGTTTATTAATACCTACTATAGTAAAGTTATAATAGATACTAAAGCTACGTGTTATAAAACCTTATCTTTAAAAGTAAAAGTATTCTATTTATATTTACTTAATAAGTTTACTAAGTTAGAAGGCTTTAAAGAAGAAGATCTTTACGTTATAGATAGTAAGTTTATAAGTAGACTAATAAAGTTTATTAACTACTTATATAATTCTAACTATAAGTAGTATACTATCTTCTATAATAAGTATAACCTAAGAGTTTATAATACTATATTCTTTATATAGAGGCTTATTCTAAAAAGTAAGAAATTAACTTTTAACTACTTTAATTAGAAAGAGAAGAAGAGAATAGATAAGCTAAGTAAGAAAGGCGCTTCTTTCTCTTTAAGAAGTAAGCTTAGTATTATTACTCTTAACTTTAAAGATAGAAGTAATAGAATTAAGCTACTATCTTTACTAGCATCTAAGTACTACTACTCTTAGCTTCTTTAGATACTTCTAGCATAGTAAGAATAACTTACTATTAGAGTTAAGCCTCTAAGTAGATACTAGAAAAGTACTTACTTTTTTAAAGATAGAAGTAATAGAATTAGACTATTATTCTACTTTCTCTTTTATTATTTATATAGCGCGCCTTAAAGAGAATCTCTTACTTTCTCTCTTTTCTCTATATTCTCTATACTTAGAGAAACTATCTTCTAATAGCGTAATATACTACTTAATCTATACTAGCTAACTTACTTATAAAGTATTACCTAAGAGACTTATTATATTTACTATTATTATTACTATCTTTATCTTTTAAGAGTATCTACTTCTTATTAATATAGTTATTATTATTATTTAATATAATAGAGTTCTTACGTAAGCCTAATATATTAAAGCTAGATTTCTAGAATCTAGTAGGTTTTAAGAGAATAGATACTATAACTAAGTATAAGTATTTAGATTTTGTATAGAATATAAGATATTTAGAGTTAAGAGTAGAAAAGTAAACTCTAAATTAAAGCTCTATACTCTCTTAGTATTACTTTCTCTTCTTTTAAAAAGTTATCTTCTTAGTAGCCTTCTTTCTCTTCTTCTTAGTAGCTCTAAGAAACGTTAAGAAGGTAATTTTATCTTTAAGTTTTTTCTTATTCTATATCTACTAATATTAGAGAAGCTTTTATATATTTTATTAGTTTATAAAGCTATTTATTACGTTTATATTATAATGTATATTATTATTCTCTAAGAACTAGGCCTAAAGATTAGTAACTTAGTAGAGCTTTAAAGTTTAAAGTTTAGTAAGTCTAAAAGTTTATAGTCTAGAGATTTTCTATAGATCTAATAAATTATATATAATAATATTATATAAGAAGTTAGACTTAGAGAATTACACTTCTAGCGTATAAAGTACTATAAGTAGATCTTCTTATATAAGTATAGAAAAAAGTGTAAGAAATATAAAATACTAACTATAGATTAGAGAAGTTAAATAAATTAGTAATAGTGCTAAACGTTAATAAGAATAATTAGTAATCTAAGCTTATCTAATATATAAAAGATATTAAAATAAGTTAAGTACTTAGAAAGTATAAAGTACTCTTCTTACTATAACTCTACGTTACTAGACTAGGCTTTAATACCTTCTAAAACGTATATAATATAAAAGGCTATCTAGTATATTAGAGGGTAATAACTCTAGAAGAATAATAACTTAACGTGTTTTATAATGCTAGAATTATCTACTAAAATATCTACGTTAGAAGATATAATAAGAAGAGTAAGTTTATTAAGAGAGAAATCTATCTTCTCTACTATAAGAAAAGTAATTACTATATAGTAAACGCAGCGCTATCTAAAGAGTAGTTCTAAAATATACTTATTAACTCTAATAGTAAATTAATAAAACTAGTTCTATATAAAGAAGGTAATTTAATAAAGCTAATAAAAAGAAAGTAATTTATATCTACTAATACGTTCTACTTTAGTAAAGGTATATTATAAGACACTATATAAGTTAGCTTTAAAGTAATATAGAGCCTAGATAAGAATAATAAAGCTTTATAAATATATACTCTAAACTCTTCTAAAGCTATTATACTAATAATAGATACGTATAATTCTTTTCTTATTAAAGAGTAAGAAATTAAAAACTTTAATAGTAGACGTAAGACAACTATAAAAGTTAATCTACTATACCTATTTCTATTTTATTACTATTTATCTTCTATAAAGTAAGTTCTAATACTATAAGACTAAATAACTAAGTTAACTATAAGTTATTTACTATAATTAGTTCTATTATAATAAAACTACACTATAAGTCTTTCTAATAGAGTAAACTACTAGACTATATAAGAGAAAAAGGTTTTAGTATTACTTTAATCTAGTCTTAAATAATATATTTAAGGCTAGATACTTAATACGTAGATAATCTCTATTATTCTAAGTAGGTTCTTCTTCTTAATAGACGTTATCTTTCTAGTTTAATATAAGTACTTAGATAACCTAGATAGTTTCTATACTAACTAGTTCTTAGTTAGTAATAGTAGATTTGCTTATAAAACGTTGCTAGAGAGGCTTATTATAATTACTATTACTATTACTATTTCTATCTTTTTAAGGCATTTACTTTCTATTAATATAGTTATTATTACTATTACTTATACTAGAGTTCTTACGTAAACCTAATATATTAAAACTAGCCTTTTAGAATCTAGTAGGTCTTAATAAGTAGCATCTTATTACGTTAACTACTAAGCTAGCGCTTAGCTAGTACTTAAGTAAGAACCTAGTATAATATTTAGACTAGATCTAGAACTATAGAAAGTAAAGAAGAAGTAAGTAGCTTCTTACTAATAGCTTTTAGCATTATACTAACCTATATAGAAATCTACTATAGTTTTTAGATATAATATCTTTAATAAAAGAAAAAAGTTCTAACTATAGTTCTTTATTTAAACACTACCTTTTACTAAGTAATTAGCGCTTATAAAAGATTTATACGCTATTAGTGTATTAATCTTTATCTATATTATATATAGTAATAGTTATATCTCTAACTAGTAATATATATAATAGCGTTCTAAATACTAATTAATATAGTTATATCTTCTATAGAAAAGTATATCTTTATAATAAACGTTGTTTTGTATAATTTACGTTAGTAATTATAACGTTAGACTCTAACCTACTACGTACACTAAGTTCTACACTACCTTTCTATTACTATTATTAAACCTACTTATAATAAGTTTAGATATTTCTATAATAAGTAACGTAGCTTATAGAAAAATAAAAAAAGTAATAGAACTAACTAGATAGCCTAAGAGTTTAAAAACTACTCTTTATAATAAGTATAATAAAAGTATTTTACTATAGAAAGAGTAACTAATAGTTAATCTATAGCGCTATCTAGTAGTAATTATAGTAATTTTAAAAAGAAAAAAAAGATAAAAAAGAGATAACTATTTATAAAGACACCTAAGTAGAAAAGTAGTAGATATAGCTTTATCTAGAAAGACCTTCTAGGTCTATATTAAACCTAGTTTTAGTTATAGAAAAGTATAGTGTTTACTATCTAGTAGTAAATCTACTATCTAGGTCTTTCTATAGGTAATTTATAGTAGCTATCTTAATATCTAATACCTACTTAGTCTATACTTTATAGTTAGCTAAGAGAATTATAATTATAGATAGTAAAGTAAGTATAAGAGCGTAATAGAGAGTATAAAAAGAAGTAAATAATAGATACTTACGTCTTTTTTACGTAAAGTAAAGCTCTATTATATTACCTTCTACGTATTCTAGTAAAATAGCTTACTTTTAGACCTCTTAGTTAGAGTTACTAGAAAGTTAATAAGTATTAGGCCTTAAATAAGAATATAGTATTAGAAAATAAGATTACTAGTAGTAATATTATATACCTTAAGCTTAAATAGATTATAGCTTATAAGATACGTAGAATTAAAGTAGTTAATAAAAGTCTAGTAACTTTACTATAGATAAAGAAGAGCTTATCTACTAAGCTATTAATAACTACTAGTAGAGAAAAGGCTTAGAAGTATCTAAGCTTATAGATATTATACTATAGAATCTAATATAGGTAGTAATCTAGAAGCGCTAGCTCTTCTTTTACCTTAGAATACTTATTACAAATCTACTCTCTATACTTAATAAGAAGCTAGTAGTTCTCTAGAGCGCTAAAGCTACTAAAGATAAGAGCCTTATATGTATATACTTCTTATTCTTCTAGCTTAATAGTAAAATTAGTAATAAAGCGTAATATAGTAGCCTTATATACTAGATATACGTAGATAAAGAGAAGAAGAAAAAGAGTAGCTAAAACTATAAGTAATAATAGCGTAAGATAGCTATAGTAAATAAAGTAGCTATAGCAGCCTAGTATATATATAACGTTAACTTAATTATAGTAAAAAGTAAAGCTAGATATAAAGCTATACTAGCTAATAAGCGTAGTTATTATTACTAGATTAATTTTAACTTTAATATCTAGCCTATAAAAAAGCTCTAGAAGAGAAAGCTATTATCTATAAAAATAGTAGAGCTAGCTAGTAAAAGCGTATAGTTACTATAGAACGTTAAAAATGCGTGTAAAAGCGTAGAATTCTAGAATACTATTAAGTATCTTTATATAGAACGCTTACACTACTAGCTAAGAAAATATATCTATTAGATATACTATTAGTTTAAGAGAAGAGTATAGATAGAGAAAGAGAACTAACGTCTAAAATAGTTCTACGCTATATACTCTAATAGATAGAAAACTATTCTAGTAGCTATAAGAGATTACGCTAGATAGAACTACTAATATAGGTAGCGTAATTACTTATAATATAGTAATAAGCTTAAGTTTTTATGCTAGAATGCAGAGAAGAATAATCTTTTCTACTATACTATTACTATAGTTACCTAACGTAACAAAGACTACTATACTAAAGAGAAATTACTACCTATTAATAAATAATAACTAAGTATATTAACTAGTAGTATATCTACTCTAATTCTATTCTATCTACGTTACTATACGTTTTTCTTTCTTTTAATCTAATAAAGACTTCTCTCTCTTCTAGATCTTATAGTATATAGTAATAGTACTTATTATATTCTTATAGCGTAGTTACGTTACCTAGATAGGTATATTAATAACTATATACTATAGAACGCTACGCGTAGATACGCTATAGAATTAGATAAACTTCTTATAGTAGTTATAGATTAGGCCGCTAAGAATAGTAAAGTTACCTAGCTAGAGTTACTTAGGTAGTGTATTATATATTAATAAAATAGCACGCTAGTACTCTACTATAGTAATAGTAGACGTCTTAGTAGTAAATAAGTAGAGTAATATAAAGGCGTAGCTAGCTCTAATACTACGTATACACTATAAGTATATTTCTAAAGTTAAGTTCTCTTACTAGTGTAGGCGTAACTAATCTTTTATAGTATTATAGATACTAAATAGAAGAAGGTAGGCTTTATATAGCTTAGCTAGCGTAATATTAATAAAAGAATAACTACTTTATATATACTTCTAGTTACTAAATAAGCTAGCTACTATTAAATTAATTTTCTAGATAATATATTTATTAGAGTTAGTAGCCTTCTTTTTAAACTATATTATAAGAAACTTCTTAAAGTAGATCTATACGTAGAGTAAAAACGCTAGATATACTACTTTATTCTTATTAGCTAGTAAGAGAATCTAGTAGAAGATAATATATTATTAGATATTAACTATAGGTCTAGGTATTATAAAAGTAATATTAAAGCATTTAGTTTAGAGGCGCTTAATAGTAGTAATACTATTCTTACGCTCTACTATAATCTAGCTAAGTTAAGTATAGATAGCGCGCTAGATATTACTAATAGAATTTTTAAGAGAAGAGATTAGCTTCTTATATTTATTCTAGAAGTCTCTATAGAAGGCGTTTAGACGCTAGTAGAGTTTAAGGTATTTAGCGTAAATCTAATTAGCGCTATAAGATAGGTAATATCTAAAGCTAGATCTAGGTTATATAGAAGTAGTAGAATTTATAAAAGTGTAAGTCTTCTAGATATTTATTTAATATGCCTTAGTTATAAGATAAGTAAAGTAATATAATATTTACTATAGATAACCTTAGAATACTTATTTTCTTATATTTTCTGTATTTCTAAAGTTACTTATTCTAGTTTCGCGTTAGTTATACTAACACACTCTATTATTATAAAATATATCTAAGATAAGAAGTAAGCGTAGTTATATAGTAAGTAGGTTTATATTATTCTAGAGAAAGTAACTACTATTTATAACCTACTTTATTTATTAATAGTAGTATATATAATATATATTAATATCTTCTCTCTTATAAAACTACCTCTTAGCTAGTTCTTTAACTATATAGCTTTGCTAAGCTAATATATATAATATTACTACTTTTTATAAAAGATAGTACGCTCTATTCTTATTTTTTTTAGTAAAGAACTATTCTATAGTATTTACTAACTATATAACTAGATTAGAACTTTTACTATAATAGCTATCTAGACTAAGTATATATTTTACTCTTTCTAAGAGGGCTTTAGCTATTAATAATATTAGACTATCTAAATTACCTATACTATATAGTAACTAGCCTTATACATTATTATATATAGTATAGGCTACCTATACGTCTATAATAATATACTTCTAATTCTTATAGTACTTACTATATTCTAGATAGTAAGGTTAGAGAACTTTATATTAAAAATAGCTAGTGTAGTTCTATATCTTCTAGCTACTCTCTAATACTCTTCTTAACTAATATATTAATACTATACTAAGTTTAATAGTTAGATTAGAGCTCTAACACTCTACTTTAGTGTAATAGAATTTCTATCTCTTCTTAAGCGCGTATACAGCATAATTTATTACCTAGAACTCTAGTATAGATTTTACTTAGTTAGAGCTATATAGCGTTTTAACGCTATTCTATACTACTATCTATTACTACTTTATTCTAGCTCTATTATAGTTTTTATCTATTACTTTTAGAGGTACTATAGTTACTAGACTTCTATATAAAGGTAGTAGTGTTTATAATATACTTTAATTACTAAATATATACTTATTATCTTTTCTACGTAGAGTAGCTATCTCTAGCGTAGGTAGAGACTATTAAGCCTAGATTCTATAAGGTGTTACTAGCAGCGCTTACTTTTATATAGATAAAGACCTAGTAGTATAGTTAGTACTATACTATAGTAATATTTTCTATTCTATATATAACTTATTAGAGTTCTTACGTAGTAGTAGTAGTAGTAGTAGTAGTAATAGAGACGCACTACGCGCTTAGATACTACTACGCGCTATAGGCGTTATATTCTATTTAGCTAGCGCATTACTCTAGTATATATATAATCTTACTACTAAAGCTTTTTCTATACTTTTCTCTAGTATATTCTTATTATTACTTTTTTTCTTATATCTTACTTCTTCTACGCCTAGCACTACGCTAGAGCTAGCTTATACGTACTATATATATATATTATATTACTACTTTTTCTCTTCTACGTATCTTTTACGTATATTATCTCTATCTATATATATAGTAATTACCTTACACTAGTATTTTACCTCTATCTATAGTACCTCTAGCTACGTAAAGGTTTATATTATCTTATAGTTATAGGTTTATATCTTCTCTAGCGCTCTTAAAGGTAGAGTATACTATATACTAGAGAGAATAACTACTTCTACGTTTTACTTATTATAATCTATATAATCTACCTCTTATATAAATAGTTCTAGTAACTCTAGCTAGGTAACGTAAATAATATTATCTATATTACTTATATCTAGTAAGTGCTCTACTATAGTTATTACCTATAAGACTATACTTTTTATTTTATAAAAGCTATTAAAAACTTTCTTTTTTTTACTTAGGTTAACTTAAGAGTAGTATATAAAATCTTATAAAGAAGCACTACTTCTTTTATTAAGAATTCTTTTATAGTCTAAGAAAATAATTATCTTATATACTCTACTAGCGTAGTTAGATTCTATACGTAAATAATATACCTCTATAAAATTAGCTACCTAGCGTAGACTATACTTATCTAGTTTACTCTTAATCTTCTCTAGCGTATTTCTTACTAAGTACGCTACGTTAGATTATCTAATAAATACTTATAATATATAAGTATACTATATACTTAGGTTTATTACGTTAAATAGCTCTATCTCTTATAATAAAGAAAGTGTTATAGTAAAAAATAGTAAATACGCGCCTATTATAGTTAGAATAGATATATACGTAACTATACTTCTCTAGTATCTTACTATTAGAATAAGATAGGCCTTATTAATTATAATCTACTCTAAGTAGTTCTACGCTTAAAGTAACTATAGCTCTACTCTAAAATTCTTAGTATTAAAGTATTCTATTATTATAACTACTATCTCTATATCTAGAAATATACCTAGCTTAGTAATACTAGTTAGTCTTTATATAAGATATAGAATATAAGCTTCTATATATTAATATTCTACGTTAACTTAAAGTGTAATAAATAGTATTATAATTATAGTTAGGTACGCTTTAGAGCGCAGCGTTAGAAAAAGTAATAGTACTATCTTTCTACCTCTAGTTAGCTCTACTACTAGTAAGTACTTACTCTAGCTATTAAATAAGGTATCTAGCGTTATCTATTACTAGTCTTAGAAGACAGCTTTATTATTCTACACTATAGTGTATAGCTAACACTATATCTACTTCTCTATTACTAATAGTGTCTTATCTCTACTATTATTACTACTATTATTATACAGTAGGGTAACAAAAAGAAAGAGACATTTAAAAAGTTATCTTTTTTAAAGCTATATATCTAAACAACTAGACTAGCTAGAACTAAGATTTTTAGTGTTTTGAAAAGCTAAGAACTTCCTCTTTAAGTTAGCCTCTTTAGAATTTCGCTAAGTAAGCTTTAACTTGCGTAACGTTGGCAGTGTTCGAGTATACTAAAAAGCTCTGCTCTTTTTAGCCTACATCTTTTTGTTTACAGTATCGATTTCGCTAAAATTTTCATATGCTATTATATACACCTAGATCTATCACTAGTTTGAATTAGAAGTTATTCTATCTGTTTTTGCAATAGTTAGATTAAAAAGTTGTTTTTTAAGCTTTTTGTATTATAAGCTAGCTAGATCTAGTAACTAGTACTTAGTATACTAACCCTTAGCTCTTTTTACTGCCTTATAACGCCTAGGTAAGCTTTTAATGCAGTTATCTATCGATTCCTGCGGTATAGCTGCCCACTCTTCTAGAATAGCAGTAGAAAACAAATCTACTGCTTTCTTACTAGCTCCTACGCCTAAGGAGCTAGTAGGTCTTCTTGCTAGCCTATTCTTTAGTAAACCCCAGACGTTTTCTATAGGATTTAGATCCGGGCTATAGGTAGGATGCTCGAAGAGAGAGATCCTATTCCTTCTAAACCAATTGAAAACGGCTGGGGTTTTGTGAATCTTGGCGTTATCTTGCTGAAATTTCCACCCTAGATAGAAGAAGATATTAGCTTTCTAAATATAAAAAAATTTTTAAAAAATAATAAGAATTGACTAAGTTATAGTCGTTTGAAGTTAAAATTAAAAGAATTCTTTCTTACCTCTTTTAAAAAGGGGTTTAACTATAGGAGTTAAAACCTCTCTTATATATCTTGTATTTGTAAAGCTTCTAGGCTCTTGTGGAGTCTTAGTTATGTATAACTTAGATCTTCTACCTATCCAGATAGCTCCCCAAACAGAGATAGTAATGTCGCGGGCTATAACTTAGTTAGTAAGCTAGCTAAAAATAATCTGAAAAACTAGAAAAATACTAGATTTTCCGGAGAATAATTTGGCTTATTCAGAATTTTTTTAAACGTACTGGTATTGGTTGTAGAGACTTGTTCAGGCCCGGTCTTCTGATTTCTTCTCTTTCTGACGTATTCTTGCCTAGCACCGTGCCTACGCTGTACAGAAGACTCGTCTGAAAATATAACTTTGTTAAAGTTTATATTTCTAATATTTTTAAGAGTCTTCTTAGCGTATTTTCTTCTAAATAAAGCCTTTTCTTTATTTAAAAGCTGCTTTTTCTTAGCAGTAGAAATAGAGTATTTCTCTGCTCTTAATAGGCGTTGTAGAGATCTAGTAGAGAAGTCTAGATTATTCTCTTCTAGAATACGTCGATTTGTCTTTTTAGGACTGCGTTCTAGATCTCTATTAACTACTCTAGTAGCTCTTTTAGAGATCTTTAAAGGCCGGCCTAGTTTAGGCTTAGAAAGAGTAGTAGAAGTGTTTTTTTTCTTTTTAATACGTTGTAGAGCGTTTGTAATAGACTTAGAAGACTTTTCTAGTATAGTACTAATAGCACTAGTAGATAGTTGTTGCAAAGATAGAGTGTAAACTTGTTTTTTAAATTTCGAAAGTTCTACTAACATAGAGAGGATATAGAGAAGAGAAAAGTTAGACTTAGAAAGAGAAAAATATATAGAATAAGACTAAAAGAAGCTTACGTAATTTTAGCGCCTTTTTTTAGCTTACTTTTTTTTCTTTTAATTTTTTAAAATTGTTTAGATAAGAAACTATAGTCGAAATTCCGCTTACGTAAGCATTATATAAGCTAGTATTACGTAATTCTTTTTTAGAACTTTTTACACGCTAGTTAAAAAGATGTAGCTATATTAAACTAGGCTTTTTTTTTACTTTATGTTTAACGTTACTTTTCTTCTTATGCCTGCTTACTAAGCAAAGGCTTAGATAAGCTAACTTAAAGAGGAAGTTCTTAGCTTTCTAGAAAACTAAAAATCTTAGTTCTAGCTAGTCTAGTTATTTAGATATATAGCTTTAAAAAAGATTACTTTTTAAATGTCTCTTTCTTTTTATCACTCTACTGTATTAGCTTACATTATTAGCTTTAACTTTTAGCTTTACCTAATAAATATATCTACCTAACTCTAGTAGCTTCTTACAAGACTAATAGTGCGCTATAGTATTATTATAGTATTTTATAGTAGAAGAAAATTTTAGAAGCTTATACTAAAACTTATCTACTACTATCTACTACTATATTACTAATTTATTAAGATTAGAATAGATAGTTTTATTACTATTATAGTTAGTAAGCTTTATCTATAGAGAATAGCTAGTCTATTCTACTAAGCGTTAGCGCTTCTATACCTTTTTGCGTACTTACTTAAACTATTCTTTACTAGTAGTAGCGTTTATTCTTCTACCTACACTAGTAGTTTATACTAGATTATACTTATTAATAGTGTTACTATTCTTCTTAAATAGGTACCTTTTCTTATTACTATTATTACTATCTATAACATCTCTACTATTACTATAGTACTTCTAATCTCTTATAATATCTTCTTATTCTCTTCTCTAAACTACCTCTACTTTTTCTTAGAGCCTATCTACGTTTTCTATAAGACTTCTTATATTTACTATATTAGCTAGTATATAGTATAATACTAACTAGGTAACTAACTACTTTATAAGCTATAATATTAATTCTCTACTAAGAATAGTTATAGTAGCTTAGTATACTACTAGTAATACCTACCTTACTACGTTTATTTACTTCTTTTATAGTAGTTAGAAAAGAAAGCCTTAGTTCTACTTATTATATTAGAGTAGAGATAATACCTCTAGTAGTTTCTAAAATAGTAATATAAGCTATATATATAAACTCTATAGCTATACTATCTTATCTAAAAGAATATATATAAAAGCTTTATACCTAGCCTAGAAAGTCTTTATATACTTTTCTACTAACGTAAAGTAGCTACGCTATACTACTAAGTTCTACTTCTTACTACTATTATTATTATTACGCTAGTAAATAGTAGCTATAGTTATAGCGTATATTAATATTATTATTTCTAAAACTATCTATATAATACTAGAGAACGTAAACTTCTCTATACTATAATAGTAGTTAACTACTACTCTATCTATAATACGCGTTCTAGTAGCGTTTATAAACTTATCTACGTATATAGTAGTAATATAGTCTTTAAGCTAGCTATTACTATACACTAGCGCCTTATTATTTATAGAATCTATCTAGTAACTCTTAAACGCGCTATTACGTATAATATCTACTAAGCGTTTCTATAGAATTATTAGTACGTTATCTAGACTATTAACCTATAGTAACTTATTATATAAAATACTCTACTATTCTTCTAGTAGACTTATAATAATAAGGCCTAGCTAGTAAAGGCTAAGCTAGTGCTTCTTATATAGAAAGGCCTAGTTCTTATTAAGCTATATTATTTTACTAGGCTATTAGTACGCCTTATATATAGCGCGTATATACTACTTTATATTTATAACCTAAGCTATAGTTATATTAATATTTATTATAAGCGCCTTTTCTACTAGAATCTATAGCTTAGCTATATTAATATATATAGTGTTTACTACGTACTAGACTATCTTAATAAAGTGCGTTATTATTAAACTATACTTATTTATAGTTTTAAATCTCTTTTTCTAAAGTATAATTTCTAGAACTATTAGCGCTACTACTAGGTCTAACTTAGATAACTTAGTATTATTAGTAGTTTACTATAGTAGTTGCATAAATAACGCTAGCACTAGCCTCTCTAGCGTAGTAAGAATAGTACTATTAGATAAGTATTTCTAGCTAACTAGGTTAACCTCTACTCTTCTTTCTAGATATTTACGTAAGTTAGTCTATATAGTATTAACCTCTATATTAGTTATATACGCTAGTACTTCTATATAAATCTTACTACTCTATTATATTTACGTAAAAAATAATAGACACTACTAGACTACTCTTATAGCTATTTTAATAGTAGTATCTACTTTATAAAAGCTAATAAGCCTAATAATAGATATTTCTATGTCTACCTACTCTAATATTTTCTATTAATAGACTTTTATATTTTCTAGAGTAGTATAACACTTTACTAGTAGTATTTCTATTATATTAAATACTTTTATAGAGGTTTTATCTATATTTCTATCTATATAATTAAGTACCTATCTTATATTAATATAGTAGAGCCTCTATATAGTATTAGTAAAGCTAATAGCTTTTACCTAAGAGTTTATCTTATATTAACTAGGTAGAGTAATATATAGACGCCTAACTCTTTTCTTTTTTATAATAACTTACTTTAGTCTAGCTAAAACTTTTTATAAATTAATTATTAAAGAAGCTAGCTTTACCTCTAGTTAGAAAGCTAGAGTAATATAGCATTCTTAACTAAATACCTACTATACTCTAACTACCTTACTCTATACTAGTATATTACTACCTAGCTATTAGTTATTAAGGCGCGTCTATAGTATAGTTACGTTACTTAGATAGTAGGCGCGCGTAAACTTAGTAATCTTATACTACGTTTTTATATAGTCTCTCTAGGTAGATTCTAGCTTTTTTATCTTACTTCTAGAGATAGTAATAAGCTTCTTATAGTTATTTATAGAATATAGAAACGTATTTACTATAGTAATAAATAGAATTAGTTCTAGTAGTGTTTGTAGTGTAATCTAGCTCTTCTTACTATAGCCTAAGTTCTTATAGTTATCTTTCTAGATCTAGAATACTACTTTAAGCTTAGTATTAGTTACCTCTAGAGTATATCTATCTTTGCGCTAGTAGGCCTTTATAAATACTTTTATACTTATCTCTACTACTACTTAGCTATATAGCGTATATACTAAGAGTTTATATAAAGCTTATAGTATAGAAATATACTAAGCTAGAGTACGCTCTTCTACTAGCACGTTTCTACTCTTACTATATTATTCTAATAGCGCCTCTATAGACGTAGACGCGTTTCTACTTTTACTATATAGTTCTAATAGTACGTTTATAGATATAGATACGTTTCTACTCTTACTATATAGTTCTAATAGCACGTCTATAAATATAGATATATTTTTACTCTTACTACGTATAATAAGAAATAGTTCTTTATCTACTACTACTTTATAGCTAATATTAAAGAGAGAAACTTTATCTAGTATATTAAGATAAAAGTTATACTACTTATTAGAGAAGTTAAATCTACTAGCTATAACCTTCTATCTATTATTATCTAGATCTATTACGCTAGTAGTAGAGTATATAGAGTTTACTAACTTACTTATTATTATAGTTAGAAACTTATTACTATCTAGGTATTATTAGAACGTACACTATATATACTATAATATCTATTATTATATACTATATATATCTAACGCGTTAAATATAGAATAGTCTATAGTATAGTTAGAGTTAGAAAGCGTATTACTTAAATTTAGAAATAGGTACTATTACTAAAGGTACGTATATATACTACTATATACTATCTTTTATAAAAAAGATCTCTTTTAAGAGTATATTTACGCGTTAGTATTATTACTTAAATATTATCTTTCTTATACGTCTTACACTATTCTTTATTCTTAGTTAATAGTTTTAAAATCTTATATCTATACTTAGAACTATTATTATACTATAGAGTTTTTTAGCTTATATACTTTCTTCTATAGCTTTATAAGCTGTAGAAACACCTACGCTAGACTTCTATTACTATAGCTATTATTTAAATACTCTAGTAATAGAAAATAGGTTTTAAGAGTCTATTACTATATTATATTCTAACTATATTAGGCGTACTCTATACGTTAGGCTTAGCTCTAGAAGATAAATCTACTATAGTACCTCTTATAGGTAGTTTTATCTTTTACGTAATTAGTAGGCTAGTAGCCTATTCTATATACCTATTTATTACTATTTATATAGTACTACTAGTAGTACTACTACTATAGAGGTCTATAAGCTAAGTTTATTATCTATAAGCCTTACTATTTCTATACGCACTTTTATATCTTTTTCTATAATCTTCTTTCTATATACTATCTATATATTAGTAGAATTACTATTTTATTATTATTCTAAATATAGATAATATTAGTAACGTTATACTCTACTTTATTTCTACTAGCGCTAATACTATAGCGTAAACCTTAGATACTATTAGCGTTTTAAGCGCGTATATAGATATTTATATATTATACTTATATATAGTGTTAGCGTATTTTACATATAATAGCTATAACGCCTACTAGCTTATAGACTATTTATAGCCTAGTCTTACTAGGCACTATTATCTAGCTTACTACTCTACGTAGAAGATTTACTCTTCTTATATATCTAGTATATCTTATTCTCTTCTTAGTCTAGAATAGCTTACTTAATCTAGTTCTACTTTTTCTACGCGTTATATTCTTATCTTAAACTATCTAGCTCTAATAGTACTATTTATTTACTATCTTTCTATTTATTACATATATATATATTATATAAAAGAAGGTCTTAGAATATATTATTTTCTTTCTATTACACTATACTTACTTACTACACGTTCTAATAACGCTAATATTTTACCTACGTAAGAAGCTATACTAGTATAACGTATTAGTATAGTGTCTCTATATATATTTACTTTTATTTTCTAGCGTTTAGCGCTAGTATAGAAGTTAATAGTGTTTAGTTTTTTATAGTACTACTATAAGGCCTATTACTCTAGTGTATAATATTATCTAGGCACGTTAGCTTACTTTGTAGAGACTCTTTATATTTACACTATAGCTAACGTTAGTAGTAAAGCTACTATAGGTATTAATCTAACTATTATACTACGTACGTGCTACAGCCTCTAATAGAGAGTTACTAGTAGTATAGCTATATCTAGAGTCTATTATAGTCTTACTTAACTATTATCTCTAGAGCCTATTAAGAGCTAAGTATAATACCTATTATTTATATTATGTTATCTTTATCTCTTCTTCTCTCTCTACTCTATTCTTAGGTAGAATCTATAGTATCTCTTTTCTATTATATCTAACGTAGTAACTTTATTTTCTAAATATAATTTTAAAAAGCTAGCGTTAATAGCTAAAAAGCTATAGACACTTACTACTATAAATTATCTTAGAGAGAAAGACGTCTATTAGCTACTTAACTTAGTAAATTCTAACTAGTTTACTTTTATTACTACTACACTATAAGTAGCGCTATAGTAGATATACTATATTACGTAGTAGAAGTTTTTTCTAAAAAGCGTCTAGAATTTAAAAAAGTAATTACGTACTAAAGAGAATTCTAATAAGAACTTAGATAGTAGTTAGCCTTCTAAGTAGGTTTATAGTAGTAGTAGATTCTTAAATACTTAGAGTATAGAGTAGAAGTAGTAGTTAGAGGCTAAACTTTAATACTATAACTTTTAGTATAACTTATAAGAGGCGTAGTAGAATATGCTTAATAAGAATTAATTTAATAATAAGCGTATCTAATAGCTTTAGTTTACTAGCGCGTAACTAGAGAGTAAAGAGGTTAGTAACGCTATTATAGCTAAGATAGTGCGTTATATAACTACTATTAGAAATTTAAATATACTATAAGAGCTATAGCTTAGTCTATAGAGTTAGCGTAAGTAATATACTAAGTAGGTATTACTACTATCTTTCTAGCGCCTATTATAGACACTAGTGCGCTACTCTACATAAAGATAAAATTATTTCTTATTCTAGTACTACTATTACTATCTTAAAAAGTATAAGTAGATAGATATAAAGTTATTTATTAAGCGCTATTACTTAGTAGCGCGTCTACGCGCTAATTATAAATCTTATCTTAGTAATAATCTAAATAGCGTAATAATATATAAGTGCTAATATATTTAAGCCTAGTTCTTTAAAGAGTTAGATTTCTCTAGTAAACTAAAGCGCTCTAATTCTTACTTTACGTAGTTTTAGCGTATATTAAAATATAGTAAGTAATAGTTTTCTTTTAAAATAGCGTTTAGCTATAGTATATTTACTCTATTACTACCTACGCGTGTACCTAACACGTATATTAAATATATATTAATAGATAAGTTATTTTTGCTATAGATTTATCTTATTTTATACTACTATCTATAGATTAAGGTTATATCTACGCGTATTAGTAGTGTAGTAGAGAGACTTATAGAAAATATACTACTACTAGCTAATTATCTTACTCTAGAGATTTTAGCTAATAACCTAGATCTAGACGTAGAGGTAAGTAATAAGCTTACTTCTCTTCTTAAACTTTATATAATTTATAGGCGTATTAGTAAAATAGGTTAGTCTAATCTTAAGTCTATCTAAAGTATAGTTATATTATACTATTTTAGTAATACTACTATACCTAATAGTTAGAAAGTAGAGAAAAATATAGACATAGAGAAACTAGATAAAGAAGTAGAAGATAGAGATAAAAAAAAGAAGAAGAGTAAAGAGAATATAGGCGCTAGCGCTAAGAAGAAGAAAGAAGAAAGTAAAGAGAATATAGGTACTAGCGCAGAGAAGGCGTATAGCTATATTATATAACCTCTAAATCTACTACTTTTAAACTAGTAAGCTTTATTTCTTTTCTAAGTAAATAAAGAGTACTCTAATTATAAGCGTAGTAGTATAATATATAGTTCTATTCTCTAGAACTTATTACTATAGTTAGACTCTAATATATCTAAGTAATTATAGTAATTTCTATAATAAATAGCCTAGTTAATAGTATTAGATATTAATTCTACGTAGCGCTTTCTTATAATAGATTAGTTCTATATAGAGTACTACGTGCTTATATAATTCTAAGTTTAATATATTCTATACTCTACTCTATAATAATTAACTATAATAATAGCTACTCTACGCTATTAAATATAGCTATATATTATATAACCTAGCTCTACTTAGCTATATCTATCTATAACTTAAACCTACTATATATTTCTACTAGCGTAGCTAGAGTTAATATTCTAAATTAAAAAGTATAGCGCTTAGACCTAAATTAAGATCTATTTCTAGACGTTCTTAAGCGTAGCTATTACTTATATAGGCTCTTAGAATCTTTCTAGAGAAATAGACTATACGTAATACTTACGTAATAGATAAAATACTTTTATCTCTAACTATTAGTATTATCTACGTAATAAGCTTTTTAGGTCTTAGCTAGAAAAGAGCTACTACTAAGATAATTTTATTCTAATCTAAAGTAGATTTATATATTAGTAAACTTAAAGTGTATAAGATAAGTATTACTTTATAATTATAGTAGAGAGCAAAGTTAGAGAAATATATAATATATTAGAGTACTTAATCTTATTCTAGTTAGCCTATCTTACTACTTATAACCTATACTTCTACTTAAACCTTTCTCTATCTATCTACTCTAATCTAAATACTTCTTAAAAAGCTTATAAAGGCCTTTATATATCTTAGCATAAACTTTAGGCTAGCTAGTATTAGAGAGCGCGTAGTAATAGTTAAAGTTAATAATACACTAGTTTAGAATTTTAACACTTTTAAACTATTCTCTATTCTTAAAGTAGAAGATTATAGAAAAGCTATAGTTTATATTATTATAGGCTCTTATATATAAGTAGATAGTAATAGTACTATTCTTCTAGGTACTAATAATAACGTTATTAGCTTACTTATCTAGAATAAACTTAGTAAAGATAAGATATAGAACTTCTATTTTTAAGTTAGTATTACCTATAGTAATAACTAAAGCGTTAGAGTAGATAGCTATATAGGTACTTAGATTAGTAGTAAGAGCTATATTACTATTACGTAAAGTAGAGTTAAAGTAGAGGTAGCTAATAGAGATATAGATTTCTAGAAGTTAGCGCATATTAAGGCAAACGCTAGCGCTAATATCTTTTTTAATTTTTTTATTATTATAAGTTATACTAATAGAATAGTAAATCTAATAAGAAAGTAAGCTCTCTAGAATATTAGTAGAGGTATAAGAGTACTACTATAATATATATTAGTTTTACACTTAGAAGAATAAGACCTTAGTAGAGTAATAAAAACCTAAGATAGACGTATAGATAGAGCTATAGCATAGTACTACTACGTTACGTAGTAAGTATTAAGAAACTAAGTAAGTAATATAATAGTGTAAGAGAATAGAATACTTAAGAAGATAAAGCTTAGATTAAAGAAGATAGATCTTAGTTAAAAAGAAAAAGTTTTAGTAGAAGATAAGAAGTATAGTGTTAAGAATAATTAAAAAGCTAGATAAGTTAGAAGTAAAAGAAAGATAAATACTTATACTAGACTACTATATTCTACTTCTATATTATAATTATAGCGCCTATAGTAAACTTATACACCTAAAGCTATTTATATACTAATTCTACTAATAAAGGTATAAAGATAGCTACTAGTAAGAGAGTTAGAATAATAAGTATATATATACTATAGATAAAGTAGTAATTATCTTAAAGATATATTAGTTATTAGACTAAGGTTATATAGATATTAGTCTTTATATATAAATCTATTTATTAGAGATATAAAAGTAGTAGCTAATTAAAGCACTAGAAGAATAGATATATTTATAGTAAAAGTAATATAGTAGTTACTATAATATAGAGATTATTTAAGCTATAATATAGAGATATAGTTAAGGTAAGACTATATAAATATAAGCTTTTCTACGCGTATCTAGCTACTCTAGCTTAGTCTAAGAAGATAACGCCTATAGAAACGCTAGGCTGCTTAAGATATCTATAGTAAAGAAGAAGTAGTTATTATAATAATACTAGATTAATAGTAGAAGTAAAGCTATAAAAACGTAAGCTTCTTTATTAAATAAGATCTATATAGGTCTAAAGAGAAAGCTAATTTAATGCTAGAAGTATAGACGCGTCTATAGCTAAGGTAGATTAGTTTTTACTATAATATTAAGCTTACTTAAGTTATAACGCGTAGAAAACTATTATAGTAATATTATATAGTAAGTTCTACTAGCTTTTATAAGAGGTTATAGCTAGGTAGAGCGTAAAAGTAGTAGCTAATAGAAGCTCTTAGAAATACTTATAGCAAAGGTAAGTTAACTACTACTATACTACTAAGTACTATTTCTCTAGTAAGAAATTAATACTTTTAAGAAATAGATTTTATAGATTATAGACTATTTAGAAAGTAGATAAAAATATTACTCTAGTAGATTAGTAGATAGAGTAAAGTTAGTATAGTTATAGTTAGAGTAAGTATACCTAACACCTTTTTAGAATTCTAGTAGCGCATAGATACTAGTTATTATAGTTATCTACTATAGTATATAATAGTTTATATTATAAGTTTCTAAAAGTATAAATTATTTCTTTCTATATCTTATATCTATAATAATAAAGATTCTTAAGTTCTTTTAAATATTATAGTAGATTCTAGCTTATTATAGTACTAGAGCGCTAGGCTTAAGTCTCTTACGTTAATAGTAATCTATTTTATATAAATTACGTTTAAATTTATATCTATAGTAATTAGTAGATTATATATACGTTAAAGATTACTAGATATACTTTTAAAGTATCTAATAATAAAAGCCTCTATTACCTTTTACAAAGTACTAAGCGTAGCTACTTAGAATTAGATATCTACTATATAATTCTAGGCTATCTTATAAGTAAGGTAGGTAAAGAGTAGCTTAGGTAGAAGAAGGTTAAAGTTTTTTTAATACTATTAGATTTCTTAAATTATAACTACTACTAGTTATTAGTCTTATAGTAGAAGTAATAGTTATAAGAATATACTACTAGGCTTCTTACGTTTCTTTAGCCTTCTCTTACTATCTAGCTAATTTATTACCTTTATAGCTAGTTTCTTACGTGCTACTTTAGCTACTAGTAGTTTAGGTATACTTTTACTACTAGTAGAGAGCTTAGTAGTCTATTTTATATAAGCTATATTATAGATATTAAAGTAGATTACGTAGTAATTAGAAATTAGTAATAATAGAGATAGGTTACGCGTTACTTAGGTAATAGGCTATTATTATAAACTACTATAACTATAAGCTATAGACGTTAGTAGGTAGAATAGTAGACGTTAGATAGTTTAAATATTAGAGATAGTTATAGCGTAGTGTATAGGCTACTATAGTAGTAAGTGTATAGGTAGGTAGATAGGTTAGTAGAAGTTTAATAGTTTAAACTTTTAAGATACCTTAGCCTAAAGTTAAACTCTATTCTCTTACCTATCTACTTCTTTATCTATCTACTACTACTATACTTAATTTTACTATTAGTTATCTTACTACTTTAATACATATTCTTAAAGATAAGTATTACTACGCGTCTAAAGGTCTTACTATACTCTTAGTAAAAGCTATTCTACCTAGATTTAAGTATAATAAAAGAGAGATATTAACTAGAGTACTTATCTCTATCTATAATAATAGTAAGCGCTAATACGTATAAAGCTTCTAATCTAAAGAGAATAAAGTACGCGTAATAATTACCTAGCGTAGCTAGAGTAGATTTTAGAAAGGTTAATTTATAAACCTAAAGGTACTCTATAAGAGTTACCTAAGTAAAAGTAATTACGCTATTACTTAGAGAGATAAGATAAGATTATAAAATAAAGAGTAGTAAGCTTTATATACTATAGGTAATACTAACTATACTATAAAATATTAGGTAAAGAAGAAGCTTAAGAGAAAAAAGTTATATAAAGCTATATTATAAGTAGTATAGTATACTACTCTAAAGAGAGCCTAAGAAGTAGTTAAGTAAAAGCGCTTTATTAACTACTAGAGTAGTACGTTATTAAAGCTATCTATAACTATTTTATACTTACTAATAGTAGTAAAATAGCTCTAGCTAGCTTTTACTATAGTCTATAAGAAATAGACTAATATACCTCTTCTAGCTAATCTCTAACCTTATATAAAAGTTTTTAAGAATACGTTAGTACCTAAAAACTACTCTAGTACTACGCCTATAAACTAGGCTGCTTTCTATATTTATAGTAGTAGTAGTACTCTTAAGCTTATTATACGTAATACGTATTATAATAGATTTATAAAGCTTTAAGTAAATTTATTTAAGAGCCTAAAGATAAAGAAAGAGTAGATAGACTTTATAGCTAGGCTATAGCTATCTAAGTTAATAATAGTAAAAGATAAGTATTAGTAGTATATTTAATACGTTTCTTAATTATATACCTATACTAATAAGCCTAGATAACGTAAACCTAAGTCTATTCTTACTACTATAGGCCTAGAAAATAATACGTTATACTCTAGTACTAGAGCATATAATATAGGCGTAGTAAGTAATAAATATAAAGAGAAGCTAGATAATAATACTAAGAGTAATACGTACTATAGTTATATAAAAGATAAATATAAGATAGATAATTAGTAGAAGAAGGCTATAGTAGAGAAAAAAGAAAGTAGAACTAAATAAGATAAGATAGCGTAGAGTTCTAATACTAATTTTAAAAGATTTTCTAATAATTAAAATCTACGCTTAGCTATAAGAATTCTATATAATATTAGTAGCTAGGTAGTAGTTATAATAGACTATTATAATAGTGCTTATCTACTTCTAATATATTTAGTTTCTTACGTACTATTACGCTAAATAGCTAACCTTTCTATCTAAGCTAATAATATAATTAATAGTAACTTTAGTAATATTTATATTATAAAGAAGTAAGATACACTTTTATTAAGAAAAGTGTAAGATAAAAGATAGTAATTTAGTATTTATTATTTATAAATGCTAGTGTCTTTACCTTACTAATAAGCGTATTATAGATAAAGTAGAAGTGCTTAATAAGACTTTAACTCTTAATTCTATTATTCTATCTAGTAATATCTACTAGTAAGTGTAGACTATATATAACTACTACTTAAATATTACTACTAATAACTTACTAGAAGAAGATAAAAGTACGTTAGAGTACGTTATAGTAATACGTATTAGCTAGGTCTCTAATAAAGTATACCTAGATATTACTACTACTTATTTTATAACTAAGATAGATACTATCTCTAAAATTAGTTATAGTATTAGAAGAGAAGGCTTTAGAAGTAAATTAGAAAGTATATTAGTAAATATAAGTATTATATTAAGCTATATTATTTTTATTATTATAATAAAGCTATACTTATAGAAGCTAGTAGAGCTAACAGAGATTACTATTAGTAGGTATATTAAGTTTCTTCTATTAGTACGTTAGTAGATTAGACTTTAGTAAAATAGAGTAATTTCTTACGCTTAGATAAATATTAGTAATACGCTTACTATAAAGACTATAGCGTCTAGAGTTAAAGAGAGAACTAAAACTAGTAGAGTAGATTATAGTTAATAATATAATAATAGTTAATAGAATCTAAATTTAGGTAAGAAAAGAGAGTTAGAGCTCTAGAAGCTGTAGTAGTTTTAAGCTTAAGGTGTCTATAGCTAAGATAAGTTATTTATTATAGTAACGCTAAGTTAGCTATTTAAGTAGAGTTATATATATATAGATCTTACTATATAGATCTAGTTTATATAGACTAGAAAGTAGAAGCTACTTAGAGTATCTAGTTACTTAAGGTACTTATAGTAAGGCTAAGTTAATTATTATAGTAAAGTTATAAAAACATAGACTTTTTTATATAGATATAGCTTATTCTAACGTAAAGAGAGAGTTAATTAGAGCGTCTAGCTACTTAAGATATCTATAGTAATAGTAGATAGCTTTATACTAGTTTTAATAGATTTTCTAATAACTATAGGCTAAATATAGCTTTATAAATACTCTACTATATTATTAATTAAGTTAGCGCGTATACTAGGTAATAATAATAGTATTTAGTTACTTCTAATATACTATTTTACCTACTTACTATTATACTAAATACACTAGATCTACGTTAAAGCTAATAAATAAGAAATTAGAAATTTTAGCATTTTTACATTATAAAGAAAAGAGATAAGCGTTTAGTGCTAGTAAAGTAAAAGAAAAGGTAGTAGTTTAATATAAGCCTGCCTACTATTTATAAGACTAAGAAAGTTACCTTATTCTAGACTAATCTTATCTTTTCTAAAAGCGCTAGAAACCTTAGCTAGAATACCTCTACTACTTTCTAGACGCTGCTAAATCTATCTAAACCTTACTTAGTTTTAATAAAGTATCTACCTACTTATACTTAATAACTCTTTCTATCTAATAGTTAACTTATATAAAATTCTTAATAGCTCTCTATATGCGTAAGATAAAAGTACTCTACTTTACTATATTAGGTCTATAGGTAAAGCTAGGTTTGCGTAAAATATAGTTAAAGAACACCTAGCTAATATACTTATACTCTAGCTATAACGTACTTAGCTTATTCTATTATATAAGATTTTTATAATATATATTATAAAGAGTTACTTAAGATAGAGAGCTAAAGAGAGCTATAAGAGAAAAGAGATTATCTTTACTAAAATTAATAGAGTTATAGACTATAAAGCTAGCTACTTTTATAGCTATACGCGCTTATATATAGAACTTAATCTATAGTTAGTTATATAAGATTTAAACTATAGCGTTAATAACTTTACGTAGAAAAGAACTAATAGAGGCGTTAATAGTGCTCTAGAAGTTAGAGACAACTACACTCTTTAGCGCCTTAGTATAACTATTATAGAACTAAATTAGAACGCTAGTATACTTAGCGCTTAGAGTAATACTAAGAAAGTAGACTAATATATTAGTAATAAGAATACTATCTAAAGTAAGTATTATACGTAATTAGTAGAGAAACTTCTTACGCTACCTAGAGAGAATAGTGTAGAAAACGTAGATTATAAAAATTTAGTTAAACCTATTCTATAGAGCTTCTAGTAAACTATAAATACGCGCGTAGAAGTCTAGATTAGTAGTAAAAGTATATAGAAGATAAATATTATTATTAGGCGTATTTAAAAGATAGATAGAAAGACGCGCGTAATAAATAGTTTATAGAATATCTATAGTAATAAAGCCTTACACTATATTAACTATAATATAGAAACTAGAGCTAATAATAGACTTAACGTTAGTAATTAGTTTACTATAGTCTAAGCTAATCTTAAGAATACTATAGCTATAATAGAGGTTAGCTAATATAAGAGCGTAGTTATTATTAGTATAAAAGAAAGTACTAGTTACCTTATACTTACTAATCTAGTAGCTAAACGTCTAGATAAGGTTATTAGTAGTATTATAGTAGACTATAATAGTAAAGAAAACGTTAGAGAGAGAGAAGAGAAGGTAAGTATAGATAGTATTACTTTAATATAGAAAAAAGTATAAGAAAGATAGTAAGAATAAATATTAAGCTTATAAGAGTTTAAATAGTAAAGCTTATAAGTAGAAAATACTTAAAGCTATAAGTATATTAAGAGAGAAGCTTATAAGTAAGTAGTTATACTTAGCTATAGCTTCTACTATAAAGATATATTAACTATAGAGGTAAAGTTATAGGCTACTAGCCTTTATATATATATCTAGCTAATTATAGTAGAAAGGTAGTAGGTAATTAGAGTACTATAGTAATAAGAATATCTATAGTAAAGGCCTATTAAGTATTATAATAATATAGAGTTAACTATTAAGAAGAAGTTACGTAAACGCTAGCTATTTATTCTAGTTCTTAGTAATAAAGGCGTATAGGTAGTAGCTAGTTAGAGGTCTAGAAGAATAGATATATTAGTAGTTAAGGTAATTTAGTTTCTACTATAACGCTAAGCTTATTTATGCTATAACGTAGAGTTAATTATTAAAGTAAAGCTACGTAAATGTAAATCTTTTTATATATATCTAGCTTATACTAATCTAATAGTAGAGTAAGAATATAGGCCTTTTTATATAGATTTAGATTATTCTACTATAAAGAGAAAGCTACTTAGAGCGTTTAGGTTATTAAGATATCTATAAAAGTAGGTTAATTATTATAGTAAAGGTAGTTTAATTATTAAAGTAAAGTTATATAAATAGTAGTTTTCTTCTATAGTTCTAGGTAATTAAGATATAAAGATAATAGCTACTCTAAGCGCTAGAAGAATAGACTTATATATAGTAAAGGTAATTTAGTTTCTACTATAACGCTAAGCTTATTTATACTATAATATAGAGTTAATTATTAAAGTAAAGCTACGTAAATATAGGTTTTTCTATACGTATCTAGTCTATAATAATCTAAAGGTAGAAGGTAATAGAAGCGCTATTTACTTAGGCTATCTATAGAGAAGCTAAGTTAATTATTACTATAATACTTAGTTAACTATTAAATTAAAGCTATAAAAACATAAGTCTTTATATATAGATCTAGTCTATCTAGATATAAAGATAGTAGCTAATTAGAGAGCTAGAATAGTAGAGCTATTTATAGCTAAGGCGAGTTAATTATTATACTAATAATAGGTTAACTATTATAAAGTTAGTAGCGCCTAATATAGGTATTAAGTAGATAGAAATACTTATAAAACTACCTATAGTAAAGGCTAAACGTATAACTATTAATAAGGTAATAGTCTATATATTAATCTAGGCGTTCTCTCTTTACTTTACTCTTTTTCTCTCTAACTACTAGAGAGTTATTCTACCTCTATACACTTTTTAACTATTTCTTCTAAGTACTATATCTAACTCTACGCTTCTTTCTAGTAATAATTAGATTAAAGTATTTTTTATAAATAACTTATCTATTAGTTAATTTATTAAGTTTAGTAGATATCTACTTATATACACTTTCTATAATAGCTAATAAGCTATATAGTAGAGAAGTACCTCTTTAGCTACTATATTACTATCTCTACCTATAAAGCTACTATTATAGCTGCTAGCTTTATTAACCTATCTAAGTTTCTAAGTCTAGCCTTTATATTCTTTACTAATAAGTTAGTCTAGAAATACTATACTAACTCTATCTATAATAACGTTTATATATAACTTATCTACTCTTCTTACTCTAGTCTAAAGATATTCTACTAGCTTCTTACCTAGTATAATATAACTCTAAGCTCTAGACTTAACTTTTATATACTTACATCTATATTAGTAATAGTAAGCTACACTAGCTACTATTCTTCTTATAGTAAGATATATAACTACTATCTTAGTCTTAATACGTAACTTCTAGATAAGTATTAGAATATTAGCGCTAATACTCTACTTAAGCTCTTAGGTAATAGTGCTCTAGTTTATACTAATTACTTTAAAGCTAGTGTAGTGTATAAATAGTATATAGTAGATAATAAAGTTTAATAGTTAGAATAGAAAAGAAAGTAAGATATAAAGAAAATACTTATAAAGTTAGAGTAGACATAAGATAATATATAGCTAATTCTAATTTAATCTACTTACTATTCTTTCTATTTATATTCTACCTTCTAGCTATATATTCTCTTTATAATAAGTAGGCTTAATATATAGAATAAGCTAGATATTAAGCTAGTATAATATTATAATAAAGCTACGTATACCTATATAATATACTATCTCTACTAGTATATACTAGTTTTAGAAAATAGTGTACTAAAATAATATATATAAGAAGAAGTATAGTTTATATAGAAAACTATAAAAAAGAGAGCTAAAGAAAAGCGTAAAAGAGTAGCTAAAAAGAAAGCTATAAAATAAGCTTAAAAAGAGTAGAAAAAACGTAATTATAATACTTAAAAAGCTTCTAGATTATTATAATTAAGTAAAAGAGAATTCTTAAAAGTTATAAAAGTATAATAGTTAAAATAAAGTAGTTATAAAGGTATTAGAGAAGATACTATTACGCTAGCACCTACGCTAAAAAAACTACTAAAAATAATATAAACTAGAATAATTATAATACTATAAAAATATTCTAAGTAGTATAAAAGTTTTATAAGATTTAGTTTAGTAATACGCTACGTTATTATAATTTTATAGTAACGTAGCATTATAATATAGCCTTATCTTTAAATTTAAACTAGTATTAGTAGGTAACTTAATTTACGCGCTAGCTTAATACGTAGCTTAGTATAGTATTAGCTAGAGGCTTAGCGCGCTAAGCTCTATATTATAGAAACTACCTAATTATAAGTAGACTATAAAGTATTTATATATTCTATATATCTATATATATATATACTATTACTTATAACTAATACGCAATAAATTTAATTATATATAGAAAACTATAAGAAAAAGAGCTAAAGAAGAGTATATAAAAGTAGTTAGAGAGAAGGCTATAAAAAGAAAAGCTCTAAAAGAGTAGAAATAACACGCTCTTAATACTTAAAAAGCTCTTATATTATCTTAATTAGGTAAAAGAGTAGACTTAAAAGCTATAAAGGTATTATAGTTAGAATATATATTATAAAAGTATTAGAGAAGAATTTACACTTACTACTAAAGGCTAGTACTTATAGTTAAATCTAGAGGTAGAATTTACCTAATTTTAAAGAAGCGCTATCTTCTTTAACTTTCTTTTTATCTTCTCTATAGAAAATACTTTTAAATCTACGCTAAGGTAACTATAACGTTAAGTACGCCTAAGTAGTACTTTACTATAGTAGGTGCGTTCTACGTATTAGTTATTCTTACTTATATAAATAATATTTCTATACTTACTACTAACTATTATATAATAATAGAGTATAATTATTAGCTATAATAATTAACTATAATAATTAGCTATAATAATTAGCTATAATAATTAACTATAATAGTAGACTTTAATAATTAAATATAATAATTAACTATTATAAGAAATTATAATAATTAAATATAGTAGTTAAATATAATAATTAAGTGTAGTAATAGAGAGTAATAATTAAGAGTAATAACTATAGATACTTATTAATAGTAGTAAATATACGTAATAATTAAGAGTAATATAATAATTAGTAGTAATAATTAAAAGTAATAAAAGAAGGTAATAATTAAAGATAATAATAGAGAATAATAATTAGAGTTAATATAATAATTAGAGGTAATAATTAATAGTTATAATAGAGAGTAATAATTAAAGAGAATAATTAAGAATACTAAGTAAAAGTAATATAATAATTAGTAGTAATAATTAAGTGTAATAATAGAGGGTAATAATAGAGAGTAATTATTATAGGTAATAGCTAAGAGTAGTAGTTAAGATTAATAATTAAAAGTAATAATTATAGATAATACTTATAGGTACTAGTTAAATATAGTAATTAAAAGTAATAACTAAGAGTATTATTAGAGGTAATAATTAAGTGTAATAATTAAAAGTAATAATTAAAAGTAATAATTAAGAATAGTGTTTAAGAGTAATAAGTAAAAGTTAAAATAGATTATAAAGATTAAAAGTAATAGTTACGTAAGATAAAAAAGAGATATAATTAAGAGCGCTAGCGCTAGTTAAGAGTAATAATTAAAAGAATAAATAACGTATACTAATTATATATAATTATATTATTAAGAGTAATAGTTAAGTATAAAAATAAAAAGTAATAGTTAAGAGTATTAATTTAAAGCTATAAGTAAGTATAATAAGTAAGAGTAATAATTATGTATAATAATTAAGTACTATAATTAACTATAATAAAAGCTATCTTTATCTATAATTATGCTATTATATTATAGAAGATAATCTACCTAAATTACCTCTAGTACTAAGTAACCTAGCTCTACTATGTATTTTTACTTACTCTTTTAGATTTAGTTTATAGTACTATTAGTTACTATAGAAATCTATCTACTAACTTAGATAGATATTAATTCTAAAGCTACTATAATATATATAAAAGAAGGTAGCTAGCTAATAACTAATTATTAAGCTTAGTTAGAAGTGCTTATAAATAGAACTTCTAGATTCTAACTACGTACGTAGATTTAAGATATTATCTTTAGTGTTAATAATTTTAGTATAGAGAAGAACTATTTCTAGAAGTATTATAGATAGGCTTTAGAATAAGAGGTAGAGGTAAACTCTATCTAAAAGCTTTAGAGATATTTATATTAGGTATATAAACTATAAACTATAAATCTTATAGTAATCTATAGCTAATAATAGTATATAAAATTAACTAGTTTATACTATTAAAATTTTCTTCTCTTTTAGCGAATAGTAAACGCCTATTTACTATTACTTAGAATATAGATAACTTTAGTATTACTATCTAGAATACTAGACTTATAATATTATTAATACTATTTAGTATACTATTAAGAAGATTTAATCTTAGATAGAGAGTACTTCTTATTCTTGCAGCGTAAATATATTAACTCTAGCTTATAGTTACGCGTAGAGAGCTATATAGACACTCTTACTATTCTAGAGCTAGAAAGTCTAAGAAATTCTAAAAGAGATATGCGCTTCTAGTAATACTATTAAGATATTACTTTTAAGAGACGCTCTCTCTACTAGGTTCTAGAATAGTATCTATATTAGAGAGAATCTCTTTAGCTTCTATAAGGCTCTTTTTAAATACTTTAGAAAGTATTATAATATTCTAGTATATTAGCTATACTCTGTATAGCAGAAATATATTTCTAATTTACTTCTTAGCCTTACCTTAGGCACTAGTAGATAGATATAGGTATAGAAAGCTCTACTATAAAGAGAGTTTATAAAATATAAAGTGTTATTTACTAGAGAAATAGTAAGCTATTTATATTACTAGTAGTAATATAGCCTTAGAGAAATATTTATAGATTTTAAGCTAATCTAAAAATAGAATATAGCTTAGGCTTATAGTAGAAGTTATTTATAGCTTATCTATCTAGTACGTACTATATTTAAGAGCCTAAAAGACGCATATAAAGAGTTTTAATCTACTTTCTAGTACTCTATATATAGGCTTTAGAAAGTGTTAAAAAGGTATTCTCTTTCTAGATTCTATTATAATATATATTTTAGGTATATAGAACTTAAACGCTAAACCTTATAGCTATAGTAGGTACCTAATTACACTTCTATATAGAGTTATATTAGCTTAGATTCTAGATTTTATAGTAGATCTTATATATAATATTTAATTATCTATATATTACTATATTAATAGTTTATATTCTTTTAATTAGAGTAGATTCTATTTAAAAGTTGTTAGAAAGTAAAAGCTATAATAATTTAGTATTTGTTAGTAGATATTATAACTAGCTCTACTACCTATAAGTAGAGTATATAAAAGTTTCTCTTATACTTCTTATAGATAGTAAGGCTAAACGTCTACTCTAGAGTTATAATACGTAGTTTAACCTTGTTAAGAACCTACTAAACTTCTAGCTTTATATTTTTCTTATTCTTTAGACCTCTTATAGGTTCTAATAGATAAAGGTACCTAATCTTATTATAGAACTATTATTATATTATATAAAGCTCTAGAAACTATAATATCTACCTAAGCTATACCTCTTAATAATTCTCTAGCACTATAATATATATCTATATAAATATATTTTTTTTAATTTTAAATAGTGTAAGCGTTTACATATTAAAAGAGAAGTGTTTAGTACCTATAGTAAGAGTATACGTACTAGCGCTTTTCTTTATCTAGCCTTATATAAAAGTTACGTAGATATTTTATTATAAAGTTTTTAGAGAAGTTATTTAAGCTCTATCTTATCTTAATCTACTTTCTCTAAGTAGTATTATAAAATTAGTATATTTTATAAGAGTGTTCTTTTAGACTTCTATTCTACTTAGCCTATACTTTCTAAGTAGTATTACTAAAATAGAATATTTTACTATAAGTAGAACTAAAAGTTATAAAGACTCTTAGTGCTACGTTCTAGATAATAGAACTATTTATAGTTTTTCTAATTATTTATAGTAATTAGTTCTATTCTTAAGAATAACCTAGAGCTATTATTTTATGTCTACTCTTAAAGTTTTAAATCTTACGTATCTAAGGTATCTAGCTGTATTTTTAATATCTAGGCTATTTAAAGATATTATTATATTTTTTTTATTATTATCTACTATAGTATAGTAGTAGAAACTACTTATATTACTAATAGCTATATTATTTTATATAGCTTACGAACTACGCAGTAATATAAAAATATAAGTATAATATTTCTAGAGTTAATAAGTAAATAGTGCTTATATAGGTATTAGTAGTTAAAATAGAGTATATAGCGTAATCTTATATAAACAAAGAGGCTAAAGCGCTTAGATATTATAGTAAAGGTAAGTTATTTTTTATCTTAGCCTTAGAGTAGTACTATAAATATTTAGTAAGTAGATTAGACTCTATAAAGAACTAACTTACTATACTATATTTAAAACCTACTATAGGTTTAATATAGAGAGTACGTAGATAGAACTAATTATAGTAAATAGTTTTTATTTTAGAATCTTAAAAGTCTTTTTCTATAAAGAAAGAATACTAGGTTATATTTCTTATCTAGACTTCTATAGCAAGCGTAATTTTTAAAGAAAAAACCTAGTATTATTTATAAAATTTAATTTAGTAGCACTTTTAGACGCCTCTCTAGTACTATAACTTATATCTATATAGAGATAATTTTTAAATTTAGCTAGAGTATAGGCGTCTACGCTTAGACAAAGTAGTATTTAATATATCTAGAGAAAGTATACGTACTAGCTATTATTCTAGTTTAGCGTTACGTAAGAGCTAAGTAGAATTTATATTATAGAGATTTTAGAAGACCTTACCTATTCTACTCTTTCTACGCGCTATTAGAAATCTATTATAATTATTAGTACTTTATATTTAATATTTATCTTATAACTTACTAGAACTAACTTGTTTTTTTTTTTTTATAGTTTTTTTTCTCTACTTATAGTATAGTCTAGCTGCGCTATAAGTAGAATAAAGTAAAAAGCTCTAGAAACTAATAGAAAAATACTCTATTAGTTTCTAAAGTTATTTTTTATATTCTACTTATAGATTAGCGTAGTTACGTTATAAGTAAAACGTAGCGTATAGGTTTAGTAGATAGAAAGAAATACTAAAGCTATAAAGAGACTAAAAAAAAAAAAAATAGAAACACTAAAGAGCTCTCTAATTATAGCTCTAACTTTACCTAGACTATCTTTTCTAGATAGTATTATAAAAGTATAATACTTAACTAGAGCCTTCTTTTAAGCTCTATATATATAGAACTTACTCTTTCTAGTAGTATTATAAACCTCTAATACTTAACCTAAGCCTTTTTCTAGGCTATAATTATATATAATCTACTCTTTTTAGTAGTATTATAAAACTATAGTAATTATTAGTATATATTATTCTACGTAATTTTTATAACTTACTAGAAATAACGCGCTTATACTACCTATTTATAGACGTAAAGTAGGTAAAACCTTTAGAATCTACTTATAGAATACCTAAAGTTAAGCGCTCTAAACTTCTAATTATTAAAAAACCTTAATAGCTTACTAACTAGATCTTTTTAATTATTAAAATATATAGTAACTAAAAAGACTTTAGCCTCTACTTTACTAGAGTAATAATTATTTTCTATAGAAGAGAGTACTAAAAGTTAAGCTATATTTTTATAGATAGATTTTAAGTTTATTATAAGGTTTATATTAAGTAAACTTAATAATTAAAAAAGAAGCTAGCCTACTAGTAAAAGAACTCTAAAGCGCTCTTTAATAAAAGTGTAAAAAAGATAAAATTATATAAAAGAAAACTATTAGAGTAAACCTTAATATTAGGCGCCTATTCTACTTGCGCCTAACTATAACTTTTACTACTAGAAAGTACTTTAAGGTAAATTTTTATTTTCTAAACTATAAGTAGTTTAGAGAAGTGTCTAAGTTTAAGTTTATATTTTTATAGAAGCTAGATCTATTCTTAGGTTCTAATACTAGCTCTAAAGCTAATAAAGATTATAATAAATATTTTACCTCTCTATATAAATACTAGCTTAGATAAGTACTAGTATCTATATTTAGATAATTAAATTTTAACTTATTTAATTAAAGGTGTTAAGGTTTACTACTACTTACGCTTATATATATTATTTCTTTAGCTTTAGACTTATCTAAGAGTAGATTAAAGTAAAGAGTTCTATTACTACTTTATAAAAGTAGTAACTAATAATAATTAAGATAAATATTTTACCTCTCTATATAAATACTAGTTAGATAATTTTCTAGTACTTATATTTAGATAATTAAATTTTAATATATTTAATTAAAAGTATTAAAGTTTACTACTACTTACACTTACGCGCGTTTTTTTTTAGCTTTAGATCTACCTAAGAGTAGATTAGAGTATATTAAGCTAGCTACCTATAAGCTAACCTAGAGAAAGTAAGCTAGAACTTACTTTTAGTTATAATACTTAGAGTTCTAGTAAAGAGTCTCTTAGAAAGAACTTAGCACCTAACCTAGAATTTAGAACTACTCTCTAATAGATTTAGTATTATAAAAGTAATTAAGAGACTAGTGTAAATATAACTAACTTCTATATTATAGTTAGATTTAACTCTAACTCTAAATATATAATTACTAGTTACTTCTTATAGTTTTTATAACTCTAAACCTCTCTTAGCCTTTCTAGTAGTATATTATATAGATTACCTAGTATTAAAGTAGTAGGTATTATAAGTTAGCTCTAATTATAACTATAATTCTCTAGTTTAAATATATTAACCTTCTCTAGAGCGTAAGTTAACTTTAAAACTTAACTCTTATTTATTTACCTATTACTACCTAGGTTTATAGAACCTAATAGCTAGTAGAGTAGAAGGTTACTTAACTATTATAGCTAGGTAGCTATAATTCTATAAAATAATGCTAAAAAGGTATTCTCTCTAAAATAGAGATATATCTTTCTCTTCTAGAAATCTAAAGAAGTAGTATATAAAGCTAACTATTTTAATAAGCTATTTATAGTTTTATAGTATAATTACTTATACTTAGATATATATAGCTTAATTTCTAAAATAAGTATATAACTACTAGTAGAATTAACTAGATAATAATTATACGCTAAAGCGCTAAAGCGCTAAGATAGTACTTCTAAAAGAGTAGACTATACTAAAAAAAAAGGTTACTAAAATAACTCTAACTATCTACTATAAAAGTACTTAGAGCGCAATTATAGTAGACTACTTATTTATTTACTTCTACTAAGTTCTCTAAGGTATAGTCTACTATAAAGCCTAACTAGTATTACTACTAGAAGTAAGTCTACTATATATACGCTTTAAGAGAAGAAAGCTTATGCTATCTTATATATAGAAAGTGTAGATAGATAGTAGAATAGTTCTTAAAGAGCTAGTAAAATTATTAGTAGTACTATTAATCTATAAACTTTAAAAATAGTACCTACTTATAGAAGTAAGTAGAACTTTAGGTATTAAGTATAAGTATAGATGTAGCGCTAGAGCGCTACTTTATAATATAAGCCTTAGCCTACCTTTATAAGCCTCTAATAGTTACTAAGTTTTAGGTAATACGCTAGCTAGAGTTAACGTCTCTAACTACTACTTAGGTATTAAAGTACGTAAATATAAAACTAAAAAGTAGTATTTACTCTAAAACTATGCTATAAATAACGCTAAGAAAAGAGAAGTAAGTAGAAAGTATAGCTAAAGTAAGAGGTAATCTACTATACTAAAGTAACTAGTATAGCCTAATAGCTACTAATCTAATAAATAAAGATAATAATAAGTAGAGGCTCTAGTAAAAACGCTGCCTTAATCTCTAGGCTAAAGTCTATTTACTCTTACTACTAACTAAGAAGACTATCTACCTACTAAATATTAATTTAAGTTATTTTATAAAAATATTTAACCTATAGTAAAGTATAAAAGAGTTACTCTCTAGGCGTCTCTAGCTAGTTTAGTGTCTAAAACGTTTATTTACTAGCTAAATATTAATTTAAGTTACTTTATAAAAATATCTAGATTATAGTAAAGTATAAAAAAGTTACCTCTAAGGCGCTTCTAGCTAGTTTAGTGTCTAGACCTAATTACCTACTAGTGTAAATATTAATTTAAGTTACTTTATAAAAATAGTTATACTATAGCTTAAAAGAGTTGCCCTCTATAAATCTTACTAATCTAATACTAGTTTAGCTAGATAGATAACTAGATTCTAAGAACTCTAACTACTTTTCTTATAATATACTTTATATATAGTAATAAATAGCTACTATATAAGAACTATATAATACCTTTAGTAGAAAAAGTAAGCTCTTCTACTAATAGAGTTATTTCTTCTCTTTAGTCTAAGCTAAGAATTTAAAGTACCTAAAAGTATATTCTAGCTAAAACTAAGTAATTAAGCCTAAGATTTTATATAGTTTCTAGTATTCTCTAGCACTAGTCTATTAAACTTTTATACCTCTTAGAGATTATTATAAGTAGTACGCCTAGAATAGTCTACTAGAGTATAATATACGTCTAAATAATCTATCTATAAGCTAGATATTAACTAAAGTTATCTATAAGTATAGCTAGCCTATAGTAAAGTATAAAAGAAGTACTCTTAAGGCGCCTCTAGCTAATTTAAAGTCTAAACGTTCTCTAGACTATCTTAAGTATATTTAGATACTTAGTATTTCTTTATTCTTAATTCTATCTAGATCTAGTAGTTTTATCTAACTTTATATTCTTTTATATAGTATAGAAATATTATTTAGCTTAATTTTTACGTTCTAGAGTTAAAGTAGTAGAAATAAGCTTAGAGGTACGCTTTTTTATATAGAAAACTATATAAATATACGTAGGCTTATATAAACTATAAGCTAGATCTAAAAAATATAGAGTTTAGTAGCTTTAGAGTAAATTTAACTAAGTATAAAAATAAATATAAAGTTTAGTAGCTTTAGAGTAAATTTAACTAAGTATAAAAAGAAATATAAAGTCTAGTAGCTTTAGTAGAGTCTAGTAGCTTTAGAGTAAATTTAACTAAGTAGAAAAATAAATATAGAGTCTAGTAGCTTTAGAGTAAATTTAACTAAGTATAAAAAGAAATATAAAGTTTAGTAGCTTTAGTAGAGTCTAGTAGCTTTAGAGTAAATTTAACTAAGTAGAAAAATAAATATAAAGTTTAGTAGCTTTAGAGTAAATTTAACTAGATATAAAAAGAAATATAGAGTCTAGTAGCTTTAGTAGAGTCTAGTAGCTTTTAGTTAAATTTAACTAAGTATAAAAATTAAGATTAATTCTAGTAGTATTAGTAGAGTCTAGTTATTTTAGATAAAGTTTAAGTAAGTATAAAGTTTATTTTAAGTCTAGTAGTTCTAGAGAAAGTTTAGCTAAGTATTACTATTCTAGAGTTTAGTAGCTATAGAGTAACGTTTACTAAGTATAAGTAAAGTAAGAGTAAAGTAGCTTTAATGTAGCCTAGAATCTATAGACTAAATTAAGCCTAATATAAAATAATAATATAGTCTAGTAGTTATAGTATAATATTTTATATTAGTAACTCTAATAGAAATATTAAAGGTCTAGTAGCCTTAGTAATATTAACGTCTCTAGTAAAGTGTATACTCTATCTATAGTCTAGTACTCTTATAGTATTCTAATACTATATAAGTATTTTGCTTTTAAAACTATTATAATTATATATTCTACTCTATTTATATATATATATAGTGTATATAGTAATCTATAACTTCTACTCTCTTATATCTCTACCTTATTCTATATAAATACTAGTATCTAAACTAAATTTTATATTATATAAAGTTAAATACTTTTATTCTTATTTTATTTTATTTTATATACTATTATATTATTAATATTAGTTATATATATACCTATAGATATACTTATTATTAAGACTATATACGTTACTATATAAGTCTAAAAATAAGTAGATTATATAAAAAATAAGTAAAGCTACTACTTTTATACTTTTATTAATATATAATATAACTAAAACGTAGTTATATAAGCTAGTATATAACTATAGTATATATATATTTTCTAAATATCTTACTTTATAATATATAGTAGTATAAATCTTTTCTTAAAAAGTATTAGTACTAAAACTTAGGCTATAAAGCTAAATGCTTCTAGATCTTATATCTATAAAAAGTAAAATAGAAGTATATTTACGCGTTCTATATATCTTTTTATAAAGGCGTAGAGATATATATAATAGAATTTAAAGCTATATATATATCTTATTATAAACTAGAACGTTTCTATATAAATAGAAAGTAGAAAAGAAAAACTTATCTAGAGATAGAGAAGATATCTAAAAAAAATTAGCTAGAGAAGCTATATTTTACTCTCTTTATTATAATAATATACTAACTACTCTTATATATATATAGTCTCTTAAACCTATACTTTATTTAATAATACTACTAAAGTCTTAGTATAATTTAAGAAGTTACTACTACTAATATTTATATTATAAAGCTACTTAAATCTATATTTATTTTAGAAAGCTATTAGACTTTTATTCTATATTCTAGCTATAATACTTCTTCTTACTCTCTAAGGTAAATATTACTTTATACGCAAAAGCTACTAGACTTTACTATTTAAGAACTTTAATTATACTTTATATAGGCCTATATATATCTATATAGATTCTTATATTAAAAAGCGCACCTCTAAGCTATTTTCTACTACCTTAACTCTAGAGTATAAAAACTAAGCTAAATAATATTTCTATATTATATAAGAAGAGTAATTTCTCTCTAGTAAGAGATTTAGAGCGCGTTCTACGTAAAAAGGTATCTTTAATAGTAGATATTCTACACTATAGCTAGAATTTAAAGATTTATAGTAGATAGCTTTATTTTATTCTAGAGAAATTCTAGTCTATAGTTAGAAGAATTACTACTTATAAATAATCTTCTAAAGCTTTCTTAGAATAGGCTTTAGCAAGTACGTATATAATATAAAAGATAGTATCTAGTAAAAGAGGGTCTTTATAGCTATACAGCTAGTCTTCTCTACTACTACTTCTATATCTATTAAGCTTATAAAAGAATACTAAAAGCTATAAATTAACTACTAATAATTAGTTTTAGAAAGTAGAAGACTATATCTCTATAACCTAGCTAAACCTACTATTTAGAATCTTCTTCTACCTTTGTTAGAGTTACTCTTTAATTAAAGAATTAGGTAAGAAGTTATTTAGAGTAAGCTTTAGTTCTCTTTACTTCTTAAAGGTTTTAAAGCTTAGAAGAAGTATTTAGATTACTATATTATAGAAAGCTATAAGCTTTATTACTTTTAGAAACACTTACGCGCTTAGTAAGAGAGTTTAAGAAGATAGGCTAAGTACTAAGAAAGGCTAAGTATCTTTATTTTACTACGTAAAACCTAGTCTTAGAACCTATTTAAGTAGAATAATATAAAGATTAATTATAGAGTAAAATAGTAGTATATACGCTCTTATATACCTAGAGAGCTAGCTTATAGCTACTTTAGTATTTAAATCTTATTATTAGTAGAGTATAAGATAGTTTTAAATTCTAGTAGCTTTAGTAGAGCCTAGTACCTTTATAGTAGATTTAAAATATACTATAAGTCTAGTAGCTTAAAAGCTAACTTAGCTAAATTAGAGATAAATACTAAAACTACTATATTTTAAGTATATTTAGCTAAGTGTAGTATAAACTAAGAAGCTAGTAGCCTTATTAGACACTAGTAGATTAGAATTAATTTACGTTATAATTATAAGAAAAATATAATAAATACTATAGTTTTTAGTTATATATAAGACAAAGTAATATTATTTAAGCTTATAATATAAAGTAAAATATAGAGAATATAAATTATAAGTATAAGAAATAAGATTTAATTATAGATAAATTAAAAAAAAAAATAATTTTATTATAATAGTACTTTAGAGTTAAAAAAAAGATATCTAGTGTATATTATTAATACTTCTATAAATTAAGTAATAATTAATATACGTTAAAGATTATAATACTTTTGTATAACTAACGCTATCTATATATATATATAGTTATTAACTAGGTAAAGTATTTAATATTACGCTATATTTATAAGAAATAATTTATATTAGTAAGATTAATAATATAATTATAATATACTTATAATATTAGTAAAAATAAAAAGACTATTAGAAGTAGATTATAATTAGATAAAGTAGGTGTGTTAAATACTAGTATATAGTAAATTTTACTAGATACGTATTTTACTAAGAAGAATTTAGATAAAGGCGCTATATAGAAGAAAATCTAAAAAAGATTAAAGAAAAGTAAATATAAATAGTTAGAATATAGTATATATTATAATAGAAAAGTATTACTATTTAACTCTAACTCTTAAAAGAGGTCTTAAGAAAGTAGAGCTTTATATTATAGCTTTAGAAGCTGTAGTATAGCTATACTCTTATCTTATTCTAATAAGTAAAATAAAAATACTTTTCTTAACTAGAATTCTTTATAATTTTAATTCTTTTAATATAGGTCTTTATTAATTAGACAATAATATACTATCTTTCTACTCTATTACTATTAAAGTAATAGAGTAGAAAGATAGTAGTTAGCCTATTATTTACTAGTAATTAAAACTACTAATAGATTAATACCTAACGCGCTCTAATCTTTTTTCTATAAGTATTCTAATATTCTTAGATTAAAACGCTTAACTATCTAGTATTAGTTTAATAATATAAAAGATATATAGGTTTACTAATCTCTAGATAGTTGCCTAATTCTTAAGCTACTTTTTCTTTTTTAGCTCTAGCTTCTTATACGTAAATTCTAGAAGCTTAGCGTTAAGGTAGTTTCTAAATATATTATAGTATTCTCTTCTCTTTCTAGCTATTATTAAATAGCTAAGAAGAAAAGAAAAATAAAATAGCCTTTAGAAATAAACTAAAATCTAAATATATAATAGTTAGAAAGTTAATTACTAGCTAATTACAAAGCTTAGATATACGCCTATTAAACTCTAATTAGCTAGTAATTAACTTTCTAACTATTATATATTTAGATATTTATTCTTACTACTAGTTTGTAATAAAGCTATATGCTAAAAAAAGAACTATAATATAAAAGAAGAGAATAAATAAGTAAAATAGATACTATCTTTTAGAATAGATTTCTTTAAGATCTTAATTCTCTTAATCTAAACCTTTAGATAAGCTAGGTAGGTCTTTTATAATAGGCTTCTACCTAGCTATCTATAAAGTAGATTTCTTCTTAAGTAATACTAGTTTATTATTATCTTTATTAGAATAAAGATTAATAATTATAATAGTAGCTTTATAGTTTCTAAGTTCTACTAGTAGAGTAGTTATATTACTTACTAGCTTAGATATAGATAGTGCTTTAGCTCTATTTAATAACTAAATAAAACGCTAAATATCTTCTTTATAAACCTATTACTTAGAAAAAAAGTATAATCTAGCTAATTTTGTCTAGTACGCTACTAGTAAACTTACAAACTAATACCTAAGAAAGAAGAGAATCTAAGGTAAATATTATTTTATATCTACTAGTTTTTTAGTAGTTTAGCCTTTTCTACTAGAAATAGCTATATTCTAGATAAGTTAGTAATATAGATGCGTAAAAATAAAAGTAAGAAATTTAATAAAGAGAGAACTTACTTAAAGTTAGAAGAGGTAAAGAATAGCTATATTCTAGATACGTATATACTTTATTATCTACTTAAAAGCAACTTTTTATATTTCTATAGATATTTCTCTAGCCTTATAGAGATTAATAATATACTAGATCTATTTTATTATTAGTAAATATATAATTATTAAAATTAAGTACCTATATTATAGGCGTTATAAGTTTCTAGTTCTTATTTATCTAAAATCTCTTCTTACGTAAACGTATTTAATTTAGAGATATAAGTATAGAGAAAGAGAATATAAGCCTTACTCTAGAATTATTTCTTTTCTTTCTTATATTTTATAAGAATAATAGCTTACTTCTTATTAATATTATTTATATTAAAGTTATAGTAGTAGTTAGCCTATTTGTTACTAGTAATTAAGGCTACTAATAAGTAGATAGTTAACGCGCCTAGATACTATTACTATAAATATTATAACATTCTTATATTACTTACACTTTTTACGTAGTATCTAAGTCTATATAAAAAGTGTAAGTAATTACGTAGAACTAGTTTCTTACAAATAATAATTCTCTTAGTACTAATTTTTAGTAAGCTCTAAGAATAAACTATTTCTTATCTCTATTTAGACTAGAATAATACCTCTTACTACTAGTATATACTTCTTATTAGTTACTATTAGTAAAAGAGAAGTAGTTCTTCTATATAGGCATACGTAACTAGTACTTATATCTACTATTTTTTAAGTAAAGAAATATATTATTCTAGTACTAAAGAGGTAAAAAACTACTATAAGATTACTTTAGCTTAGTTTTAAGATAATAGCTAAACTTATTATTATAATTATTTAGCTTATAGAGACTTAAAAAGTGCTATAATCTACTTAAAGGTAACTTTTTAGGTCTTTATAGGTAGTTCTCTAGCTAAGAAGCTAATATAATAGTTAGTAGCGCTCTAGCTAGCCTTATAGAGATTAATTATATACTAGATCTATTTTGTAGTTAGTAAATATATAATAGTTAAGATTAAGTACCTATATTATATATATTATAAGATCTAGACTATACTTTATCTAGCTTATTTTTATATATAGGTATATCTAAATTTTCTTATAGTTTTACTTTCTCTTCTAGAAGGTGCTATATATTTATTTTAAATATAAAATAAGTAGAAAAAGTATATAAAGTTAAAAGTAGTAAAGTTAGCTATTAACTTATCTACTTTAGATTTTTTTAGTAATCTAGAGTAGATAGATACTTTTTAAGTTGCTATAGGTAGCCCTCTAACTAAGAAGCTAATATAATTATTAGTTCTATAGCTAGTTCTATAAGAATTAATTATATATTTAATCTATTATCTTATTAGTATAGTTTTTAGAGTAAAGTTTAGGTACCTATATTATAGGTATTATAATTAGGCTATATATAAGCTAATAAAACTAGGTTATTTTATAAAAAATATCTAGCCTATAATAAAGTATAAAAACTCTCTTATACGCTTCTAGCTAGTTTAGTGCTTATACTTAATTTTTTTTTTATCTATAAGTAGAATATTTATTTAAGTTATCTTATAGAAATACTATATCTATAGTAAAGCGCTAAAGAGTTACTTCTAAGAAGTATCTAGCTATATTAAAAGCTTATAAAGTTTTATCTAGAAGCTAAGTATTTTTTTAAGTAGTCTTATAAAAATTATTTAGCTTATAGTAAAGTATAAAAGAGTTACTTCTAAGATACTTCTAAACTATAGTGTGTTATATAATAGAAGAGTTATATAAAAAAGTTGCTAGCTTTCTTTAGTAGATAGGTAAGCTAATCTACTAATAGAGTTATTTTACTCTTCTAGCTAAGGCTAAGTATTTAATTAATTTAGATTATACTAGCTTAGAGCTAGATATTTAAAAGTACGCCTTAGAAAGCTACTTTAAGTAAATCTTTTACTCTCTTATCTCTATTAATAGCTATAATAAGTAGCTTCTATTAGATAGATATTAGTTCTAAAAGCCTATATAACGCTATAAACTCTCTAATTATAATGCTACACCTTTAGATAAGCCTAGTAGTTCTTTAGATTATTCTAACTATATTTAGATACTTAGTATTTCTTTATTTCTATTTCTATATAGATTCTATTATTTTGCCTAACTCTATATTCTCTTATATAGTGTAAAAATATTATTTAGCTTAATTCTTGCGTTCTAGAGTTAAGATAGTAGAAAATAGCTTAGAGGTGCGCTTTTTTATATAGAAAACTATATAGATATACGTAGGCTTATATAAACTATAAGCTAGATCTAAAAAATATAAAGTCTAGTAGCTTTAGAGTAAATTTAACTAAGTCTAAAATAAATTTAGAGTCTAGTAGCTTTAGAGTAAATTTAACTAAGTCTAAAATAAATTTAAAGTTTAGTAGCTTTAGAGTTACTTTAACTAAGTATATAAATAAATATAGAGTCTAGTAGCTTTAGAGTAAATTTAATAAAGTTTATAAAGAAATTTAGAGTCTAGTAGCTTTAGTATAGTATAGTAGCTTTAGTAGAGTCTAGTAGCTTTACTAGAGTATAGTAGCTTTAGAGTAAGTTTAGCTAAGTATATATCTAGAAGTATAGTAGAGAAGTTACTATAATATTAGAATAACTATAGTAAAAATATCTTAATCTATACTATTTAATATTAATCTTTTATATAAGACTATAGCGTATAGGCTATAAAGCTCTAAAATTATTCTTTAAAATCTATAATATTAGATAAGTAACTACTAATTAATATAGAACGTAAGAGATAGTATAGTAATAGTATATTATTAAGTAAGAATAGATAAATTATAGCTTACTTAGCTATAATTATCTAGAGGTTCTTAGAGATATAATATATCTCTTTCTATAAAGTATCTTCTTACGTATAGATTATATAGAATGTAGAAGGCGTAGTTAGCTTATTATCTCTAGGTTACCTTTAGATTATTACTATACTATAGAATAGTAATACTAAACTATAGACTTTAAATTCTATATATACTATAATAAGTTAAAGAGAGAAGTATATAAAGCGTATTAGAGTATTCTTATTACTTTTATAATACTTACGTAATTATATAGTTTATACTCTTTTTCTTTATAATAGTAATTATTCTTATAATTATCTACCTTAATATCTACGCTTACCTAGCCTACTCTCTAATATTACTTATTACTAGTAAGCTTATTATAAGAACACTTAGTGTCTATTAGTAATCTTATCTATTACGCTTAGCTTAAAGAATATAAAATATAATTATATAAAGATAACTCTAGTAGCTAGAGTCTTTCTTCTAGCTAAGAAATTAGCTAGATAAGGTCTACTCTTTTACTTTTAATAACACGTCTACGTATCTACTCTAGTAGAGATTACCTTTATAGACTAGATTAGCTTCTATAGTAATATTAAAGAATATATAAGAACTAGTATTATTCTTATATCTTACTATCTATAAGTTCTAATATAGTATAGAGTTTAAGCTACTTAGGCTTAAAATAGCAGAAACTAGTATATAGAAGGTAATATTACTTAGTATAGAAACTAGAATTAAGTAATAAATTATATATTAGAATAAATTTAATATATTTAGTTATATAGAGCTAAAGCTAATTCTCTAGATCTACTTATACTTACGCTAGGTAAAGTTACCTAGTTATCTAGAATATAGACTTCTAATAATATAAACTCTTCTTAAGTCTAAACTCTTAGAATTAGCTAGAATAAGTAATTCTAGACTATAGTAGGCTATAGTATAGTTTATTATTAGAAAATAATTAGTTAGCGTATAGTTAGACTTAGATTATATTATATTATAAAGAAGCTATTTTTTAGACTTACTTTTATCTTTACTTTATAATTTTCTTACTTACTACTAAAATAGATAATAATAGAGTATTATAGTAAACACTACTACTTACGCTAGTAGCTAGCGTCTTTACAGTATTATATTAAGATCTTTTAGATTTCTTAACTATTATTTCTATAATTACCTATAATAATTAAGTAAGTTTTTCTAATTTTGCTATTTTCTAGTAGAATCTCTAATAGCCTATTATAGTCTTCTTTAGGCTATTATAGAGTATTATAGGTTATTAAAGTATATACTAAGCTAATATAATACTAGTTAATAATTACTAGTACTACGTTAACTATCTAATTTACGTTTACGTTCTCTTAGATAACTTAGATTCTACTAACCTTTAAAAGCTATAATTTAGTAAATTACTATCTATAAGACTTTTCTAACTTAACACTTTATATACTAATAACTTTCTAGTAACTATAACTACTCTACTTAAAATCTAGTAGTTTAATAACCTAGGTAGCTACTAGACTAGTTTTAAACTATACGCTAATAGCTACTTTATTATCTCTAAGATTACTATATATATTACTATTCTATTCTAATCTCTCTTCTCTATATACTTTACTAACTATATATATTCTAGCTTATTACTATATTTAGTAAACTACTATATATTCTAGATATAAACTTAGTTTAGGCTAGTAGTAAGATTAGAGTAAAAGATAACCTCTCTTAGTATAAAGTTCTATTTAATAATACAAATCTACTCTATAATACTAAGATTTAGTTTAATACTTATATTCTTTAGAATATTCTTATATAAGTTATACTTTAACTTTAGTATCTTTAGCTAATCTAAGAAAGAGATAAACTAGTAGTAGACTACTATAGTTATAAGTACTGCAAGAATAAGCTAAAGTACTTATTTAACTATTAGAAGCTTAAAACTAGTAATAATAGTCTAGATACGTACTAGTGCATTAACTATTATATTAGAATATAGACTATAGAGTTCTAAGTCTATTCTTAGAGAGTTTAAGTCTAGGTAAAAAAGTAAGTTAGAGGTATAAGTAAGTTAGGCGTATAGAATAATTAGATTTAGAGAGTAGTAGAATAATAAAGTTATTCTTTTTATATTAGTATTACGTAACTAAGGTATATATTATAAAATAATATTATTATTTATCTATTCTAAGAGCTATATTAGCGCTTAGGCTTATTATTTATTCTCTACTTTGCTATTACTAGTAAGTATACTATTAGTATTAGAATAGGTTTAGTTAACCTACGTAGTATTATTAGTCTTAATAATAGTTCTATAGTTATTAGTAACTTTATAAAGTATACTTTTACTTACCTTAATATAACTATAGAGTTAAAACGTCTCTACTTTAGCTATATTAACCTTATCTAAAGTAGTAGCTATTTTAAACCTTTCTATTACTACATTACTTTATAGCGCTATAACTATCTAGTCTAAGTATACTATTTTTACTTAAGTATAATATAACTTCTTTTAATTAGTGTATAGCTTTTCTATAATATCTTTTACGCGCTTAAACTCTTTTTTAATCTCTATAGTAATATACTTAAAGCTTAATATACTATAGTAGACGCGTACTAACTCTTTACTATTCTAGGCTAGAGTAGAAGTAGTATTATATTTTAATAACTATATAGAGAGAGATAATATAGATAGACGTAGAGTATAGACGTAAATAATATCTCTAAAAGAAGCGTTCTTAGATAGCGTAGTAGTAAGAGTAGTATACTTACGCTTAGCTAAGATAAATAAATCTAGTAGCTTTCTCTTACTCTATAGAAGCTTAATAGAGCTTATAGCTCTAGTCTTAGATAATATAATAATATAGTAATAGTAGACTAGAATATAAGTAAATACTACTAGTATTAGTACTCTATTACTTACTAGATAATTATAGGTATATAATAATAAAGGTAGATATTATAGATATAATATAGAAAGAGAGAAGAATAAATAATATATTATAGCTAGTATATTTTACTACCTATATAATAGCGTATACTACTAACACTAAAGATTACACTAAACGCGTTTACACTTTATATACGTAGGTAAGTATTAGTAACCTAATTATTTCTAGCTCTACTAAAGTTAATAGCTAGTCTATTATTATACTATAGTAAAGAATAAAACTTACTAGGTTTAGGTTAAGTTTACTGCGCGATATAGAGAAAATTAAAGCAAAGTTTTATTTATCTACAACCTCTTTTCTCTAGAAACCTCTAGATATACCTTATAAAACTACTATTAATTAAAGTAGAAAAGAATACAGAATTAAAATATTACTACGCGTAGTCTCTATCTTTAATTCTTTATTATACATTATAACTATAAGCCTTTGCGCACGCGTTTCTTACTAAAGTTTCTATCTATAGCTCTCTAACTAACTATAATTATTATCTATAGCGCTAAGACTAACTATTATTTCTATCTATAGCGTAAAAGAAGCTTAGCGTAAACAAATTATTCTAAAGAATTTAGGCTAGCCTGCAATTCTCTACTAGCTACCTCTTTTCTATACTTCTCTTCTTTATCTATCTATTGCGTATAATAGTCTTAACGCATTTGCTATATTACTATATTTCTACTTATTATATACTATACCTACTATAAACTCTATACAGACTATCTCTTGCAACTACAACGTACTATCTATTATAGCCTACTTATATAACTTATTATATATAACTTATTACGCGTAATAGCCTATTACTACTATTCTATAGCTATATTACGTCTTATAATATAATATACTTTAAAGCGTAAGTATTATATAAATATTATTAAGTGTATATATAACCTACTAATAGAGTACACTACTCTTAATACTCTATATTATTTATATACGCTCTACTACTTGTATATAATAGAAAAGTAATATTATAGAAGTAATATAATTAGAACCTAGCTATAAATCTCTTTATACAGCTACCTAAACTAAAGATATAATAGTATTATAAACTAACGTATTTATATGTTATAGTTATAACTATAGCTATAACTATAGTAACTAATCTACAATAGTAACTTAATCTTCTAAGCATAAGTTACTAGTAATTTTCTATAGCAACTAACTAGATACTCTACTATTATAACCTTACTATATACCTAATAAACCTACTTTTATACGCGCTTAACTTAATTTTAACAATACTTAGCTATATACTATTATAATTGCGCTTATTAATACTATTGCTAGATTAAGATTTAGAGGCACGCTATAGTAGTAATACTGTTATTATTTTTATATTAGATATAATATTATTACTCTCTAACATTAACACTATTACTATAATAACTAGAAATTTACGCTAAGACCTACAACAGCGCTATTATTTACGTTTGCCTTTATAATAAATACTAGATCTAGTTAAACTATAAATTATATACCTAAACTACCTCTTATTAATAAGCACTATTCTTATAACTATAATACACTATAGACTCTGTAAAAGTTGCTACTAATCTTATAGTTATTTGTACGTCTATTAAGATATAAGCTAGATATACACTTATTACTTCTAGTATATAAGAGTTATAATAAGAGCTCTAATAAAGAATTTTGCTACTTTATTAATATTCTTTTTACATAACAAACAGCGTCTGCACTTAATAAGATTATAGTAATAGCATTTTAGCGCGCTCTTAAAGGTAAGTAAACTAATATTATTACTAGTTCTTATTAATTTTATAAGCTAAACTTAACTACAACACTAGTTCTATTTCTAAACCTAAAGTAGAGTTTAACTTTAAACTCCTCTATACTACTAACCTAGAACTAGAAGATGTTAAAAACTATAATAGTAGCTACGCTAACGTTTACCTACTCTTTTTAAGCTAAACCTAAAGACTCTATATCTACAAAAGTAACGCTAAGAGCAAGCCTATTAAGATATCTAATATAAAGAAGACCTTAAGTAAATATAATAGCGTATTATAAGCAAAGACTAGCACATTTTATAATACCTACCTATACTAAGATTCTAATATGCCTAATATAAGTAGAGTAAAGGTTAACGCAGGTTAGATAGAACTAAATATAAGATAAAGTAGAATAATTAATATAAACACCTATCTTATTCTATTATTATAAACCTATTGTATTAGCTATTTAATCTAAATTTACTAGCGTACTATATAGAGCATACGTATAACATAGAACGTAGTATAATAAGAACTAATAAGTAGAATTAACTATAACTATAACTAACTCTACCTTCTACTAAGAGATATATATACACTATACGTCTATATAGAGGTTTTCTTGCAGCTATAGCTAGTACTTCTTACAAAGTATATACATACGCGTATATTTTCTAAAATATTATATATAGGTTTGTATATAACTATAACTAATTTCTCTATAAGTACTTATATCTTAATATAGATTTTATAAAAATAGTTTATAGTCTAATTATATACCTATTATTATGTAGCTATTTTTATGTAGGTAATAACTTCTACGTTGCTACGCGTGCTATAATAGTTAAGCAAAATTATAAATACGTAATAAGTTTAATAGAAGTAAGCTAGTATTTTATATACTATCTACTATAACTATGTCTATATAATTTTACTATTTCTAGTAGCTATTATTATAATAGAGTAACTCTAGAAATCTTATTAGACTAGAAAGCGACTATTTACTATAAACCTGTATCTCTTACTAGTGTTAGCCTTAATACTATAATAGTTATAGTTAAACAAGCTGTTAGAGTTAGTAATTAACTTCTATTCTCTAACCTTAACAAACTTAGCCTTATAGATACTATTATTAGTATAAGCTAGTATAAGAATCTATTATAACTAGGCTCTACTATTCTATATAATATAAAGTACTACAGCTACGCTAAATAACCTCTATAATATATTAAAAGACGTGTATAATACAGCAAGAATTCTATGTAGTAGATTAGTAGTGTCTATTAGCGCAAAGTTAACGTTACCTAGATTTAGATATAGATAGATAACTAATATAAAGTGTAGAAGCTTAATATTACTAGGCTACGCTATAATAATTTTTGCAACGTCTATTAGAGTTATACTATATTAGAGAAACTTAATACCTAGAAAAGCATAGCCTATAAGATTATAGAGATTAATATTAGAAGAAAGACTAAAGTACTTACTAGCTAGATAGAGACAGCCTAGTAGAATAACACCTATACGTTTAGCCTAGTTATATGCGTCTTACTATAACTAAGAGTACAGTATATTTAACTAAAGCTAGAAATAGTAGCCTTAGGCAATAACTATAACTAGGTCTAACGTAATTTACATACGTTTATTAAAAGTTACTACTAGTTTAGCTATAAAGTTAACCTTAATTATAGAAATCTAATAAGCCTATTAAACTTAGCAATCTTTTATATATATATACTACTAAACTTACGTTTAAAGGTTCTATATACTAGTAGAAGTAGAGGCCTTCTATACTCTTAATTTCTTTATTTACGTATACCTCTCTCTTAAATAAGATTAGTGTAGGTACTATTAATATTATGCGTACGTTAATAATTATAAAATAATATAGAGAAGTAAGAAAATAAACGTTTAAAATTAATAAATAAGAGTAATCTTACTAACTATAATAGGCGTAATACAAAGTTACGTGCTATACTATTATTTAATACAACTCTATTGTAAACGCGCTCTAATACTAACTATCTACTCTAGGTTTTTTAGAAACTAATTAGGCAACGTCTAATAATCTCTACTTTTTACTAACTTTACGTTTAGCGTAGGCTCTTATACCTTTCTAAATTCTAAGCTATAACTATACCTAGACGTTTGTACAGTAAATTCTTCTTACTATTAATCTAATATCTTTTACTCTAAGTAGATACAGACTATTACAACTATAATACTTAAGATAATTCTTAGTACTAAAGTTATAATAATATCTGCGCCTAGTAGCTTTATAAGTTATTTTACTATTTTAATATACGTAAGGTTACCTTTACTTATAATTAATAAGCTTAGCGATATCTTATTATTCTTACTACTATAGCTTACTATCTCTACTTATCTTTACTACGCCTTTACTATTTTTATTATTACGTTCTTACTCTAATAGTTATATATAATTGCGTTACTCTCTATATTCTATCTACTACTAACCTCTACCTTTTACGCTAATAATACAAATTCTATATAATTAACTATAGCAAACCTATAAGCCTAACTAAATAAAACCTTAGCTATAATATTTACTAACTATATCTAGTATTATAAAGAGCTACTAGCTCTTCTTCTAGTAACTATATACATTATTATGCATAGTATAAAAGAAAGCGTCTTTAATATTATAGAGCACCTTAAAATTATTAATATAAAAACCTTACTTTTGTATATAGCTAACTAATAGTCTATACTTATTATTTATTTTAATAGTATAATATATAGCCTGTATAAAGACGCTATTATAATAATTATTAAAAGCTTAAGCGCAGCTAACGCAATTAATAAAGCTTTCTTAAATTAAATTCTAAGGCTGTTATCTACGTAACTATATATCTCTACTATTATTATAGTAGTAAACTATACTATTACTACTATATCTACTTTATTTACGGCTAGTGTTAGCGTAGCTAGTTACTATACCTAGCGTATCTATTATAACTAAGTGTTGCTCTACACCTACTTTACCTAACTTCTTATCTAACTATAATAGAAGCGTTGTCTAATTATTAGAATATATATTAGATTTAACTAAAACCTAACTACGCTTTAGTAGTTTATTAACGCTATTACCTAGTTAAACTACGCAGTAGCAATATTTCTAATCTAGGTTAAGATAATTATACTATTAGGTAATATAACTACTACCTAGGCTGTCTATAGCTTACGTAGAGTTAGCATATATATAGTAGATTAAGCTTTCTAGTTACTAGAAAAGAGAAACATAGTTAAACCTTCTATATAGAAATATATAGAAAAGTAAGAGTATATAAAGAACCTATAATAAAATTATATATCTACTAGATCTATATTCTCTAAGTTAAGATACTACTCTAATTCTAAATAATAAAAAAATATAAAATAGAAAGAGATTTAACACTACTATAGTAGTATAGCTATAATAGAGCTTTTAACTATAACTATAACTAGACGTCTAATTATAAACGCATAGTGCAAATAATATATAGTACTCTATACTATAACTATACCTAGAGGTTCTATTACTAACGTTCTGCGTAAATAATATATAGTACTCTATACTATAACTATACCTAGACGTTCTAAAGGTAAATATAATATGCAAATAATATATATATATATATATTTAATGCCTTATATAGCAATTATAAATTAGCCTCTTTATACCTAGGTTAACGTTATAGATATATAATACCTGTCTTAGTTAGATAGTAGTATACGCGTAGGCATCTACTACTATCTAGAGTATTAGTGTAAAAGCGTATTATAAATAGAAAAGATATAAATAGTAAAAAGCCTTACGTTGCTACTATAGTTTAAAGAGTTACTATTATTGTCTTTTACTACAATCTACTATTCTACGTAGTATAGATACTAGTATAAAGGCTTTGCAAAAGGTAAAAAAGAGAACCTATTTATAATATAATTTAAACTTAGAGCCTTCTCTAAAAAAAGAGGCTAACTAGTCTACTCTAGGCCTAACTAAGGCTATAACTTCTTTATAGCCTTAGTTTAGCTAGAGTCTATTTTCTACTAAACTACGCTGTTATAATAGGTTTGTTTAATATAAAGAGAAAGTAATTATTACGTATATATACGCTAAAATAATAGGTATAGATAGAGACTAGGTAATAGATTATAAGACGTTAGTGTAATTATAGTAGTTAGTAGAGAGGCAACTAAACCTATAAAAGTAAGTAGGCTAGGTAAGATTATAGCGCGCGCGCGTAGTTATAACACTAAAGAGAGTATTTAGTAAGGTTTTATAATTATAATATCTCTTACTTTTATACACAAAAGATAGTAGGTATAAACTAACTAAAGTAGTAGTAGCTTTAAAGAAGTAAAACAAGATTACCTATTTATATTAGCTATTAGACTATAACTATAAGCAGCCTCTCTCTAGACTACTATAACCTAAGTTATATATAATTTAACTCTAGATTATAACTATACCTAGTCTCTAGTATACTTACCTCTACTCTATTCTATTTAGTCTTAGTATAAGACTTTGCTTTATAGCCTGTTCTGCTGCGCTATCTCTATAATTAGCCTTATTTAGCTATTTGCTAAAAATTAGAATATACCTAATTATAATAACGTTTATACTTCTTAAGTATTCTACTAAGTAAGACTTTCTTACTAATACTTTATTTTACAAACTATTCTCTCGCGCTATAGTCTTTAAAGAACTAGTAACTATTACCTAGACCTTAATCTAGGTATTAACTCTTTCTAAGAATAGTACTAGCGTTTTCTCTCTTACTTAACTCTTTATAAATTATATTATAAACTACGTTACGCAACTCTATTAGTAGAGATGTAACTAAGTTTATAGCGCGCTTAATTCTTAACTTATATACTATACGTCTAAGATTATAAAACTCTTCTACTAAGGTTAACTAAGCTTTTATGCGCGCCTAAATCTTATTACTACTAAATTTAAGCTTCTGTAGAAGATTACTTATAGAAGAGAATGTTACTTACTTATCTTTACTAAAGCGTTCTTTAGCTCTATATAGCTTAAGTATAGCTCTTAGGCGTAGGTCTATATTATTCTAGCTATAGTACTCTTATTAAGTATCCCTTATTATTATATTAAGAATACTATCTAAGTATACTAGGCGCTATTAGTAATAACGTTCTCTTTTAAGGCGTATCTATTTTACTAGCTAAGTGTTATTCTAAAACGCGCTAACGTTACTACGCTTACCTATACTCTTTACGCCTTTAGAAACTTTACTATTCTAGCTACTTAAACTAAGAATTTAGAGGTGTTTTTCTAGTATTGTATAGTTAGTTTTATATTTAAATTAACTATTACTCTTAATAAGTACACTTGCTACTACTAGAATAATAAGACTACTATATTCTATAGCTGTTTTAGTTATAGTCTTTATTACGTTATGCTTTAGTATAGTGTCTACTTTTATTTAATCTTATTAACTCTACTATAAGCTGCGCGTATAATGTTGTATTCTTTTATATATTTAACTTACCTATATTTTGTTATAGTGCTAATATAGATTAAAGTAAGATTAAAAGTAAATAGAAACTAATATCTTATCTCTACTACACTAGTAAGATTATTATATAACTTGTTTCTATTACCTTTACTAGTAATTAAGTAATAAGTAAAAGCCCTCTACTAATATTAGCTATAATATAGCGTATAATTAAATTACTAAACCTCTCTAAAAGCTTTAGATTATAGTTTACAAAATAATCTATATTATATAGTATCTATTAGAGCTTTAGTAATAGTTATAAATTAGTTATTAGAGGTATTTAAGACTGCGTAGCGCTAAGCCTAATTATACTAAGCCTAACTAAGTATTTTATAACGCTAGTAACGCTAGTAACGCTAGTAATATTAGTAAATATCTTTTTTAATTTTAAACCTAACTACTTTCTCTCTACCTACTACTACCTACTCTATATTATATACTAGTAATACCTAGTCTAACTACAACGCTCTTTTTAAACACCTACTACTACCTATTACCTAATTCTAGAATTGTAAGTTGTGCAAATAGATTTTTAGAGCCTTTTAGCTAGTTTTAAATTTTATTTATTATTCTTATAGAACGCTACTAATAGACGTGTGCGCTAATATAAGTTATGTAATTAAATTAAATTATACGCGCGCTAACTTGTATATAGCTTACGCATAATATTAGAAGTATTCTACTTATATTCTCTAGACTATAAGATTTTAGACTAGATATCTAGAATCTATTTAGTATTCTCTATTAGAGGGTTAATTATAACTATAATATACTTTCTCTTAGCTTTTATTGCATTAGTACTATTACAACTTTCTTCTAGTGTCTACTTTCTATACTAGATACCTAACGTTACTATCTAATACTGCCTACATTTTCTACGTTAAGACTATTAGAATAATTAACTATAACTATAACCTCTTCTCTCTACTAGCCTATATCTAGTGTCTACGCAGCACTTTTCTATTAGGCTACCTATTATAACTATAACTAACCTCTCTATAACTAACTTCTATTACTATTCTTATACGCTACTATAGATAGAGAGTTACTATTCTAGTAGCTATCTTAACTACTATAAGAGCTACGTCTACCTATTAAACTTAATTCTTATACTTATAAACACCTACTTAAGAAAGAAAATAGATATAAATCTATATTAATAACTTTATCTCTTAATACTATCTACGCTAATATTACTAAAGTACACTCTAACGCGTTTAATCTATCTATAAGTGTAATAATTTATAATAAGCAGAACCTTAGTTAATTTAATAATGTTTTCTTTATAATAATTATTAATAATAATTATAAATAGAGTTATATGCTATACGCTAGCAGTATATTAAAAACTACTACTAAATAGTCTAAAAACAAGAATGCTATAGCTAATTTTATATACTACGTTCTTAGTGTTAATAAAGTAGAGTTCTTTAAATACCTTTGCAAGAGTAATATCTATAATAGGTTTAAGTTCTTTATTAGTAAACTTGCTAAACTAAAGCGTAATAAGTTCTAGTAGAAAGGTAAAAGTCTAGCTTAGAGCTATAGCTATAGCTATATTAATATCTAGTAGGCGTATAATATAAGCATACCTATTATTTTGTACTCTGCTAATACTAAAACTAATAAGTAAATAGAACTAACATAGTACGCATATATAATAATCTAGATTCTTAGCTCTAGTATACTTAACTAATACTACTTATCTAAAGAGAATATAGCCTTTATCTTATACTATGTTGTAAAGTGTTTTTAACACGTACGTAAGCGCCTAGCTACGTTTAAGAAAGCTATTAAAGCTACTACAAATCTCTCTAATATTATAGTTAATAACTTTAATAATATTATAATACCTATAGTATATATAGCTTATCTAACGTAAGGTCTTATTACTATACCTGCTAAACCTAAAGTTAAGAAGTATAGAAAGAAACTAAAGAAGAGTAAGCCTATAGTACTAGAGTTGTCTAAAGATAACTATAAGCCTATAAAAAAAAAGTTATATAAGTTTATATTAATAGACTAATAGCGTAGAGAGAAGAACCTTAAAAGCCTTTTTTAGTAGCACTTCTACGCTATTAGTATAGGTAAACTAAAAGATTAGAATACGCGTACTAATATTAAGTATAGGTAGAAGAATATAATAAGTACTATAGATATGTTTAAGATATTACTTATAACACTAGAGAGCCTGCGTTATAAGTAGTATAGCTCTATTAGCTCTATTATTACAAATATCTTTACTAAGACCTTAGTAGAGTTTTTCTATTATAAGAAGTACTTACTATAGATAATATAAAAGTAGTATATAGCTATTAAACACAAGATTATAAAAGTATACTAAAATAGCTTTAATCTAGGCATTAGAATAGGTCTTAATGTTAATAACTATAGTAAACTACAACCTATAGACAGAGACATCTACGTATTACTATCTACTAAGAAATAAAACTATATTATCTAGACTAATTCTATTACGTACTCTAAAGCTACTTATCTTACTAATATTAACTAGGCGAAATAAATAGAAGACAGCAACTTCTCTCTAGAATATCTACTAGAAGCGTTATAGTAGTTAGGCCTACTTAAAACAACTAGAAACTACTGTATTAAGAGAATAACTATAGATCTATTTTAGTAGTAGATTATATACACTATATTTAGTACTAAGCGCTTTAGAAATAGAAGCTATGCGTATTATTATAATAAGAAAGGTAATAAACTAATAAACGCAATATAGAAATTAAAGTTAAAGAAACTACTAGTATACTCTATTACTTTTATGTTAGTAGAATTCTTAATTAGAAATAGTATAGAACTTAGTAAAACTATTAAAGCAGCAGCTATATTCTAGAAAGTTAGTATACTCTATATTAACTATGTTTTGTAGTTATAGCTAATACTCTATATGCCTAGCCTATTAACTATAGTTATAATAAGCACCTCTATGTCTTATCTATATATTAGCTAACTTCTACTAGGTAAACCTTATATATAAGAGCTATTGCGAGCACAATATTACTAACTCTCTAAACTCTAACTCTAATCTCTACTCTTCTAGTAATAAAGGCTGTCTCTTACTATACCTTACACTACCTAGACTTATTAGCTAGACTACTACAGAGTTTAAGGCGTACTAGCTAGATGTAAACGTTATTACTCTTATTATAAGTTTATTAACTATTTTTATAGTAGAAGAAAAACATAGCACGTAGAAGTACCTACCTAATCTTAATAATAGTATATAGAACGCCTCTAACTCTAATCTATAAGCTATACGCACTATCTATATCTATAGCTATAACTACTTTATTATTATATATAGCCTAAGCGCTCTTGCTTAGACCTACTAGAACCTAGAGAACGCGTACGTAAGAGGAGTTAGGCATAAAATAGAGTTGCTTTTTAAGAAGCACTCTAGTAATAGCAGCACTAAGTTTAAGAATAATATTTCTACCTTTAAGCTGTCTAATATAGCTTTTACGTTCTAGAAGAAGAACTACTATAGCTACTTTGCATTTATCTTTATAGATAAATGCTAAGACAGCCTAAGAAACAAAAACCTAATCTAAGTTAGCCTAAAATAGTTGCTGCTGTAATAGTATATTCTTATATCTAGATTCTCTACCTCTTGTAGTATAAAAGACTTCTATTTATATATAGAACTTCTTAAGCAACTAGAGTTTAATAAATAGTTATCTAGTAGTGTTCTACCTCTATAACTAAATTCTATAACTAATAGCACTAGTAATACGTATATAGAAGGTGTTAATAAAGTAGTTAACGTAAAGGTTTTCCCTCTATAGGTAGTAGGTAAGATAAACCTATACTATCTCTAAGATAATAATCTAAAGTACGTACTACTAGCTTCTAGAGTTTAGATTACAACTACAGCCTCTTCTCTATACCTAACTAATAGTAGAACGCTAACTAGTATAGTTCTTTTATATAACTATACCTAGCCTTATTTAAAAAGTATATTCTCTATAAAGATAATAATAATAAGTAGTAGAAAGATAATAACGCTTGCATACACAAAGGCTTTATAGTATAACTAATCTTAGCTTATTTTATAATCTAGCGTAGGTTCTAGATATCTATCTCTCTTAATAATACTAAGAATTATATTAGAGCTAGTCTTCTACCTGCTATCTACTACATAGTTAAGTAACTCTTCTACCTATCTACTTAACGCTATTTTAATAATACGTCTACGCACTAGAAAAAGTAGCTTATAACTATATATAAGACCTACCTATAGGCTAAGCCTATACTATCTAAGAATTTATAAGCTGTCTACGCGCTTAAACTTATTAAGTTCTTCTCTCTATATAGTGTTCTCTACTAAATCTACGTAGATATACTATAGCGTAGTAATAATAAGAAAGAGATTAAACGTAATCTTAGTATTAACCTATAGTATTACAACGTAGATATATACTTATAGTTCTTTAACAAATCTAATATTAGAGTTTAATACTATAATCTTAGTAAAAACTCTTATCTAAAAGAACTAATGTAGATTTAATAGCTTCTTTAACATTACTATAATAGAGGCGCAAACAAAATTATAAATAAGAACTAGAATACTACTAATACGTATAAGGTTCTAAAGAAGTTTACTAAGTTCTTACTAAAAATAAATATACTACTATTAATTATACGCAAGCGCGTGCATCTTTATATAGAGAAACTAATTATCTAGTGTCTTACGTCTTATATCTAAAATCTAATTATTAAGATTATAAGCTACTTTAGTATATATCTCTTAATAGTATATACCTCTACGTTGTAGAAGAAGCGCAATAAAATCTAGACTAAGTAGAATAACTACTATAATAAGACAAAGATACTTATTACGTCTACCTATATCTTTAGAGTAGAGTTTAATTTATAGTTGTTTAGTAGAGCTGCTATCTTAGTTAACTCTACCTAAGACAAGAATAAAGAGTAATAGATTATTAGACACTAATACTGCACTAGCTAGATTCTTACTATTTATTTCTACTATCTTACTATAATAGAAGTATTTAGCCTCTACTACGTATAGTACGTACTTTATCTCTATTAGGCATAAGCTTATAGTTGCAACTAGCCTTCTCTATCTATCTACCTATTATACTCTTAAACTAACGTTATCTCTAGTATAAACTTAATAAATTTACTTAGAATAGATGTAGTCTTCTTTAACTTTACTACTATATCTACTATAATAGTTAATAATAACTCTAAGAATTTTACTAAAAACAAACCTCTAGGTAATAAAGTTTCTAATAACTCTACTCTCTCTATCTACCTTACTGTATAATACTATAATCTAACTATAGAACTATACTTTATTAACATTCTTGCTAGTTTCTTCTACTTAATATCTAAAGATAGAGAAGGCATAATAGAACCTAATATAGATAAGCGCATCTACTATACACTAGGCGTCTACATTCTATCTAACTTTAGCTAGAAGTTATTAAAGTAGAGTTATATAGCTAAGACTAATAATAAGTAGCTACCTAACTTTATTCTATTTATAGAAGCGCTAAAGACTCTTACAACTCTTAATAATATGTACGTTAATAACTCTTTCTATAACCTTAATAAAGAAGATCTTAATATCTTTATAGAAGCTAAGTAACTAGAGTTAGACTTCTATAAGGCTAATTATATAAAAGTTAGAGATAAGGTTCTTACTATTAACTCTAATAAAGAGACGTAGCCTAATTCTAAGCTAGATCTACTAAAGAATTTATCTAAGAATAATAGTATTAATAATATTAAGTCTATTAAAAATAGTCTAGTTCTCTTAACTAAGATAATAGAACTACTACTACTAGATAATAAAGCCTCTAATAGTAAAATTAACAGTTCTCTGCTACTAATAGGTTTAGGCGCCTTACCTTTTACTACCTCTAAGAGAGCTATAAAGAACTCTATATTTAATATGTCTATTTATAGTAACTATCTAAACTTACGTTATAGTACTCTCTATTTATTAGGTTATTAAACTAGTAAAACTTCTACTTTACGTTCTAGTTCTATTACATCTATAATAGTGTAACTATAGTTTACGTCTCTCTCTACGTCTAGTTAGAGTTTAACTTTATTTTTAATAGAGAGTAAGTAAGATAATAATATAGTTAAGCTACTTCTAAAACCTGCTACTACTAATAATAAGAAAAAGACTAGTAATACAGCTATTACTAACCTAAAACCTGCTACTACTAATAATAAGAAGAAGACTAGTAATATAGCTAACGCTAACCTAAAACCTGCTATAGCTAATAACAAGAAGAAGACTAGTACTATAGCTAACGCTAACCTAAAATCTACTATTACTAATAATAATAAGAAGACCTCTAATACAGCTACTATTAGTGCGAACTCTATTTCTGTAGGTAGCTCTAGGCCTATTACTCTACTAACCTGCGTCTAGCCTACCTTCTTAGATACCTTATAAGGCTAAAAACTTAAAGAGGCTATAATAGAAGAGTTCTTAAAGACACCTAACTATTTCTGCACTAAGGCTAAAGCTAAATAGTGTAGTAATTCTCTCTTAGTTAGACTCCGCAACTATTTTAAAGCAAAGCATTCTAGGCTTACTAGTAAACCTAAACCTATAAACCTCTTTTACTAGAAATAAGCTTATTCTAACTAAACTATTATAAACATAGATACCTACTTATAACTATAATACACTCTCTCTTAACTAAGACTATACTTTAACTACTATACGCTTTATTAACTAAACCTTAGGCTATAGTTATAGTCTATACTCTATACTACTACCTACCTTTCTAAAAGCCTTTCTTTTATTAAACTACGTATAATTATATATAGAGTTCTATTCTCTTTATATATTATCTATAGTAAGGCTAATCTCTTTAGTCTTATATATTTCTACTACTCTTTTTTTACTTTAATACTTTTCTTTAGCTTTATAAGGTCTTCTATTATATCTTTATTTTCTTTTATTATTAGCTGCTAGTAGCTTCTATTAGTATATATACTATTTAGTAAGTACACTAGAGTACTAGGTTTAATATTAGAGCTATTGCGCGCTACTTATTATAATTTAATAAACTCTTATTACTTTTATAGCTTAGAATCTATTAGTGTTATATCTACTATAGTGTAATATAATATAAAGTCTAAATTAAAGTAATACGCTATACTATTCTATTTGTATTATAATAAATTATATACTATAAACTACGTAGACTAGCGTAGTATTATACTACTAAACTATATTAGATCTACTTATAAACATTACTTCTCTTACGCGTTCTACTTCTACTATAATATAAGTTTAATAGTATATTATTATAACTAAATATATATTTTGCCTAGATTACTCTTATAGTTAAATAATAAGTTCTACGTAGTTTAACTACGCTATATAATAAGTGTATACTAGCAGTAATCTATATCTTTGCTATATTATTAGTTTATTAGCGTTAGCCTCTAAAAGTTAGTCTATATATAGAAGTAATATACTACGTTATAACTATAAGGCTGTTATAGTATATATACGTAGTGTCTACTACCTAGTATAAGATTATTATAGGTTACTTACCTCTTTACGTAGATAAAGCTAGCTGCGTAGCTATATAACAAAGATAGAAAAAAGAATTAAACTACTACGCTAGTTATAGAAAGCTACCTTACTATAACTATACGTTTCTTAATAGTAATATATAGAATAGAGTACACGCGCGTATTATTACAGCCTATAGAGTATACTCTATAGAACGCGCTACTTATTTCTAACGTATATAGGTAGCGTATAAGCTAGTTCTATAATCTAATAACTAAACTCTAACTCTATAGACGCGTACATAGATCTAGTTCTCTTATCTCTTTCTATACTATTAACTCTAGATAGCTTTAGCACTAGGCGTTATAGTATAATTAAACTTAATGCTAGCTACTATATACCTTTTCTCTACTACAAAATCTAATAAGCAAATCTAACGCCTTAAACCTAACTTAACAACTATACTACACTAATACATAATAGTAATACCTATAACATAAGTAGAATACGTAAGAAAATAGAGTAGACACTACTATACTCTACTATAAACGCATACTATAGTATATAGACTTCTTTATATAGTATATTATTACGTAGATAATATCTCTTAGAGTGCCTAGTTATAGTTATAACTACTCCCTCTTTAGTTATTTCTATTCTTTATTATACCTACGCCTGCTCTTCTCTAGCTATCTTTTTTATTTATATTCTTTTTCTACTACTTTATATATTACTACTATACGCGTTTACCTAGAGTTACTTTTACTAATATATTCTAGACTTAATCTCTTCTATTTCTTTCTAGCTATACTCTGCGCTATTACTTTCTAACGTTGTATTTCTTAAACAAGACTATCTTAATCTACTACTAGACTATTTTTAATTACCTACTATATTGCCTTTTAGTTTTTCTAGTATATTACTAGATTCTAGAAGCCTGCCTTAGCTATCTCTATCTCTAGAACTATCTACTTATACTATACCTTTGTTGCTCTACGCACTAGTTAATATATTCTCTCTATTATACTCTACGTCTTATTATATACCTATAGCTAAGGTATTGCCTTTAGCGTTAGTTACCTAACTACTAACTTCTTTACACTTTAACTAAAGCACTTTGCCTACTATTAGTAATAATATATACCTTATTACTACCTGCGCTATTATAGACGTATTATTCTATTAGTATACTTATAAATATATCTCTTAGACTAGAAGTAAAATACTCTCTTATATTATAAAGAACTTTATAGCTTTACTTTCTTTCTTTAATTAAGTAGATCTAACTCTATATTAGCTACTATTACTACTATAGGTTATAAAATAGTCTCTAGTAACTACTCTATTTTATTAGTAGGCTCTACTACTTAGTAGAATTAGGCTTGCAAGCTTCTATAGGTCTACAGAGTCTTCTCTAATACTAAATTTATAGAAGATAGAAGAATAGTTCTAAACGCTTAAACTCTTAGTAATAGATAAATATGTTTACACTTAGAATATAGATAGCTACGTCTTTTAACTAACTAGTCTAGCAGTATTTAAATAAAATATTAATTTTAGTTTTCTACTACTATTTACTTATAGAGTCTAACATTAACTTTACATTAACACTAACTTTAGTATTACTAAGATAAAGAGTATATTAGTGTGTTTAGTAGCACGTAACGCATATTATTATTTCTTTCTAAGTATACTCTTATTATACACTAATCTCTAAGGTAATAATATTAAATTAGAAACTTAATACCTTAATAACTATATTCTTAGTATTTAGATAGACTACATTATACTTTAGGCTTTTAATTCTATTATGTAGTTATAGAATTAAGCTATATATTCTTATAAGTTTAAGAATATATAATATAAAAGTAATATCTAATAAGAGAAGAGTAGCTATATAAAAGAGAGTTATATAGACTACTAACTAACTATTAAGGTAAGTATACTAGCACTCTTATAGAGTAAGATTATTAAACTATCTTATATAGTAATAGAAACTTGCCTACCTAATAATACCTTTTATAACCTCTAATTGCTAGTTTAACTATATAATACTAAGTATAGGTTACTAGAATAGTATTCTAATTTTAAGAGTATACATTTCTTACTTCTTTCTAAAGTGCGTAAAGACTAGAACAACTAGTATATAGAAAAAGATAAATTCTAGCTTAATATAAGTATAAATTATATATTACGTTATATTAGTATAACAGCTCTATATAAGAAGGCCTATAATAAATTTCTTAGGCAAAGATTTAAATTACTCTTTTCTAGTAGCTATATTAAGACTACTAAGTATACTTAGGCTAGAATAGAAGCTAGTACTATTATAGTTAAACTATCTTTAATAAATAAACTACGTTTATTTATTATATTTATAAAATAATATAACTCTGTTAAAGAATAATTCTATATACACGTCTAGCGTTACTTACTCTTTCTTAACCTACACTTTAAGTTACTTAGTTATAGAAAGCTCTTATTTAAGTAACTTTTAGTTAGAGAGAAAGAAGAAAGCTTATTATAGAAGTTTAACTATAATAACCTTATAAGTTAATAGAAGGCTAATAAAAAAAGTGTATATAATATACTCTATAATAAATCTAAAGATCTAATACAAGAGGCTAATACTATATTTCTAGTACGTTAAGAGTTTTATATAACACTAAAACTTATACGTCTATTACTTCTAGATCTATTTAGTTATTAGAGTTTAGAGAGCAACTAAGGCAACTCTTTTTATTCTACTTTCTAGGTACTTTCTACTATAGACGTAAACCTATTTTAAATTATAGAGTATAACTAATAGATTACCTATATAGAGTAAGCTATTATAGTAACTATATTCTAAAGAGATATATAGAGTTACCTGCTAGTTGCCTAATAGAAACTTAACGTAGTTATAACTACTGCGCTTACCTAGACGTTATAACTATCTCTAGAAAGGTTAAATCTAAGGCTTCTACTATTCTTATAGTTAGAGAAATATTAGAGTAGAGGGCGCGCGTTCTACAATAACTATACTAGTTTAACTAAATAACGTTTAAAACCTTAGTAGAAGCAACATAGCCTTAATTATAAGAAGACTATTAAGAAATATAGTATAATATAGATACTTTATTACCTATATAAATAGATACACGCTGTTCTCTAGTTTAAGATTTATAAGTTTCTCTACTTAGATATCTGCTTTAACTATCTTTAAGTAAGCACACGCTAGGTAGATGTAATAGACTATACTACTTAAGAGAGACAATTCTGTAAATATATATATAATCTTACCTCTACTATAGTATGCGCTGTGTTATCTTCTTATTAGTAGCGCGTTATCTAGGCTAAAGTTAATATAACTAATTCTATACATAACCTATACTCTATTTTTACTATAGCGTACCTATATATATAGATAATTTTTAGTACTTTAGCGCAACTTATTATATAAGAGTATAACTTATATATATAGAGTTAAGTTTAGAAATACTAGCAGCAAGACTAAGGTCTTTTAAAGTAGTAGATATTAGCGCTAATACCTAATTTTATTAAAGCCTTCTAACTATTAGATAGAGCGTAATAGAGAATAGAACTACTTTATTATAATTAAGTGTAATAATATCTATAATACGCTAGTGTATCTAAGCTATTAGACGCGTAGAGCTACACTACTGCAAAAAAGTTAAATATAACTATATTTCTATTATAGTAGAATAACACTTAGTATAGATATATACGCCTCTTATTTAATCTATTAGATAATAGTCTATTATAGCTAAAAAAGACTTCTTTTATCTAGAAAGTATATAAAATAGAGACTTTAATTACTCTAACGTTTCTATTATAGTATAAAGTATAGGTGTATTGTAAGTTTTAGGCTACTCTTTAGTATACTACCTTCTTTAGTGTCTATGCTATACTACACTATATAAGAGAGGCGCCTATGCAACTTACGTAAGTAATATTAGTAAATTTCTAAAAAATCTAGAATTAGTAGGCTAGTCTTACTAATACGCAGAAGATTAAATAGATATTTCTCTATATCTATACTAGTAACGCTTATACATAGAAATATTTTATAGATAATAAAGATAATATAATAATATTAAGTAAAGAGTTTTACTCTATTATATATAGGTAGCGTATTTACGTTATATTAGATATAGAACTACTAGATTTCTTAGAGGCGCTTATGCGTAACTCTATAGAAGTAAAATATAAATTAGTAACTAAACACGCTATCTATATAGAGATAACTATTAAAAATTTTAATAGGTATACTATAATAGAATAACTAGTAGACAAATAGAAAGATAAAAATAATAAACTATAGCTACTGCAACTAGATAATAGCTCTATTATTAGTAATATAGAAGAAGAAGTAGAATTTACAAATAAGTCTAAATAAATATAGAACGTAACTAAAACCTATATAGAGTATTACTTAGAGTTGTAACCTAAGCCTCTATTAAAGTTACTCTATGCGCTCTACTAACTAATATTATCTTTATTTCTGCGCTCTATTACTATTAGTAGATTAAGTTAGTTATGCTACTAAACCTATTTAATCTATAGTTCTCTCTAGATGTATCTCTATTACTCTAACTTTAGTTTTAAGTACTATATATACTATATACTTACGCTAGAGTATAGGCTATACAGAGTCTACTTATTATTATTATACTCTCTTATCTATATTATATATTATAAAATACACTCTAGGTTTATAGTCTAGTTATAGCGTACAGGTTCTCTATTAACTATTTACCTACTTATAGTCTTAGCAACGTCTAGTGTTATTAGTGTACTAGTAAACTTTACGTAATATAATAAGCTACTTAGGCAGCTTCTTACTACTACGTCTTTATTACTATAAAATATAGTAAGCGCATCTAGAGCTAATAGCTCTACTCTATATTATTAGCGCATTCTATAATTAAATTAATCTTTCTTTAACTAGCAGCTAACTACTAAGCGTATTAAGTTTAGTAATAGCTTTAATAAGAATAATATACTCTATATAACTATACTAGGCACCTATATAGCTAAATCTACCTCTATATTACCTTAATCTAAATAAGCACTAGAAATAGTAGCGCTATTAGTATATAATTATACTAAATAGCGCGTAGTAAACGCTAATAAGTTATCTTTAGTAAAAGTAAGCACTAAAGTACTCTATATTTGCACTTATTAACCTACGTAATAGTATTTTAACCTACTTTGCAAAGCTCTCTAATATAGTTCTAGTCTAGAACTAGATAAAATACCTACTACTTATAATACTAATAAGAACTCTAATAGTACTATTTATAATAATAACGCATTCTAACGTAATAACTCTAACTATAATATATCTAATACTAGTTAGAGTAATAGCTAGCGCAACTATAGGTGTAGTAATAATTAGGCTTATGTAGCTATTACTTCTTCTAGACTTCTCTACTAACGTAAACCTTCTACTAAGACTAAACTATACGTTACTCTACCTAGTTCTAAATTATACTCTCTTTCTAATATAAGGTAATACTAAGAGGTAATAGATATTATAATCTTACATAGCAACCTAGAGCGCAGTTACTTATTCTAGAATCTAGAAGAAAAAGAAGAGCTTATTTAACTAGTTATAATATATAGCACTAGCTAGTAGAAGAAGCTACTATATCTAGACGCTAGTATATATAGCTAGAAACTTCTATAGCGTTAAATCTACGTAAACTTTAAAAATAAGGCACGCAACCTTACTATTAAGATAATTAGATACGCTTATTTAAACTAAAAGTTATATAGCTACTTATATATATAGATTAAACTATTACTTAATATACCTATAGTTCTATTACATTATTAAGAAGACGTCTATTCTAGAAGAAAAACTAAAAGCAGAAGGTTACTATTAGTAAGAGTAGTAATATAATAATAGTTTAGTAGAAGAATAAAAAAAATATAACTATTCTAACGTTATTTAAATACCTCTACTTTGTACAACTAATAATAGCTACTATAAGTACTTTTACTATTTAGATTAGAGTTATAGCTATATCTACTATACTGCTAACTATAAAAGTAGACTAGAGAGTTTAACCTCTCTATTACTTATACGTTCTATAGTTCTACTAAAACAAACTAACCTAAGCACTATAAGTGTTAGGCTACTTACTACTAACTTTTAAAATAAGCAACGTAGTAATAGATATACTACTATCTTTTAAACTACTACGTATATAAGAAAGTGTTCTTAATCTAATACCTTATACGTGTAAGTATATTATAGTTATATACGTTTTAAATTTAGTAAGTATGTTAGCTATATAGCTTATAGCGTATAAGAGAAGGCGTTTATAGCTATACTAACCCCCTCTAGTATAAAATAACTTCTTAATATACTTATAGTTTTCTTCTTTATATCTCTATAATTTTTTTTAAAACCTCTAAGATACCTACTAATAGCGCGCGCCTTTAAAACTAACTAACTACTACTTATATAAAGAACTATTATTATTACTCTACTCTTATATATAGTTATAAAACGTACTAATTAAGTATATATATAGTTATATGTTTCTATATTTTAATTCTATATAATACTATTAGTATAATATAGCTACTATAGAACTATTCTTTAGAGTTGTAACTAACCTACCTATTCTATTATTAAAGTAATAGTAGCACTAATATATACTAAGCTTAATTATCTTTATAGAAAAACGTCTATCTTTACTACTATACTATATCTTAGCTATATTAACTTATTTTAGAAACTACCTATATTATATAGTAATATAAGAAGATAAGAGTGTAAAAGAGAAAAGAAAAGATTTTATTAATATTAATAAGCGCGTAGCCTTAGCCTAACTTATAGATTAGAACGTGTTACCTTTTAGACCTGCAGAGCTAGGCTTTATAAGAGAGTAAGAAGAATAAAGATAAGAATAAGATTATATAGCTATTAGAAGAACCTCTATACGTCTTTTATTCTTATCTTCTAAAAAGAATATAAAAAGGTTTTATATAGTATATCTAGTAGAACTAGAAGTCTAAAGGTAATAGCTCTATAAGCTCTAGCAAAAAATAAACTAAATTAAAAAAACTAAAAAGCAAAACATAATTAAGTTATGTATTAAAAGACGTAGATGCGCTAAAGCACTATTATTATTATAACTAAGAGTAACTCTAGTAAAGTAAGAGCTTACTAGTATAAATTTACCTTTAGCGCTCTACTTAGTTTCTATATTTCTTTTTCTTATTTCTTTAAAAAGATTAGTAAAAAGTAAAATGTATTAGGTAGGTAGTACTAGAATTATATCTATAACTAGTGTATAGCCTAGCGCAGCTAGAAGCATCTAGATAATAAGAGTATAATTAAGTAGAACTAGCTATCTTAATTATCTCTTTATTATTATTAATACTAATACTCCTCTATTAAAATAGATATCTTCTTAATATATAACTAGTAAGTATAATAGAGAAAACAAATACTATAGTAACTATAGAATATACTACTTCTAGTAGCTAAAATAATAATATACGTACTTATACAATATCTACGCTATTATATCTATAACTAGTATACTTATTATATATATGCTATAGCATTATATTATCTTTAGAGTAATCTATATAACTTTTCTTTATAAGTTTTAAGTCTAGCGCGCGCTATAGGTAGTAAAGAAGATAGAATATAAGAGACAAAGAACTAGATTATATAGCTAGTAGCCTCTAGTGCTGCCTCTTCTCTATAAGTTTTAAGACGTTGCTTTTTAGTAGAATAAGGCTATAAAACTTTCTTGTTTTAACGTGTACTAGATCTAGACAACGCTTACACTTTCTCTAGTATACTCTTTTACGTAGTGCGCTCTATTATATTAATCTATATCTTTTCTTACTATTTCTCTCTATACCTCTTTTCTCTAAGAATTAAATTATTATTACTTTTGCCTATAGTGTAGCCTTTCTAAAATTCTAACCTTAGCTATATAATAGTCTTTCTAAATATAGTATCTACGTCTTCTATAGGTTAGCTATTCTTTCTTCTCTCTCTATAAACAAGATACTTAAATATAATCTATTCTAAAATTATAGCTAGAAAAAAATAATATATCTAGTAAACGTTATTATTAATATTAGTATAACTAGTATATAATTTAAGATATAGTTTAAGAAGCTATATTTCTCTTACGCTCTCTAGACCTATAAAGTTATTATAGTAACCTTTCTAGATTAGACTTACGTAGTCTTTACTACTTATCTCTTAGAAAGCGTTATATTTTAGACCTGCGTAGTTAGGCTTTATAAGAGAGTAAGAAGAATAAAGATAAGAATAAGACTATATAGCTATTAGAAGGCTAGCGTTCTTCTATACTTATGTCTCTTTACGCATATTATTTTATTTAACTAGAGAAATACGCTGTAATAGCTTTCTAGAAATTAGCACGTAATGCGTAGTCTTTTTATAATAGAAACTTAATAAGTTTTAGATCTACGCTAAGAGTATATATTTTAAGAGTTGTTATTATTTTTATAGCTCTAAGTTTTAGATCTACTACGCGTAGCTAGCTCTTATAAAAGAGCAAGAATTATAGAAATAAGAATAAGTTTATATAGCTATTAGAAAGCTAGTGTTCTTCTACACTTATAGCTTTTTACATAAATTATTTTATTTACATTTTAATCTAACTTATTATTTTTATTACTTTATATTTTAGAACCTACTACGCGTAGCTAGCTTTTATAAAAGAGTAATAATAGTAAAGATAAGAATAAGGTTATATAGCTGCTAGAAAGCTAGCGTTCTTCTACACCTATAGCTCTTTATATAAATTATGTAGTCTAAACCTATAAATATATTATAGTAGCCTTTTAGAAACTAGCACGCGTAGTGTAGTTTAATAAAAAAGTAAAATATATCTATTTTAGGCTTAAGTATTAAAAGAAGCTAGAAAGTATTACTATAACGTACATATGCGCATAATCTTATAACCTTTTTAAATAAACTTATTAAATTATAAGATAGTAGTTTTTAGACTAGCGTACACTATGTAAGTTAAGAAAGTAAGAACTATATAGTTAAAAGACTAAATTTTATAGCTACTAGAATATTAGCGCTGTAACGTATATAGGTTTAGATAGTTCTATAGTTTTAGTGTTACTATTTTAGTATTTACTACAGCACGCAGATAGACTGTACATTCTACTACTTAAATATATATTCTAGTACTTTGCTTTCTTTATTTCTCTACTAATATCTACTATAGATTTTTCTAAAATTATCTATAGTTTCTTATATAAGAGTAGTCTTTCTAAAGTTATATATTAAGTTATTAATACTATAATATTAATTTAATTAGACCTTAATTTAAAACTACAGCGTAGCCTTCTTATATTATAGCTATAAAGATTGCAATTTAAGAAAACATGTTATAGTATGCTAACCTATCTAATATCTATAATCTATACCTAGCATAATATAAATGCTATAGGCCTAGTCTTTAGAGTTATAGCTAACCTACCTATCTTACTATAAAATAGATAAGTAGCCTTAACTTATATATGCACTATATACGCTAATAAACTATATAATAAATATATTGTGTTATAAGAAATATTTGTTTATATAGTAACCTTTAGATATATTATTTCTAAAATTACTATGCTCTCTAACTATATCTTTTAAAGTAATTAGTAGGCTATAGTTATATATTTCTATAGCTTGTCTTCTCTAATACCTTTTGTAAACACTTTATATATGCTATTTAGCTAGTTCTAAGATATAATAATAGTATATATATAATAGTGTAACCTTTCTTTTAGTAGAAGTGTAAGTTTGTACTAACTTTATTACACGAAGAATTAGAGTTAGATTCTTTGCTTTCGCTAACAAATCGCTAGCGCCCGCACTAGCTACCTACTGCGTTTCTTTGTTCTTTGCAGCTACAATTATTTGCACTTAACTATTAAAATACATCTCTAGATTTTAACAGTAGTATTGCGATTACATGCGCTCTCTTTCTTAATACTTACTACGCTCTGTACACTATTGTGTGTTGTTGTTAGGGTTACGCTAATATAGGGGGTTAAAGTTTGCGCATAACTCTAAGTAGGCTGTGCAGGCGTCTTGCAGCGCATTAAGAACACTAAGTTTATGTACGTTGCCTTTCTACCTGCTCTTTAGTGTTAGTACTTCTACATCTACTTTGCAACAGGTAGGCTTACTATACAATACCTAGCGCTTCTATTTGCTAATTGCTAGTCTTAGTGTTATTGTTGCTGCAGCGCACGCTTGCGTTACGCCTACTACCTGCTGTAGTAAGCCTGTGCTAGGCATTACAGGTTGCCTCTACCTACTTAAGGTATACCTTATCTTAGCGTAATAAATTAACGCTTGCAACACTTTACAGTTTACTTATGTGTAGCGCATCTGTTGTCTTTCTTGTTAACGCTACTACATTAAACGCGCAGGTTTTGTTTTTTAGGTCTATATAACGCTGCGCAGGTTACTCTATTTACATTATTGCAATGCCTACGCAGGTTACTCTATTTACATTATTACAACGCTTGCGCTAGTTACCTTATTTACGCTCTCGCTACGCCTGCGCTGTTACCTCGCTTAAGCTTTAGAGCTATCCTTGCTAGTTATCTAACCTATGCTTTTGCGACGCCTATAGAGTCTGCGTTCTTCTAGTTTCTGCTTCGCCGGCGCTAGTTGTCTAACCTCTATTGCTGCGTTATTGCGCACGTTGCTGTATCTCCTTTGCTTTATTTTAACTACGCGTTTTTCTGCCTACATTGTCGTAGTGCACACATAAATACCTTATTTACGTTGCCTAACGCTAGCCTACCTAGCGCGTAAGATTAGAGAACGCTAATAGTCTTGCTAAGATAATTATGTTGCGTCTTACTCTGTAGAAGACTAAGGGTAAGCACACTGCATTTCTAGAGAACAACTTAATCTACCGCGATAGAGTATTAGAAGGATAATATACATAGTTCTTTCTTATAAGTTGTCTTAACTGCGTAGGTTGTTGTACTTATTTTGTCTAACTGCATGCGCAGAGTGCTTTTACACTATCTTACCTAATTTCTAATTTCTAATCGCGCTCTTCTCCGCAGTTAGCTTACACTTCTACTATGCTTATTCTTTAACTCTGCTTAGCCTTTATTAAACGTTAAATTCTATTTAGTTGCTAATCTCCTTTGCTAGAGCTTGCTAGAACAAATAAATCTAGTAATAATAGTTCTCGCTAGAGTTTAGCAGTCTAATCGTCGTGTTCTAAGGCGCCTGTACCTATATCCTTCTTGTCTTTCTCCTCTAAACTATTGTCCTTGTTCTTACTCTTGTCTATCTTATAGATCTTACTGTAAGCTACACTTATTGCTGTTTTAATGCTTAGTACAGCTTTTCTAGTAATTAGTGCTCCTTTAATGCCCTCTAGGCCTAGCTACTCTTCTAACGCTTAACTAGCTTTGTATACGTTAGGCTTTTTCTTTCTTACTAGCTAAAGAAACAGGTCTAACTCGCCTACGCGCAATACGCGTTTAAACTATTAGTTTGACATTTTCTTGTGTAGAATAAGAAGCAAACTGCTCTAACCTAAGTTCTGCACGATTATGTGCTACTGCGTCGCTAGTTTAAGTCTCGCGCAGAATGCCTTGTAGTCTGCTCTAGACGGTAAACAGTAGACTAGCTAAATAAGTTCTGTAATAGCTTTACTCTGCACTTAGCCTTTACTGTAACAGTTGCGTGTAACGTTCTTACTAGTGCGCTTATCTTCTAGTTAGATCTGCTCTATTTTACGCACGTACGCCTACCTAAGCAATGCTATCGCCTATTATGCGCTAATATAGACAGCTACTATTACTATCTTATACTTTGTGTACATGTTCTACGCAAAGCAGAAGTCTTAGTTTACCTTATCTTCTAGCGAACCTCTAGACGATACAGCTATAACTATCTAGGATTGCTTAAGACTCTAATAATTGCTAGATTGTCTAACAAACAGAGTACCTTGTTAGCGCTAGTTTTAAAGGAACTATTAGGTATTGTACTGCGAACTAGCGTTGCTAAACTAGCGCGCCTTTGCTAAAAACGAAGTTACTTTAGCGTATAGCGTATTTGTAGACGTGTAAAACACTCTGTTACTGTCTACCTTTCTACTAATTAGCTACGCGATTGTTGTTTTGTCTCTTTTTGCTATATTGTTATAGGCTTCTTGCTTCTTCTGCAGTGCGTCTACTATAGGCGCCTGCAGCTCTATTAGATAGCGTTGCTTTATTTATAGGTCTTGCTAGATTGCTATTCTGCGCACCTCTGCCTATTAATTGTTATTTGTAACTATTGTTACGTGCACAATTTTCTGTTCTATTATTGCGTCTTGTAGTAGACTATTATCCTCCTCTCTTCCTTTATTTTTCTGCTCTTTCTCCTCCCCTCTAGCTACTGCATCTTCCTCTCTAGTAACTACGTCTTCCTCTACTCTATGTTCTACCTCTTCTTCTACTTCTCTGTTTATATTCTTTTCTACGCCTTTCTCTGCCTTCTCTTCTACCTCTTAAACAACTTCTTCTTCTATTTTCTTTTTTACTCTACTCTGCGCTTCTTCTGTAATAGTTTCTAATGCGCTCTTCTCTGCATTGTCTTCTCTAACTATTTCTTTATTATTCTTTTCTTCTCTCTCTACTATTACGTTAATAACTCTTGCGCTAATAGTTAGATTATTTTGTGTATGTTAAAGATGCGACTAAACAGTTGCGCTTCTGTAGCGCCTAGAAACAACTAGTTTATTATTGCTTAACTTTGCGCTGTCTTTGTTAGGCTGCGCAGATAGGTCTCTAGCAGGGTTTCTGCTAGTTAAACCTCTGTTATAGAGGTTGCGTTTGCTATTCTCTGCATTCTGCTGCTTCTATTGTAATTACTTTGTATATACTAGAGAGGACTAGTCTGCTTAGCTCTAAGCTGCGCGTTTTCTTAATAGTACTACTTAGAAACGTAGTCTTTGTGCTAAAGATAGAATACTATTCTTGTTCTTAGACTTATACTCTACAGGCACTATTAATATGTCTTTGTCTAAGTCTTCTAGAGTCTTATTCTGTAGTTTATTAATTCTACCTGTTAGTGCAATCGCGTTGTGCACTAAGCCTGCCTAAAATTTATTGTCTCTATACTCTAGTGTCTCTTTTACTAGCTATATAGCTGCTAGAAGCAAATGCGCTATAAAAACTAGCTTATAAGAGGCATTATTCTCCGCAGTAGAGATAACCTAACTAGCTAACTATAGAAACTTGTCTCTGTTAGTAGAGTCTGTAAATGCGCGCGCAAGAAAGCGCGTGTAGTATTAATTTAGGGGTTTATAGGTATGCGCGTTATAGAAAGCTGTATCTTAGAAAGCCTTATTGCTCTTCTGCAGGAAGCTTCGTGCACTACTATTAAAGGCGCTTATTGCGTTTATAAGGATCTTGCGTGTGTTAGTAATAGAACGTATAGGTGTTAGTAGCTGCGTTATAGTTAATAGAAAGCTAGCACGTAAGCAATTGTGTTTGTTTAATAATGCGCGTAGATGTAATAGTAAGAATAGAGTCTGTAGTAACGCCTAGGTTTGCCTAGCTACTAGAGCTTATACTAGCTCTAACGTCTAACTTATAGTACTACGCCCCTCTATGTTAGGCTGCGCGTTATACGCTGTTACTACGCGTCTTGCAACCTGCGTTTAACCTGCGTACAACCTACAGCCTTTAAACTATAGAACAACTTCTCTAAGTATTTAATTATTACGCAACGTATTGCATTCTTGTATACTACTTCTGCTGCTTTGCAGTTCTACTAGCGCATATCTATACGCATCTTAACAACTTTTATAAACTACTTGTAGACGTTGCGCAGCGCTGTGCAATTGCACGCGTTGCTAAAGAGCTTAACACTATTACTTGCTAGCCTTACAACGTTTAGCTACCTTCTTGCTTTGCTAAAGCTATCTCTGCGTTATTTAAGTCTACAAATAGCTTTACCTATACTATTGCTTTGTGTTACTATGTGTGCACAACTAGGCAAGGTATTTAGAAGCATTGCAAAGACAAACACTAATAGGTTAACCTACAGAGGCGTAGTAGAGACGCGAGAAAGAAGCGTATTAACTCTTCTAACGCTATGTAGACAGCTAGTTAACCTTGCTAGCATGTTTTTGTAGCGTTAGAGTAGCCTGCTTTTGTTACTCTTAACGTCTCTACTCTACCTGTCTTAGTAGACAAGGTGTACAATAGCCTTGCTGTCTAACTAAACAGTCTCTAGAAACAGAATGCCGCAGCTGCTGCCTAACGAACTATTAAAAAGGGGCTTTGTTAGGTTCTAGATCTCTAGATTAAGCTAAGCTATTTTAAGAAATAGCTATGCAGTAGTGTCTGGGCAGAGCTGTTAGCAGCACGCAAGCCCCCTCTAGCAGACGCAATCCCCCTCTCTAGCGCTAAACCTAATTTCTTTTTTGCACTCTAGCGTGCCTGCAACGCTCTATAATCTCTTGTTAAGCGCGCCTAGTAGATAGCTAAACAATCTAATATTAGAAAACTAGCGCTAGAGCTTCTAGAGTACTGCAAAACAGAGACAGACAGCAACAAGCGACCTCTATATGTTAGCTACTAGTTAGCAACTTGCAAGAAATATGCCTAGCACCTTGTTAGAGTGCTCTGCTATCTGTAGAACTTGTCTAAGTCTATTAAACTGCTGTCTTACCTATTTAGCTTTAACTAAGAGTGTGCTATAGAACTTTTAAAGGCAATTGCACAGGAACTACTGTCTAAGAATAAGAAGCAGCAACTTAAGGCTGCTTGCCTAGACCTGTAGTTAATGTTGTTAGATTATAAGATTAGCATAAATAAGAAAGATAGCAGTCTGCTTGTTGCTGTCGCTGTACTTGCGCTAAAGCTAGACTATCTTAGTAGAGGCTAGACCTCTACGCAGCACTTTTTCTAAGTACTATTAGAGCTTATTACTACGTTAAAGGTACTTGTACTGCTTGCTTTGTATAATAAGTGTTAGTCTACACCTAAGTTAGATCTAGAGCGTTGCCTAACGCTATATTTGCTAGTATAAGCTAAGGCAGGGCGCTTTCTGCGGCTTACTACTCTAGACACACACGTAACTCTAATAAATTAACTGCTAAGAATGCAGGCTCTTACAAGAAAAATAGCATTCTAGCGCAACACGTCTAGTCTCGCAGCGTAGAATAGAAACCGTCTTCTTATTAACTAGCAGAGCCTTACTCTTGCTAGCCTTAAGTCTCTAGGCAAGGGTCTGTACAAAACTGCTTGTATTACGTTATTCTGCAACGTGCTGCTGCTTAATATTAACGCATAGAGTCGCGTCTGCAGTAGCTTAACTAACCTCCTGCAATTGTTACTAGATACTCTAATTAACTAGCTGTCTAAGCTTTCTGCTAGGTATAGCTTCTTAAAGCACTCTGCTAACTAACTTAGACACTAGAAGACTTAGCTCCTCTAGTAGGTAAGTAGAGAGGCTGCTTTGCAGCGACGCTTCCTTAGTATAACTATACCTGTTACCTAGCATAGTTCTTCTATACAGGCGTACATAGACAAGGTGCGTTAATTTAAAGAAATCTTGTTCGCCTTAGTACACTTTACTAGTAGCGCACCTGCTCGCAGAACAGAGATTACCTCTATTCTGTGTAAGAATAATTCTAGCAGAAGGAGAACCTAGAGTATCTACGTAGACTACAGTTTTGTTGCGTTTGTAACTACGTACTATAAGGGCTACAGCTACAGCAAGAAGGTTAAGACTATCTACTGCTACGTCTCTGCTAAAGTTAGCGAGCTTATCGTGTACTTTCTAGGCCTAGCCTGCCTCTTTATTAGCTTAGTGCAGAGGCTGCACTACTAAACCTTAGGCGCTTTGCCTTTTCTCTAGGAGCCTCTACAAGAGATAGATATGCAGGCAAGTAGCAGCAACAAGAGCGACACAGCTCTTAACGATAATAATGTTTCTAAAGATAGAGATGCTAACATAGGGCCTTTAGAGAGAACTTTAGTTAAGTAGAAGGAACGTTAGACTTAGCTGTAATGGCTAGCTCTAGTTCTGCGCAATCTAGATAGATTCTAGAGTACTAATTAGATCTGCTGTGTTCTTTAGAAATACAGTTAGCTCTTTATAAACGCAGCCTTAGGCACATAGATATAGCGTTACGCTTATTCTGCTATCTACTGCGAGCTTGCGAGAGACCTAGCGGCTAGCGAATTTGTTAACGTGCTGTATTAGAGCGCAGAGTCTACTGCTAACAACGCCTGCGCTTAGTAGTCTAGCTACACGCTTTAGATAGAAGAGACTAGGTACAGCTAGCTGTTTCTTAAGTTGCCTATGCAGATACAACAGAAGTGCAATTAGTTTTACGCTGTTAGCGTAGATTAGCACTATATTCTAGGCTTTTTGTCTACAACTAGTAGCTAAAATGCTTCTTTCTATATAAAGAAGACGTATAGGACCTAGTGCCTTGCGCAGGCTAGCTAGCGGCGTAGAGTACTAACTACGTTTAATCTTCTAGCTAAGTTTTATAGTCTTATTAGTAATCTAACTGCTAAGTTCTACAGCGTTTAGGCAGACGCTCTTTAAGCTATTGTTAAGAGGCAGCTCTAAATTCTCGTTATTATAGGCATAGGCGCTAGCAAGAGTTTGTTGTTTATGCTTTCTGCAGCACTTGCGTCTAGCAGACTTACTATTATAGTTGCGCCTCTTAATGCTTTCTGCGACGACCTTTACAACCGTTGTAAATAACTAGGCATTAAGTCCGCTAACTAGGACAGCACCTATTTGTCTTACTTAGCTAAGATTATGCTTATAACACTAGAAGGCGCTGATAGTAACGCGTTTAGTTGCTTTCTTAATAAGAAACGCGCGATGCAGGAACTTAATTGCGTTGTTATTAATAAGTGTTACGTTCTATTAGAGAGTTTAGAGACCTAGCGTCTGCTTGTGCTAAAGTTAAAGCACATAACTAAAAAGAACACCTAGGTTGTGTTTATAACAGCTACCCTGCTACCTAACTAGAAGCCTGTATTTATGCACTACGCGCAGCTAAACAGCAGATTTCTTACTTACTTTTAAGCGCTGTGTACTACTTAGCACAACATTTGCTACTGCGTTTATAACTACAGCTCTAACGCGCTGCGGTCTACAATCCGCGATCTAGTGCAGCAGAAGCGTGCAGAATACAGCTCTGCTGCCTAGATTATAGTGTACTGCCTAACTATTAAAGCTACTACGCAGATAGCAACGTTTTTGCAGTGTAAGCTATTCTACTATAAAATAGGTTCTAACTAGCTTAAGGCGGACTAAGTGTGTTCTTTTGCCTATAGAACTATTCTCTTATGCACTGCTACAAACATGCTTAGCCTTAGGCTTAACGCACCTAGCGTTTGTGTTGTTATTTATATAGAAATGTGCTGCTTCTTAATGTAATACACGTAAGAAAGTAGTTGCAGAGAGAGAGTAGAAGCGCTAAGTAAGGCTATTGTATTGTGTTCTCTCTACGTGTCGCGTTAGAACAAGACTACCTAGCACCTCTTTTATAATCTTAAGCCTGCTGCAAAAGAGTTTCTTGTTACTACTAACTGCTGTTGCTTAGTGCTTAATTAGTATATAGACAGGTATAAAGACTGTCTTTGCTGTAAGTTGTATAAGGAGGCTTGCGATGTGTGCGAACTCTGCAAAGGTTATAAGAGGCGTCTGTCTGCTACAGACTCTGTCTCTAATAATAAGCTTACTAAGTGTTAGCTGTAGGCGGCTAAGACGCTCTAGGTTAACTAGTTACGTGCTGTAGGTGCTTGCAGCGCTTTAGACCGCGCTATTGCTCTAGCAGATCTTAAGCAACATGTTTAGGCCTAGGCTGCTACTTTGTATATGCTCTGTCTTTACAAGTAAGGCTAGTTAGAAGAGTAGGTATGCAATAACTAGCACAGACACAACTTTAAGTAGGTTGCTGTTTTTAAGTAACTAGAGAAGAAGTAGCTACGTACTATTAAATAGGAAGACTTTTTAGAGTATAACGCATGTTACCTTTCTTAGGCACTCTGCGACTAATAGGCAGAGAGCGCAGACACTATAGAGTTCTATTACAATCGCAGCTGCGGCTAGTGTTAGTATTTTAATATACTTAATTTAGTAGTAGCTACAATGCGCATAGTTAACAACAGGCGGGCTCTTAAGTATGTAGATAGGTATGCAGCGAAACTTAAACTTTTAACCTTGCCTGCTAATAAGAAGCTAAACGTTGTTCTTAGTAAGAAGGTTAAAATTAGGTATGTTAAAGGTAGTGTGTTTATTAACTACTTTCTTTACGTCTCTACCTACAAAGGCTGCGCTCTATAGGCACAAAGCGTTTCGCCTTATATGTGTATAGGCTGCCTCTAGTTTAGAACTAAACTATAATCTACGCTATAGTTGTTGCCTAGGCAGTTAGAGTAATTATGCGCAGGTTGTTGTAGTAGTTTCGCGTAGGTTGCGCCTACACAGTATTATGCGACCTACTCTTATTCTTTATAATATTCTTTACGTAGTATACTACGCTACTCTACTCTACCTAAAGAAGCTTAGTAAAGGTACAAGCTCTAGCGAGTTAGAGCTAAGCAGTTTATGCACTAAGCTTTACGTTAATCCGCAGGACTGCTAGAGGCCTCTAGACAGAGAATGTAGTAGGCAGAGAGCGTTAGCAATCTAAGATAGCCTACTCTAGGCGATTTAGCTTGCTTGAATTTAACTACATTATTAATTATGTCTACGTTAATACTGCAAGCCGCTCTAAACACATTATTAATTATCTCTATTTAATACTGCAAGCTAATCTAACTACATTATTAATTATCTCTATTTAATACTGCAAGCCTATCTAACTACATCTTCGCTTATTTCTACGTTAATACTACAAGCCAATTTAACTACTTTACTAATTTCTTAACGTTAATACTGTAAGCTAATTTAACTACCTTATTAATTATCTTAATATTATTTCTGCAAGCTAATTTAACTACCTTATTAATTATCTTAACGTTGTTTCTACAAGCTAATTTAACTACCTTATTAATTACCTCTACCTTAACACTGCAAGCCTAATCTAATTACACTATTCTTTACTCTAAGTATAAGAGCTAGTTCTAAAACTACATAATTAATTAGCTATAGTTAGCAGAATAGTCTTAGACGTAGTAGGCTTAAAGGTGTAGCTAGGGTAGCAACTGTGCTTGTTACTCGCCTATATAAGGCGCAACTGCGATAGTATTGCTATATACTATAGAGTTAGTGTTAGGCATTAAAATCTAGTTGCTGCCTTGCAGTAGCGTTTTGCGTTAATCTAGCTTTCTTAGCCTCTTTTCTAGCAGCGCCTTTAAGCCTCTCTCTAGTAGGCAGCACTGCTTCTTAATAGTTAGCCTTGCTGCTTAGTAAGCTATTCTACGTTTGTTTACTGCAGATATTTAGGTAGATACCTAGTACTTCTTGCTGCGTAGTGCAGATGCGCAGTAACGAGAACGTGTGCCTAAGTTAATGCACGTGCGATAGCAAATTTGTAATACTGTTTGCATGTAGTAGCTTTAGTAAAGGCTCTTAGCAGAGAACCTAAGTCTACTCTTATAACTAAGCAGGAAGGTAACATCTTCTACGTAACTATTATTTACAGCCTGCTACAGAATAGTGTTGCCTTTCTCTATAATACTATTAAAAGATGTACCTTTTTTAATAAGAATGTGTACAAAGTTGTATTACTGTCTTTTAAGGGTATGCTAAAGTAGAGTCTTGTCTAAGAAGACCTTGTTTAGTTAATAGCTGCAAGCTATTATATGCTTAAGAATATTATTTTAGAGAATGTATGCAAGGTTGTATTACTATCTCTTAAGGGCATGCTAAAGTAGGGTCTTGTCTAAGAAGACCTTGTTTAGTTAATAGCTGTAAGCTATTATGTGCTTAAGAATGTTGTTTTGTAAAAAGGTGTTGAGCTTCTTTAACGTCTTTTAATTAAGATACGCACATATCTAAGTATAAGACATTGTCTTAGTGTAAGAACAGATACAGCAAGACGCATAAGGCGCTTAAGGTCTAGTTTATAATAATATATTTACTTGCTATTAGCTTAAAAGACTGCAGAGGTACAGCTATCTAATTAGTTGTTAAGGTTGCGCGCGCTATTGTCTTCTTTGTTGCTTATAGAAGCTTGCTACCTATAGCTTAAGTTTAATACAAGGCGCTAATATAATATGCCTATAGTATACACTGCTTACAAGAAAGCTGCACTACCTGCTTGCGGGCGTGGGGGGGGGGAGGAGGCGTTTCTGCTCTTCTGTCGAATTCTCTTCTTGTGTGCGTAGTTATACTCTTCTATTAAGACAATCTAACTTTCTATAAGAGCAGAAGTTTCTGTATCTTAAATTTTAATAGCAGCTTTCTAGGCTTTTGTCTCTATAGAGGTAGTTTGTGCTAATTTAGTAATCTTAATAACAAGTAGTTCTTTGTAGTTAGAAAGACATTAAGTGTAGAACTTCTTTGCAGTAGTCTTATAGTCTTCTTTTAGAAGCTTTGCTCTTTGTACTTCTAGCCTATCTCTTGCTAGCTAGAGTCTAACCTTTAAGGTTAATACCTACGCCTCTGTTTCTTTGTCGCTAAGTTGCGCAACTACTGCTTTGTACTCTATACTATTCTTTAGATAGCGCCTAACAATATCTTCTACATCTATCTTTGTTGTTTTCTTAGTAGAGCCTACTATACTATAGTCGTGCGTAGAGATAACCTAGTTACTTAGTTAATTAGAGACGCGTTTGTAAAGAATAGGTATGCTAATTTGCTAAGGTACTTAAGAGGGAAGTAATGCGACAGTAACTGTATAGAGTTTGAAAGTACTGTGTTAGAGTAGTAAAAGATTAGGTAAGAGTAATTAATACTTATGCCTGCGTAGCTCTCTAGAGTAGCGACGCAGGAGGCGTAGAAGGGTGTGTCTAGAGGCGCGGGGGTAGGAGCTGTTGCTTAGATAAGCAACGTTAAGGTTGTAGAAGTAGAGTTGTCTAGTGTAGAACCTAATATTAATACGGTGTCTAGGTTAATAGGTGCGCCTTTCTTTTTCTTTTAGATGCTGCTAACAGCGGTATTGTCTAAGGGCTATGTGCCTAGAGCTTTAAAGTGCTTAACAGCATAGCAGGCAGCGTCTTGCCTAGTAGCTTTCTTAGATAAGAAGAGGTTTAAGATAGAGCTAAAGGGTTAGTCTTTGCTGTTAATAGTAATAATGCAGAAAAAGCGTTAGCTAGATTAGTAGTCTGTGTATGTAGGTTGCGGTCTTCTTTAGCTTTTGTTTTAGGTGTTACTATAGTAACGCTAGAGTAGTTGTATTAGAACTAATAGCGCAACTCTGTTATTAGGTTCTTATTACCTCTAGTAGAGCTAAAATTGTTAACACTTTGTGGAACGCTCTATTTCCTAAATAGCAGAGCGAGTTAGAAAACTCTTATTCTATTGTAGATATCTGCATGTTTTCTAAGGCACGCTGCTAAGGTAGCAAAACTTATAACTATAGCAGCAGCACATGTACTAATATCTTTAAGTAAATTTAACTATATTTCTGCATTAGGCATATTGCTGCCTCTTCTGTACTTGCTACTCTAGTTACTACGTATGCGTCTTACGTATGTATTGTGAAACAGAAGACTTGCTAATAGTAGCCTCTGCTGCAAACTTTAAGGCGCACTGCTTGCAGAAGCGGCGGTACTAGCCTAGTAGGGAGACAACGCCTTGCGCCTGCGTACTTATCGCCGCTACCTACGCGTTAATATAGCCTTTAGGTACGTAGTACTGCTTCTGCGTAGCAGTCTTTAAAGCTGTTAGAGACGGCTGCTAAATTGCTTCTAAGTAATAGTCTTTAAAGCTGTTATAGATAGCTGCTAAAAGTTACTACTATTTAGCAGACGCTAGTTAAGAACGTGCAGCTAGTAGCGCTTACTATTACTGCGAGCTATAGCAGCAATGCTCCTTAGTAATCTACGCTTGCTTGTTCTTTAAGCTAGTGTAAGAGGTTGTTAGCTTAATTATTAACTATTCTATTTTTAGCGTAGATAGTTAGAGTTAGTTCTTTCTATATTGTGCTCTTATTAAAGGCTTTTAGATATTAAAAATTTAGCAACGCATTATAAGCTTTCTTGTGTTGTGTTGCTAATGCATCTTACACGATATAATAGAGGAGGAGATACTGTCTAGGCGGGTCTTAGAAGAGCTGCTAGTCTTAGAAATCTTCTTGCAAGTAGACCTTGTGTATTTAGTGCCTACTATTTATTAGACTAGAATCTGCCTCTAATTTGTTATGTAATATAGTTAGGTAGTTCGCGGCTTGTTAATTAGATAGCGGAGCTTTTCTTGCGCTAGGTTAGCATTAACGTAGAGTAGTAGCAGAAAGAAGCGTGTTGTCCGCTCTTAGTGTCTTTATACTAGAGGTAGCTTGCACTATATACCTACTAATAAAGCTGCTAAACAAGGTAGTGTTAGTTCTCTGCCTTATCTAGACGCTACTTATTAAGCCTAACTCTAACAACGCTATTAAGCTGTTAATTGCTAACAAGTACTAGAAGAACTACAAGAAGTTATAGAAGAACGCTAAGGACTAGGTTAAGCGCTATGCCTGTTGTAGTTAACAAAGAGCTAGAAATTATTAATATAGTTAGCGACGACTAAGAGGCGGAGCTTAAGGCTAATCTCTCTATAGAGGTAGTAGTTAGCGCAGGTTTGCCTAAGCGCTTAAATATTGTAGCATAATCTAAGAACTGCTTGTACAGCATCTTATCTATCTTCTTCTACTTATTCGCGCTAGCAGCGCTAAGATGCTTATTAAGCATTTTAAAGAGTAGTAGGTACGGCAGGCAGTTTTTTGTATTGTATCTAAGTAGGAGACTATTAAAGCTAAAGTCTTTTGCCCTCTTGCAGGTTCTAGTAACTAAATCTATTACTTTCTAGGTATTCTGCGCTTTACTAAACTAAACAGGTTTTGTTTAGCTAATTTCTTAAAGGTAGACAACTAGAAGTGTACATCTCTATTAGAAGTGGACAGATGCTTTAGCGTTAGAAGCTTAATTAATCTAAGTTTAGAATGCTTAGAGGCAGGCATAAACGTAGACTGTAAAACTGTCTTCTTTTGTAACAATAATTTAATTAAAGCAAAAGAGATGTTGCCGTACTGTCTAACGTACTAAGTTGCTGTTATCTAAGTTGTTTTTGCTGCTTATAGGCAGGTTCTTAGAATTCTACTAGCAGAAGTCCTTGCTCTAAGAATTCTCTTCCTACTAAATCGCTACTGTAATGCTCTAGTGTTTGGTATAGACTTATAAAGTTAGAGACTGCTTACTAGAAGAAAGTAGTATTCTTAAAGTAATGTATAGAGTATCTTCTGTATGCTAAGAACCTGTAAGCTATGCACTAGATTAACACTCTTACCCTTGTAAATTAAAAAGAGGTTCTAGATGTAACTATTTAGCTTCTTAACTTAGGTTATTAATAGGCTTCTTCTTAACCTGCTTTGCTATTAGAACGTATTTCTTCTTAAGCTTAGCCTTGTCTTCTTTCTCTAAAGTCTTATTGTAAGTAGGCTTGCGCTTGCTGTTAAGCGTGCGCTTACTATAGGCTGCAGTTAGAGAGAGAACCTTGTTGTTATCTATAAGACCTTAAGAACTATTGCTATTAGCGTTCTTAGAGACAGCTTTCTCTTGTAAGAAGCAGCTAGGCTGCAGTTAGAGAGAGAACCTTATTATTATCTATGCGAAGATCTAAGAAACTATTTGTTAGATTAAGAACACTACTATTACAATCGCGTATTATTTTTAAACAATTATTAACTATAACAAGGTCCTTATTTTAGATAAGAGTAAGGTTATTAAGTATAGCTATAAGACCTTAAGAACTATCGCTATTAGCGTTCTTAGAGACAGCTTTCTTCTTGCAAGAAGCGGCTAGGCTATAGTTAGAGAGAGGACCTTGTTGTTATCTATAAGACTTTAAGGACTATTACTGCTAGCGTTCTTAGAGACGGCTTTCTTCTTGCAAGGGGCAACCTTAGCTCGCAAACAAGGCGTCGCGGGCGTTAAAGTAGAAGGAGTAGGCGTTGTTTTCTAACTACGTAGAGTTAATAGGCTCTGTTAAGAAAGGTAGCTGCTCTGTTAACCTAAGGTGCCTCTTTATAAGTGTCTAACTACTTCTTTCTATAAGTAACACTTCTAGAAATGCGCTAGATAATAATAGGTAGCTTAATATGTTTTAAGATGTTAGTAGCAGCAGCATCTGCAAAGAGAAAGAAAGAGTTATTAGATTTTAAGAATTTTCTTCTGCGGGTAGGTCTAGTTAGGTAACTATTACATTTATCTACTCTAGCGACTAACTTGCTAAGAACGTCTGCAGCGTATTAAGACAGTCGCGTCTAGTTATCTCTTCTAAAGAGATTTTAAATATGCTAAGCTTATAAGAAAGTAGAGATGTTTTAGAGTAGAAGAAGAAGGTGTAGATTATCTTGTTTCTATAAGTGTCTGCGCTTTGTGCGTATTCTTGTTCTTTTTAGTAAAATTATCTATACTAATAACGCTGTTAAGTAGTGTACTCGCATAATAGAGTTGTATATAGGGTGTAACTACTAGAAGAAGAGCTAGCGTTCTTAGGAAAACCTATATAATAGAGCACGTAGAGTTAGACAGCCTAAGAAAGAAGGCACAGTTGCTGCGTAGAATAGTAGCGCTGTCTTAAGCGATGTTAGCGCCTGCGCAAGAGGTAAGCAGTCTAAAACAGTAGAGGGCGGTTAGGTGTCTTTTGCTAGGTCTTGTATCTGCTGTCTAATAATATCTCTAGTATTCTTGTCCGCTATAATAGAGAGTAATAAGGTAGAGACAGGCGTATAAGGTCTTAATAGAAGTTAAGATTCTTGCGTTTGCAGCAAGTAGCTAGGTAGGTATAGAACTAGTAAGGCTTTAGAATTTAGCAAGCCTAAAGAGCGTTTTAGCGGGTTCTGCGATAAGTAATAGAAGTTAAGATTCTTGCGTTTGCAGCAAGTAGCTAGGTAGGTACAGAACTAGTAAGGTTTTGTAATTTAGCGAGCTTAAAGAGCGTTTTAGCGGGTTCTGTAATAAGTAATAGAAGTTAAGATTCTTGCGTTTGCAGCGAGTAGCTAGGTAGGTATAGAACTAGCAAGGTTTTGTAATTTAGCGAGCTTAAAGGGCGTTCTAGCAGGTTCTGCAATAAGTAATAGAAGTTAAGATTCTTGCGTTTGCAGCGAGTAGCTAGGTAGGTACAGAACTAGTAAGGTTTTGTAATTTAGCAAGCTTAAAGGGTGTTCTAGCAAGTCCTGCAATAAGTCGTAACAAGACTCTAAGCTAGCCTAATGCGCTACCTTGTCTTTAATTATATCTTATATACTATTAGAATCTATCTTCTTGCGTGCTTAGGTCTTCTTTAAAAGGCATTGCTTATACGTTCTGTACGCGCGCTGCGTAGTTTCTTAGCTTTCTGTGTAGCTAATAAAGACGTCTAACTAGTAGTGTCTTGTTATATAGTCTAGGCTAAGAAGACGCATATGCATATGTAGCGGTTTCTTAAGTAGTGCTAACATCTTTAAAATAGTACGAGCAGTGCGGCTGCGAACATTAATTATTACCTTATTCTTGTTAACTAGCTGCTATAACGTTCTGTAGGCTTGTAGAGCAGCAACAGTATTCTCTTTTAGAAGTAACTCTAGAATGCGAAGTTAATCTTGCTCTAGCATTTTCTTAAGAATATCTAGGACGTTAGTGTTGCCTACGTTAGCCTGCATTTATTTTAGTGTGCAAAAGCACAGTGTTGCTTAAATTTAAGATTAAGGTTTAGCTAGTAGCTAGAGGTAACTAGAGTTGCGAAGAGAAAAGCTCTGCGTATAACTAGATAGTTCTAGAACTGTTTGTTGTTAATTAGGTAACCTTAGCGTTAGACTCTTAAGGCGTACAAGACGCTATTATATATTATCGTCTTTAGTTAACTATAGAGAATATAATAGTTAAAACAAGACTTCTTAAGCGTGTAAATTGTACATATGTACAGCATGCGTTACTAAGAACTTAGGTATTAGATTCTAAAATAGACGTAAAGAGAGCAAGTTAAGCCTCTTGCTATGTAGGTAACGCAAGAAGATCTTATATAGTAGCCTAAGGGATACGTAATAGTTATAGTTGTGCTATTATATTAACCCTTCTACTCTTATTAGTAGTAGATTACAAAAAGATAGCTGTTCTTAAGGCTAACCTAACAGAGAGAATTAGAGAGTAGGTTAGAGAGTTCTAAGAGTAGAGCCTAACTTTAGGCTCTAGTGCGCAACCTGCAGCTTAACGCAACCTGCAGCTTAACGTAACCTGCTGCCTAATGCTTAAAATTGCTAATTAGCGAGATTCTGCTAGCTTAGTTTACCTAGGTGACCTAACTAGGTAGCTAGGTTTTTGTTAAGAAACTACTGTAGCAGTGTGCACTGCAGTTAGTCTTGTACGTTAGCCTGCATCTTGTCTTTAGTGTATAAGAGCATAGTGCTGCTTAGGTTTAAGTTTAAGATTCTTGTGCTTATTATAAGGCTAAAGAGGTTGCCTGTTTAAGAATATTGCCTGTCTGTAGACCTTTAATTAGAAGAAAGCTTCCGCGTAGTTAGGTATTAGCTTTCGTTCTTTAGAAGCGCGTTGTTTTTCTTAGGCTTTAGAAGAGAAAGAGGATTAGGCTCTACCTTGTATACTCTTTGAAATTCTTGCAGGTATTCTTATCTCTACACTTTAGCTCTAACAGCGTAGAATTAACACGCTTAGTGCTATTACTCTTAGCTTTAAAGAGAGAAGTAAGGGAACAGAACTATTGTCTTCTTTGTTGTCTAACGCTATAACATCTAGTAGGTAGTCTTAGCTAGCATCTTAGAGTTTGTGCATCTAACTACGGTTGTTTTTAAACGGCGAGTATCGCATTACGCTATTAGAAGACAGGGTTCTTTAGCGTAGGACCTTGTAACAGTGTTAGGTAGAATTCTAGTAAAGTTATTAGCAAATTTGCGCAGCTTCTCGCTGTTTACTATAACCTCTGCCGTAAGGCTAGAGTAATCTAGGTGCACTATTATTGTTTAACTTTTGTACTAAGCGTTAGAGAAAAGATAAGAGTAAGAAGTAGGTGTAGAAAGTGAGCGCTTCTATAGGGAGACAAAGCCTCGCACTTGCGCGCTGCTAGCTGTTATACACGCGTTGCCTATAAAAATCTAATTGCTACCTTGCTGCTTAATAAGCTATTCTATATTAGCCTACTTTAGATTCTTAGGTAGATGTCTAGCGCATTAAGTAGCGTTGTATAGATAAGCTATTCTAATAATATAAGCCTAGTTTAATGCAAGGGCGATAGCAAGTTTGTAATTGTCTTTGCGTATAGTAGCTAACAACAACCTATAGAACGCAGAATTACACCTTAATAGTAAAAACCTAGGTATCTTACAGAGCTTAACTTCTAGAAACGCGCTTTCTTTATTAGCATCTAACAACATCTAAACGTTCTTGCTATTAATATATTTCTTAATAAATTTCTTGTACGCGAAGGCATTTCTGCATTAGATATTGTAGCTGTAAACTAATTTCTCTAGACCCTTAAAGTTAAGAAAAAACTAGTACTCTTTAAGAATCTGCTTTCTAGTTCTGTAGAGAAGCAATTCGCCTATAGACAGATAAGGCTCTAGCTCTTGCTGCATATTCTAGAAGATCTATAAAGAGAATATAATCTAACTCTATTAAAGGCCCTTAGTGTAGCCTCTGCAGTTGCTTATAGCCTTACGTTCTAGCTCTAGGAGCGTTATTATAGCTGTTGTAGTTGTACATTGCCTAAGGGTCTAGCTCTAGAAGCGTCGTTGTAGCCTTCGCAGTTGCCTAAGGCCTAGTATCTAGCACTGCGTAGGCTTATTGTACTCTTTAGCGGATAAGAATCTTAACTACAGTTAGCTTGTCTCTATTAGCGAGGTGCTGCTATTTTCTCTCTGTCTCTTAACGCGCTTAGTTGCTATAGAGAAGGCTAGAGGAGGTAGGTTAAGAATGCGGGATTTCTTGCAGTAATGTCTAAGATAGTTATAGTAATTTCTTCTAGAGCGCCTCTAGCGAACTTTGTTAAGATAGCCTTGTTTACTACCTCTTATAGTTTGTTGTTGTTAAGTTCTTAAATAAGGTAGAGTTAGGTGCTTATAAGCTGTGCCTGTCCGCTAAGTAGACGTCTTTAATAGCGATAGTAGAGGTGCGCAGTGTTTAGAGGGGGGGGGGGGTTAAAGAGGGTTTTAGAGGACGTGCCTAGGCTTGTAGAAACTTTAGCCTAGCGCGCTAGCTGCTAAGGTAAAGGTCTGTGCACTCTTTCTTCTCTTAGGCCTTACTTATTCTATTCTACTGCTTAAAGGCTTGCTGTACAGACGAGTAGATTAATTTTCTCTAGTATAAGAAGATTGCTTAACCTTACCGCTGCTAATTTAGAGATAGATATAGCAGATTTAGTTCTAGTACATCTAGTTAGACGGTTAGAGAGCCTCTAATAGCTTGCAGCGCTTTTCTTTTGCATCTCTGTTTCTTCTCTTAAAGTTTAGACTTATGTTGTTTTAAAGAGTCTTAAAGTTGTCTAAGAATACGCAAGACGCTAGTAGCTTTTTTCTAAACTCTTATGTTAGTAGAAGCAACCTATGCTAAGTTAGTAATCTTAATAATAAGTAGTTTTTTGTATTTAGAAAGAAGTTAAGTGTAAAACTCTTTTGCGGTATTCTTATAATCCTCTTTTAGAAGCTCTGCCTTCTATACTTATAGCACGTTCTTTGCCTGTTAAAGTTTGTGCTTTATATATAACACCTACGCTTCTGTTTCTTTGTTGACGAGTTGCGTAATTACCTCTTCGAACTCTGCAATTTGTTTAATTGTATGTATAGCAATAGTTTTCTGTAGTAACTTTCTATTAGGATGTGCTATACTACTAATGCGCGGGGATAATCTAGTTACTTAGTTAATTAGAGACGCGTTTATAAATAGTTGTGCTAGACAGCGTAGAAAATAGGTTGTTAGAGCTAGTGCTTGTTATTACAGATTGTAAGAAGGGTTTTAAGTTGCTTAACGTTAAGATTATAAGCCTAATAACGTTAGTATTAGTGCTAGAATGCGTTGTTTTATTCTTTTAGGCCTGTACAGAAATAGAGGTTACCTTAGTAGTAACTACTAAGCTTGCCTTAACTAGCTGCGTAGGCCTAAGAAGGTTTTCTAGAGAATTACTAAGAACGCTGTTATAGTCTTCTACTAGTGTTACTAACAGTAAGCGCAGAGATCTCTTCTTTGCTTTCTTAAGTTTCTAACAGACAGCTTCTAAGCTATTAATTAAGGCGCGCGTTATTAGTATAGCTATCTCTAGCTTGCTAGCGCCTCTCGCCTTCTACATCTTCTAGCAAGAAATTATAGGTGCCTATCTCTAAATAGAGTTCTATTTTAAGGCGTTCTTAAGCGTAGCTATCGCTCGCACAGGCTCTTAGAACCTTTCTAGAGGGATAGGCCGTGCGCGATGCTTACGCGATAGACAAGATGCTCTTACTCTAGACTATTAGCCTTCTATATCTTCTAGCAAAGAATTATCTGCGCCTAGCTCTAAGTAGAGTTCTTTTTCTAGGCGTTCTTAAGCGTAGCTATCGCTCGCACAGGCCCTTAGAACCTTTCTAGAGGGATAGGCTGTGCGCGATGCTTACGCAACAGATAAGATACTCTTACTCTAGACTGTTAGCGCTATCTGCAAGACGCGTTCTTAGAGAGGACAGCTGTATAGAAGAATAAGGGAACTAAGGCGCGCTAATGTTCCTCTAGAGCTTAACAAGGTTAGTATAGAAGAGGGTTTAGCATTTGCACTGCTAGTTCTTTTGCTATAGAGCTTACCTCTTCTTGCGCGCTATTTCTATAGGCACGTATAAATTTGCACTCTTTTGCCCTTAATAGAAACTAACCTAGACAACGCTATTAGGCTGTCTATCGCTAGTGCTAGGCACCTATAGCTTTAAAGTAGTTAACGTTGTAGCAGGTAGCGTGTTGTCTCGCAGCTTTCTTAGAGGAGAAGAGGTTAGAGATAGAGCTAGATTGCCTAGTTCTGCTTTTGTCTCTAATAGCAATAACGCGTTTTCTCTGCGAGCTATTTCTGCAGGCGCTTTTAGATCTGCACTCTTTTGCTCTTAACGGGTACTAACTAATCTAGACAGCGCTACCTAGCTGTCTATCGCTAGAGCTAGGTACTTATAGCTTCGCTTGCTTTAATAGCGCTTCTATCTAGGTTTCTTGTATAATTCTTGCTTCTAACGTCTTCTTCTTCTTAAGAACCTAAGCGTAGTAGGAAGTTGTGCTTTCTGCTTTACCTAGATAACTGCTAAGCTTTATCTTCTTCTAGCGTACGCGTTCTCTAAAGTAGTTAACAGCGTAACAGGTTGTGTCTTGCTAAGCGGCTTTTTTAGAAGAGAAGAGGTTAGAGATAGAGCTAAAGAGTTAGTCTTTGCTATTAATAGTAATAATGCAGAAGAAGCGTTAGCTAGTAGTGTGCTGCTAAGCAAACGTAGAAGTAGAGAAGACGTTGTTAATAGAGCGCAAAGGTCTAATATCTACCGCTAAAGGTCCTTCTATGTCTAAACTGCAGGCACAGTCTATTTTTAAGAGTAACGCCTCTATATAGTTAACGTTTTTAATAGTAAATGCGTAGAGTAGCGCAGCAGGCAGCGTCTTGCCTACAATATATTAGAGGCGAAGAGAATTTTAGTAGAGGCACAGGTTAGTCTTCGCCTTTTCGCCTAGAAGAGACTCTTAGGCTATAAGGCACGTAGAAGTAACGCGTTAGGTAAGGGTAGGTTGCAACAGCTAGGGCTTAAAGAAGGCGTAGGCTATCTTTGCAGAGAGTTAGCACTAAAGTCTAACAAAGAGAAGTTTAAGCGTGTAGGCGTTAGCCTTAGTATAAGTCTAAACTAGCAGGCGTAAGCAAGGTAAGTTAAGCTAGTTAGGTTAGGCTAGCTGTTAGTTCTTGTATCTATAGCATAACAACATTTCTAGAGAGTGTCTTTTAAAACAAGCGGATACTTACTATAAGGGGTACTTTGCCCTAGGTAGGAGCGTAGGCCTGCTCTTAACGCCTAATACGATAGTAGCTAGTGCAAAGTGCAGATGCAACTTACTATTAACGCTTTAGTTACTACTAGTGCTATTATTAACTTTATAGCTGTTAACGCTTTTCTACTTAGCAAGGTCTGCGCAGCGTTAAGGTAGATGTCTTAGGCTAGGGTAATAAGAGCCTTAGGGCGGGCAGTAGTGTAGTAGACAGCTTTAGCGCTAGTAAGCGTGCGGGCGTACATCTGCACGCGCTACGCGACTGCTAGACTACTTTAGGCCTTCTAGATGTTCTATCTACTCTAAGAAATCGCAGAAGTTAACTAAAATCTTAGAGGGGAAACAGGCTATTAAGTCTTACAAGTCTTGCCTATTCTACTACTGCATTTTAAGGTGCCTACGCTTAATATAGTACGCTTAATCTAAGCTCTGCATTCTGTTCTCTTTTTAGTCTATCTATTCTTTAACAACACTACTATTTCTTTCTATAAGATAGCAAATACTACAAACACTTTATTTACCTTGCATAATAGCATTAACGAGTTGTATAGAAGTAGTATCTCTAAGCCTACACTTACTAGAATAACTACGAACTATATTAAGTTATTTCTCGCTTAAGGTACAAGGTATCTAAGTATAATATTTAGCAAGACCTAAAGAAAGGCCTCTCTTAAAGAAGCAGCCTAGCACTCTATCTCTGTCTTCTTCTAACAGCGAATGCCTTTTTAGTTCTCTCTATAGCTCGCCTCTATCTACTACTAGTACTACTCTAAATCTACATTCTACGTTGCTTGCCTCTAGGCTTTTACTGTTGTTCTTTGCATCTCGTGTTATACAGACTAACGCAGCGCGTTGTGCGCTAGCTGCTTCTGTGTAGCGTAGGTTGCCTACAGGTTACCTGTAGGTTGTAAGTTAGAGTAGAGCTAGCGTTCTCTAACTTGCAGGCGCGTAGTCTTTCTTGTTAGGTTGCGCACGTGCCTAGTTATTAACGTTATCTATCCCTGCAATTATAATTCTTTGTTGTAGCACGTTCTTTCTATTCTTGTTACTAAGAGAGGAGTTTTTTATGCTAGATTACTTTATATTTAGCTCTGTTTGCTATCTTGCTTATAGGTTAAGGCTATACTACATGCTTTGTCTTCGTTCTGCTGTTTATATTAAGGCCTCTTTTACCTGCTCTAGTTGTTAGCTGTTAGATCTACTACCTCTTGCTCTGCGCCTGCGCCTATAGTAGATATAATATTAGTCTGTAGATAGCAGCTATATACGCAGAGCACTGTATTAATGCTGTTTTTCTAGAGCCTAATAGAGTTAGGTGTAGGCTGTCTAGTCTCTGCGGTTCTACTCTTAGACTGCTGTAGCTACAAAATGCGTATAGAGAATTATAGCTCTGCTGCCTTGCTGTTAACTGCGCTTTAGTCTGTTTCGCTAATAATAGCAGGTGCCTAGGCCTAGAGGTACAGCGTTAATAGAAACCTGCAAACCTACTAGTAGAATAATAATTCTGCCTTAGCTGTAGCTATGTTGTTAATCTAGATCTAGGCAGCGTAGCTAATGTCTACTACCTACTTAGTTTACTTCTTGCTCGCGGATTTTATTATGCAACATGCCTGCATAGGGTACGCTCTATTCTTCTTTTCTACTTTATGCAGGAACTATTTATTCTTTTGTAATTGTATCTACGTAGAAAACTAGTCCTCTCTGCTTAGGTTCTCTTTCTTTCTAGCCTCCTCTTATTATTTGTCTAACGCTTAGAAGGTTTTGCCTTTTTTATTAGCTACTATCTAGTGCAGGCTAACAATTGTGCGCTAGGCTATTGCTGTTAACACAATTAAGAAGCAAGTGCTTGTAGAGGTAGGCGTGCTTGTTGTTGTTACGCCTCTAATTTCTTTGTAGCTATTAGCTTTCTACAACGTCTTATGTTTAGTTAAGATAACTAGCTCTAAGAAGGCTTTCCGCTTTGTCTTACTCCCCTAATTAGAGTGCTAATTTACTTCTATCTAGTTCTTAGCAGTTATGTAGTTGTAGACGTCTGCACCTTTTCCCTTTATAGCGCGCGCAACTTCTAGTGCGCTTAGGCTAAGAAGTATAAGTTTTAGGCTCTAAGAGTTATTCTTTCTACTGCGCTTCTTGTGTAGTAGGCTCTGTTAGTAGAGAGCTACAAACGCTTTAGCAATAGCTTTAGCGCCTGCCTGTGTTATCTAGATAAAGGTAGCTTCTAGACAAGGCAGCATGCTAAGCATAAGGTTGTTGCTTATAGGTAGAAACGCGCAATTAGACGTAGGGTTGTTAGACTTCTTTACAGCGCTGTAGTTAAGGTGCTATGTAAAGAGAAAGGTTGTAGAGTCTAGGGAGCCTAGTTTGGACATAAGAAAGATACTGCCTTAAGCGTCTTGTGCGCTGTATACAAGTTCTGTAGCCTTAACAAGCTAGTTAAATAGCACCTTTGCATCTTAACCTAGGCCTACGGCTAGAGAAAGGCGTACCTTAGTACTGTTACTGTAGGTGTAGTTATAGCTGCTATGCAATAGAAACACGTCTTTAGCGCGTTGCTAAGCTGCTAAAGTGTCTATAGAGCACTGCCTGTTAATACTGTTAGTCTTAGGTGTAAGCGCCTGTAGCTACCTTAGTAAAACGTCTGTAGCGCGCTCTTTTGTCTTCTTAGTTAACGTGTTTGTTATAGTAGAACGTGTCTCTTAAGACCACAGTGCAGCGTTAGCTGCCTGCCTAATTAAGCTGCTTTATTAGAGTATCTTAGGTAGTAGACGCGCATTAAGAAGGTAGGTTTTGTAGCACAAGAGGACTAGGCTTGTAGTTAGTTTAGGCGACGTGTAGTCTGCATAGATAATAGGCGCAGTTGTAACGTAGATAGTACTTAGCGCTATGTTGTAGAGGGCGGTCTGCAGTATAGCTTGCGTACAGATAGATATCTCTTGTCTACTCTGTAGCGCGAGGTACAGCTTTCTGCTATTTAACTTAAACTCTAGGCAGCTATTGTTACTAATTGTCTTAGATTTAGCTACTAGCTTACTCTAGAGTATATTAACGTTGCCTACGGCGTTTCTAGTTATAAGGGCACTGCTACTAACCTACTCTCTTTTGCTAGTCTTTGCTCTATTAACTACGCTATAAAAGGCGAACATAGAGGTCCTATGCGGCTCTAAGTTAAAGTTAAAGTCTAGCGAGTTGTTAAAGTAGTTACTAATAAATCTGCTTAGATTAGAGAGAATTGCGCTCTTCTACTGTAAAGAGCTAGCGTAGTCTATTCTTTTATTAGAGGTAGAGTAGAGAATAGGCTAGATGCGCTTAGTTAAGCGTCTTGCGTGTTGCCTAGTTAGGTCTGTAGACTTGCAGTGCGAAAGGTTCCTGCTGCCTATAAACTAGTATACCTTTTTAGATAGAGGCGGGTTAGTAGTTGCCTTAGGCGGGTGGCCTTGCTTCTTTGTTAGAACGCTAGTTATAGCAGTTGTAACAGTATTACGCATTTGCGATGTTATAGATTGCGCGTTGCGCGTTGCAGCTAAGATAGTAATAGGTAGTTATCTAGAGCCTGCGCGCTTAGAGCGCGTCTGGTTACTAAGTAGAGAGTAATAAATTTGCAGGCGCTTATAGTAAATTAGGTTTTAAGCAGGTCTATCTTTTTATCTGCGTAGCGGAGTTGCGCTTTATAGAGGATAGCTTTAAGGTGTCTGCTAGCTTAAGAACGCGCTGTAATAGGTGTTAAAGCAATAGAGATTACCCTTCTTAATCTACTAACGTAGACTAAGGTAATTAATGCTTAAGTGTTAGCGAGCATAGCAAGCGCTAGTTTCTAGTACCTAGCTCCGCTAAGCGCGTTCTCTTTTTACTCTTACTTTTTCTACCTACTTACTAACTAGCGGTTTACTAGCGCAGGTCGCGCTGTTAGTTGTTTAGTAGGCAACCTACCTGCGCGCAGCCTACTAACTTTTCTCTTTCCTTCTTTATTGTCTTTAGGTAATCTCTATAAGCTGCTTTTCTCTATATCTCTTAACGCTAGCATTGTTTTCTTCTACACAATTCCTCTACCTTACACTTTTCTGCTTGTTAGCATACTCGCGCTGTCACTATCCGCTAACTCTTCCCCTACGATCCTTTCCTCTCTTGCTTTACTATAGTAAGTATTCTGCTCTTCTTAGCCTAACTACTTTCTAACTTGCTGTATAGCCCTCTCTTAAATTGTTTATTATCTTCTTTAATCTAGAGAGACTAGGCTAGCTGTACGTCCGCTACGAACAGCCTCTTCCTGTTTCTAGCGCTTCTGTTGCTAGACTAGCTGCATCTATAGAGACTACTAATAACTAGTAGACTAACAACGACGGCACCTCTAATAATACTATAGACAACAGCACTAATAATAGCCTTAACGAACCTACTAACTACAACTTAGACACTACCTACTCTAGCTTTAACAATGCCTCTGCTGCTAGCATAGACACTATTAGCGACGATAGCTAGAGCGACGCTACTAACTATAGCTCTAACAACGCCTCTAACTATAGCTCTAACAACGCCTCTAACTATAGCTCTAACAACGCCTCTAACTATAGCTCTAACAACGTCTCTAACAAAGGCTCTAACACAGACATAGATAACGCTTCTAACAACAGTGCCGACGACAATAGCAATAATAGTCTCTCTAGCGAGCCTACTCTGTTAACCTCTAGCTCTTTTAGTTATCATAACCTTCTCTACTATGTTACTATTAACACTACAGCTAACGTGCTCTGCACGATTGTAGCTAAGGCCGCTGTCTATTCTAATAGCCTAATAGAGACTTACGCTACTATTTAGCTCTACGCGTCTCCTCTGCCTAGCCTTGTAAACCTTGTAGAAGTAGAGGTTCTTATAGAGGAGGCTAAAGTAGGTAGCTTCTTATACGACTCTTCTTACTATCTCTGCTTAACTAGCTATAGTAGCAGCGCTAACTTCTCTCTCCTCTTTTACCTCTGTTCTTCTAGCTTCGTTAGCTGCGCTAACTACCCTGCCTGTTCTATTACGCGTGCGGCCTACTGTTCTGTTGCCTCTACTAGACTATAAGTTTACTTTGCTAGCTACAACAACGTCTGTAAGATTATTAATCTTAATAGCGATAAGAAAAACAAGGAGCCTAAGGCTAAGAGTAGTGTAGCTGTGTAAGACATTTCTAGCTTGCCTATATATTAGACATAAAGATAGATTAATTAGGGAATAGTTAGCTTTTAGCGCTGCGTAAACATAAAGGTTCTGCCTTGTTGTACTAAGCTACGCTTGCTGTCTTGCGCCTATTAGCTTCTTGTATATCTTGTAGCCGCTGCCTCTACTAATAATAGAATACCTTATATACTATGCTATTATCTATCTTACTTAACTTGTGTTTGCGCTGTTAATGTAAGCTTTATAAAGTGCATAGCTATTGTAGTTACAGGTTACTCTCTAGGTGCGCAGATTACTAACGTTACGTGCTAATTGCGTTGTAAGTTGCCCTCTATGTCTGTAGGTTGCTAACGCTACGCGCTAGTTGCAGTCTAAACAGTATCTAGCCTAGCCTAACTATGCTAAGTTACTTCTTACACTCTTACTACTATTCTTTTTGCTGCTTATAATACGTATAGTCTCTGTATTTAGGCTAATGTTCGCTGCCTTGTTAGAATTAAGTGTAGGGCTCTTGCCCTTCTTGCCTATTTTACTCTACGCCCCCTCTTTCTGTATTAGCAGTTTCTTGTAGAATGCGCTGTATATTGTTAGCTCTGCCTAAAGAAGCTTAGCAGAGATATAAGCTCTAGCAAGTTAGAGCTAAGCAGTTTATGCACTAGGCTGTACGTTAATCCGTAGAACTACTAGAGGCCTCTAGGCAGAAAATGTAGTAGGCAGAGAGCGTTAGCGATCTAAGATAGCCCGCCTTAGGTAACATAGCTCGCGCCTAGCATAGTTGCCTTTGCCTCTTAGCACCTTGTTCTATTAGTGTATAGGTTTTCTATTTATAGAGTTTACAATAGAAAAGAGTAGAGTTAGCTAGTCGCGTTTATAGAGTTTTACTTGCAGCAGCTACACGTATTATAGAAAGCAGTCGCTATTATATTCTACGTTACATAATAGAAAAGGCGCGTAGGGTATCTTGCACAGTGTTACACATTGCTTATTCTTTCTAATGTATTGTTTTCCTTCTAGAGCTCCGTTTAGTTAGCGCCTACTCTGTCTACCTTAGATCTAACTGTAGCTAGTTATATGCCTAGCTGCTTCTATGTATAGAAGCTATATTCTCTGTCTACCTAGGCCGCGTGCTTAATAGCAATAATCTTGTTAAGAAACAGGGTATAGCTTCTACTGCTGTTCTTAGTTACTAGCTACTAGACAGTTACGTTGTGCTGTTGTGTTTTGCTACAGAATATCTTTAGGTGTATATAGTAGGCGTCTTTATAGTTGAGAGGCGGCTTAAGACTTTTAACGTAATAGCCTTCTATTAGCGTAAGCTTTAAATAGGCGATTACGTCTGTTTTAGCTACTATAACTATCGGACCTATGCTCGCCTTGTCCTCTAGAATGTTGTATTTTAGCCTCTATTTAGGCACGTTAGTAATTACCTTATCTCTGTTTTCTACAAGAACAACGCAGGCTTTACTAAACTGCTAAACTAGATACGCCTACAGTAGTGCGCAACTAAAGCAAGATAACGTTAACGCTATATACTTGCTTAGGTAGAAAAATAGGCGGCGTTGCTAGGCTATTTTAGGTACTAGGTGCAGAGTTAGAGTGCGCTAGTCTTTTAGTGTTTAGATAGAGTTTACAACGTGTTTAACCTTTGCAGATTCTTAGCAGGCTTTCTTAGCGATGTTCTAGATAAACGAAGCTTTAATAGTTTTAGTAGTCTTTACTACGTTTTAGACAGCCTTGCTGTTAAGGTTAAGTTGTTAGCGTCTATATAGAAGGGCGGTCTTAGAATAGGCGGCGTGCTAGTCTTTTATTGCTAGTAGCAAGCTTAGAAAGGCTAATACGATTTGTGCGACAGCCTACTTGTTTTCTTTAGCCTTAGCTAGATTAGAGGAGGTTAGTGTGCGGCTAAGGTTATTCTTAGCCTTGCGCACCTTACTCTAGTAGACTTATTAGTGCTGTATTAGTACGTATTAGATCGCGTAGGTGCTCTTAGGCGTCTACCTCTACTGCGCGCCTCTATTTTCTCTGCGTAGTTAGGCTATAGCTAGCAATTTAAGTATACTGCTGTCTTTAGCGATGTATATTAACTAGAAGCGTGTGTAGTAGAAGTTTTAATAGAGATTACCTTCCTCTGTCTCTGTTAGTAAAACAAGGTTAACTCTAGCAGGTTGCTGCGTAGAACGCAGGCGGACCTACACTAGGTGGGGCTCTAGGCCTCGCTAGACAGCTACGCGCTCTCTGTCTATAGGTAAAAAAGCCTTGTGCGTGCTAGTTACTAGTCTGTTCTAGAGTGCTATTGCAGTGTTAGGTTGTTAGGTTACTACATGTCTAGAACGCGATAGAGGCAGGTTGCCTCTAGGTCTATTAGCACGTTAGACATTGTAGGCTCTTTCTGCGCTATAAGAAAGAGCACGCTGCATTTATAACTTAACTTACTCTATGTGTCGCACGACGGGTAGGCAGAGCCTATGTAGACTTAACCTTAAAGCAAAAGATACAGGTTAATGCTTTTTCTAGCTGTAGTCTACTATATTGTTACTATTAGGCGCCTGTTAGTTAGCTACTGTCTCTTAGCTACGTTAGAGAGGCAGTTATCTAGCAGCTGCTAGTCTAGTAAGCCTTTCTCTAGAAACTGCAGAAAATACTAAAACTAGTACGCACTATTTAGGGCCTTCTCTGCAGCAACCTTAGTTAGCTAGATAATAGTTAGTAAACCTCTATTCTCTACAAGCTAGTTAGCGCTGTAGTTGTTATCTACGTCGCGTATTACTCTAAAAAGACGCTGTATAAAGGCGTCTGCTTCTATGTTGCGCATAATAAAAGTTGTGTACTCTACAGCAGGCTAGGCAAGGCGGTCTTTAACGCTAGGCGCTAGTTTTAGGTGCGAAATCGCCTCCCGCAGCGAGTTAAAGCCTATGCTAGCAGCTCTTAAGCCTCTAGAGAACGTGTTAGCTCTTGCTGCGATGCGTTAGAACACTACTCTTACTCTGTGTATACGAACCTAATCTGCGTATATACTACAAAGTTGTATTGCTCTATTACCTACATCTATTCTAGCTATAGCTTTAAAAGGCTAAAGAAGTTGTAGAAGTGCTAGTAGAAGGCAGGCGGTAGTGTTTTAGATATTGTTGCTGCTTCTGTCTGCAGCAGCACGTTAACAACAAAGACGCTGTTGTCTATAGTGTCTAGCTTGTTCTTATTTGCGTACGCAGCGCTCTAGTCTTCTAGAGTTAGGTTAGCGGTTGTTACAATAAGTTGCATTATATTGTTATTGCGTAGCAGCACGAGAAAGCAACTCTACAGGCTTCTATCTAGAAGAAGTGGCAGTAGCTAATGTAGTGTCTAGTTAGAGTAGCCTTCTTTCTGTTGCGTTTTATTACTGTCTATCTGCGTAATGTTTGCTCTGCTGCGCTAGAGGTCTATAACCTACGTTAAGCGTACTGTCGCTATCTTTATGTCTTCTATTAGCTACTTTACATTCTACGTCTCTGCGCACAGAAGCACCTTGTGCACCTGTTTAATGTCTAGAATTTCTGGCAGACTAACGTTGTGTCTGTTCTAACGACCTAGCAATTGAAGCAGTAGAATGCTAGGCTCTAGAAAGGCTTTCTAAGGCTACAATGCTACCTTCTAGCTTGCGCTAGAGCACTACTATTGCTTCTTTTAGGCAGAGGTGCTGCTTATAGACTACTAACCTGTAGGCGGCGGGGTTATAGGCTATACAATAGCAGCGGCGGCTTCTATAGTGTTAAGTAGGCAGTTGCTGTAAGACGTTAGGTATGCGTAGATTAGGTGTGTGTAGGTTAGGTACGCGTAGGTTGCGCGTTTCTCTCTAACTTACAGGCCTATAGTTCTAGAAGTTAGGCTAGTTGCGCGCTATTCTGCGTAACTGTAACCTGCGCGCAAGTTCTGCATAACTATAACTAGCTGTGTTAGTAGAGTTTAGAAGCGTTCTACGTCTTTTAAGTACACTATATAGAAGTCTTAGACAGCATCTAAGTCTCTCTAGATATGTATTGCTATCTTTGTAATACTAACTATAATAAATGTAGCTTATTGCCTAGAGCTTTTCTACTTATGCTACAGCCTGTAAAAGATTATAAAGCACTACTATAGTGTCTAACTCTTTGCGCGTGTTATGTGCTAATAATATAACTTTGCGCAATACGCCCTCTAGGCGTGCTTTCTATTGTTTTTAGTGCTCTTCTCTACACCTAGACGCACAGCGTAACCTACTACTTTGCCTAGAACAATATAAAAAACCTATCTATAGTAATTTACTGTACGCATGCGTAGTGTGCTTAACTCTAATACCTTTCTCTTGCGTCTAAATTTGTGCGGTAGTTTAGATGCGTGCAAGTGTGTAGAATGTCTTGTGTTTACTTTTTTAGTTTTAGAACCTAACAGCTAACTTCTTTAAAAAATTATAACACTACTAAACCTAGCTTAAATTGCATAAAACTCGGCAGAATTAAGTATAAGAATATAGCGAAGCATGCTACGCGCTTTTAACAAAATTTAAGCGTTGTAGTAGCTATTAACGCGTTAATAGTCCGCGGAAGCGTCTAGTTAGAGCAGTTACTCTACGCGCATCTTTACGATTATAGACGCGTCTACTGTACAGCGCAACAGGGAAGTAGGTTACGTAATTTTAATATTATTTAAGTGCTATAGTAGACGCTAACGCGTCTATGCTATGCAGAAGTGTCTTTCTAGACCTGTTACACTACGCGCATTATTACATTTATAGACGTGCTAGCCTTATAGCGCGATAGGGAAGTAGGTGTACCTTTTCTTACTATGCTCTACCTATAGCATAGAGTGCGCTTTAGGCTCTTTGCGCGCTAGTACTAGAGGTAGCACTTTAGCGTACAGTACAATAGTAATAGCTTTAATATTTACTAAGTCTTACGCACTAGCGCGTCTAGCGCTGCGCGTAGGTTACGCTTACAAGATTAAAGGCAGGGTTAAGAGAAGTACGAAAATAGATTTAACTAGACGCAAATTACTCTACTATCTACTAAATGCTCTACGTCTTTCTTCTTATACCTACTCTATGTTGTTGTTGTCTCTGTCTAGACCCGCCTGCTCTTGCTTTCCGGGCTCCTTGTGTTTAGCCTAATCTTTTGCCTCTAACGTTCTGTTCTTAGCCTTGCTAGATTTAAGAGCAGCTTAGAAGTCCTTCTTAGCTATATTAGCTTAGGCAAGATACTTGTTAATAGTTATTACGGCGTCTGGCTAGTCTAGAGGCACAGTAGTTAGCTAGTTTACGTGGACTACTTTGGCTGTCTAACTAATGCAGTAGCCTTAATTAGCGTACTAGGTTGCTGCATAGCTGCTAAGTAGTAGTTCTAGGCCTTTGAATACGTGTCCTTTAGTAAGAGTAATGCCTTTAGATATAATTCTAAGACTAGCTACGAGGATAGAAACTTTGTTGTCGCGCGTATCTGCGTTGTTGTTCTATACCCTCTACTACCTTAGTATCTGCGTTATTCTTAATTTAGCATTCTAGGCAGTTGCTACCTTGTCTAGCTACTCTTGCATAAGCCTTGCCTACACTAGTGCCTGTGCGATTTGGAGGCTTAATACTACTACGTACTTGCTCTTGTACACGAGCGTCTCTTCTTAGCCTGCGTGTCTTCTTAGGTAAGGTATAGTAGAGGTTTCGCTGTGCAGCCTCTTAATCTCTGCTATAATATAGTCTATCTTTACTAATCTCTTGCATGCGTTTTTAGCAATATTCTAGAGGAAGAAGCTGCGCACTAACGTCTTAGAACTAAGAGCCTGCTTTACAATTAGGTTAGTTAGGCTAAGCGACGAGGTGTTGCTAAAGACGCGCTGCTGCCGTAGACAGCTCTTGTTCTACGCCTTAATGCTAGAGATAAGATTAGAGAAGCTATTAGCGAGGCGCGTCTACAGAAACGCGTGTAGATCTGCTTTACTTATTGCTACTATAGTTAGCGCGTTGTTGCGCTTCCTACTGTCTTTCTATATAGCTATAGCTTTGTTATACTGCCTCTTAACGGTAGCTTAGACCTAGTTCTCTACAGCCTTAACGTATTTAAACTAGCGCTTTTTAAGCTAAATGTCTAGGTACTCTACTTTGTGTACAGCATCTATAATGCGCAGACGCCTACTCTATAGGTCTTTGCTATAGTAGTTGCGTTAAATAAAGAAGTAGGCAAGGATGTTACTAAAGGACGTAAACAAGGTAACGATGCTATTGTTACGTAGCTAGTTCTAGATACGGTTTTGTTTGCGCTCTGTAGTTTTTTGCATCTTTACAAAAATTCTTAACACTTAGCTCTACGTAGTACTGTGCTTCTGCGGACGGTAGACGGCTAGAGCGCGGGCACTAGCGTTAGCTAACCTTAGCACTATAAGCTTCTAGAGCACTTTCTTAGTAAACGTTATAACTAGCTTAATGCTATTAGTAAACAGAGTTTCTATAATGCTAATAATAGCGGGCCTAGTTAAGAAGAAGGGACAGATAATTTGCGAATAGGTCTATGTCTCTAGAAGGCTAGCTGTGTGTAGTTTATCTAGCATAATAAAGGCTGCGTAATACACGTTAACGACTATATACACGTAAAAGCGCTCTCTCTTTGTTGTTGTAACCTACGTAGCGCGTTTAGCTTGCATAGGCCTGTTGCTATTAATTCTGCCCCCTCTCTACTTAACCTAGGCTGCCTTAGCCTTGTCCTCTTTTTCTATATGCTTGCTTATTTGCTTTAGCTTCGCGCGTTCTGTTCTAATAACCTTCTTCTGCGTAGCTAGGGCCTTAAACGTAGCGTCTGTTTCGCTAGCGAACGTACAACTAATCTACTTTATCTAGCTCTAACGTGTGCTTAGAATTACGTAGCTAGTGCTTAAAGGAGCAGGTGTCTTAGTTGTAGCGTCTAGGTGTATAAGCGTCTTGTTTTGCACCTATTTTCTGTCTGCTCTCTCTGCCTCTAATACAAGCAGGTCGCTATATCGCTTTTGCGCCTTTAACTAGTCTAGCGCTTAGTTAATCTCTAACTACTGCTTCTTAGTAAGTAAGGTATAGATGCTATTCGCCTTTCTTCTGTAGCGCTCTACTAAGGTCTTGTTCTTATAGAGAAAGATAAGCTTAGAAGTAAAGTAGCTGTGTTTCTTCTTGTCTAGCGCATTGCTTCTCTAGAAGAGTAGTACCTATGCTTTAAAAAACGCCTTAAGGCCTAATACATTGCCTATAATAAAAGTAGCGCCTATGCGTAGCTTAACACTAAGCACCTAGCTGTTCTTTATTAGAGGAAAGAGAGTGTTCTTAGTGCTTTCTTATAGCTTAATAAGGGCAGCTAGGTTTAGCTAAAACGCAAGCAGAGCTGCAGCGCTCTTGCCTAGACCTATCTTATTAGTGAGCATGCCCGCACTACGCGGACCTAGCGTTGTCTTAATTAACTTAGCGGTAGCTACTAGTTAAATAGGCATTAGCTAGAACTTAGAGCTAAGTTCTATAGTTATTAGTAGATCTACGCGCTTTCTGTTGCTGTCTAGCTTTAGGTCTTTTAACAAGAGAAGGAAGACATAGGCTGCGTCTTTCTATTCTGCTAAGCTCTTCTTCTGTGCCTTCTTATACGCGCCTTAGTTTACATTGCCTGTAAGCTGCGCAGTTGCATAGGCTTGCGCTACCTTAGCACTATTGTCTATATTCTTCTTCTTTTGCTTATTATTGTTGTTCTAGTTAAACTTGTCTATAACTAGCATAGTGTCTTGTTATGTTAGCGCTATAGTATTGTTTGCGTTCTTGTTGTTGTTGTTGTTATCTAAGATCTTAATAATTATGCGCAGTTGTTAGCGTTAGAGCTCTGCGCTTTTAGTTGTAGGGTTAATGTCTACGTTAAACGTTTAGTCTAGGTTTGTAGGTTACTTAAAGGCGTGCGCTGCGCAGGCTACGCTTTTAGAATATGCCGCTAACTCTAATTCTAAGCGTGTGTTATAGAGTTGCTCTGTCTCTAGGCTAGAGGCTGCGTTGCTGTCTTGTTCTTCTCTATTCTTGTCTATCTCTAGGTTTGTGCCTGCAATATTGTCTTGCTATTACGCATTGTTGTTTACGTCTATAAAATTATTAAACTTGTCTGTATCTATATCTAAAGCTAAAGTGTTGTCTTTAGAATTAACTGCCTTATTAGTCTCCCTGTTAGACGCTAACAGCGGCTCTTCTAGCTCTAGAGTAGCCTTAGAGACGTTATACGCTAGAGGAGTATTCTACTCTACCTTAGGCTCTGCAACCTGCGTAAATAGAGTAAGGGCGGCCTTAAAGACGTTGTGCGCTAGAGGAGCATTTTGCTTTGCCTTAGGCTCTGTAACCTGCGTAAATAGAGTAAGAGCAGCCTTAAAGACGTTGTGCGCTAGAGAAGCATTCTACTCTGCTTTAGGCTCTGTAACCTGCGTAAATAGAGTAAGAGCAGCCTTAAAGACGTTGTGCGCTAGAGGAGCATTCTGCTCTACCTTAGGCTCTACAACCTGCGTAAATAGAGCAAGAGCGGCCTTAAAGATGTTGTGCGCTAGAGGAGTATTCTACTCTGCCTTAGGCTCTATAACCTGCGTAAATAGAGTAAGAGCAGCCTTAGAGACGTTGTGCGCTAGAGGAGCATTCTGCTCTGCTTTAGGCTCTGCAACCTACGTAAATAGAGTAAGAGTAGCCTTAGAGACGTTGTGCGCTAGAGAAGCATTCTGCTCTGCTTTAGACTCTGTAATCTACGTAAATAGAGTAAAAGCAGCCTTAGAGACGTTGTGCGCTAGAGGAGCATTCTACTCTGCTTTAGGCTCTGCAACCTGCGTAAATAGAGTAAGGGCGGCCTTAGAGACGTTGTGCGCTAGAGAAGTATTCTGCTCTGCCTTAGGCTCTGTAACCTACGTAAATAGAGCAAGGGCAGCCTTAGAGACGTTATGCGCTAGAGGTGTATTCTACTTTACTTTAGGCTCTGCAACCTTTATAGACTTAGAGGTAAGTTCTTTTAGTGCAACCTTTTGCGGTAGTTTAGGCGTGTCTGTCTTAGCAGAAGGAAGGCAAAAGTATTTGTTAAGGTTAACTGCGTCTTGTATAGGCTTAGTAATCTGCGCTAGTAAGGGGGTAACTACTGCAGTAGTTGCAACCTGCGCTAGTAGAAGAGTAACTACTGCAGCAGGCGCAACCTGCGCTAGTAGAGAAGTAACTACTGCAGCAGGCGCAACCTGCACCTGCTTAGCAATCTATAGTTTCTTAGCTCTACTTAGACCTAGACTAGGTTAAGCGTCTGCCTTATTAGTGCTATTACAGCGCAGTTGCGACTCTCGCTTACGCTTAATTCTAGGCGTAGCTGTCTACTCCTCCTCTTACTTAACTCTAGAGCTGTTGTCTATTATGTCTAGTAGTTTCTGTAATCGCAATGTTAGAAGCGCACATGTTTACTTAGCAATAGGAAGAATGCTTAGCTATACCACCGCTGTTGTAACTATTAGAAAGTACCTGCTTAGAATTTTCTGCAGAGCTATATCTAGTTAGACTTGTAACTAGATAGAGAGATAACCTTTTAACTGCAGCGTTATCTAAAGTTTCCTCTTAAAGTAGAAGCCTAGACGTCTAACTTCCCTTGCTTTGTTTACTAGGCGTTTCTAATAGATAAGGCATGCGTCTCCGCTAACTTCTAGTGCTTAACTACTAACCTCTCTCTCTACAGACTTACATATATAGCTGTTCTAAACACTACGAAACTAAAAATAGTAGTTTAGTTAAGCTAGTTCTGCGTTGTATAGCTGCTTCTCGTGCTTAATTAAAGGCAGGGCGTAGTTAGAGTCTAGTAGCTACTTGTTAGATGTTAAAGAGATAGTCTGTGTATAGATTAGTGTAACGATAGATTGTAAGCGCTTAGCCTCTTAGATAGAATAAATATTGTTATTACTATCTTCTTGTCGCTTACGCTTTAGTAGCAGTTAGCTTAGGTACCTGCTTTTGTTAGAGTTCTTGCGCTGTGTTGTGCGAGTCTTTAATAGCGCTATTAGGTAACTTATAGCTGTTGTCTTCTAGAGCTCTAGTGCTTTGCTTAACTCTGTTACATAGTTGTAGATAGTAGCTTCTATCTTCTTGCGTTTAGCTTTCCCCTCTTTTGTAGCAGCAGGTCTTCTACTCTTAATGCTGCTCTTAGAATAGAGGCGCCTGTATAGTAAGTTAACTTGCCTATTAACACTAGCGTAATTAGCAACACAAAAGCCTTTCTAGATATTCTGCAAGTTACTTAGTTTTACTATGTAGTTAAAGAAGGAAGCGGAAAGGGCAGGCTGTTAACTAGGTGTAGTAGCTGCTATAATAGGCACTTAATGTCTATAGTGTGCTAGTTGTAGTAGTTAATGTTAAGGTTAAGGTGCAGTCTAGGTAGCAAGTAACAGATGCAAGACACGCTAGTAAGCGGTAAAATTGTTCTACTACAGTTAGTAAGGTTATAGAGGAGGATGCTGCTGTTAATCTAAGGGCAACCTGCGCTGCTTGCAGTGCAAATACCTTGTAACTGTATAGGCAGTAGCAAATAACAATAACAACAATAACCTATAGGTGCTAGTTGTAGACAGAGCAACAACGCTTTAACGCGTGCAAAGAAAAACAAAAAATAATAATATAAAGAGGGCGCGTAGCAACAATAGAGATTACTCTGCCTATAATACTAATGTACTACAAGCTCTAGACTAGAGGCGCGGGAGGCAGGTTGCAGGACAGGGTGTTTCTCTAGAGATAGCCTCTAGCTGCCTTAAGACTATACTAGAGTCTTCTTTACTCTTACAATTGTTAGTGTCTTTTTTATTTGCTTTTTTTTTTTTTTTTTCTCTTTCTCTATTTGCGGTAACGCTGCCTACTCTCTCGCTTAGTAGCCTTTAGCTTAGTAGTTTGTTTGTCTGTCTTCTTAGATATTGTTAGTCTGTCTTTCTTACTCTATTAACGTCTAGCGGGTAATCCCTATTTTTTTCTCTTCTCTCTATTATTACTACTGCAGCTATCTTGCTTTGCGCATCTTTTCTTAAAACACCCTTCTTATTAACTCTAGTGTTAAGCTCTTACTCTACCTGTCTGTATATCTCTTGGCGCGCAAACAACGCCTATTAAACAATAAAAAAACTCTGCTCTCTTGCGGCTTCTATTATTGCCTTTACCTTGCTCTTTGCAGCTTAGTCTCGCTAGAGGTTAATAGATAGACTTTTCTTGCGTTCTGTACCTTTACTCGCTGTCTCTCTCTACCTCTCTATCTTACTCTCTTCCTCTCTCTAATTCTACTCTTTCTATAACGCACCTTTCTTTACAAACTATCTTAGTAGACACTATGTACGTTCTTCTCTCTGTATTCTTCTGTTTGCGCCTTACTAACTTGTCTCTAGCTCTGCTCTGTGCTACTATAGCTAAGACAGTAGCTAAGGTAGTGCTTACTACCTTTACTAAACACTAACTATAGACTAACACTAAATACTTACCTAGCGTGCTTATTGTTAAGACATCTAGCTAGCCTGCTGTTTAGCTTAGTAGTTTCTGCCTATCTAGTAGCCTTAAGAGAGCGACCTGTAAGACTTGTAATAAGGTTAGTTACAAAGCTAAGAAGTGTCTTAACAAGGTTAACTTTTAGAAGTGCTACAAGTGCAAAGAGGTTAGCTACGTTTATTGCAACTGCTCTTAGAATACGTGCACAAACTACGACGGTGTTAGCTACGTTTGTAACAACTGCTAGAAAGCTCGCTATTGCAGAAAGTGCAAGCGCACTAATTATGCCTAGGCCGATTATCTCTATTATTACAAGAACTAAAAGCGCGGCTGTACTACCTGCAGTAAGCTAAACTATGTACTAGCAGACTGCCCGCAAGGCTGTAGTAACTGCGGCGAGCTAGGCTACATAACTAAGAACTGTGCCTAAGGCGTCTAGCCTAAGATAGATGCGGCCTTAAGTAAGCGCAGGGCTCTTGCAGAGAAATTAACTGCTGCTCTTGCTACTGCTGCTGCCTGTCTAACTAAGATAACTGTTTCTAACGCAGATGCTACAGACGCGTAGCTAGGGTCTAGTAGCACTAAACCTATTATAGGCTCTGCTTTCTGGTTTGTGCTGCCTAATTCTAAGGTACCTACCTTTATAGTTAAGATACAGAGCACGCTAGCGCTTTAGTACGCTACCTACATTAAGTTTATTGCGGACATTACGTTTAAGACTAATAACAAGAGCATTAGTCTTAACGGTATAGCCTATTAGCACGTCTTCTTTACTATTACTAGCACTAACCTAAAGAACTACAAGGTTACTTCTATTAAGCGCGATAACAAGGTCTTTACCTTACGCGTCTTAACTACTAACGTTGCTGTAGTAGCTTAGGAACTAGACTTTGCTAAGTCTGCGTCTCTTTTCTATATCTAATTTAATATCTGTACTACTGCTCTTAACGTAAACTAGCTACGTTCTCTCTTTAGCGAAGGCTTCTACATTAACTATTAGTATAGTAAGTTTAGCGCTTCTCTCTCTGCAGCGCGCGCTATGCTTATAGGCAAGAAAGACATTACTCTTTACTTCTTTGTCGTTAGCACTAATTTAATCTGCTCTTGCCTAGCTGTAGTTGTTAAGCGCATAGTGCGCAAGCAGGCTATTAACTCTCTCTGCTTCTTTTAGCCTAATAGGCGCGTTAACCTATAGGTAGGCATAGCGCTTAAGGCTAAGAACATTCTCTCTAACTTTGTCTTGCCTTAACATGCAACGTTTCTGTCTAACCTATAGTACTTTACTGTCCTCTACTATAACCTTACCTACAACCTCTGCGTAGTAGAGGAGTTCTAGGCGCCTACGCTAACAGTTGTTAAGATTGCTAAGTTCTAAGGAGGCGACGACTAGTGCTACTACGTACAGCTACCTGCCTTGTTTAACTTAACTCTGCGCAAAGGCACTCTTCTCCGCCTCCGCTTTAACTCTAACAACAATGCTGCTAATAATTAGAAGTTTATTGTAGGCCTGCTTATGCTCTTCGCTACAGCTAACTACTATAGTAGCTTTCTACTGCGCCTTTGTGCTAGCGCCTTATTTGCGGCAGAGCCTAAATTTAAAGTTAGCGTCTATTATATTAACGTACGCACTACCTGCACAATAGAAGCTACTGCTGCTGCTCTAGCTACACTACCTAGTACTTAGTGCTTTGTTTATGCTATTACCTCTACTGCTAGTATTAAGCGCAGCATCTGCACGCTTAACTACCTGTACTTGCGTAGGTTATAGTTTGCGCCTCTATTACAGCTTCTGCGTAACTAGAACCTTCTTAATATAAAGTAAGAGAATTACTTTGCGGCTTACGTTCTATACTTAGGTCTAGTCGCTACAGAAGAGCTGGCGACCTGTCTCTATATAGCGATTAGTTATAAGGTAGTTAACAAGATGCGTAACGCTCTTGCTGCTATTCTCTTAGTCTAGAGACTAGCTAGCGTAGGCAAGAGTACTATTGTTACTAAAATTCTAAAGCTGCATTACTGCGCCTAACAAAAAGCGCTAGCTAAGAGCAACACGCCTCTCTTTCTCTGCTAGGTAACTTTGCTAATTAACAAGTAGACAGATAACCTCTATTAGCGCATTTTTAACGCCTATAAGGCTAAGGCTAAGAAACTCCGCGCGGCTAGAGCTAACTCTACTACTGTTGTTATTATCTGTGCCTATATAAGTAAGATTAAGAAGCGGGTGTACTGCAACGTATTGCAGTAAAAGCAGAACGTTACGCTTAAGAAGTAGAGGCCTCTCTACTTTAACCTCTGTAGTAACAACAACAACAATAGCAACAATAAGCTTCTTACTTCTATTCTAGTTAACCTGCAGCTCTGCTGTGCTGTTAAAGCTACGTCTATTAGCAGCTCTAATCTACGCCTGTAGCTAGAGCACCTGTTAGAGGGTAGGTAGGTTATGCGTATAGTAGGTTACTGCGACTCTAGCGAGACAAAGCTCTATTCTATTGCATAGCCTAAGCGTTTTAAAAACTTTAGGTAGAAGCTTAACTGCTTCGCTGCAGGTGCGCCTATGCAGCCTAATAACTACATGCAGCTTACTCTTAAGGTAAACGCAATTAGTAGAGAAGTTCTCTCTATAGCTGTTGTTGTCTGCGTAACTCTAGACGTCTTATTACAGCTGCGCATCTATAACGCTGCGAAGCTATTTGCAGTCTATTATAATAAGGCAGGTAAGATGTAGAAGACGCAGGCCTTAGCAGCCTTTGTCTACGTGCTCTAGCATAACTACACAGGTGCTATTGTTGCTAGCGAAACAATCTATGTCTTTAAGTTTCTTATTAGCGACAAGCTACAACTCTAACCTCTTCTTATTTCTAGGCCTAGCAAGAAGTCTATAGGAAAGCAGACATTCGCCCTCTAGGTCTCTATTACGCTGTTTTATTGCTAGACCTAGAGCAGCTTAACAACTGTCCGCCTCTATGTCTAGCACTAGTACATTAAGGACATTAATAACCTGTGCAACTACGTTCTTCTCTGCAGTCGCATAATAGTTGCTCTAGAGCTTACTAATTAGCTAGAGGCAGCGATAGCAACAGCCTGTTTCTGCGATAAGTTTAAGATAGCCTCTAGGCACTGCGTTGTGTACGTAGCTATCTTAGGCACAACTAAAGTGTAGTTCTAAACTAAATCTAGCTTTAATAACAAGTTTGTTCTCTATTGCTTCTAGGCCGTGTAGCGGCTTCTACGAGCTAGCTTTCTAGGTAAGGTTGTTAGGCTTATGTCCGCGTATACTACGCAGGTTGCTGCCTACAAGAACATCTGCAACAAGTTTGTTAAGCACCTCGCTTGCTATAGTAACGTGTATAAACTTGCTGTGCAGTTGCGCAAGGTTTAGATATTTACTATTAACAAGATGTAGGGTAGTAAAGTACACGCTCTTGTGTACAACACAACTATGTCTAGTAGTCTAGGCTTTACTATTAACGACACGCGCTAGTTTCTTGCGCTTACCTGCGCCTGCTTTCTCCTTATTATTATCGCTAACCTTTATAGCGTGCAGGTAGCCTATTTAGGCAACACCTGTTATAACTACTCTACGTATAACAAGACGTACTACTTCTGTTGCATAATAGCCTGTAGCGTTATTAATCTGTATTTTAATAAGAACGCTATAAAGAAGTAGTATACCTTTCTAGGTAGCTTTAAGATTAGCCCTCTTCTCGCCTAATTCTGTCTAGTTGTATCCTCTACCGCAACATCTATTAAGCTCTTTTCTAACGCTCGCTATAGTAAAGAGGTTAATCTATTCTATAGCTGTATTAAAACTGTGGGTAACCTCTCTCTAGGCAACAAATCTTCTAAGAGCGGTTACAACAAGTCTAGCGGAGCGTCTAGCGGTAGAGACTAGTTTAACTTTAACAACACCTAGGGCTTTAGTAATAGTAATAGCTTTAGTGATAGTAATGGCTTTAGTGCTGACAACGGCTTTAGTGATAGCAATGGCTTTAGTGATAGCAATGGCTTTGGTGCTGACAACGGCTTTAGTGATAGTAATAGCTTTAAGCCTAAGCTAGTCGCTAAGGTTAAGTAGACTAAAGGTAAGAACGGCTGTAACGACGCGTCTAATCTGTTAGCCTTGTTGTTAGCCTTGTCTGCCTCTAACAATGTAGTAACAGTTGCTTACTCTGCGATAGCTAGATATAATACTAGCCTAGATAACGACTTGTAGATAAGACCTCTAACATAGTTAGACAATAACTAGAACGGTACAAGTCTTAGCTAGTTAGGTAGGTGCTTAATTGCGGCGCAGAAACGTCGCTGCCTTTATTCTAGAAAAATAGTCTACTATACTTCTTCTGCTCTTTGTTTATGTGTTTACTGTAATATTCTGCTAGCTCTTCTACACAATAAATGCTACTAAACAACATGTCTATAGCGACTAGCACGTTAAGCGCTATTAGAGACTTAGCTGTAGTTGCATAGAGTCTAAGAATAGTAATCTCTCTTCTTTAACAAAATCTCTCTTCTTTAGTATGCAATTTTTCTTATTTTCTACATAATTTCTCTTATTTAATAGGTAATTACTTATCTTTTCTATATAATCTCTTTTGCTTTATATGTAATCTGTTCTACAGAATCTCTCTCTTTGCGTCTATACATTTTATCTAAGCCTATTCTATTAGTTCTACTGTTGCTAAAGAAAAGCGCTTTGTATCTTGTAGCGTAGCTATGCTAGCCTATGTAGACGCGCACGCTTCTGCCTCTAAGCGTTTCTTGTCTTGCGCAGGTAGCTTGTCTACGCTCTTAACGAGCGCTATAGTTATAATCTATAGCTGCAGCTAGTGCGGGTCTAGCCTTGCGCAAAAGGGCTTGTTATAACACTCTTGTCTCTTAGTCTTGCCTATTCTACAGCTGTCTACGAATAGCATAGCTGTATAGTGTTGGTTGACAACATATATGTAGGTGTAGCACTTGTCTGCTAAGCTCTACTACTCTATCTCTTGTCGCGCCTGCAAAGGCCTGTACCTATCTTGTGCTAGTTTACGCTGTGCTACCTACTTAGCTTTAAAGGTGTCTATGTTATGCTCTGCTATAAGGTTAGTAGGTGCAGTAGTCTAAGGGGACGATTCTATTACGCTATAGGTTGCCTTTAAGTTTACGTAGCTAGAGTTGTTTTTGCCGGCCTCTCTCTATGCATAGTAGATTTTCTTTCTCTAGCTCTTGTGCGTTATTAGGATAACATAGTAGGTGCTTGTTAGACTAGGCATTGTATAGGTAGCATAAGAGTGCTCGCTCTAATCGCTTTTCTCTAGGTACTTTGTCTTATAGCAGCTCTAGTCGTAGATAGGCCCTCTCTAGCCTAGTGCGACTTGCGTTTGTCTTGTTTATCCTTCTATAAGAGGCAGGATCTTCTTCTACTCTTTAGCTGTTATTCTGTCTTGTACGTAGCCTGCTTGTATATGTTAGTAAGCAGTAGTTCTTCTGTCTCTGTCTAGGACAACAAGTGTTAGCTACTACGCGCCTTAATTCTATTGCTTAGCCTCTGCCTAATAGCGGCTAAATTTTGCTACCTACGCGTCTATAAAAGCGGCTGTGTTAGTTGCAGCTGCTATAATAAAAGTAGCACTAGTCTTAGGCTCTAGTCTGTAAAGTTAACTGTCTAATTATTTTCTATAGCAAACCTATTCTCTTGCATACACGGCTTAGAGGTTAAGAAAAAATGCGCTAAGACAGGTAACAGCGTATTTGCTCTCTAGTCTAATGTTAAGATTATTAACGGATTGCTGCGTTAGCTCTATAGCACGCTCTACGGCGCGTAGGTTATGCCTATCTCTCTAGACTAAGAAAGCCTTAGCGGTTTGCTACTAGTTAGCGATCTTAGAAACGCAGCTCTTAATTATAGTTGTAGAGGCAAGTAGAGATTTGTAGGTAGGTTAGCGTTTGCGCTCTAGGCTAACGGTTGCGTTGTCTCTACTCTCTGTATCTAAGAACAGGTAGATAGGTAATGCACTACTACTCTAGCTCTATTTTTCCTGTTGTACTTGTAGTACAATGCTGCTAACGCAGAGCCTCTTTACTGCGCCTAAAGCTAATAGGGGTGTAATCGCGGAGGTAGTTACAATAACCTCGGAGTTAGTAGCTATAGTACTTAGCGCTGTGTCTAAGGTAGCTTGCGTCTAGACAGGTATATGCTAACTAGCTTAGGGCGAGAGATACAGGATTCTAGAACAGACCTAGCTCTTGTTGTTGTAACCTGCTGTATTACCTTAACGCATAAGCGCGTTCTATAGAACGCTAAACAATAAAGCATCGTATAGTAAATAGCTGTTAACTTGTTCTAGTAGCGCTCTAGCTTTTCTATCTACTACACTATAGAAGGTAAATAGGTACAGCCTGCATGCCTGTGCAGGCTTTGCTTAGACGCGTTTAAACAGAGGCTTCTAAAGCAGTTTAGTTATTACAGGCCTAGTGTTCTATCTAGCGCTACTAGCGGAAAGAAGCATAGCGTAAGACACTAAGGCATAGCAGAGAGGTTAACCTAGACGAGACATGTTAGCTAGAATGTAGTCTCTACTAAGCTAGTGCGTACGCAATAGAGTAGAAAACAAGTATAGTAATGTTGTCTCTGTTAGCTAGGCAAGAGAAGTAGATACTATTGCGCCTATCTAAGTGTAATATAGTAGTAGAAGGTGTCTCTTTGCGACTTGTAGTGACTAGAGAGGCTGTACAGAAGCGCAATGCAGTAAGCGGTAAGACAGATAATTAAAACCGCACAACAGCTAAAATAAGAAAGATAAATAGAGTTTACCCGCTAGGCACTACTTGTGTAGGCCTAGCTTACTTTTAGTGTTAGAGAGCCTGTGCGGCCTAGACGTAGCAGCGCACTAGCGCTAAGAGCTAGGGCTACTATCTACGCGGCTAACGCGCAGTAGAAGAAGCTCTTCTCTCTTTGTTTTCTATAGCGCTAGCAGCGGACTAGGACAAGTTTAAAGTCTTAGAGAGAATTTGCGACAGAAGCAGAACGTATTACAGTGCTGTTAGCAGACAGAGGGAGCTAGTGCAGGTCTGTAGTTCTAGTGTGCGCAAGGTACGTTGCCTGCCTAATTATTTAGTAGCTATTGTCTTGTGTCTTAGAAGGCGTGTAGGTCGCTGCTAGTAACCTGCAGTCTCTATTATGCAGGTTGCGGTTAAAGCTAACCTACATTTGTCTAACTTATCTATGCACAGACTCTAACTTTAGAGACTGCAGTTCTACAAGTTAGTTAGCGGTAACCTGCGCTGCTGCGCTAGGCAAAGCGCATCTTGCCTCTACTAAGGCTGCAGCCTAGTTACTTTATAATAAGACGCCTACAATATTATTGCGGTAAATAGGCATAGCTCGGAATCTATTAAGCCTGTCTTAACCTATCTTGTCTCTCTAGCGACATCCCCCTCTAACATATCTACTGCTGCCTATTTAAATCTATCTACTACGCGATTTCTGCTGCGTTTGCCTAACTAGCTATTACCTACGTTACTGCACTGCACGAGCAAGAGACACTTACGCTAGATAAATAGAAACGCCTTTAGTTAGCAGACATAGTCTAGTATACCTATTACTCTTCTAGTAGCTACGCCTTGCTAGCTTAGCTACACATGTATTGCAAGTATTGCGTTCTAACAGCAGGTAACAACGTAAAGAATTTAGTAGCTATACTATAGCACATCTCGCTACTCTAGAAGAAGAGTTGTAGTTTCTCTCTTACGCTCTATTGTGTGTTGCATGTCTCTCTCTTATATACCTATTGTTCTACCTCTATAGGTAGTGCGGTAGTTTACGTTCTTAATTCTGCAAAACTAACTACTGCACGTCCGACAAGTTGCGTTTGTTAACTCTGCCTTTTCTAAACGTACTAACGTAGCTATTACTACTCTTCTAAGTAGGCTCTGCAAATCTAAAACATTACCTTCTTATTACGCCTAGAGTTTGCCTCTCTATAACATACCTATAGCGCGACTAACAGCTTTATAACTTAGTTCTGCCTTTCTACATTATACTAACATTACGTTTGAATAGAGTTGTTATCTAGCCTGTCTTCTTAAGACGTTTAACTAGGCAGAAACACATCTAATGTAGCTATATTCTAGGTAGACTACGCTGTACGCACGAAGCAGTAGTACTAGAGCAGATCTTGTTCTATCTAGCGCTAGAGCAACTACGTTCTGCTGCTATTACACTATCTAGTAAGAGTCTAGTGTAGAGCGCATGCCTCCTCTAAGACGTAGAGGGCTAGGCTCTAATCTACTTGTTGCTTAAAATACTACCTACAATCTATTACGCTATCTCGTCTATTGTTTGCGAGGTAGTAGGCAAACTCTGCCTCTACAAATAACTCTAGTAGACTAGTGTTAGAGCACCTGTTACGCTAGGCGCAGAAGACGTGCACTTTCTAACATAGCTAAGTTCTGTTTAAGGCGGGCTCTAGTAAGCTATGTAGAATGCGTAGTGTGCTCTGCAGACGCTCGCTCGTCTGTAGTTCTTGCTATGTTTCTTCTTTTCTGTTTAACGTAGTTAGCACTAGACTAGCCTCTTCTGTAGGCGGAGGCATGTCTTAGATAACGTTGTATTACCTGCTTAAGACTCTACTATTAGAGTAGTTTGCGGAAGATTATAGCTGTACTAGCGTTAGTAACACTCTAGTATGTTAGTTAAGGTAGGAATTATAGAAACGCTTAGGTAAGGTGTTTTTTCTAGAGGTATATATAGAGCCTACGTAGAAAAGGCTAAGAACCTAGTAATTATTAAACCTAGTATTGCGTAGGCGTTGCTTTGTAGGCTAAGGCGTTAGTAACTGCGTGCAACCTGCTTGTATCTACTGTATTTATTAGGTAGGTTGCTATTAGACAGACCTACTTATCTTACTCTTGTTTCTGCACAGACTCTAACTTTAGAGTCTGCAGGCCTGCACGTTAGTTAGTTATAGTACTGTCTAGAGAAGCGCGTAACCTGCATATACGTTCTTCTATGCACCTTAGGCAACCTGCGCGCGCTCTTGTAGCAGTACAAACTAGCTAAGCTATAGACCTAAATAGAGTTGTATTCTAAGGCGTTCTTAAGCGTAGCTATTGTTCGCACAAGCTCTTAGAACCTTTCTGGAGGGATAGGCTGTGCGCGATGCTTACGCGATAGACAAGATACTCTTACTCTAGACTGTTAGCCTTCCGCATTCTCTAGCAAAGAATTATTTTCTAGCAAAGAATTATTTTCTAGCAAAGAATTATTTTCTAGCAAAGAATTATCTGCGCCTAGCTCTAAGTAGAGTTCTTTTTCTAAGCGTTCTTAAGCGTAGCTATTGTTCGCACAAGCCCTTAGAACCTTTCTAGAGGGATAGGCTGTGCGCGATGCTTACGCGATAGACAAGATGCTCTACTCTAGACTGTTAGCCTTCTGCATCTTCTAGCAAAGAATTATTTGCGTCTAGCTCTAAGTAGAGTTTATAAAATTACCTATTACTCTGTACATTGCAACAATCACAACTCTGCCTCTAGCACTATTTATCTCTTAGCCTATAGCATTGTCTATTTCTTAACTTATAGCATTCTTTATTACTTATAGCACCCTCTATTATTAATAGCATCTCTTATTACTTATAGTACTATTACTACTGCGTCTATTCTAACCTGTTGTAACCCTTTTCTGTGTCTTCGCGAACTATAGAGCTCTTTCGGCTATATTGCAGTTGCACAGGCAGTAGCTAGCACTAAAGCAATGCGCTAGACTTATCTTCTCTCTATTATATTACTTTAATTATAACTTTTACTAATTACACTGTCTTGCTAATTAACAGCATTACTTCTAGTATTCTCTATTACTTATAGCATTATTTATTACTTATAGTATTCTTTATTACGCATAGCATTGTTTATTACTTAGCTTATAGTATTGTCTATACTTTAGCTTATAGCATTATTTATTATAAGGCGTCTAGCTTCTTTTTCTGTTAGGCGTCTTGCATGTAGAAGCTAGTGCTATTCTTAAATATCTGCCTAGAGTCGTGTACACAGTTGTTCTCTCTATCTGCTGCCTATCTAGCTCTCTAACGCATCTTCTGCCTATAGTGTCTTCTTAAGCTGCGCTTTTAGCAGGTTGCTGTCCTAAATTCTCTTGTTAATGCTCTTTTCTAGCATAGTGCTAGCTATTGTAAGCTAGTTAGCTATAATAACAGAATAGATCTAGCTAAAGCGAAGAAATTAGTAGGGAGCTTAGATTGCGTTGTAGGTTCTCGTAGCTAGCTTAAGACCTTCTAGAACATAGCCTTGTATAATTGTTAGAGAGTTATTAATAAGACCTAGTTCTGCTACTATAATGTATATATTGTTGGCCTTAGTCTTAGTAACAGAGTTATAGATCTATTGCTATTAGTTAAGTTCTGCGGCGCAGATTTAGTTATTGTCTACTATAGTAACGTAGTTTTCGCTATAGATCTGCGCTATATAGCACTAGAGCAGAGCTTATGCAAGGCGAAGGCTGCTTACACAGAAGTACTTACTATAGTACGTAAATGTCTTGTTATTAGCTGCGCAGTCTTAATTAGAGTAGACTACGTAGGTTGTCTAGGCTATTGTTGCGTTAATGCTCTTACATATGTGCTTAACTTTAGCAGAGCCTTTGCATGCTTCTTTAGCAATGCTCTAGAGAAAGAACGCCTTAAGCGCGGCCTTACTTGCTAGGGCTAACTGCACAATAAGATTGTTGTTGCTAAGTATTTACTGCTCTCTAAATACGCGCTTCTCGCTGCAGTCGCAGGTGTAGTTCTAGGTATTAATTGTTAGAAGCAGGTTTAGAAAGTAGCTTACGTAGCGTGCAATAAGATAGGCGCTTAGGCTAGCATTAGCTAGCTCTATCTTTGTAGGTCTAGGCGCTTAAGAGTTGCTGTCTTCTTTCTATTATGTTATAGCTTTCTTGTATCTAGCTGTTACTACAGCTTGCACCTTGCTCTCTACCTTGTTAATTTTAGCGAGCTAGCAGGCTTTGTGTGTAATAGCTATATACGCGACATAGAGCTCGCTATCTACGATGCAGAGTTGTTAACTCTAGAGATCTACGCTCTTATAGTGTTAAGCTACATAGCAATACTGTATAAACAGCAACATAGCACGCATTAGCTTAGCGACCTTAGAATCGTAGTAGGCTAGGTTTTTAGATTCTAGCTCTTGCAGCTGCTTCTTACACATATTTACTAAGGCGTTCTAGGCCTTATACGCGTTAAGATTTCTAACTTAGGCTAGTTAGAGGGCGCCTTTGTCTGTTAAGTTAGTGCAGATCTATTAGCAGATAACTTTGTTATAGAAGTGCGCTACTAGCTCTACGCTGTTAGCGAGCGCTAAGCTGCTAATTCTAATAACACCTGTTCTATGCAAGTTAGGCGCATTATCTAAGAAAGGTCTAATAACCTAGATATAGGTTAATGTTATGTTGCTAGAGTATTTTTGCAGCTTGTCTACGAAGATAAGCAAAGCGCCTGTAAGGTTAACAACGTACTTAATGCGATAGACAGCGCTGTTAGCTATTGTTATCCTCTTTATGCGTTTAGCTTGCATAAAAGCGTCGCTATCTGCTCTAGAACTATAGACTAACAACTAGTTAGCAATAGCCTTATTGTACTTCTTTCTTGCCTTGTCTTGTGTCTTCTTGTTTGTAGCCGCCTTAATCTTTCTCTCTAACGTAACAATGTTAGCTTACTTTGTAATATTAATAGAAGTAATATTGTAGCTAACGCGCTTTCTCTACAATAGTAGTGTAGTTATAATTAAGAAGCGGCTACTAGAGGGAGCTGCAGCATGCACTGTAGCGTCCTCGTACACTTTTGTGTAGTCTTTCTTCTACACGTGTGCGCTAGAGCTAGTAGAAACAGGCTTCGCCTTGTAGCTTAGCTGTGCTCTAGACTAATCTAGACGCGGGCAAATTTCTATCTAGTTATCTGCTGTTATAGAAGTGTAGATGCCTGCCTTTTTACCTCTCTAACGCTGCGCGATCTTTTTAGCGTCTGCATGTAGAATAACAAGCTTTAGAGTATGTAGACTAGTAGCGCCGCCTTAATGTATTAAGCTCTAGCCCTCTGCTATTATGTTAAGGCCTACTGCGGTAGCTATAAAGAAGGTAAAGCTAGGGCTAGGCGTAGTGCTGTAGAGCTACCTGTTGTAAAGAGAGGGGAACAGAGATCTATCGCTAGCGTTGTAGCCTTGCGTAGTAGCTATACAATTAATGTAGTAAACTAGCAGGTAGGTTATTAATTTACCTAAGCCTATCTTGTTAATTAACAGCGCTGCGCTCTGTAGTCTAAGTGCAATAAGAAAGAGTTCTAGTGCGCCTACTAACTAAAGCGGCATAGCCTTAAAATGCAGACTAAGACTAATAGTAGATAGAAGCGCGACGCGCTTCTTCTTGCTCTAGAGTTGTAGGTAGTTAACTGCTACTTAAAAGACGTTAGCTACGCGTGTCTAGGTGTCTAGGTCTGCCTTTTACGCTTCTGCAAACGCACTAGCCTTATATTACTAGGTAATAGTAGTACGCGTAAAGGCGGTAGCCTTAGCTTCTGCTCTATTCTTAACGCTAATATTGTTATTATTATTGTCTTTGCCGCTACTATAGTCGCTAAAGCAAGAGTTATTACTAATACATTTTTTGTCTACAGAGTCTATAGGTGTCTCTTGCATAGTAAGAGAGTTAATCGCGCTCTATATAGATAGCAGTAGTTCTATATCTTTAGAGTTGTTAGCTAGAGACTCTTTGCTAGCATTGTCTGCGTCTTTAGGGTTATCTTCTATTAAGAATTCTTTAGAGTTGTCTTCTATAGAGGATTCTTTAGAGTTGTTTTCTATTAAAGAGTCTTCGCTATTCTTATCTGCGTCTTTAGAGTTATCTTTGCTAGAGGATTCTTTACTATTATTGTCTGTGTCTTTGCTGTCTTCGCTGTTCTTGTCTACGTCTTTAAGGTTGTCTACCTAATTAATTAGCAACACTTTGCGCGGCTAGAAGGCAGCAGGTTCTTTAGTGCTAGAGTTAGTGCCTTTAAGTTTATATTTAATTAGTAACACTTCGCGCAGCTAAAAGGCAGCAGGTTCTTTAGTGCTAGTGTTAGTGTCTTTAAGTTTGTATTTAATTAGCAACACTTTACGCGGCTAGAAGGCAGCAGGTTCTTTAGTGCTAGAGTTAGTGTCTTTAAGTTTATACTTAATTAGCAACACTTCGCGCAGCTAGAAGGCAGCAGGTTCTTTAGTAGTATTGTCTACGTCTTTAAGGTCTTCTTGTATTAGAGACACGTAGTGCAGTTAGCAGTGTATTAACTCTATTCTTGCATGCTCTGCGCTCTCTTCTTCTTTCTTCTTAATAAGCATAGAGTAGAAGTTAGTACGCAGCACTTGCGGTCTAATCTCGCCTGTAGTGTGTACGTCTTCTTGCTTAGAGTGTAGCATAGGTAGTGTTAAGGTAATAGAGAAGGCGTTTAACGTGCGATCTGCCTCTTAGTTACTAGCTAGTATGTAGTTTTTATAGGCGTAAGACAAGCTAGAAAAGACGTAAGGACTAGCAACAAGGAATAGTGTTAAGGGAACGCGTCTTAGTAAAATTGCCTATGTTGTAACAATTACTGTTCTATTGTAGCAATCGCGGAGCGCCTAGTTTAGCTCTTTCTAGGACTAAATAGGGTAGTCTTAGCCCTCTTAAGGCGAGAGAAACAGTTTTCTGCAGAAGCAGAAGCCTTTAGTGCTATAGTTGCCTACTTTTTGCGCCTAAGCCGCTAGCTTATTCTAATTAACTAGGTTCTACCTATCTTAGAGGAGGTTAATGCTTAAGAATTTGCCTTATTTTAAGGTAAGTGTATTGTGCTCTACGCTGTAGAAAGAGAAGACTATCTTTACGCAAGGCTAGTTGTACGTTATAATAGAGACAGTGCGAGACCTAGAGCGTTTAGCGTAGCAGAGAGGTGCTGTAGCGTCTGTGTCTAAGTTAGAGATAACAATTGTGTTAGAATAGCGGCGCTTAGAGGTTGTGCCTGTGTTAAGCGAATAGGTTAGGCTACTAGGCTAGGTGCCTAAACGCAGGCTGTTGTCTCTAGGGCAGCGCTGCAAGCAACCTTGTAATAAAGTTATAAGTAAAATAAGGGCCCTCTTTTGCTAGTAGAATAGTGTACGGCTAAGCTTAGGCAGGGCAGCAAAGAGTTGCTAAGCAATTTAGTCGCGTATCTCTACTTTAGAGGGCGCAAACTTATAGTGCTTAATAGTCGCGTAGAGGTAGAGGCGTTTAAGGTTGTAGTTAAGCTTCTTAACTAGATAGGGGGGTAGAAGCAGCTAGCTAAACCCTTTCTAGGCGTCTACTTGCGAGACCTTTCTGCTAAGGCTGTACGCAAAGCTAGCGACTTAACTATTACAAGTAGGCGCTAGTTAGTAGAGTATTATAGTTGCTATTGCAAGTTGCGTAGTTACAGCGGCAGGTTACAGGTTGTTTGTTGCTGCTGTTAACTATAGCGCTAAGAAGACAGCGCTTAGCGCAGCAATATAATATTCTAGAAGGACACTAAGTAGAGATAGGTAATAGGTAACTAGTAAATCTAGTTACCTTGCCTCGCTGTTACGGGGAGTAGTTAGATACGCCTGTTAGGTCTAGTCGCAGGTTGCACTGTAAGCGCAGCAGGTTGCTAGTGTTAATAATAATAATAAAAACTACAATAGACTATGCGCTAAATAAGAATAGCTACTAAGTTGCGGTTAGATTATGTAGTAGATGCAAGGCTGTAGCTCTAGTGTAGAGCGCTAGTTGTGTCTTTGCCTTATGTTGCGCTAGATAGAACGTTATTTTAAAGCTCTTCTAGCTGCACAAGAAAGAGTAGATAGAGATTACCTGTTCTAACCTACTGCTATAGGTTAGGCGTTGCGTTGCTATTATAGAGCAGGTATAGCAGCGCTAGGCTTAGAGTTGCAGAGAGCTACTAATCTACTATTTGTTTTCTTTATCTTAACTTAGGTCTGCAAGGCCTCTCCTTCTGCGCACTAAAGCTTGTCTTAGTTACTCTAGCTAAGCAAGACGCTTACTTTCTGCTCCTTACCCTCTGCTCTTTTAGCTGTCTACTATTGTCTTGTAGTATTCTACTGCCGACTTAGAGTAACCTCTATAACTTTATCTATCTCTACCTCTGCCGCCTGCGGCTACTACATTCTCCTCTTCTACTTATCTACTGCCTCTCTTTACCTTGCTGTTAGCGCTTCTACGTCTTGCACACAGTAAGGCTGCCTTCTACTATTTTTCTGTTTTTAGCGCTAGTAGAGAGTAAACTTTCTTGTTAGCTTTGCTCTTACAGCTGTCTTTGTCTTCCTTCTTCTTACTCTATACCTATCTAGCTGCTTTATCTATCCTCTTTCTTGTCTTTTCTCTCTTTACTTACTTGCGGTACGTTATTCTTCTTAGATACGCTTGTAGAGTCCCTACTAACTGTGTGTTAGCTTTCTCTATTCTGCCCTCTACTTGTTCTAGCATAGCAGACTAAGCCGCTAACTATTACGCTTACTAGGCAGGCAGCAACTCTTAAGCACTCTAGCCTAACTTCTAACATAGCGTTATAGTGCTTAAAACTCTAACTAAGACGGTTACGTTAGGTAAGTTTGTTACTAAAGACACGTTTAAGAACGCCTAGTAGTGCTACGTTTGCTAAGAGACTAGCTATGTTGCAAACAAGTGTTCTAGAAAAGAAGAGTTGCAGAAATGCTTCTTCTGCGACGAGGTTAGTCATGCGTTTAACTAGTGTTCTACTATCGTCTATTATAACTGCAATTAGACTAGTTACATTATATCTAAATGCTAGAAGCCTAACTGCTGTTCTGTCTGCTAATGCACTAACTACTCTTGCGTAGATTGTCTCTACTGCGCTATTAATAGAAAGAAGAGCGGCTGCACTACCTGTAGTAACCTAGGCTACTCTTCTATTGCATGTTCTATAGAGAATTCTCTAGTTCTCTAGTGCTAATTCTGCTGTTAGAATAGCTATTAAGTAAATAGCTGCACTGCGGACCTTTTATTATAGGTACTCTCCTCTGCTAACGCTAGGCGAGCTAACTAAAAGTAAACCGCCGCTGCTAAGAATAAGGCTAAGGACGCTTTATTAAATAGGGGCGAGGGCGTTAATAACACTGCTAACACTGCTATAGCGCTAGCTAAGCCTATGCTACCTACGCCTACCTCTAACGTGTCTATAGTAAAGTTAACTTAGCACTACATGCCTAAGCACATCTCTTACCTAGAGTTCTTGTATAACGCAAGCTTCTCTAGTAATAGTTCTAATAGCTAGCACAGTTACAAGAACTTTATCGCCTATGTCGCCTTTACTACTAATAATATTCTTTCTATTAAAGAAGGCTATGCAGCTGTCTCTGTTATAGATATAGAGAATAAGAATGTAATGCGTAAGTTTCTTAAAAAGAACTAGATTACTATTATCTGCGCACAGGTCGCTCGCAACCTAGACCTAAACCTTCTTTATATCTGCTTCTAGGTGCGCACTACTGCTAAGAATAGTGCTACGTTACTGCGACTATTGTTTAGTACGTTCTTTTTTACTAACAGAAACTTTAGCGAGTATAAGCCTGTCTTTAGGCGCGCACGCGCAATCTTCTCTAGTTCTAGCATAATAGTTGTGTACTTCTTTTCTGTTAGCTAGCTTAATACAACAGCCTACCTCTATAAAGATATGTATAATAATATAGTCGCGCAACAAGAATATACCTCTCTGCAGAACTAGTAGTAATAAGGCTACGTTAAGCTCTAGGCTAGTAACTAGGTTAACGCGCTTAAGCAGTCTACTAACTTTGTTGTACCTACGCGCTAATTCTTTAAGTTGTTAGATAAGTACTTTACTATGCTCTTCTAGAACCTTGTCTATTAGTTAGAGGAGACTAAGAATAATAATAAGTATTACTACGTTACTCTAAAGCTAGTTAGAGTAGAGGGAACAGCAGACAGAGCCTACTATATAGAGTTCGACTAAGTAGAGGGGCTCGCCTCTTTCTGCGAAGGTGCTTACGCTAACGTTAAGCTAGGCCTCTAAGATTCTAACGCAAAAGACTAGAGGCTAGCTATTATTAAGCTAAGGCTCTTTACGCAGAGTAACTAGCATGCTAGTATTCTTCTTTATTGCTGCAAAAGTAGTGTTTTTGCCTACAATCTAGAGTTTAAGAAGGGTATCTACTATCTTAACGTAGTTAATTACTCTACAAGCGCTAACCTCTACAAGAGTTTTCTTAACCTGCCTAGCACTAAGGTCTCTATCTATTATACAAGTTCTTGCTCTGCTATTATATATAGCATTAACACGCTTTAACACCTTAACCTAGGTAGAAAGGCCTTTGCGACTCTGCGCACGCTCGTTCTTGCTAATAACCTTTGCAACCTGCTAAGCACAGACTACTTTACGGGCATCTATTAAGTTCTAGGCAACGCTATTGCAGCCTCTATTCTTAAGGCGCTTAAGGCTAATATTAGTACCTCTGTCTATACTATACTGCGTAATATAACAGCAAACGTTAGGTAGCTTACAGGCTCTAGTAGAACTAGCAAGACTAAAATTCTTCTAGCAATTAGCGAGGCTTACTTTAACGCCTAGGTAGAAGCCTGCAAGCTCGCTGCCTAGGCTAAAGCATGCAACAACAAAGCTAAGGCTAAAGAAGGCAAGGTTAAAGCCTAGGCTAAAGACTGCGACAACAACGCCTAGGCTAAAGAAAGTAAGGTCGAAGCCTAGGCTAAAGAAGGCGACAACAAAGCTAAGGCTAAAGAAGGCAAGGTCAAAGCCTAGGCTAAAGAAGGCGACGACAAAGCTAAGGCTAAAGAAGGTAAGGTTAAAGCCTAGGCTAAAGAAGGCGACAATAAAGCTAAGGCTAAAGACTACAACGACAAAGCTAAGGCTAAAGACTCTAACAACAGCGCCTAGCCTAAAGTAGGCAACAACAGCGCCTAGGCTAAAGAAGGCGACGACGAAGCCTAGGCTAAAGAAGGCAACAACAAAGCCTAGGCTAAAGAAGGCGACAACAGCAAACTCCTCTTACCTATTCTAATTGTCTTCTCTATTAACAAGTAGGCTAATAATGTTACTATAAGGCTAAACACGCGCCTTTAGGTTTGCTACAAGGCTATAAAGAAAGCTAGCTACACTAGTTATAGTTCTATAGTTGTTTGCATTTATATAGCTAAGACAGAGAAGCATGTTGTTTGCAGGTATGCTAAGAAGTAACGCGCCTAACACTTCTACGAGACTAAGCTGCTCTATTATGCGTTATTAGGTGCGCAGCCTGCTAACCTAGAAGACCTCTTAGAAGCTATGCGTTAGAAGGTAGAGTAACGTGCGCTACTAGACTTGCTTCTTACTAAAATCTAACTAGACAGCGTTATAAAGACAGACGCGGACTGCATCTACGTTAATAAGCGCCTTTAAGTTACTAAGCTGTTAGCTAGCTAGTAGGTTCTTAACTAGTTAAGCTACGTTAGTAATAACTAAGCTAAGCATTCTTTCGCGCACCTAGACAACAAGTATTTCTATTTTAATTAGCGCCTTAACAACTTTGCAAATAGCCTTCTAATAGAGGAGAAGAACATAGCGTATCTTACAACGTAATACAACGTTATTCTGCAGAACGTGCTTAAGCATTTAACTATAGTTATAATAACGCTTAACATTATTACATAGGCCCGCGTGCATAAGCTGTTTACCTTGTATTCTGTTCTCTACAACGAGGCTAGTAAGGCTTCTAAGGTTTTAACGCTTAGAGCTATACTCTAGACTATTCTATACAACACTGCTAGCGGACCTCTTAAGGTCTGCAGCGTTATGTGTCCTTACTTTCTTGTTAGTAACTTTTACTAACTGTTACTTATGCTTAGTTGTAACTCTATTCTCTACCTCTTTTAGTTGTAGGCTAGCGTTTTCTTGTTCTAGCGCCTTTATTTTGCTAGAGTTACTAGCGTCTACTTGTACAAATAGCATCGCTCTAACGGCTACATTACTACGCTTATTAACTACGTCCTCCTCTAGAGCTACATAATAGTCGCCGCTAGAGTAGAGAAGCGACTTAAGTCTATCTAGGCGGGAGATTACGCGCGTAACTAGTTTAGTATTGCGTTAGAGCACTAAGTTATCTTTGTTAACTGCAAGAGTAAAGTTAGTAGAACCTCTACGACCTTTTTAACCTTTAACTTGTTATTTATGCTACCTAGCATCTAGGCTGTTATTAAGGTAATTAAAGAAGGCTTTCTAGGTTCTAATATTGCTATTATGTCTCTATACGTTGCGCAAGTGCATACATATTTCTAGTACTTAGACAACCTTGCTGCGCGTCTTATTAAGCATAATAGCTCTAACAGCAATCTGTACAAGCTTAGCATTGCGTTGCGCGCGGTAGACGTCTTTACTGTTAACAAAATGCAGGGCTTAGAGAAAAACGTTATTATCTACTGCACTACGTGCGCTAGTACTCTAGGCTTTACTATAGACTCTACCTATTAACTCCTCGCTATTAGTTGCGCTAAGTCTCTGCTTATTATTATTGCCTCTCTGTCTAAGGTTAGTACTTACTATAGTAAACGCTCTAAGTATATAAGCTTAGCGTTTTGCCTTATCTATAACTACTGCCTGTTAAAGGAATGTGTTGTTCTGCTAGCGCAGGGTAAGAACACAGACTAGGTAAAGAGTTAGATGCTAGTAGACGCTAAGCAGATTATGCATAATGCAGACTAGTTTTACAACGTAGACGTCTAGCTCTGTAACCTGCTAGTTGTGTTGTATCTAGGCGCTAAGTATCTAGAGCAAGCTACTAATAGAGAGCTTGCTAGTGCTAACGCTAGCGCTAGTACTAGTAAAGGCGATAGCTAGAATAATAGCAGCAGCAGTAACGCTAGTGCTAGTAGAGGCGATAGCTAGAATAATAGCAGCAGCGGTAACGCTAGTGCTAGTAGAAGTAGTTAGTAACGTCCTCTAGTCTCTCTATGTGTACATAAACACAAGGCCTATAGAAGCAAAAGTGTTAAGACGTTAGCTAAGGTTACTGCGCTTTAGTTACACGGAAACTTTAGTAGATAGAGGTATTAGATTGTAGGTTCTTAGGTAGCGTAGTTTGTAGGCAGTACTAGTAGCCTAACTTTAATCTACTCTTGCTAAAATTTTGCTGCATTAGGTGCTTTTTATGCAACACTCTGTAGCAAACTCTCTCGCGCTAAAGTAGTGCGCGAAGCCCTTATTGCTAAGAAGTAACCTACAGTAGCATTATAAGCAGGTTAACATAAATAGACAGCAGGTTAACACAAAATTAGAGTAGGTTAACATAAAATAGAAGCAGATTGATATAAAAGAAGAGCTAGTTAATATAAAAGGAGAACTAGTTAATATAAAATAGAAGCTAGTTAACATAAAATAAGAGCTAGTTAACATAAAATAAGAGCTAGTTAATATAAAATAAGAGCTATTTAACATAAAATAAGAGCTATTTAACATAAAATAGGAGCTAGTTAATATAAAATAAGAGCTAGTTAACATAAAATAAGAGCTAGTTAATATAAAATAGAAGTAGGTTAACATAAAATAGGAGCAGGTTAATATAAAATAGAAGTAGGTTAACATAAAATAGAAGCAGGTTGCGTATAGAGAGAGCGTAAGTTGCCTATAAAATAACAGCAGGTTGCTTATAAAAAGAGGGTAGGTTAACATAAATAGAGTGCAGGTTATCTATAGAAAGAGCGCAGGTTAATAAAGAAAGAGAGCAGGTTGCGCGTAAAATAACAGCAGGTTAACATAGAAAGAGGGTAGGTTGCGAATAGATAGAGGGCAAGTTGCGCATAACCTGTAGGCTAAAATAGAAACCTACGAAGTAGCGCGTCGCGATAGCGGGTGTTGCCCTCTAGTAGTTAAAGAGGTTCTTTTACTTAATCTATCTTATCTGTTAGGTTTAGAATTCTATTAGCTTAATTAATACTATAGTTATCTTCCTCTATTACCTATGTTTTCCTTAGCTTGTCTCCCTCTTAGCTCTAGCTAATATTCTAGAAAGTAACACAGAGTTTCTAATTAGGCCGCTAGTCTCTTACTTTCTAAGTTAGATAATAGCGTTAGAGCAAAGGTTTATTAACCTCTACCTATTAATACCTAATGCTCTAGTCTAGACTAGTAGCCTCTATTGTACTGTAACCGCTAAGAACGTTGCGCTATAACGTAACAAGAATATCTCTTACAAGTAGGTTCTACGCGAGATACTAACTAAGAACTGCGTGTGTAAGCACTAGTATATGTGCAATCGTCTCTGCGTACGCTGCTAGCATAGGTTGCATTGTAGTGTTATTAGGCCGAATGCAAAAATGTAAGTTTTGGTAGCTAAGACTATTGCGAAATAGACAGTCTTCTAGGCTAATAGCGCGTGCTATAGCTTAGTTAAGCTCTGTAGTTTTCTATAGCGGGTAGGATGCTACAGTAATGTTAGTAGCTGCAAGGCTTATCTCTTCTCTGTTAGGTTCTATAAAGTACTACTACTCTTAAGGGTCTACAATGTAAAGCGTTACTAGTATAGACTTAAGCGCAGGCTATGCTTCTATTCTGCAGCCGCTTAGCCTAAAGAGAGAATTATTAGCTACAGCGCATAGTTGTAGCCGCTGCAAGTGTTGCGAGAATAATAGCAGAGAGAGTAGGCTTGCACTTAGTAGGTTGTTTGCAGCAGAAGAGACTAGATCTAGCTAAGGTGTTGCGTAGTTAATGTTAAAGGCGGCTGTGCTGTTAAAGAGCTAATTTAGATGCGCGCTTTTAAGCAAAACAGAAAGCTCTACGTGCATTAGAGTAGTAGCAAGGCGCAGTCTGCTGTTGTAGCGTAGGCCGGCCTAGTTCTAGCGCAGATAGGTAACGGCTAGGTTGTTCTATCTAGCTGTCTACTTGTCTCGCTCTAATTCTGCCTTCTAGGCACAGAGGTTTAGTAGCTTCGCTACGATGTTAACAAGTACACAACTGTCTATCTTTACGTGCAGTATAGCATTCTTCTAGAACAGGTTGTTGTCTAAGAAGAACTCTCTTTTAGAGGAGGGGCTTATAGTAAGCCGCTGCACTAACTAAAGTAGTAGAAGTTGCTCTAGATGCAGTAACTGCACTTACTAGCTAGGGTAATAAACAAGGGATAGAGGGGCTATAGCGTGCATCTCTCTCTCTAGACCTAATATAGAGAGGTAAACTTAACTAGGGCTATTTTAACAGCTAGCTTAGTTCTCTACTATCTAAATAGTGTTAAAGATAAAGTAGATCTAATTGCTTAGAGTCTCGTGCAGGATCTTCTAAGTGGCCTTGTTTTCGCGCAGCAGACAGTACCCCCCTCTAACATTGTAGTTTATGCGCGGGAGCTAAATTGTAAACGTAATATACTACAGAAACTAGAGCTAGTACCTAGCGAAGAGCTAGACAAAGGTTTACCTATTGTTAAGTCGCAGTTTAAAGTTGTTAAAGGCGCTAGAATTCTGCTTAGTAGAATAGCGCATCGCTGGCGTAAGCTAGAGCGACGCTTTTATATCTTAGAGAGTTAGGTACTAGATAATGCGCTCTATAATCTCTACAGAGAGGTTCTCTATAGTAAGTTTAGTAGCCTACAGATGCTAGGCTAAAGCATAGAGAGAGGGGGACTGCTAGCTAATGTGTAGGGAGCTCTCTATACCTATAAAACTTGTAATAAGAGAGAGGGAGCTGCTTACGTAACTAGCGCTATTACTAAAACGCGCGCGCAGGTTGCTATAACGTAGGTTACCTTCTGTGCAGTAACCTATACAAGCTGTACTTTTTAGCTGTGCACGTTGCATACAACTTTGTTACGTCTAGTTACATAGTAATACGTATAGTATAGTTAGAAAATAGGTAAGAGTAGATAGTAAAGGCTACTGTGCTAGAATTCGTCTATTGCCTCTGCTAGGTAGTAGAGTTGTCCTTCTGTCGGCATAGGAATAGCTATACCTGTAGCTCTTAGTAATGCGCAGATAGGTAGTAACACTCTATACTTAAAATTGCTCTATAGCTACGCTAGCTTAGATGTGTTATGTAAACCTATATATATAGAGGCAGCTACAGAATAGAGAGCTATATAGCTATTAGCGAGTTGCCTCTACTACGTAGTGTAGATTAACTTAATATGCGATAACTACAGCTTACTTTTAGTATCTATAAGATAGTGTTCTAGTATCTACTATCTTGCGGTACCCTCTACTAGTTAATAAATATAGAACATGCCTCTATACTTAGCGTTTCTTGCTGCCTACGCTGTAGCCTGCGAAGAATAGCGCAGTCTAAACTGCTTAACGTTCTAGTCTCTAGCTATTGTAGGAGCTACGTTACAATCTCTAAGCGCGCTTATTATGCGTCGCACAAACTAGAAGCCTATCTACCTAATAGTAGAAGTGCTGTACTCTACAGAGGGAAAGGCTAGCGTATCGTGTTGCAGAGGGGCTAGTTTAAGACGCGAGATATTAGCCTAAAGGGATTTAAAGCCCGTTGTAGAGGCGTAAGGACTAGTGTTACTTTGTTAGGCTAGGCGTTTACGCTGCGTAGATAAGAGAGGAGAGAAGAGACTTACCTTGTAAAGACAAATCTAATATGCGCGCACGCGGAGAAGTTATATTCTTAGATTTTACCTACTAGCAAACGGCCTAGTCCTGCGCGCTCTAAGTACCTAACTAAATTAGCCTAGAACCTAGGTTAGAGATAGGCCTAGTCCTTGTTGCTGCTGCGTTGCGGAAGGTCCACTACAAAGACGCTATTGTCTAGCGTTATATTTGCTTTTTGCTATCTAGAACTGCTAGCTAGCAAAGACACTCTCTAGTTAGAGGGGATTAGGTTAGCGCTTGTAATTACTACGCGCAGGCAACTATTGTTGCAGAAGAAGAGTATAAATTTGCTGTAGTGTACACTCTAACCTTTTACTTTAGAGTAGATTAACGTACGCTTTAGCTGCTCTATTGTCTCTGTTCTTAAGGGAGACGTATTTATATTAGTTAGAGTTGTACAGCCCTTGTTAGGGTCTACTAACTATGTAGTAGGTATTATTGCAAGACTAATAGTGTTTATAAGCTAACTAGCGTTCTATACATAGAAACTTACTACCGCCTTATTTATTTGCCTCTATTCTATAAGATCTGCAAGGGTAACGTTATTGCGTTGTAGGTGCCTAAGCAGGCAAATAGGTATAAGTACTAGGTTAGAATATAGTTGCGGGGCGCCTTATAGCGCAGAGACAGCAAGATAAGAAGCGCCGCTACTAGACTTGCTGTAAGGCCTTTACCTTTGTCTTTCTAATGCTAGTAGTTGTAGAGATACAATCTTTTAGCGTTTTCTAGACGCGTTTGCCTATTTGCGTAGTAGCGCTCTTACTCGCTTAACGCTTATATTGTTCTTGCTGTCTGCTGTAAGGTTAATACACTCTATGTAGAATTAGAGTGCGCAGTTAACAGCAGACATAGTTAGTATTATATGTTAGACAGCGTTTAGAGCTTATGTAGAGTGCGTTTAGCGTCTACAGCATGTTAATTATTGTAGGTAAGACACTAGCAGCAGATAAAGTTTGCCTGTGCGCGCTTGTTGCGTAGTAGCTACCTGCTGCTAGCAAGGCTGCGTTTTCGCGCGTTATTGTCGCGTCGTCGCATTCTACCCGCTCTACCTACTAGCGGTACCTAGTGTTCTATTACCTTGTAGTAGTTGTGTTTTCTTGTAACTAGCGAAAGACTACGCGTTACGCACACCTGCGTCTATGCTACCTAAGCAATCTGCCTCTAAATTGCCTACGCGCGAAGCCTTAATAGCTACCTTAAAGCGTTTAAAGCGCAGAGGTGTGCGCGACTTCTTTGCTAACGTCTCTAACGCGTTCTCTGCTTCTCTTGCGATAGAAACTATAGTTACTATAAAGCTAGCGGCAGCTGCGAAGACAATACTTACTGCAAAGACAACGCCTGCTGCAAAGACAACGCCTGCTGCAAAGACAACGCCTACTGCGAAGACAACGCTGTCTGCGATAAGAGCTAAAGCAGCGTCTGTAGCTAGTAGATCTACCTCTACTAAGAACGCAACGCTCTTGCAGAAGGCCTTTTATAAGCGAAGGGCTGCTACTAGTAGTAATAAGTATTAGGACTTTGTCTTTGCCTAGACGTATCTTATGCCTTCTTGCTCTGCTAAAGATAATAATTGTATTATAGTTAAGGTGCTAAACTCGACAGAGCGCGCATTGCGCCTAACGCGAGGAAGAGGGCCTAATAGCAATATAGTAGTAGAGGTAATCTCTTTAAGCTGTTCTAGTAAGGCTAAGAACCTAAGTTAGGGCTTTAGAGGGTCTAGAGATAGTGCTGCGCCTCTAGTGTTGTTCTATAGCAGCATTGTAGATAAGTCTTTAATGCTTAACACTATTACTGTTAGAGTAGTAGCGGGATTAGCAGGGCTAGCAGGGCTATATGCTAGTGCAGCGGTAGAGGAGGCAGCTAGCTCTGTATTGCCTTTTCGCGCCGTAGAAGGGACGGCTGTGGGGGATAGGCTAGACACTAGAGATAGGATAATAGAAGACTCTATAGCGCAGGTTACTGCTGCGCAGGTTACTACTGCAGAGGTCTCTGAATTGCTGTGTGCTACTGCGGGTGCTGTCTAGGAGGCTCTAGCGTTGCCCTCTAAACTTCTGTCTAGTTAGCACGTTAAGTCTCTAAGGTTAGATAGCTTAGACTTGGGTGACTCTACTACTATTCTTACAAGCGGCGTTGCTGCTGTTAAAGAAGCTATTAATGCGTTTATAGCTACTGTAGAGCACCTGCGTTTAGACGACCTTAGTTAGTAGCGGAGACTTGCGAAGAAAGAGAAGGTCTACAGAGCGTATGCTAAGGCCTATAGAAAGGAACTAGAGGAGGAGGTGCAGCGTTAGGGGAAGAAAGAAGAAGACTAGGAAGAGGAACGAAGAGAGTTAAGAGAAAAGGTAGAGTACCTAGACTAACAGTTAGCTAAGGCTTGTAAGAGCGACTAGATGCGCTAAGTGCAGGTTGCGAGTCTAACTAAAGCCTTTAACAACGTATTGGCGGCTTAGGTAGGTGCATTAAAGAAGATTAGTGGACTATTCTTAGATGTAGAGAATAACGTAGAAACTAAACAAAAGCAGATTAAGGGGCCTAGTTAGAAGCTATAGTATAGATTCTAGGTTAATTAGATCTTTAGCGTCTAAGTATAGTACTACTACTAATAAGTTTAAAAATAGTAATCTATATTTATACTTACTATAGAATAAGATAATATAGAATAGAGATATATAGAAAAGAAAGAATAGATAGAATAGAATCTATTCTACTATAGATATATACTAAGTCTTTACTTAGTAGATATTATTTAGTAGTAAACTACTAATTCTCTAGCTTATAAGCTAGTTTTAAAGAGTAAAGTCTATTACTAGTATACTACAAAATATATAGTAAGAGACTCTAGAACTTTAGAAATAGATAAACTAAAGTAGTAGGTAAACTCTACTATAGAATTTAAATAAAAAGTTTATATTACTATATATTTATAGTTTTTTAATTAGTAGTTAACTACTATTATATTCTCTAGCTATTTTATATACTACTTAGATTATAAAAGTGTAACGTAATACTTTTAACTTTAATTATATTACTAGTATTATATCTAGTATAGAAGTAAGTAGAAAAGTATATAGTAAGTTATAACTAAGTTTAGAATTATAAAACTAGTACTATTATACTAAAGTAAGAATTATTAAGAACTAGAAGTAGAAAAAGTAGAATACTTTAAGTACTACTTATTATATAGAGCTTAGATAACTTTTGTAAGAAAAATATAAAATATATAGTTTCTAAATTTTAGAGTTATATAGAGCTTTAAGAGTTTTATTAAACGCTACTATAGAGAATAAAAGTAGAAGGAATTACTAGATAGAGTATATGTAACCGCTGTAATAAGTAAAGTAGTAGAGAATTAAGTTTACAATAAGAAGAGATGTAGGTAGAGGGAGAACCGCTAACCGCTGTAGGGTTAGGGTTAGGGTTAGGGTTAGGGTTAGGGTTAGGGTTAGGGTTAGGGTTAGGGTTAGGGT